>CM034156.1:430658836-431858836 GCA_019776745.2 Taxus chinensis | reverse complement strand
AGTCTACATCATTACACATCTACACATCATACATCATACTAGTTGGCATTATACATACATCACACTTTTAGGTTCTACATTATATACTTGAATTGTGCAATTATAAACCATACATTGTCTATACACTATACCAGTATTCATCATACATATGTCACACTTTTATTGTCCATAAGTCTAGCACCACATACTACTCCTCCTACATACTACATTGTGCGCACTCTCACATTACTAGTTTATCTTACATTACACACTATACATGCATTTTTACACATCTTACACATCGTATGGTCGTCTACTATCATCACACATACTACATCATCTTCTATGTGCTGCACTCACTACCCTATGACGCACTTTTTCCTCGGTCCATACTCAACTGCTGAGGATTTACCAATCAAATAGGCCTCATCCTCTTTACACAATCATCATTCATTTTCCATGTGACATTCCTAGGTTAGTGACATGCATTATTGGCTAAATGGACACCTATTCCTTCACATTGTAGTGGTATACGCTTTTAGGCTACATCATCACTCCTTTTATTCATCTTGTAGTGATATGCACTTTAGGATACATCATCACTCACTCAATCAACTTATCATGATATATGCTTTGGCTCACACACATCATCTCTAGCTCACGTATCTTCACAACATATACACATTCATCACAATACATTAGACACAATACACACTATTTGACCATTTCCTGATGACACACTCTCGTTTACGGTTCATTTTTTATTGCTGAGGGGGAAAACCAAATGAACCTCATTGCATACATCTCCATTCACTCAGGGGGCACACGGCTCCTATCATCCATCTTGCATGTCATTCCATCCATCTATAACATATTACATATCTTGGTTATTTTTACTCTTGCTTAAATTTGCTTGTATATGGTCGTTTTATTACACATGCTAGTTAGATCTCTTGTATGTCATTTATCTATACCATACACACATGAGCGTTCATGCCTTTAGTTAGTTATGATCACATATATAAGTCTTTTACACGTAGCATGAATGCTCGCCTTCTACCCATCCTACATTGGTTGTTGGGTACATCCACATTCATCTCTCATAGGTGTTATTGTTTCATTTTGTACTTTTACAGTACTTACTTATACACACTTTTGACATATGAGTTATTTTTCTAACATGCTAACGGGTGCTTCATGTACAACATTTGTTTTGCAAGATTATTTGCTTCCATGGCTATCTATTATTTGTACTTGCTTGTTTTGTTTGTTATTATATGTGGGCCTTGCCCTTTGTTTGGTGTGCACACTTGGCTGTTGTATGCAATCATGAGGACCTTGCATGTCTTGCGACATTGTGAGTGATTTCCCTTATTTGTAGCTCACTTTGTGTGGCCTATTTTGTCTTCTTGCATGTTTACATTACTATATTGCTTAGTAGCTTACACATTTATTTCTACATGCATGCTTGTTCATAATAACACTTGTTTTTGGCTAACCTTCTTGTTTGTGCATGCCTTGGTTTCTACCAAGCACATTCCTTTCCCCCTATAGGGCATAGTTACAGAGTTCATACAGTTGGTCCTCTTTTGGGGCCGCATTCTCCTATTAGTGATTGTGACTGACACAAGAGCACATAGGGCATGATTGCACACACTTGCACATAGAACTACATCGGGTTTGAGATGTAATGTAGCTCTCAATTAGTAAGTCCACCATTGTGGCAGCTGAGGTCAGTCTGACTTCATACACATCTTTATTTTTTTAGGGTTTGATGCTTGTCTTGGGGTTTTGCAGGTCTTTCCTTCATTATTGATTACCAGTGACATATAACATAATGCAACGAAGTTATTATGACAAGTAGTGACGGCTTCAAATCATATAGGGACCTTGTAAATTTGGTTTTTGGACCTCCTGCACAGACCAGGGCACCCAAAATGCAGACTAGGACACCCACAGGTGCCCTAATACTCTCCCAAGAGCCCCAGTCCAGTCAGATTACTGAGATCTACAAGTTTCTAGACTTTGGCATAGTCATTTCCTCCTCTTACTTCTCTAGTCAGCTCTGTTACACAATCTAGTAAGTTCGCCGAATCAACTAAGCTCCTTCCAACCCTTCTTTGCATATTAGGGTTTCTATTTTCATTAGTGTAGTTGTTTGGGTCACTTTCTATGTTTATTTACCACTTTCATTTACTATTATTTACAGTTGTTCCTAATTAGATTAACAAGCATTATTCCACATTTTAGTTAATCATTATGAAGATTTCACTGTTTTCTCTCATGGAAGCTTTTGGTTAAAAATTGACGTGGTAATGCTTGAAAAATTGGGGGTTTGGAAGATATTACAGTAGTGGAGTAATGGGAATGGATGAAAAATGAATAATATGTGTGGTGGAATCAATAGCAATGGAGGTTAGATAAAGTTTGTAGTAGTGAGGTTCTCGTGCGCACAGGGAAGAAGCAACACAACAGTTATAAAATTGTAAAATTTTAACTTTTCAAAGGTTCATGGAGTTGGGTGCAATTTTTTGTCCCAAGTTTTTACGATATTTGGTACACAAAAATGATCCTTAACCTGCTTGTGACAAGTGGCGTACTGTGATTGGCCAAAGAGGGAGAGAGAGAGAGTGAGCAAAAAGCCCCTGGGAGCTGAAATTGGATCATGTGGGTGACTAGGGAAGGGGCTAGGCTTGGGCACATTTTTGTGTCCCAAGTGAACCAAAGGTTTGGGACATTTGGTGTAGTAAAATGAGCCCTCACCTTGGCTTGAAAAGTGGTGGAGTGTGATTTGATGAGGGCGAGGGCTAAGGAATGGTGTACGGGGGCTAAACTAGCTTGCTTAGGCTCAACATAGGTCATATGAGAGTCCATGCATCTAAAATGAGGTTGGGCACAATTTTTTGTCCCATTTGCACCAAATATTTGGGACATTTGGTGAAAGAAATTGTGCTTTGAACCTGGGAATGACATGTGTCCACCCAGAAAATTGACTAACTCCTAGAGCATACCTTGGAGAGCAACTTGTTGGTGTCATAACTTAGCATTCAGTGGTCTTTTCATGCACTTCCTTATATTATTTTGACTAGAAATATGATTTTGAGAAGAATTGAATAGGTCCTAGCCTATAATTATCCCTACAAACCCCTAAAAATAGTATTTTTCTCGGTATTTCTTGTTGTGCATTCATAAAACAGTTTGTGAAAGGAAATTCTGATGTCTTATTGAATATGTGAAATCACCATCACTTAGAGATATGAAATACATTTATAATGATATTTTGTTTGACCTCAAACTCTTTACGAAGCTCCCGATATCACTTCCCGAAGCTCAGGTGTTGTTTTGAACTACAAACTCCTTCACCCTTGAAAACCTGCTTTCGCTGAACTTGCTCCAAAACCTTTGAAACTTCCCAAAAGCTTTCAAAATTAGTTTCTCAACATTCCTAGATCCTCATTACCCCTCCTTTATGGATTTGGGCCATCAACATAGCTTTGGTGGGTGTGCACCAGTCCTAGAAAGGCTAATAATAGCCATTCCTAAGCCTACTTGAAAATCCACCTTAAGAGATAACACCTCAGAAGCAGTTGAATGATTTGGATTTCCTTGAATAACCTATGGAAATGATGACATAACACATTGGACCACTCAAAAGGACATAATAGGACTAACATGGGGAATAGGCTGATCTGGAGGGGTGTATGGGAAGGTCTACAATGTAAAATTTTGACACTAGGGTAAAGTTGTCATGTTTTCAAAGTGAATTTCACCCTTACAAAAACACAGGACAACAACATCCCATCCTGAACCATGATGGATTTCTTCTTCAGTATCTTCAACAGGGGCCCGAGAGGGCGAGATGGCAAGCTTCAATCTCAGAAACTTGTCTTATGTTGGAGGAAGGCTCCACCCATCATAAGTGTGAGGCTTGAGCACAGGTGGTGAGCCAAAACCTCATTAACTGGGAGTTGGGGGGATATCCCAACCTTAGTGGTGAGTTAAGGGTAGAGGAGAGAAACTTCTCTGAGGGGGTTGGTTGTGAGGGGACTGTCATACATAGTTGAACGAGCGATGCTGAAAAGGGATTTGATGACCACTACCTCTTTTTCGGTTGTAGGAACTTCCACATGATGGGGAGTGGCGAGAAGGGGATGAGGGAACACATGCAACATTAAAGGGGGCATCACCCTGGTGGCATAAGAACATCTATAGATGCTCCACTTTAGCGTCGCCTTATTCGCTTGAACTTGAATTTGTAGCAATACATTGGCGATAACCATAGATTTTTTATAAATAAAAAAGTGATGATCAACATCAACACTAGAAAACAAACAAACATTCATTTCTTTCCATATCCAAAACAAAATTTCCCCTATGAAAGCATGCTACATCTGGGTAAACTTATGCAGAATTTTAGGATTGTCTCCTAGTAAAACATAATGCCAAGTGAAACACTCGGGGTGGAAAGTATGAAAGGAGGAGTGAATCCAACCTCAATCACTCTAGGATTTACAACAATCCCAAAATAGGCGTGGGAGGGTTTCTAGATGCCCGAAGAAGGGGCATTTTGGTGCAACCACTCCCAATTGAACCAGACATGTTCCAAGCGGGAGGCCTTTATGAAGCACACATCATAGAAAGTGTGAAATTTTGGTTTCCACATAGGCAGACCAAACCATAAAAAATATCCTTCGCCACATAGATTATGAGGACCGAATTCCTCGTTGAGCATTAAGCTTATCCACCATGGGTAGATGTGGTGAAAGCCACACATAATCTTGGTTGGCTGAGTAATTTAGGAGAGGGGTGTCCACATACCACTTCCAGTCTGTCCACCATGGGCGAGCCAGGAGAATAACAATCTTATGAATCATGTGATTTGACACGAAGGAAATAATATCTTCAATGAGAGTTCTATCTCTCAGGGCCAGCTTGAACTTGGCCTTGAGCGCTTGCCAGGGCAACTAGAATTGAGTGTGCTTGCAAAAAATATCTTGGATAGTGCGAATTCTGCGTTTGAAAAAGCAAAGAGTGGGAATCTAGGGCACCTCCGCCAAACAATGATCTTGGCATTGGAACAAGGGGACCACCATAAAGAGTGGATATTGAAGGAAAGGCCTTCACGGAAGACATTGTCATTCCATATAAGCCATGGTTTAATCTACTCCCAATATTTCTATATGATTTTAATGATGAAGGTGCCCACCACTTTGACTGGGACATGGGCAATGAGAAAGTAAGTGAAGCCAATGTCTTTCCATATAGAGCGGCCATAAGGGGGTTCATTCTATTATGTTGTGTCGCAAGAGCACCTTCCAAGATTCCTTACCGTTAATGGCCCAAATGATCCATTTAGCACAAAAATAAACGCTTGACCTTGCCGTAAAATATTGATGATGCATAAGCCATCGGAGTCCTTGGAAGACAACAAAATTCCCAGACAACTCTATGAAACCCTTTTCCTAATGTGGGATTGGCCCAAAGGAAGTCTCTAAATAAATTTTCAAGCTTGTGCACTTACTTCTTAGAGGGGACCCAACAGGAGGAGTAATACACATGCGTGGATTCCAGAACTTTAGAGAAAATCTAGAATTTTCCAGCCAAAGAAAGTGGCTTGTGATCCAATAATCTAATTTTTGGGCAATACGTTGAATGACATACTACCATAATTTGGTGGGAGAGGCTTGGAAGGAAAAAGGAATGCTTAGAAACTTGAACATTTCTCCATGATTAAGTCACTTCCAATCATAAGATGCCAACCATGTTAGCGCAGGAAGAAATGATTGTTTATAGCATTAGGTTTTGCACCATTGAATGGAAGATCCAAATGCCAAACACAAAGCTTCCAGGCATTGCATGACATGAGTAATGTTGCACTCCTGTTCAATGAGAGTGAGAAAGGACTCATTAGTAAAGTGACCATTGAGCAGTTGAGCACCATCACTAAAGGGAAAAACAATCCCCCTGATGAGTCCTTGAGATTAGGCTTGGGCAAGCAAGTAGCCAAATCCTCCTACTGCTAAGACATAGAGGCCAAATGCAAGGGGGAAACCTTATCGAATAGATTTGAAGAGACCAAAGGATTCTGAGATTTATCTATTGATAACATTATGGATAGAAGCATTAAAAATAACATATTAACAACCTGAAGGAAGTTCATACTAAAACCTAAGGCTCTAAGCATGGCTAAGATGAATAACCATTTAAGTCAGTCATAAGCCTTCTCAAAATCAATTTTGATGAAGAGAGCCTGCTGATTAGACCTACGAGCCCATTCCATGCCTTCCCGGACAATAATGATGTTATTGAGGATATAACGCCCTTTGACGAATCCAATTTGTTCAGGTTTAAATATGGTAGGAAGGAGATGTCTAAGCTGAAAGGAAAGTGATTTGGCTATAATCTTGTAGGAAACATTTAACAGGGTAATTAGACGTCAATTACAAATTAACTTGGGATCACTTGGTTTAGGGACAAACTTGATGTTCCCTTTGTTGATATGGGGACCAAAACTCTGGGCCTGGAATCCTTCCATGTAAACTTGATGAAGGTTTGACCCGACAATATCCCAGAGAGCCTTGTAAAATTCATAAGGGAATCCATCGCATCCAAGTGCCTTTTCATTGGTCATTTGCATGACCACTTCTTGCAAATCCTCAATGGAGAGTAGACGATCACAAACAATTCTTTGTGCTGGAGATATTCTGTATGACACAACTACTAAGAATTGTTCCATGGCGGCGCTACAATCAAGTGAGGGGGTTTTGGCTTGGAAGACTTGTCTGTAGTGATCAACAAATGCTTGGAGCATAAGTTGAGATTTAGTGAGCCATGTTATTCCATAGTGGATGGCCTTGATTTCCTAGGAGGAATGTTTGGCTTTGAACATTTGAAAGAATTCCTTCGAGACTCGATCCCCAACTTTAAGCCAATAAATTTGGGTGCAGATTTACGCACTCGAGCATTGTAATTATCGACAATTCAAAGTTTTGTCTAAATTGGACAACTTGCAACTGCAAGGGTTCAAAGAAAGGGTTACCCTCAAGCGCCACCCACCTGACTGAGTGGTGAAGAGGTGGTAGAATAAGAGAAATGGCTGATACTGGCCAGCTGTTACCCATAAGTTATGAGGAAACATGTTGTTCTAATCATCATATCAGACCACCATTGGGTCCAACTGGACTACAAAGGAGGATGCTAACTGTGTATGTGACGTGGTATGGGTGCTAAGTTCCACACCCGCTTGATATGATTGAGCTTGGGCCCATGTTCCATCAAGGTCGTGCTGAGAAAAAATTGAGATTTATGACAAAAAGGGTGTTTGTATTGTCAGGTGATGCAAAATTTGATGGGGAAGTGGTCAGATAGGACAAAATTTGGCATCACTTCCACAAGCAGGGAATAAATATTATCAAAATTAAAAAATTATTTAGTGGACAACATAGCCTTATCAAGTTGTTTAAGAACCTGATTCGATCCACGTCGAAGATTGGACTAGGTGAACTAGGCTTCAGAGCTAGGCCGACGTAAGGCGTTTAGGTCATAAAATTTGAATTTATTACGCATAAAGAACCAAGCCTCTCTTTCAGTAGTTGTCCACCGCATGGGTAGGTGCCCACAATTATCCACGGGCAACTCAACCATATTGAAGTCACCTCAGATGACCCAATAGGCATCAGGGATCTCATTAGCGATTTGCCGCCATAATTTTTCTCTTTTTGTCGTATCATTCGAAGCATAAATATTGATGACCCCGAAAGGGTGACTTTCAATGGTAAAGAGGGCCTAGATGGCCTTGGTGGGGTTTGTACCATGATCCATGAAGAAGGGCCACCATTTTGGGGTGATTAAAGAAATTGATCTCCCGCACTGTGCATCGTGTTTGCTAGTAATTGCAAGGTTATCAGGCAAAATGGTTTTACAAGCCAAGGATAGTTGAAAACTTGTCACCTTTACTTCCTGCAAGCACAAAATATCAAAGTTCGCAATTTTTTTTCGAACATCTCTAACGATATACTTGCGATTGGAGTCAGTAATACCCCTCACATTCCATGTCATACAATTCACGAGAGACGTGAGTCAAGGGCCATATCATCAGAATCTAAGCCATCAAAGGCATCAAACTGGTTTTGCAAGAACTGAGCATTATTGTACTTTAAGAAATCTTGCAATTCCACTTCCCTTCCTCTGACAAGTTCAATATTGTACTCATCCTTCATCAAATCCACACTTCGCAGGGGGCTATGCTCACGACTTAATATGGGGTGTCTTGCAGGGCTACAAGCTTATTTAGAAGGGTCTCGTGAGCTGGATGTTAAGAGTGACTGAGATGCAAGAAGTGCTGAGGGAAGCCATAAGGAGTTTGAAGGGTCCACGAGGATGTTATCCGCTCTTGGCGTGCTAGAGAATTTAGGCAACGTCACTGGGGTATATGCAGAAGTAGGCTCTAGGGTATGTCGGGAGACCGAAGTATGTTCCTTAACAATTGACTCTTTAGGACCACTGTTGGGCATCGTTTTGGCTTTGAGCAGCTTTGTGCTTGTTTTTTTGCGCCTACGGTTTCCCAGCCTTTCTCTTGCTAGGGTTTGGAGCTCTCAACAACCACTTTGGTGGCGGGGGACTACATGGAACATACAACAAATAGTCTTTGATCTTGTGATCGGTAGCCTAACAATGAAAGCAAGTATTAGGTATGTTGATACATAAAACTAGCAGTGAGTAGCGAGTATCACCCATTTGAATGTCCACACACTCTTTTAACTCCTATGAGAGGTCAACCTCAACACACTCTCATTTTTGGGGTCAGGTACTGTAAAAATGTTTTGGCTCCATGCATACAACTCGTCCAATGGAAGAGGCAATTTGGTGTAAGAAGTGCACGCAAGGGAGCGACATGCCAGGAAATTCAACCTAGATGAGAACTTCGAGGGATGTGAATTTAGAGACAACAAAGTCCTGTGTCCAGGGGGAAATAACCAACAAAGAGTTATGAACATACTAGGTTGTTGAATGGTTCAAAATGGCTAGGGCATGCCAAGGGTCAGAGAATTGAAAAAGAAAGAACCATTTGGTCATGTTTTGAATGCTCTCAAGCTTGATGCCATGCACAACCCATGTTGAGATAACCCAATATTTGAGCATGCTTTCAGAAGGGATTCAACCCTCAAAGTAACCGATAATAAACAATTGTTAAAGCCATTGACATGCAACATTGAATTCAGAAACAAGAAGCACAACATTAGGGGGAGAAATATTACGTCGTGGAAGAATTTGGGGACAAACTTTCAAGGGCGTTTCTATGGCAACGCCATTGTTTGCAGTTCCACTAGCTCCATCCTCAACATCAATAACCTAGCTTGAAGTGGAGGGGGGCATTATATAGGTGAGCCTAAATGACACAAAACCCTAGAACCTAGCAAGAAGTGCATTATCTTGCAGAGCCCAAGGTGGCCGCAAAATGACATACAAGCAAAAACATAAACTCTAACAAAGCTCCTCCTATTATATAATGGTAAACACTCAATTAGAAACCCTAACATTTAATTTATATATTTCAATTTTTTTTTAAAGGACATTTTTTTGGTTATTCTAACGGTATAGAACCCTTTCCCAAGAATAGCTTTACTTTCGTATTTTTGATAACCCACTCAAACACGAAAAACAAAAGAAAAAGAAAGAAAAATTATTCGTATTCCATTCTTCATCTTGAAATCGCGATTAATAATACCCAAATAGATCATTCCTTTCATTTTGCAGTGAATACCGTCATAAAATGGTGACCATAGAGCCCGCCTGCGACGATGGCAAGGAAAATGTAAACCCCAGGAAACTGACCGCCAATGAAGAGCATCCCGAAGTCTCGCAAAGAGAGCTTAAGAAAAATAATGACTCAGAAGCCGATGGCCATATCGACATCAAGGAGGGCGAAGGGTGGGAAACTGCTAGCGAAGGCGAAAATGAAATTGAAGACGAAATTCCCTCCGTCTCTGAGAGCTTTGAAGATGCCATGACAGAGGAACAGCAAAAACAGGTTTTCTTTCTTTCTCTTTCTTTTTCTTTAGCTTATAATAATATAATGGACATTTACCTATGAGTCAAATGGATATGAAATCTTAACAGAAATGAATTTCCAGTTTGAGGATCTTTCAAGATGTTTTGGAGTGTGTTTGTTGATATTCTAGATTTTTAGAAAACGCCCTCAAATTGTATAAATTTGTACTTTGTTTTGAATTCAGGTTTTCTCCAGCGTCTGCTAGACTTTTCAATACTAAGTTTCAGTAGCAATTTCAGGTTTTTTGTGGATGAAATAATATTTGGAAAGTTCAATTTCCAGCTCTTCTGGATTTAATTTGTCAAACTTATTTGCAATTCTTCTTTTTTATTGTACATCCAGTTGCAAAATTAAAGCAACACTTGCATATTTGAACACTATGCAGCCTATGGGCCATCCTTATTGACCGATCTGATTGGTGTACCGTACTGAAGCAAGCGATTGGTGTGTTGTTACGATTCAGATCTGCTGATTTTTCAGCATACTGGCAGATTTTAGATTTGAGTTCGTAACAGACTGTCTTCTTGAGCCATCTGAAAAAGGCTCACAGTGCCTCCTATAATTGCAACTCTTCTTAAATCAAAATATTCGAGTTGCTTTAAGCTATACATTTCCACCTCACTTCTTTAATGGTGTTTGCTTGCACAGTCCTTCAAAACGATACAGACCCCAGAAACAATCTTTGTTTCGGGTAAAACTCCATTTCTTAAACTAAAACAGTTTCCTCAATTGTGAGTTTAGACTTTTGATTCGTGTTCATGAGACCAAAGAGCTGATGGGACACATTTCAAATGTTTCCAATGCGTGAAATCGCCGTGGAATATTTTGCAACTCTCTAGTTTAACGAACCCGTTGGGACCTTTTTACCTTTGTTTAGTGATAAGCATGTGCCTGTAGCTTAAGGTTTGGTAGATATATGCTTATACATAAGCTGAAATAAATGACTGACTGTAGAGTTGGCTACCATTTATTGGCGTTATGGAACAGAGGTCATTAGCCCAAGCAAATGATGCAAAAGCTGAAGGCAATCAATTTTTTGGAGCTGGAGAATATGAAGCAGCATTGGCTCAATATGCAAGTGCATTGGAAATTGCTCCAGATCATCCCATGGCTAATGAGATTCGCTCTGTCTGTTATGCCAATCGCGGAATTTGCTATTACAAATTGGTATGTACTGTTGGAAATTCTGTAGCAGAGATTGATAGAGTTCATTTTATTTAATATTATCACTGAAGCAGATGAAGGAAATATATTTTAAAATGTATTCAGTCACTTCATAAATAAATTTAGGTTCTTTATTTCACCTGCAAATTTGTCTTTATATGCCTGTCAATAGATTGGAATGCTTCAGTATGTGGTTATACACAAACATTTGTAAGAAATGTATCAATATTCCCTAGCTAAATAAACCATGCCGTGGATCAAAAACCATATTATTATCTGGAGATACCAACCTGCAAGCAAATATGGACGTCTCTATCATTTTTGGTGGAAGCTAATATTAATCGACAATGTTTATTGATAGTTTTGATGGGATTGTTACTAGGGCAAGTTTCATAGAGCGGGAAACACACCCAACATCAGATTGTGGTGTAGGAATAATCTCCTAGGATCACAACGTTCAGGGAAAATTTGATGTAGGTCAGGGGTGCTAGGGAGGAGGATTTCTAAAATTTAGTACTATAGATGGATACACTATACATGCTAGAACATAGAAAAGTATAATTGGAAGGTACTTTGGATGTGATTTTCTCTGTGGCTGGAAGTTATTTTTCTTCTTAGAGTGACCAGTGCAGCTAGTTTTAAAGTTGGCTTTTTGAAACAAGAAGTGTATTATATTCATTGTTCCCAATTTTTGTAAGAGTTAGCAACTTACCCAATGGTGCTAAGAATAACCAGAATGCATACATGTCACTTATCAAACCCAATCATTGTTTAAACCACATTTCACTTTATGTTTTTCAATGTCAGCCCTAATGGAAAGATGTTTGATAGTTGGTTGTATTAATGTATCCCGTGAAGATAAGATAATTTTATTAATGTCCAACAAATGACCACAAAATTAGGTCAATGGGACTGCAGAGTACAAAGCCAATGGACCCAGCAAGAGGACCCAAATGGGTCGCTCGAAACACAGAGAGAAAAGAGAAGAAGAGAAGGAAGCAAAAGGAGCCACAAATCCCGAGAAACCAAAGAAGAAGAAGAAGAGGATGACGGTGTGGGGGGGAGTGAAAGAAGGAGCAACACCCCCAACAACATCACCTAACAATCAAGGCTGGCTGGAAGTAACTGGCGATGCGCCGATGCCCAATAACTAAAACTGTGGAATGTCTGGAAAGCTGATGTCCGGGAGAGAGATGGTGGCTCTGCATAGGCCTGGTGGATCTTTGTCTATGTGGGGGGGCCCTGAAACGCGCCTGAGGCAGGGAGCCTCTGGTGTAGGAAGTGGAGTTTCGAGTCCTGACAGATCTGAACTGGGGGTCCGTACTCGTGTCAAGATGTCGCTTGGCACCCCTCTCCGGGGAGAGCACCGGGAAGAATGAGGTGATCCGTCTAGTATCCATCCGTTTGGGAGGAGGGTGAAGGAGCCTGTCCCGAAGCCTGAGGGCCTTCTGCAGATAAAGACCAAGACATCTCTGATCATAGTATATGAAGAAAGTTGCGAAGGAAGGACGGTAACAAAACAGACAATGGAATCTCCCCCTAACCTCTCAGTAAACAGGACATCGGAAAATGATGTGTTCTTTAGTTTTAACCTCCCAGAGAGAGCAAAGCAGGCAAGTTCACTCTGAGCGGTCTAATTGGTGGTTAGTCTCCACACAGAGTCGATGTGAGCCCACTCTGAACTAACCTAAAGAGATATGAAGGACCTGTAACCAATGTCGGGAGATATACATGGGTCTAATAATGAGCCTGTCACGTAGATATCAAGAAAGTGTGCAGATGTAGAAGGACATCTTCGGACGTAATCCCAACTGGAGGGTTGGTCCAAGTGTGCTGGATGAACTGTATGTAGATATCATCTTTGATAATTTTGTGAAGGTCCTGTTGGTTCGGGAGGAGATGGGCAGGGGCATCCAAGGAGTAGCTGAATGATGGGAGGTGGTCCATTTGAATGCCAATGGAACCAAGAAGGCGTGAAGCGCAGGCATAACAACAACGAGAACAACCACTATGATCTGAGAGGGCAATAGCTTCAGAAGAGCAGTAGGCAAGGTAGATGTACCTGTTCTTGTTTACGAAAGAATCAGAGAAACCTCGGATGTGGTGCAACATCAACACAAGGTTGAAGATAGTCTCCAATCTAAAAGGGCGAGCCCCAAACTCAACAAGAATACTATTGTGAGGAACAGTCTCTTTGCACCCGATGATACATCTTGAGCATGAGGATCTGGACATGCTCAATAGTAACCCAATCCGAGTCCAAAAGGGAGGGACCCCAAATTTCGGAACCGTACAAAACCGTGGGCCTGACCAGGGAGTTAAAGAGAGACCTCTTGGAAAGGGTGTCCTGAAAGTGACGGCGGAAGCACTGTCTCTCAAGAATCACCAAAGAACCATACCCCTTATTAACTCGGGGTTGGAGAGCAGGACGGAGGCTAAAACGTGGTCCAGAGAACAAAATCCCTTGGTATGTGTAAGAACAAGTGATCTTAATCTCCTTCTCCCGAAAGAAGAAGTGGAAGTCCGAAGTCTTCAGACAATTGAAAACCATAACTTTGGTTATCCCAAGGTTCACTGTCAATTGCTTGTGATCACAAAAGAGGGCTAAGGCATCCAGCTGCCTTTGGAGTCCCTCTGCAGAGAAAGAAAGCAAGGAGAAGTACGTCATCTGCAAAGAGGAGAATGTAGATCAGAACATCGTGTAGAAGACAACCATCTCCCTTCTAAATGTGATACCGGAGAAAATCCTCAAGCTCATCGATGTAGATACCAAACAGGGTAGGAGAGAGGGGGCAGCCCTGTTTGACTCCAATAGTGCTCCTGATGAAGTTGGACATGCCTGCAGAGGTGCGAAGACGGCCCAGGACCTCCTCATATAGGCACATAATGGCTTTTGTTTTTTTTTTACGATAGGCGCATGATGGCTTTTTGTTTTTCTTTTACTATAGGCGCATGAAGGATACTTTGAAATAAAAGATCATGTTTATAAGTCTGAAAATTGTTGAGCAGGATTTATTGCAGATGCCAGAAAGAAAGAAAGATTGATGAATGCTAAAGCAACCAGTTAGTATGCAATCCGATTGATGTGGAAGAGTTTAGGCAAGTTACAGACGTATGTAGCAAAATTTCTTCTTGGGGATCTTTAGTTGTTTTTTGTGGTCAAAGAAAATGCAGTAAAACCTGGGCTTTACTTAAGTCATAAAAACATCACCATGAATTTGATGCCAACGAAGAAGAGAAAAAGCGGTATTCAAACACATGTCAGACTAATGGTATTCATTGAAAGTAGCATGTTATTTTGTTCTTAATTTTACAACAAGAATAAAGAAATGATCCACTTTTTCAAGTATTTACAATTCATAGTTTGAGATTAATCCTTTTCTAACTTTTAGCAGCTAGTTGATGAAGCACACCCCATTGCATGAGAAATTTTCAATAGGACATCCGAAATTCAAGTTTAAGAAGGATGCCATTAAATCACCTTGTGGCGCCACAATGAAAATGAAGATCTTCTCAATGATGAAGGGAAAAGTTGTAATTCAAAATAGTGCTATGAAATGGAAGTTATAATCATTTGAAACAATATCTCGAGAGCTTGCAAGGATATATATAGATTATGCCCATATCTGTAACATTATGGGAATCTATAATGGTTTAACAAAACTAAAAACCCATGAATCAAGTTGACATGGTAAAAAAGGAGGCTAGCATAAGCTTGGATAAATTAATTAACAGCAATATAAATTATTAAATATAAAATGAAGACTGCATCCAGAAAATTGTATGAAGATTTGAGTTTATGAGTATTAAAAATTTAAAGCACTTTGTAGGATTTTATACTAGAGACTTTCCCATCTTCACCAATTGGTATAAAATCCAACAAAAATTCACTTGATATTTTCCCCGATAACAACTCTGCTTTTTTAGGCCTCATTTTAAATTCTTGGTTGATGGTATTACATTTTCTCTTAGAGGTTAAGGGAAGGGGTGCTTCATCTATTCCAAGTTTGTAATTCTAAGAAATTAGAATGTTTTGTTATATTTGCCTTATCCAGTGACTAGAATATTGGTGTAGGTATTCTTTTGAGGAAGTTTTCTCAAGGCCTTGACGAGACATAGACACATGGGCTAGTGCATTTAATTAAATATGGTCACGTTGGCTAGTTTATTTCATAAAATGTTTTTACATAGCCACATGCGCTTATTGTATATTATTAAATGTTGTACATATCTCTATGTAAGTCTTCCTTCCTCTCTGAGCTTCCTTTTCTCTTTGTTCCCTTAGAAGCTTCCTTTTGTCTAGAAGCTTCTTTGTATGTCATGTATTGTGCAAATACCAGATACAATAGAGCGTATAGCATATGTACCATTACAGGTAATTCCTTTGTGTTCTTTCTTTCTTGCAATTGTTCCAATAGAAATTGGTATCAGAATCTAGTGATCATAGCCTCTAGATCTAGTCACCTTAAGAGTTTCATACTTTACCATTACTAGTTCTAACAACCTTAGTTATCTCCCAAACAAAGCCTTCGATCCAGTCTCCTTGAGGGTTTATACACCTTACCCTCCTCTAATTCATATCATTTGGTATCGGCGCTTTTTGATTGTGGCCTTTAGATGTAGTCCTCTCAAGGCTTTCCATATTTTACCTGTACATCTATCCTCATTTACAGTTTCTAACTCTTGCACTCCACTAGATCTACTCTCTTCAGCAGCTTTCAATGTTGATTTAGCAGCAATTGGTTCCACAATGGTTCCACCTAGCAACCTGGCTCCACCTGCACAAGATCATTTGCTACCATCCTTACAAGATCCTCACCATCCTAACCATGAGGCATCATGCATTCCTTAGATGGTCAGCCACACAACCCATGGTGAATATATTGTTTTAGAGGTTACAATTATGATTCCACTTGTGATTCTGTGAGCAGGTCTATCTCTCCAACCAAAATTGAATCTTCTTCCTTGATTCCAATTAAAATTCTGTAAATGGACAATGAACTCTGTATCCCTGATTCTCTTTCTCAATAGATAGTGGGTTTTGATCATAAGAAAGCTTCATCAGAAGTCAAAGGTGGGCTTTATATAGCTTCAGTATTTGCTTTTCCTCCTGCTTCATTGCCTCTTATAGGATCTTTCTTCAGCAAGGATTTCTATGTTTTCTATGATGGAGTTTTATTGTTATACTATTTATTGAATCGTTATATAACGATAACACTATACTTACAATAGTGAGATGTTCTTCCACGCAAATAATTAATTTATGCAGCAGGAATCTTCGTATGAAGATCATTTTGGCATCGAAAAAAATATTTCATTTTCCAAGATATTTCATCACAAGTGTTCTAACTCATTCAATATTTGGATTCTATTTGTTTGGGGACTCTATGTCACTATTTGTTGCATGCATTCACTCAGCTAATTTTTTTTATGGCTCATTTTGGAAGCTAAAAAGTGGTTGTGATTACCTGTTGAAATTGGGGACAATTTTTCCCAAGCAGGGAGGAAATGATGATATAGGGTAGGGGCAAGAGAGGAGAGCTCGATCAATCGATTGAGGGTGACTAGGCTAGGTTATATAGTTGGTAGTTGGTAGTTGGTAGTTGGCACTTGTCCAATGGTCTACTATACTATAAATAGGGAAGGGGCTTGACCATCAGAGCAGAAAAGCCTTGGGAGCCTACCAAGCCCAAGCCCAAGCCCAAACCCAACTATATATAACCATAACCATAGCCATAGCTGCCACTGAACCTCCTACATGGGCTAATGCATTTGATTAGATATGCATGGGTTATTTTACTTCGATAAATGTTTTTGCATAGTCACATGAGCTCACTGAATATTCTTAAATTATTTACATATCTCTATTTACATCTTTATTTTCTTGGAAGCTTCCTTTAGAAGCCTCCTTTTCTCTTTCTTTTCTTGGAAGCTTCTTTGTATATTATTGTACTCTGTAGATACTACAATAAAGTGTGTAGCATATGTACAATTGTTGCTAATTCCTTTGTGTTATTCCTTGCTTATATTTGTTGTCACCTGAGATCACACCCCTTGCCGAGGCCAGGCTTAACACCTCAGTGAAACACATGACTATCCCCAAGGTGTGGGACCTTGGCTCCATGGGACAGACCTACGGAGAAGGCCGACTTCCTTCACTAACTACTCTAATGCTAACACTACTCCTAGCTAAGCTACTGATTGCAGGTGAAAGGGGATGAGGGAAAAACATAACTGAACTGAAAGGGGTGGTGATTGCACCAAAATTGAAAGTGGGCCTCTCTCTCTAAGATGGAAACAAGGAGACAAATGCAAGGCCAAGAAAGCAGAAACAAGCCACAGTTCAACTTTACACTTCACCAAACTTGATTCCCTACATGATTGACACTGAGACTAAAACCATGCAAATATAATCCACATACATCATAGAAATGGAACATAACAAAGAAAGAGATAAGAATATGAATAACACAAGGCAAAAGGAGGATATGAGCCACAATCATACAGCATATTATTGTCACTTGTGAATATACACAGTCCATTGTTACAACGATTTATGAAGGCACCAAAGTGCATTGCACGAGTCCAAATTAGAGGTCTAAAACTCAGAATATGTTGGACCGCCATTTGGGCATGTTAAATTGACATCCAGAAGAGGGTCCTTTACAATGGAATTTGAGGTGTATGACATTAAAGAAATGTAGAGAAAAGAAAGGATCAAAAGATCTTCAGAAATTAAGAAGATCACCCACTTTTCAACAACCAAAGGATCAGATCAACATTAATATGTGCATACCACGTATGTGTGTCATGTCTTGTCTTGCATGATGCAAAATCACACCAAATCATTTTGTCATTGCTCAAAATGATTTATTGCAAGTTGTTGGTGGGTGATTTGATCTAATTTGGGAATGCTACTTGATCGAAAAAACAACTAAAAAACATCTCCAAACTCTATCACTAAGATCTACTTTAATCTTTCAATTGTTCTCTCTGAAACTGATTTCAGGCTAAAGCTTTGGTCAAGGCCTTTCTAAGGAAACCAAGTGGATGTGAACAATATTTTTGGATCAAGAGATATGAGCATATGAAATTAGTTCAAAACGTGGCCATTGAACTTCAATTTAAAATGGCCGTGTGGATTCTTTAACTTGATTATTTGATTGTAAAAGACTCCTAAAGGTACCCAAAACCACTCTATTATTATGCTCTACTTCTCCAAGAGCTTTCCAACATGATCAATTTTAGCATGAATTTAGTGGTCCTAATCATTCGACCATCAACATTGAAAGATCCCCATGCATCATTTGGTATATACATGATGGCCAAAAGGCTGTTCAAATTCAGCACTCTTAATCACTTTTTTGTTATATGTCAATTTCCAATTAGCACCTTTGATGCAATCTTCAACTCATATTTTGTGCCACGCGTATCCTCTTTTCATTAGGTTCTCAAGCCTACTTAATGTCCTCAGAGATCACTTCAGCTTTGAGGATGCCTGTGATTGGTCCACGTGGATCAATCACTTTGTTACTCAATGATTCTCGCAACAATTCTTGTAACTTTGTTTTGGGGCAAAACCAAAGATTTCTCTGAAAACTTGGAATACCCCAAGCACCTTTTGCCACCTTAACTGTCAATATCCAATGCTTTGCTTAGATGTCCAACCCTCAGGAGCCCGAGTGGCTTGGCATTGGTCCGCGATCTTTAGCAATTGAGCCCCACGATCTGAACTTGAGCCTTCTAAGCCTTATAGTAATTAGTCCACGTGGATCAATGACGGTGTTCTTTGATTGTTGGGGTCGGGATCTTTACCTTCAAAAACTTAGCTGATTTTTGGATCCTATGGGAGCCCAAGATTTGTGTGATTAAATTTGATGGCCTAGAGATCAAAGGGAGATGTGGATTTGGACGTCACCAGCCCGTTTTGAGCCCGAAACAAGTGATTTTGTTCAATTTTTTTCTCTGATTCGACTGTATGATCCTGGAAATGATATGTGCAAGTGAATTCGATAAGTTTGAAGACGTCAAGCTGCTTAAAATGTGTGGTTTTCACGATCAAAATCCTTCAAATTTGGAAATAAAAACAAGTTGCCGAAAAGAAGCAGGGTATTTGTGCTACTGCTCATATCAGGCCTGGTTCTGATGTTTAGGATTCTTCCTTGTGGGAAGTGCCTTTGTCTATCTGAGTACCATCGAAGTTTCAAACAATGACCTAACTGCTGAGACTGCATGAACATCTAGCAATTTTGCAGGATGATCTGATCTATACATTATCTAATTCCATTTCCAATTCCAATTTGGAAGACACAGTTCAGTCAAATGTTTTGTGTTTGTAAGTCTTGCATGGTGTCAAATGCAAGCTCCAGTTGACAAAAAAAAGAGCAAGCTGAGTTACAATATGTGATAATAATAATATCAAGAATGTTTATTAGACAACAAATAACAGTGTGTGACGATACCACTTCAAGATTGAATTTATTTTCTTAAGGAGTAGGTCAGAAGAAAATCCAAAATTCAGATTTGTACCTGTCTGCCATGATCCTAGGAGCAACAGGCTAGTATGCTTGATGTATATTGGATCTCCTTTTGGACTTAAGATCAGATACTGCTAATTGTTTTTGCAGATGCAAGCAACCTAATATCTATTTTTTCTGGTTATTTGAAGATGCAAGGAATCCAGTTTATCAATGTTATCAAAGCACCAACTACATTATTTGGGTTGCCGCTCTTTTCGGAATTATGTAAAAGAAAGTCAACAGTCTAATTTGTTTTTTATACATGCAAGTAACCATGTTTCTTGATGTGATTCAAGCACATCAAAACAGGAGTCACATAATACGGTGACAAGTTCTTGTCTCAAATATTTACGGACTATAATCAATAACAAAATTAGAAGTTAGCTTTTAAGAAATCTTTGCAATCTAGTAACAAAAGGCAATAGATATTAACATATTAATCGTACATATTTACTATAGATATTAGCATATTAATATGCTCCTAGATGAATGTGAAATCCTTTTCTATAGAGACAAGGACAATAAATCTATGAAAATATTCATAGTGAGATGTACAAATTCATTGAGTAAATTAGATGTGTATGCGATAGAAGACAAAATTAGCTGCCTTGGTTCTTAAAAGATAGGTTTCCATATGAACAGCTAAAACAGGCTATTTCACAGATTTGCAGGTTCTTATATATTCATCTTCTGTTTGATTATATCAGTTTTATTAATTCAGTTTGCTTGGGAACTGTAAAAAGCTTGCAGCTGAAAGTTGTGTTTGCTCCATGTGCATGTGCCAATATTGAATATACCCTGTTTTGAGTGATTGAAGCAAAAAATTATAAATGCTCTTGCTAAGAGAACGGAAGAATTTAATAAAATCCTTCTAATAAGTAGAAGAAATAAACAGTTTAGCAAACCTAGGAAGAGGAATGCGATTAAACTCCAAAACCAGATTTAATGAAATCTTCACCAGAAATCTCAGTCAATACTAGTTCTAAGTTTGATGGGATCATAGATAAAGAAAATGATTTGAATCCCAGGAGCTTTGGTAGAAAACAGTCTAAATAAGGTTTAAATTGTGCTATATGTGTAGGTGGAAGCAATACGAACAAGATTAAGGATAGAGAAAATAATAGATCTGGAACAAAAAATTATCTTAACTTGTGTGTTCTGTATACAGCATACTTTGTATGTATGGCTGCTTATCTTCTACTACCTGATTGCTATCTGATGCTACACATATGTATACATAGAACTATTATGGAAATCAAAATGATTGAGATTCCATGTGTGACTCTTTGCTTTCTGTCGGTTGAGCTGAACAATGTCAAAAGTTTAATGGTCAAAGCTTGTTCCTTCGCTTTCTGTCGGTTGAGCTGAAAATTGTCGAAAGTTTAATGGTTGAAAATTGCTCCTTTGCTTTCTGTCAGTTGAGATGAACAATGTTAAAAGTTTGATGGTCGAAAAATGTTCCTCAGGGTGTTGCCATGCAAAGGGAACCCCTTGACTCATGGTGGGGGTGGAGTGATACCACACGAGTTAACCTTAACGGTGTGACATGTAAATGTTTGGGACCCTAAGGAATACATAGGTGAAGACTGCATAAGGTTTGGTGTGTGCGTGGATGGCATCATGTCAAATTAGCCAAGGTTGTGTTGCACCACCGTAGAAGTGTGTGCAACTACTGTTACAAATGGATTGGTGATCTTGGAGGTACTGCGTACCTCTGTTTGTGGTTCTAGAGTACGCAAACCATTTAACAAGAACCATCATTACTGCAAGCTATGATCATGGACTTAGAGGTTCTATAGGAGATGCTCTTGGAGGATCCACTTGGATCATAAAATTTGTATGGGTTTTGCAAAAAATTTGGAGGAGACAAGTTTGATCAAGAAAATCAGAAACAATTTTTGTGCTTACTTGAGATGAGATTAGAAACTGAAATATTTTAAAATTGACTTCTATAACGAAAAGCATGTCAATTGATCTCAACTAGAGCAGTTAACATGATAGAATTGCTGGTCTGGGGCCCAGGAAAAGATCAGGTGGACAAGACTGTTAATAAGGATTCAGACGTCTTATGTGCAGAAGTGTATTAGGAATGACAGAGGCCAAAGGACATATCAGAGTGCTTATGCATCATAGAAGAACAAAGAGGACAATCGACACCAAATGTAGAACTGTAATGCAACTTTATTTTACAGTGTACACAGTGTTGTATGAGGTCCGAGAGGTCGGATGTAGGATGTCTACATACTCCTTATTCTCTGCTCATCAATTCTAACCACAAAGAATACAAGAATGCCTGAACATTCAAAGGAGGAAAATGAAACATTCGTTAGATGTTACAATGGTTAGTAACAACCGCTTCATAACTAAGTATCAATTTATTATCTTCAACTAGTGGTATTGCAAAGCTGCATAGTACAGATGGTTAGTAACAATTGCTTTATAACTAATTGTCAATTTACCATATGACATACACTGGAGGTATTGCAAAGCTGCATGGTACAATGTTGACACTATAGGAATTGTGTGATATTGTAGAGGAGTTGGGACCTCGCGGGATGTGAACGTGTGCACAATATGACTCTAAAGCCACTGGTGAAGTCAAATCATGATGTAGAGCAACGCCATGATGTCATAAATTATTTGGATTATCAAATCCACTTGAATCAATTGGCCCTCGTTGAAGAGCCACGGTCCCTATTGCATGTAGTTGCGAAAGAAGATTCGGGAAGTTAGCAACTGACACAAAATTCGCCGATTTCCAATCAAAAAATTCGAAATTCGACGTTTTTTAATAAAATCCAAAAAATTCGTTCAAAAATGCCATGAAATTTGTGGATTCAATTTTTTTTGTCTTTTTCACAAAATCCTTGAAAATCATCACCAATATAGGGTACAAATCTAGAAATAATCTTTATTGAGGTCAACCACAATTTACGACTTGTATTTGTTATTTAACGATATCCGTTTCATTACAAATCATAACTATAGGGAGCCAAGACCTGACTCTAACCAAAACGAAGTGTGTAGATTATACCTTTGACCAGTGCTAACATGTAGCCAAGACTAGACTGTCACTGAAGCAAAGTGTGCATACTAGTGAAGCTTTGACCTATCACCTGTCACCAGTGGGGAGTTACCAGATCTGCTGTTGGCGCCCGAGCTGTTTGCTATCTGCCCTTTCAATTAAAATTGTTGTCAACTTCTTTATTCACAACAATATATATAAGCCATTCGATATTAAAGCCTTTAATATTCATAGGAGTTCAATGAATAATTGATTCAATATTAAAACCTTATCAAAGCCCTAAAAGCTAATATATTGAAACCCTAAAAACTAATCGACATACAATAACGAATAATATATTCAATTCTTACTAACTCCTACAAATATTATATCATATATGTATGTCGATTACTTTTTACTTTAAAATTTAGTTTATTAGTTTTTTATGTAGTAGCATTTAGGCCCTAGGTTTAGTTTTAGCTTTTTCAATATTTTAAATTAATTAAAATTCATGTGAAGTTTGTCTTTTAATTTTTCTTTGCTTTTTAAATTTTTTTTATTTTATTTTTTAGTCTTTTAACCTAAGACAAGAGCAATTTAATTAGATTTGTTTTTTATATTTAATTTAAAATATTGTATTTGAAATAAATAAGTTTTAAAATTTTATTTAAATTTATTTGTGATTATTTAATTTTAGATTCTCATTTATCTTTTATATTTTTAATCATGTTATTATTTATTTTAAAACATAAAAATAAAAAATGTAGATTTCTATAACTCGAACTTATTAATGATTTTTTTCCCCAAATTGTATTGGGTGGTGAACTTGTTTCAATTTTTATCCTTTCCAAACATGAACCTGATGACACTAGTTAGCAACTTGAGCTTCTGTGAACCATTTTCCTTGAGGTGTATGACGGTGACCTACTTTGACCTCTTGTTGTGTTGTCCGTTAGACCTTGGTGTCAATGATTTGATCTGTTTTTGCTAGTGTGTGGCAGTCAAGATTGATTTCTAATTGTTGGAGAGTCTGCAACATTTGAAGTGTCCAACAGATTGGAAAGTAGTGGTGTAGGAGTTCTGCATTGAAGATTGGATGCAAACCAAGATAAAGAGGAGCAACCCAACATGAAATTTTGGATCAGATTGCAAATAAAGATAACCCAATAAAAACTTTGTTAATTATTCAATAGACATTATACAATTAAATAGGATTATGATATCCTACTAATGACTCCTAAATTACCTCCTAAAATCTCTCATTCACCTTCTTCCTATATTACTGCTTGTTTAGAACCACTCACAAGTATTACAAACTAATTACGTGAGTTGTTTTATCACCACCAACAAGTTGCTCACATAAGTATATTATTCTTCACATATATAATATGAACACACGAACACGTGTTCACGCTAATAATATACTAATCTGATGCAGAGCTACAATGGAAGCACTTCACCAAATCTATGTACAACTTGAATACAAGTCTCTGTGAGCTCATGATTATCCTTCAAATATATTAAAAATAGCCAAAACTCACCTAGTTTGGTGATTCAAATCTTTTCAAGACCTTTCATTTACCTGGACTCCTGCAAAGTCTGCTTTCTTGGTGTCAAGAACCCCTGCTATAATCCATTCAAGGTTAGAGATAAGCAACAAAGCACCAATGACAGTTCTTTATCATCATTTAAATTCATTCCTTTGTGTAGCATTCTTTAACCTTCCTTCTCATTACCCTCACTGATATCATTGCTCAAAAATCTTCTATTTCTGCCCTTATGCTTCCTTAATGCCTCCTACTCCCTCTATGTTACCTTCCTCAATGCAACTATGCTTCAAGACAAACCTTCTTCTTAACTGTCCTTCAAGAATCACTAACCCTCACACTGAGTAGCTTCTGTTATTCACCCTTGTAGATTGCTTTGGACTCCTTACTCGAGCCTTCTCCCCTGTTCCTGAACTATCCTTCATCATTTAACTTGTTAGGGCCTCTTACTATTACTTGACCATCCACAAATACACTAGATTCTAACTAGACACACAACCTTATCTCTTAGAGTCTTGGCTAAACTAGTCATCAATATCTTCTCCCTGAACACCAAGTACATTCTTCCCCATTCAAGATGCTCCCATCACAATCTTAACACTGTCTTGTATCATGGAATACTGATTGTACCAAACTGCTCTGTTTTGGACTTCTTAGTTCTATCCCAATCACTGTAATAGTCCCTTCTCGACCATAAGTTGGACCTTTAAGCTTCTAACTTTGTAATGTCATCATGCCTAGTCAAGCTTGATCTCTCTTTCTTACCTGTTCTCATCATAAACTAACAAGAAAATCTGTAGGTACAAGACTGTCACAGTTTTGTAAGAGTCACTGTTTCAACAAAGTTTAAACATATACCCTTAAAGATCCCTTTACGCTTAAAATGTATTTAAATCAGCCTTCACTCCCACTTCTTCAATGATCTTTGACCTCCTCAGAGAGAAAACAAAACACCAAGAACTACTAAGACCTCTTCTTTGATTCTTAAGACTGTCACAGTCCTTACAAGACTGGTTTCTCAAGACCTATCAAGCCTCTTATTAACTAATTTTCCTCCAAAGAACCCTCCAAGGTTTTTACTAAGCTTCAAGGAGTTTATTATCATGTCCCAAACCTCTGAGAATAATCAAATTGATAAGATAAAAGACCTTCACTTACATTCTCCCTTCAACCCTGCTCGACTCAGCTAGTAGCCCTGTCACATGAGAAATTAGGTGATAACATTTTGCAAATTCACTTTCATCATGAAAAAATGTAAATTTTCAGTACCCATTAAGTTCTCACCACTCTCATAGTTGTCCTGTAGAAGATTTCCATAGAATTCTGCCCAGTTTAGAAATTATTCGTTCTAGTTAGGTCTCCAATGCACAGTTTCAAGACTGTCAGGAAAATACTAGGCCGTGTAACCTCAACTCTCCTAAAAACTTAAAAATCTCTTTCTAAAACGTGTTTAGATGGTTTGTAGAAAATTTCATCACATTTGGACCCTTACAACTCAAGATACACTCTTTTTTTGCAAACTTGTCCTAGTTAGGGTTTCATAGTGCCCGAGAGGGAGTTTTAAGCATATCATGCTCAAAAATGAGTTTCAAAACTTTTAACTGGTCTCAAAAGTTCTGTTATTTCATTATCCAACTTTTTTCAATAAGCAACCACTTATGAAACCCTAGGTAGCGGGTACGGTACGGTACGGGGATCCGGTATGCTGATACGGCAATTTTTTTGGGGGCCCGGGTACGGCACTTGGGTACGACAGTACAATATACATATAAAATATTAAAAATATAGCCAAATAAGCAAAAATTCAGCCTTATACATGAATAGAATAAACAAATTATTAATTAAGTGAAATAACCAAATAACGTATTAATAATTCAATACATTTTGTCATGATATTCATTGATTGAACTTCGAACAAGTACATTGTTCAAACTCCAAATGTTACAATGTCCAATTATTAACATAAATAATAACAAATCACATAACTGGACTGGAATTCTGGCTATTATCAGCTCCCTTCAAATCTGGCAGTTCAGATTCCTTTGGGGTTTCTCTTATTATTCCTGCATTAGTCTTACGTGCTAGTGGAGATGCTGCCACTGTGTTTTTTGATCCTACATTACCCAAACGCATCTCAACTGTTGCAGTTTCAGCCATTGTTTTAGGTACTTCTGTGAAGTTTTACCAGAGTTGAATCATTTATGTAATCCCATCTATTGACCTTTATTGACCCTCAAAAAATAGTTTTTTTTTCCTACAAAAAAGTAAAAAAAAATTAAAAAATTGTTGTTTTTACTGGTGGGTACGCTGTGGGTACGGCTGGGTACGGCCAGGGTACGGCCAGCAGTACCCGGGTACGCCTGGCCGTACCCAAGGCGTACTGTACCCGTACCACATACCGGGTACATACCGTACCCGTACCCATGCCCTGCAGGGCACGTACCGGCTACCTAGGAAAGCAGATTGCAGATGATGTGTATCCATGCAAGATGGATGTTGCATGCTCAGTTACATGGCAAATGGTGCTCAAGAGTGTATCCTGTTTGAAGACTTGCACCAAAGCTTGATACCAATGGCGTAGTGGTACAGATCAAGAATGGCCTGAATATGTGAATGAGGAAGTTTGCTTATGTTATGTACCTTTTCTTTTTTTGCAACACACACGGTCAAGAACTTCTGGATATTAACTTGTTTCACTGCTGGCATTCCAGAAAGCAAAGTACTGGAAAAGGACTTCATAAATGAACATTGTCGATTTGAAGTGGTAAGGACTTCCAAGAAGTCTGAGTTTCAACACCTCTTCATTGACCAATCTATATGTGTATATTATGTACAAGGACCATGCTACAATCCCATCTCTCTTTTCTCGTTGTTGTAATTGCTTTACTTTATCACTTATAGCTTATGTACTAAATAAAGATTAACTAAAGGAAGCTTCAATATGAGAACTTGAGACTGTACTCATAGAGCTTTATGCACAACATTCCTAAGCTCATATACACCAGTCCAATATGAATGCTGTAAAATATTTCCAAGACCTATATAATAGCATTTAATAAAATACAATAGGCCATGTGGCTCATGTACAAGTTGTCAAAGTACACTCATAACCTACAGTAATCCATTGTCGAAACCACAAATTACACTTATTGATCTATTTTTTATAAGAAGCTAATTATTTGATTGATATGACCATAAAAGTTACAAGAACTCCTTGATCTCCTTTCCAAGTTGGCAAAGGGAGAAAGTAAGGGAGGAGTCAGGTTTTGAGATATTCAATAGAGAGCATAGAGAAAACCTAACAGTAGATAGAGAGCCTAACATGGACACAAGGAACACAATTCGTACATATCTCAGCTCCTTTTATCAAAGGAGGAGGTACATACATGACAAAACAACCATGCATTCAGGGTAGAAGAAAATAACCAGATTCTATAAGATAGCAGAACAGCCTCAGAAAAGATTGAAGACACCTTATTTTTGAAGGCCCAGAAGACTGCAATGAGTAAGAAACTTTACATCAATTTTTATCCTTCTCGACTTTACATTTGAAACTTTCATTTGAAACTGTAACAATTGGTGATCTTTCAAATAGCTACATTTGGAGGGAAAACACATAGTGTACTTGAATTCAGGTTGCCAAGGAGGTCTACAGGGGTGGGGCAGAAGAGGGTGTAAGACTCCTACGTTTTTCCTCTGATGAGATCCTCGAGTAAGCTCTGAGACCATGGTTTATTCTTCTAGATTCTATATAGCATAGCATGCTCTTGCATTGTATTCACTAACCAATCATGCCAGTCTTTTAAATGGTAACTCATTGGTTGCGGTAATGTTATTTAATGGCATTCAGTTCAAATAGCATTTGGACACGATTTTTGAACATTAATGGGTCAGAACATTAGTGCACTTCTTTTGTTGTTGAACACAGTCCTGCAGGGCTTAGATGCACATGCTTCTGTACTTCTGAACTGCAAGAAACCATAAAAGAGGATGCTTCTTTCCATCAAAGAAATGTCAATTCCTTAATCAGCAGTATGTAGTTGCCAGTCTTGTCAATGCTTTGGAGTATATGGTGTGAAGGGCTTTGATGACCTAGTTACGAGATCGTCAAGTACATTACCACATTCATATCCAGTCATTGCTCTTATCAAACGGCTTGATTTATAGTTCCATTAATCACCTAGAGTACGTTAAGTATTTTTAACTAAAATTATCTGCTCTAAAATCCAATGATATTCATATTTTGTTGACTGATTCGAAGTAAGACTGCTTCAACAGTTAGATTGACTCAAATAATTAGCTGCTAGTCTTGATTCACTTTGTTTGATGTCAAAGGTTAAATTCCGCTCTTCTTACAAGACTATAACATGGAAGAAGTTGTTGCAGCATTCTTTGCTGACAATCCTATGTGTTGACTGTCAATTAGTATCTTGATGACAGGACGCTGGTCGTCCTCCTTCTTCAAATGCCTCCATCGTCTATTAAATCTTGATATTCATATTTATTTGGATTCAACTAAGACTGCTTCATCACTAATTGCAAGGAAGATCTTGATCGCATTTGAAGTATTCTTCAAAGTGAAATTAACTCTTCTTAGCCAGACTATAGCCTTTGATCAAAGTTGTCATGCTAGCAGATCTTGTGCTGACAATGCTTACTGTTGACAACAACTGCATCTCTTGGTGATTTTCAAATTGGTATACATTTGAATTTTACTGTTGGACGAATAGGCATCAAATGACTTGTACAAAAAATTGAAGTAATGCACTTGCAACTTGTTTTGTAGATGAGGAGGTTAAACATCTTTTGATTATAAACATGTCAGTTTGTATCAAGTATATTCGTAGCAATTACTCCAATGACAGACTAATGTTCATCTATGTTTGGGCTGTAAACCATTCTAGACAAAACTCTTGCAGGCAGGTTGAATTCAGAAAAATTATCGTAAAGAATTATATTGTTACTTTAAACTCAACCAAAACCAGTCAAATCTAATTCAAAGCTAAAAACTGCCAGAAACTTACATTTTATGATCGTGGCAAAAGTTTGCTCCATGAAACTTTCAGGAACCATGCAATTTTTATTTCAATGTTGTCTTGAAACCTTCTGTCTTGTAATCCAAGACAACTTGTTTAACTTTTTTGCAAATGTCTTTGGTAGACCATGTTGATTAAATCCACATGGTGCACAGTATGCATTTGACAATTCAATACATTAAAAATCCTCAATGGGCATTTTGATATTAGTACGAAGAGATGGGGCATGCTCGTATGCCATCTGTCGGTGTTACAGAAAAATAGGAGATGGGTAACATCCCATAGATCAGTTTCAATCAAGAGTAATTGCATCTGTATTTGCACAGGACATGACACACATCTTGTCCTTCAATATTTATCATATATATGATGTAAACTTCTAAGATGAAAACAATAATAGTGTAATATAGCGCAAGAAAAATATAAATAAGCTTTTTAAAGTAAAGATATTCAATCGACTAATACGTCCCTTACGAGTAAAAATATTATATGTTGCACTAAAAGATAAGAATAATTGTATTTCTATTACAAAAAATACTTTCTATATCTGGTGTCCCCAGATTTCACCCTGAAATCTGAGACTACCCCATGTAAAAAAATTCGTACTTTTAAAATAATGGGTCGTTTTGTGTTTTTATTGCCAGAAAATGTCTGTATTGTGTCTAGATATTCTCAGAGAGTCATATAAGCCAATTTCGCTAGATACCTAGATGCCCAAACTCGTTATATTCCTGTCGCTAGGGTTTGCCTGCGGGAAATTTTTATTTAATTATTTTAAGCCCCGTTTGAGGTAAATTGTGCTCCGGTTTAACCCTGTTGAGGTTCTACATGTCAATATTCCCATATACCAATAGGGTTTCCATCAAGAATGGATCCTGGGCTTTATCTGTGACTTCTGACAACGTTTTGCGTTTTTGTTATTTTTCTCATTTTTTTTTCTCTGTGAAATTCCCCTAGGTCAATTCCTTTGCCGGTTCAGTCTGTTTTCTTGCCTGGAGTATCTGGAGATCATCTACGGACGTCATGTCAGAAGGAATTTGCCACAGGAGGTCTGGTTCTCTCTAAAAAGACGAAGTCATGCACAAAAAAGGCCTCTTCTGGGCAGGTCGCATTTTTGGGAAAGTAAGGTTTTAAGCTACAATGGGATTTTTGGTAGCAACAGGCAGGTGGGAATTTTGTACCTGCTTGGCAGGGTACTTTTTCCCATGGGAGCAAAGTCACTTAAGTCATGATGGAAAAATTAGAGGCAACAGGCAGGCGGGAATTTCTTACCTGCCTTGCAGGGTGAAAATTCCCATTGTGAAATAAAAGAAAATTCCATTGTGAAAGGCATTGATGAGAATTTCTTACCTGCCTTGCAGGGTAAAAAATCCCATTATGAAAGTCAAACAACTTAAGTGGATCATGGGATTTTTGGAGCTGTGGTGCAGGGTGAATAATCCCATTAAAAATTGACTTTTAAAAATAGAAATAAGCCATGGCAAAAAGTGCGACCCACCTAGAGGAGGAATAATACTTTTTAAAGTATTTATTGATGAAATTAATTCCTATTTTTGGCGCCCATGAGGTCAAAGCATAGTGTGAAGTCAAAGTAGACTGGAAGTAGAAAGCTAAAATTAAATAAATTTAATTTATTTAATGGCAGCCCTGAGCATGCACAAAATAGTGCGACCCAAATTGAAGAGAAATAATATTTTTGAAAGTATTTTAATGGAATTTTATTCCTATTTTTTGGCGCATGGAAATAGGGAGGGCAATTATTTTAATTATAGAGCATGCACAAAATAAATGAAATTGAAGGTTATTATTATTAATTAATTGCAGGAATGGGCTGCACATATTAATTATAGGAGAAGGTTATATAAGCATGGGTTGCCATTATTAATTCTTTAGCAAAGGAGTGCAGCCTAGGCAATTTTGGCGCCCAAAGGAGGAATTTTGCTCAGAAAAAGGTGTTTTCACTTCCGGAAAGCTTCAAAGTTTGGCGCCTAGGTTTGAAGGAGCTTGATTTAAGTCTGATTAATTGTCTGCATAGTGGTACAAGTGCTCAGGTGAAGTTGACAATATTCATGCTTGTTTCGCATGCAAACAAAGCCTCAAATTTTAGGGCAACAGACTTTATATGCAGATTTTTATGATAAAAATCAAGTGTTCATGCTCCGGATTCCATCTTTGTCTGAATTAATTGCAGGTATTCATTACAGGTGCTTATATAATTGAAAGGGAGCTTAAATCAATGTCCAATACATTGAATATATCTTCTGAATCTGAAGAAATTCCTTGATCTGCACCAATTGCAAAGAATTCCGGCATAATTAAAAGAAAAAGAATTGCTCAGACAAAGATTGCTCCGGCCATTGCAAAGCATGATCAACAGAATCATGCATAGCATCCAGATCCATATCCATAATTGCAAAGGTTTCATCCTCTTGTTTCTAATGCAACCCTTGTAGAAGTCAGTGCATGAAAAATTCCTTTTAGGATCTTGTGCATGTGCTCCCAATCTTCCAGTTGAAGCCTTCATTGAAGTTGCATTCACTCGGAGTACTTTCCAGAATTTTTAATTGCTCATATGCAATTAAAAATAAAAAAAGATGAGTTATTTATATAAAACATTACACTGATGCATGTACAGGAGAAGAACTGCAAAAGCTTCAAGGATAAGAGGGAAGACAAGGCAAAGGCAACACCCGTAAGCAAAATTCCAGATCCAGCCGCTTCCAGATCCAGCTGCTTCCAGATTCAGTTTGGTGAGAATCAAAGGCAAAAGAATCAACTGCATGCAGAATGTGAAAAAGGACAAGACTGCAGTTTTCCTCTTTCTTTTTCTTTCTCTTATTTCCTCCGACAAAGTAATTGAGCGATCAATTAAATTATAAAACCTAAGTGATTGGTTTAAAAGCCATTATTTGAAGAAGTCAACTACTTGGAAATAGGTGGCAGACATGCAAAATAGAAGGTTCTATCTTCAGTTGCAAATCATGCATGTCATGCAAAGAGAAATTCCAGGAGGGAGATTGCCAGTTGTTTCCTTTCCGACTTCCACATGTGCCAGTTCACTAAAGGCTTCCTATTTGTAATTTCCCCTCTACATGCTATAAGTAGAGGAAGAACCTATGGGTTCAAGGATTAGAATTTGTAAGCAATATTCTTGTGTTCCAGAGTTTGTGCTAAAATTCTTGATAGCTATTTGAAGCAAAGGAATAGAAAGGAGCAGATTTCCAGAGAACTTTGTGTCACAGTGCATTTTGTTTCTAGCTTTTTTTTTGTCTTAGATCTACTTATAAACTTTGTGTTATTCTAGATCTAGATCTGAAAGCTGCCTTTGTGTATAATTCTGTGTGTTAATATCTATTGGTTCTGTCTATTTGCATGCAATCAACTCTGTTATCTATTGATTGGGTTGCACATCTTCCCTCTTTCGTTCCTATTTTTATTATTTTCGTTCTTCATTAGATATTTCTTTTCTTTAACAGTTGCTTACTTGCTGCAAAACTATACAGCTATGGTTCATGAGCTGTATGGTTAAAGTAAAACCCCTAAATAGATACTAGCATATTTTATTGACAAATCTTACACGGGAGCCTCACTGGTAAATGAGGGAGATTTATCTCATGATTGCCTAGGTTTTCAGCTATGCAGAAAATCTAGCCAACATAATTGTAGTCATGAGGAATCTTCTTTCAATCTTAATAAAACAAATAAAGTTTCACTATTTTCTTCTCTATGTTTTTTAATAAAAACACTCTTGTAACTTACATAGTGATTTCAGAATGTTTTTGCTTTGAATTCAAAGATGATGTAAAAATAAAAGTTGTCTCTTTCTCATCTTTCCATAAAAAAAGAATTGTCTCAATCCAATATCGTATGAGGAAAATACGCCTATTTTATCGAGAGATTTTTCAATCTTCAAAGGAAATCATGAATTTGGAGATGCCCCTGCAAAACTCAATGCCCTATATTGCTCTTATAATAAACTTGCTTTGATACCAAATGAAAATTTGGATCAAATTGCAAATAAAAATAATACATCAAAAACTTTGTTAATTATTCAATAGACATCTTACATTTAAATTGGATTAGGATATCCTAATAATAATGAGTCCTAAACTACAAACTACCTCCTAAAATATTTCATTCACCTCCTATATTAGTGATTGGTTAGAACCACTCACTAACATTACAAACTAATTGTGTAAGTTGTTTTATCACCACTAACAACTTGCACACATAAGTATATTATTATTCACATATATAATATTAACACACTAGCATGTGTTCACACTAACAATATACTAATCTCTAACTATATGAGTTGTTAAATAATAACTACTCATTTACATTTATATATTTATTTATTCACATAAATATCATGTGAACACTAATATAAAACATTAATTTCCTAACAAAATAAACATGAAAAGGGCTATGTGTGGTAGAGCTGTACAAAGCTCTATTGTAGCTATGCTGAATGAAAGGAAGGCTTGCATCCCATGTGCGATGCTTATTCGAATTGTACATTCTAAGAAGATGCATGATCATCCGGTTTATCACTTCCATATATCCATCAGTCTAAGGATGGAATGCGGTAGACTTGTTCAACTTTGTGTGCATTATAGACCAAAGCGCTTACCAAAATCCCCCAAATACCTTGTGTCCCTATCAGATAAGATAATTTCCAGTAATCCAAAGTGGATCGAAACATTCTCAAAGTTCAGTTTGATGCTTTTCTGAGTGGAAATAGATTTCTTACAAGGTGTGAGAATTGCCATCTTAGAGAATCTATTAACTTCTACAAATACACAATCATTACTGTGCGTGGTAGTAGGGCAGTTTGAGAGGTAGTCCATGGAAACAAATTCTCACAGTCTCATTGGAATTGGCAGAGGTGTATGCATACCTTGCTTCTTATTGACTTGTTTGGCAATTTCACATGCGGTACAAGACTTGATGTATCTAGTGACATCCGACATGAGATGTGGCCAAAAGAAATACTTATGTAGCACTGCAAGGGTTTTCTCAACTCCAAAGTGTCCCGCAACCTTGTTGAAGTGGGCTTCCCATATTAGTTTCCATTTCACTGCCTTGTGTAGTACACACTAGTCACAAGATTATATATGAGTCCATCTTGCAATTAGAAATTTGGAACTTACATACCATTGAACAAGTTGTGTAACACCTACTTTTCAATTCATCATAATTATGGGGATTTTTTTTTAACTTCCCAAAACTAACATATGCCTTCGATAATTTAAATGTACAATCTAACATTTAAATCCAACAACTTTTAATTACAATTCTTCAGATAACAAATCAATAAATCATGTTCATAGTTATGGGTCAACTAGATTCACTGATCCCCCATAGGTTACTCTTTCGAGTTTGTATACAAAGTATACCTTTAGTGCCCTTCTTGGCTTTGATTTTACAAGTGTTGCTCTAATTGCCTACCTATAATTCATTTAATTGAATCTCATCTGACATCTCACACTTTAGTTAGAACTAGGTAAAATTGACACTGTAATGACTTACACTACTTGGGTGAAAGTTTTTGAGTCATGTGTTGCAGGCTCATTTTCTAGATGACATATTCATCAACAAAAACATGTCTCATAACCACATCACTTGGTTTAGTTATTAGAATTTAATAATTTAGTTAAATTAAATTAATTTCAAGCTACGAACAAGTTACAAAACTTGTTCAACCCATACGATGAAGAATGTCTATGCCAACTTAGGTTGCCTATGGGAGAGAAAGTGCTCACACAATGACTTGCATTATCATGCAATAAATTTATTCCCATAACCAACGTAATTTGGTACTAAGTGTCTTGACTGAACATGACAAACAACCTTCACATCTTAGCATAACATAATTCCTTCACTGATTATGACATACATAATACGTGGAGCTCGAGGAACAACTTAGAATATCTGTTGTATGGCAGTATTCATTGAATGAACAACGTCATTTAATGAACCTTGCACTACAACCACCATCCAAAGTTGGTTTTCCAAGTTCCATGCATCAGGAGTGTCGTAAATCTTAACATAAATCATTATATTGAATTAGTTTTACAACATGTTTAATTTTCATTACGTAGCGATACATTATCGCTTATGAATTTGATCCTAAGGTTCATAACTTAGTTTTGATAACTATTTATAATCACTTCCATATGTTTATTCATGTACATTTAATTACAGCATCATTCATATAAATAGAGAAACATACTGCATTTCTAATGCAGTCCATAATTTATTTAATTATGAAAATTTTGTATAACTACTTAAGTACATGTTTACTTTAACTCATCAACTGATTATATTACGATCAATCATAATAGTATCAATTACATGCTTATGGCTATATAATAAATAGCCATATTTCATTACCATATCAGAATGAGATCAATCATACAACTATGAAATAATAATCCACATTCACTTGTTTTAATAGCTTATATCTCATAATCCTTATATAGCTTTAATTCAACATAAGTATACCATTTTATAAATGTTTTTCAATCAACTATATGAATTTGCACAACTCATTCAATCAAATTATTTAAGTCAGCAATAATATAATTCCTTACCGACTTAAAGAACTATAATAATTTATATGATCAACCAAGATATTTATTACAAAAATATCCAAAATTGTATACAAAACTTATATATCTTCTCAAAAAATTATACAAAATCTTTATAGGCCATAATGCCTTCCCACTAATTTATACAATGAAGCGGAAGCTCACTTTTACAATCATTCATGAATTAAATGCAACTTTCAATTATAATCATCAATAAATCAACAAAGCCATTTTAAAACCAACTACCATATAAGACCTAAATTCTGCCATCTGTAAAAATGTTAAGCAACAGTCAGTTCAAATGAATTGGCATGAAAATATCAGCACTCTTATCTTTACAATTTATAGCACTAAAATATTTCAGTGAACATGATCCAACCAATCCATCATATTCTAAAAACCCATAAGAGAAAATTTAATCTATTTCCCCTTTTCATTATTTTTCCTATGTTTCATAATTCACAAAGGAAGGATACATATGATGTCCTAAATACATAATCATTCATGAACATGACTGAATTCTGATTGGAACATAATTATAATTATCTAATTCGTTTAGACAAATTAAATATTCCAAACACCCTCCCACGGTTTAAGCATTAACGAAAAAGTAAATATTCAACAATTTACTGGGAAAGTATCTACCTTAACTATTTTAATAAAGTATCACTTTACTAAGTCAAAAGATGACATTTACTCCAAACAATATAAACAACCTTTGTTCAAGGGTCAACACATGTTGAAAGCAAAAGAGTAAAATCCATCAAGTCCCTTTATAATAGTAATAATAGGGAAATCACACTACACAGATAATAATAACTATTTGATAATAATTACCTTACTATTACCAAAGTTACCTTAAATAGTTAAAATCTCCCCTATGCCTTTATCAAAAACCCAAAACCCTGCATAACATTTTTTGTTCAAAATAGAGAAGGGTCGACTAAGTCATAGCTATAAAAACCAAGTCTATGAGATTCCCTTTGAACCAGAATGCCTCATTAACTTAAGGTTCAAATATATAATTTTTTACAAATATGAAGAACTCAGACAGAGATAGAAAATGAATACAACTATAACATCATTTAACATGGTTATCTAAACAAGCAAAGGAGACCATGTGGAGCTATGTTGAAAAGATAGAGCTATCATTTGACTTGAGGTTAAGCCACACAACACCCATTAACAATCAGTAACACAAACCTGAAATATTTAATGGCATCTTCTATATATTCGTGCCAAAACCAAAACATATAGATATACTTCATTGTAACCCAAACGAGTTTTTTTGGGAAAAAAAATATTTCTAGAACAAGTATGATCTCACAGTCGCTACCTAACCCAAAATAACATTATAACACAATTATATATATATATATATATATATATATATATATATAGACGAATCACCAAAATATCTTTACATATTTTGTAATAACTATTTGATACGTGTAGAGTAAGACTTCTAAAACAACCTTAACATGACTTAAAAACGAGTTGGGTGATCTCATTCCATATTAAACTTTAATACCCAAAAACAACAAACTTGTGAAATGCAAGGAGAAACTATCGGTATACGAGCTATTATGTCAAAGTTATTAAATCACATAGTCTGAACCAGACACGTCGACCATGACTAAAACTCAATCTAACATATCTAAAACAATATGCATGCACTAAGGTATGCAAACAAAATATATGCTGCCAATATACACACAATCATTCAAATCATGGAAGAGCTATCAAGACGATCTCAACATAACTCAACCACACACATAGAAATAAAATAGGCATACATGCATATACATAGACAAAATATACACAACCGGGTATGTATTCGGACAAAGATAATCATCTTAGTATTAAACACAACATATTATCAATCACCATTAATAAAAAGTAGTAGCATAGAAGACCTATTTTCACCATGTAACCATTAAAATTATTTAAATGATAAATATTAGCATGAGAATGATTCCGTGCCTGAAGATATTCAGAGTTTCTCCTTAACAACTTCACAGTCAATCATACCTGTCTCTTACTTTTAGCAATCCTCTAGAAACTCACAAGAAAACTAGACAGGAGTATCTCTTCTAATCAACCCAAGAGCTTCGTTAAATTCATAGCATCAATCTTTAATATTTCACTAAAAATATCACTAAAAGTTATAATTACATGCAAGGAAAGAAAAATATTTGAACAATAATAGCCATGCCCAAATTTTACATGCAGAGCTAGCAAGGGAGAGGAAAAAGACCAAACAATAAACAATGAACCAAAAATAACACTTATTTTTTATGATAGCTTCCTTAAGAAGCTTCTTGCTTCTCCTAAGGGCTCCGGGAGTGAATTTAATTCTTGCAATGCAATGGGTACAAATTCCCCAAGTTCTTCTCTATCTCCATGTTTATCAGTCGTCTCCCAGTCTTGGAAATCCCCACTACCTTCCATCCTATCTCCACCCTCCATTTGGGTGGTTATCTACCATCGAACGGTTGAGGACCGCTAAAAACAAACCACCAACATTTTCTTATGCCGACACATTGGCCAAAGGTTACTATGCCAAGTTTAACTTGGCTCGGGTGGCGTTTAGGATGGATCACTCAATACGAGCTCCAGTGGGGCTCGATCGAGCCACCGACCCATCCATAATTAAACATTTCCCAAAACAATAGTCTTGACCTTATTAAGGTCTAGCTTAAATTAAAATCAAAGGCCATATCATATATATATATATATATATATATATATATACACACACACACACACACATATATATATATATATATATATATATCTATATATACATATGTATATGTACATATCTTAATCGATATTACAATATTTATTCTAATTTCCCGGAACCAGTTAATAATGGTTTAAAAGGCCAATTAATGGCTTAGAAAAAAGTTAATCAATAACTTGGGTCTATGACCCCATTATTGTAAATACCCCTTTTTCCCATCGTAGTCAATGGCCATTGTATTCATTAAGTGTGGGCGTGGTCTTCACAACAATTAAAATCATAAGGATAATAAAATTAAATGACTGCACATCATTTGTAGTAGTAGTATCAATACAAAAATGTAATGATGATCCATGAAGTAGTCCAATAGAATAAATCAAGCCATTATTATCAACTTTATAGATAATGAGATCAACATGAATAAAACAACAGACATAACTGTTATTGCTATAAATTCATCAAGCCAAGTATGGTAACCAACACAAATTCACCTACAACCAGACAGAGTGTGCATTCATCAAGGGTGGACTAGTGGGGTATGACAAGTTGTGATAGATTGTTGTGAAATTTCAATCACATGGATACAATTCTATCGGAAGTGTTAACTTCGTGTCCACAAGCGTCAAGCGTTGTGAAGAGAGCTTGAACTGTAGGTCGGCTCAAACAATTAGGTATTGGATTGGCACTTCCCTTATGCTTTATATTTAGATGGATTTGTTGAAGATAATTGTAACTTGTTCAGAGTTGGCAAGGAATCAAGCAACTTGTGATTGATGTTTATCACAATCTCCTTGCCCAAGATATAATGTTTCCAATATTTATATGAGTGAACAATAGCATAAATATCGCTATCATATGTTGGATAGTTTTTTATTGGAGCAGTGAAGGTTTCACTATGGTAAGCAACCAGGTGACCATGTCGAGTGAGGACGGCTCCGAGTGCCTGATTGGAGTCTCTATCTCAAACGGCTATTGAAGACCAACACAATTACTGACAGTAAACAAGATCAAGTTTTCGAATGCTTTATGTTATGTGTCTGACTAGACAAAGCCTACTTTGATGACATGTTTGGTAATTTAATTCAATGGCCAAGTGATGTGAGGAAAACTTAGTACAGACCTCTTGTAGAAATTTGCTAATCCCCAGAAGCTGTGTAGCTCTGTGAGATTCTTTGGTGTAGGTCAGTATTGGACGATACGAATCTTGGTCGGATCCACATGAACTCCACCTGCGACTACTAGAATACCAGATACTATATCTCCCGCATAGCAAATGAACATTTCTGCATGTTAGCATATAGCTTTTGCTGCTGTAAAGTGCGGAACACTTGTTTAATATGGTGCAAATGTTCATCCCATGTTTTGTTGAAGATTAGGATGTTGTTAGGGTATACAACAAACAAATATGCGAATGGCCATCGTTCATCATCCACACGAATGTCACGGCTGCGTTGGTCAAGCTGAAAGGCATAACCAATCACTCAACCAAACCTTTCTTAGCTCAGAAGGTTGTCTTACATATGTTTCTAGCTTAAATAGGAATTCAATGATACCTAGACTTAAGGTCAATTTTGGTGAAGAATTTTGTACCTTGGATTTGGTCCAATATATCCTCGATCTTGGGAAGGGGTTAGTGGTTCTTCATTGTGATCTTGTTGAGAACTCAATAATCAATTTGCAACCTTCATGTGCTGTCTTTCTTTGGCGCAATCACAATTGGGTTGCTGTAAGATGATGAGCTAGGCCTGATGTGTCCTTTATCCACGAGTTCATGGATCTGCCACTTAATCTCTTTGTTTTCCAAAACGGATCTACGGTATAATGATGCATTAGGAAGAGGTATTCTTGGAATCAAATCAGTAGTATGCTTTAGTGTGCAGTGCATAGGCACTTTCTTTTGTGGGTGAAGAGTATCCTTGTATTCTCCCAACATGTGTAACTTCTGCATGTTTGCTAAAGGAACCACAATATGAATTGGAGCCGTGAGGATGTGTTTTTGTTTAGGTCTAACCATTAGAAGTACAAACTTTCTGCCAGATCTGATTGACATTTTGCATTGCTTGGTGCTACTGAGTGAGAGTTTTGGGACTAACGTTGGTGTGCATATCTAATATCACCAACATCTATGATAGCATTCCTAGGATTTACCTCATAGATTTCATGTCGATGGTAAAGATACGGCTGACCAAGTAAAACATCACGTACCTCAAATATTGCAACATTGCAAAGGACTTCATCTTGAGAAGGCTTGATTTTGTACACCAAGCAAATTTGCTGAGTAACGTGTTTCTCAGAAACTGAACTAAACCATCCGATTGAGTACGGTTGTGGGTGAGACATTAGTGGCAACTTCACTCCGTGAATTGCTAAAGGAGAAATTAGGTTCGTTTGACTTCCATTGTCAGCTTTGAAGTGTACTGTTTGTCCGTTGACCCACATTTGAGGATGGAACAACAAACATTTTACTTCTCGCAAATCTGAAATGGATGAAGTGGCAATGTTTGCGGTCCCAATCATGACATTGGGCTCATTGTCTATGACTTGTTTACCGTTATCAAGTGCTGTAGTGGTAGTACCGACTGCTTCAAGTTATTCAAGTAGAGTTTACTTATTGTGACATTCATTTGTGGAGTGCATACTGGAATTAGGAATTTTACACCACTTGTTGTCATAGTCACCAAGTCCGGAAATCCTCCTCTGCTAGGGAAGGCAAAAAAATTCAAAAATTCGGAGATCTTGGAAAAGTTTGGAAAAATTTGATGCAAAATATATGCATATTATATTTGAGCATAATTTATAAATATGCAAAAATTGACAAATATATATATTTTGATTGGTAAACAAGGGTTGAAGGGTCCCTTTCCCTTTGTTTCGCTTTTATAATCACTGGAGCGACAATTGTTTTGGGACTCAATCGGGGGCCCTAGATCCTCGAGATCACACAACCTTTTTGATGAAACACTGTAATCCACAGACTGCACGCTGCGCCAACCTTCGAGCATTACCCACAATCGAAATTGCTTCCTCCATCACGGAATCCACCCACACGATCCATCGCCGAATAGTCACGGCCACAACCAGCTTCTAATGCCTCAGCGGGAATCGAACCTTGGTGGGCATAGAAACATGTAAATGACCCAATCAACTCACCCCCACCTCATTGGCTAAAACATTGGGGTTAAACACTTTTAATATACCAAAGCTATGAATTGGAGTGGTTGGAGGAGCACTTTCTCTAAGTGGGACATGGTGGTGGGCTTGGGTCCTTAATGTCTGCCTAGTGATCCGCATTCGAAGCGCCCCGCTATGTTCGCTTGATCCATATGGAGAAGTTCGACCCCTACCTCAAGGTTTCCCCATGGCCACCTATTGAAGGCGTCCAATGAACTCAATGCGAATGGAACTTGGGTTGATGATTACAAACTACTTGTAACTCATCAATAGCCCAAGATCTTGAGTTCAATATGAAGAAAAATATTAATATCGTAATATAGAATGTTAATATATCTAATTTTAAATTATATATAAGGGTGTTGTGTGTCTTCTTATTGCAAAAAAACTAAAATAAATGTATTCTAGAAAAAAGTAGGCTGACCTGGACCAAATATTTTTTGGGCCAGCAGAAAAAGCCAGATCTGGTGGGATTTCATGCAGATGTGGCCAGATTTTGTGCAGATCCAACCAGTTTTTGTGCAAATCCAGTCGAATTTGGTAACTTTGCCTGCCATTATTGGATTGTTTTTCCTGATCATTTGATGGTTTCACCTTCTCCTGAGGGTGGCGCGAAGGGCCATTCCCTTGTTTAGGATTTTACTTCATTCCATGCTTGGATTTCTTTGACTTTAGTTTGCCTTGAGACTTGGATTCTGATAGCTTAGTCTTCTGCTTGAACTTTGTCTCAAATTTACTAGCAAATTCGTAGGCTTGTCCTAGAGGATATTTGTAGGAAATCCATATTAGATCGGTTGTATGGTCTCAAGCCCGGCCCATACTTCAAGGTGAGATTTTGTTCAGATTCTTAAATATGCAATTTTTCCTCCAGAATGTGAAAGGTGTATGTGTATTCTTTAACATATTGATCATTGCTTTGGCGCAATTATGCAAACTTGATGTATTGGTCATCATAGTTTCCAATTGGATAAGAAGTATTTTTTGAGGGCATCAACGAAACCATTCCATGTAGCTACAGGCGAGTCTAAGTTATCATCATTTTCATGCGCATTGTAGTCGTGATCCAACCATTTCTTTAAGGATAAAGAAACTTTTACAAGAGCAAATATAATCTTTTCTTTATCAAAAAATTGGTTTACCACTTAGTATGAACATACAGGTTAAACTAGCTATCTAGGGCATCAATATATATTTTGCCTCCAAACATAGGGATGTCTAGATTGACTTGTACCTTATAAGGGGTGTGATCACTAAAAGGTTGTTATGGAGGAGTAGAATTGGGAGGAGTTTGGGCATGCTTGAGAAGTTGAGAGACGTGATCAACGATCCCTGCTCTTTCCTGTGCATGGTATTCTTTCAATTCTTCTTGTTGCTTTTGCAAAGCATCCTCTATCATTTTCTTGAACACATCTGAAGTTGGAGTCTTTGAATTTTTCTGGTCTCATATCTGAGTGAAGAATGGTATGATGAAGGATCATAGGTTTGAAGTCCCAACTTCCTATATTCAGACATCGTATGAATGGGCATAAAACAAAGAGAGAAAGTTTAGATGAAATTTCAATACCATTGGGATATGATGAAGTGACTAGGTCGCTCCGATACCACTGATCTGGGGCCTAGGAGGAGACCCGGCGGACAACACGTAAATGAGGATCTAGATGTGCTATTTGCGGAAGTGTATTAGGAATGGTAGAGGGCGAAGGACATATCAGAGTGCTTATGCAATAGAGAAGAACAAAGAAGACAATTGACACTAGATGTAGAACTATAATGCAAGGTTATATTATGCAAAGTCATGTACAAGATCTGAGAGGTCAGATGTCGGATGTCTATGTACTCCTTATTGTCTGCTTGTCAACTCTAATTACAAAGAATATAAGAATGCCTTACTGTCACAATGGTTAGTAACAACTGCTTCCTTACTAATCATCAGTTTGTCATCTTCAACTGATGGTACTGCGGAGCTGCGCAGTACATTGCTGACATTGCAGGAGCTGTGTGGTATTGTAGAAGAGTCGGGACCTCGTGGTATGTGCATGCGTGTGCAGTACGATGCTGGAGCCACTGGTGAAGTCAGAATATGATGTGAAACAACACCATGATGACGTGAATTATTTGAAGTCTCAGAGCCACCTGGATCAATTGTACTTGTAGAAATACAATTTAAGTGAGGGACTACTTTTTTCATCACCCTCTGGTTTCTGTACGATATTCTCATCCTCATTAAGAGAATAGTGCATTCCCAAAGATTTGAGAACTTGAAATCTGTAGAATATATATAAGATACAAGGTAGAGCAATTTTTTAAAGATAGAGGGTTATTCCAAGTAAAGATTCTTTCAAAGATGTAGGAACCAAAAAACATGAAAATGTTCGATGACTGTGAAACAAGATACTGAGCATGCTGATGAAGGGGAGGAAGAAATGTGGGGTAAAATATAATACATTTTTTCCAGGCAGAAATGTGTCTGATATCTTATGATCTAAAATATTTGACAAAATATGGTACGATAGGGATCTTATCATTTTACCTGAATTTCTCAGTACTAGTCACGTTAGATTAGCTCTCATTAGTACATAATTTAAGGATAAATATGATTTCTGCTAGTAAATCCAAGGGAAAAATGTGAATCCAAGGCCTACCTTTTACTAAATATTAAAGGCAGGGTGGTCAAAATGATAGAAATTTCCGGGCAGACACATCTTATTTTTTATGGTAGTCAGTATATCTGACAACATTTAGTACGTTAGGGATTTTATCATCATATCTGGTTTGACTTGTAATAGATGAGATCTCTTAATTCTAACACAAAATCGAAAGATAAATATGCTTTTTAACTGATTGTTTGTATCAAAAATAAAATCCCTGTTTTGGAAAGTGTCCTGACATTAAACTTTGCCGAATATTACTGCAGGGTAAATATGAGGAAACAATAAAGGAGAGCACAAAAGCACTGGAGTTAAATCCAGCATATACGAAGGCACTAATTAGAAGGGCAGAGGCCCACGAAAATCTTGAACATTTTGAGGAGGCCATTGCAGGTATCTGGACATTTTCCAGAGAATTTGTAAAATGAAAACTATTTTAACTTCTATGTTTGACAGTATCAGTTTCTTCTTTTTCTTGCTTCAGATATGAAGAAGGTATTGGAGTTGGATGGTTCAAATGAACAGGCAAGGAGGACAGTTATTCGTTTAGAGCCACTAGCTGCAGAGAAACGAGAAAAGCTCAAGGAGGAGATGATAGGTATTTAACCTTGTCCCTCTTCTTATTAAAATCCAAGGGAAACTTCATTGGCTATTTTTTGGCCAAGTCTTTTACATTGTTGTTAAAAAATTAAATTCACTAAATGGACAAAAAACTCCGAAGACATTATTAGCTAAAATTAAATATGAAATATATGTGAATTGACTATACTTGCCAAAGATCTTTTATATAATCTGTGAATTGACCATTGGGTATAAATATTTTCTTAGAAGGATATTTTGATAAATAAGTGTCTTTTGTGGGCTCAAAAGGGTGCTAGAAGTGTTTTAGGGCCCAAAAATAAATTGATAATAATTATCATAGATTCAGACATTGCCAAAATTTGGCTATAAATCACGATACAGACTCTGAACGATTTATCTTTGTGAAAATCTCGAGAAGATAAATGCTGATTAGTCGATGATTTTTTGCTGAGAAATCACTACCATTTCTCGGTAAAAATCACCGTTTAATCGGCATCGACATGCTAGTAATGGGAAAAAGGGTCCAGGTGTTTAGAAAAGCTCTTAACGAAAAAAAAGAAACTTTTTCATGCTTATTTATGCAGGGTTCAACTCTGTGTTTTTCCCCACAAAGAACTTGGCAAGTTTTTGGCTGTTTTTGAATCTATGCTTCATTCATTAACATTGTAGATAGAAGTGTTAATCAGCAAGCAAGCTGCAGATTGGTGTACATCCTGCCTTTTCCTAATGCTGTTAATCCAGATTCCAAGCTGCAGATTGGTGAACATCCTGCCTTTTGTTATTGCTGTTAATCTAGATTACACTTTTTCTATTGTGTAATCCATTCTATCTTTCAGCAGTACACCAATACATATTGATTCATTGATTCCTACCACTTTATAATAAGAACTTCATTTTCAAACCTAAAGGACAACACAGTCACACATCAACAACCTACAACCCACATTCATTTCTCATGTCATTTAATAATATTTTACATTTTATTTGAGTTCTTTGTATGAATTTATATGTTTTTAAAGTAGCGATAAAGTTGCTGAATAATGCCAATAAATTGCTGAGTCTTGAGTTCCAAGTCAAATTTTGGGCTGCTGATTAATTGCTGAGTACGAGTTTTTGAACTATGATAATTAGAGATTACTTCCAAATATATAAGATCGATCCATAAAAAGGGAAATTAAATTTTTAATTAATTAATTAGTGAGGTTGGTTAGAATTATTTTTAATTAACTTTTTAATAAACTCTCAAATTATGTTAGATGTTGACCTTATAAGTAAATTATATTATAGTAATGAGAAACGGGGACGAGTAAGCTATAAAATTTAAGCTTGGGAAAGATGTGAAATGGTAGGCGAGGAGTTGATTTTATTTTATTTCAGTGATTGAAATTTTTTTCTTTTTCTTTTCCTTTTCGCTCAGTAAAGATGGGCTTTACAGGGTCCCACAACAGTAGACCAGTTTACAGCAGACCGTCTTAACTAAATCAGTCTACAACAACAAACAAGTAATCATGCTCTCTTTAACAAAGGAAAACCTCCTACAAAATCCATGAAGATGCTCTCCCACGGCCTTGAAATAACTGGTATTTGCATATACAATTCCATCTTTCTATTACTAGACTTGCTTGTGCTATACAAAATACATCCCCTTATGAACTTAGCAACATCCCTTTGCATGTGTGGGTTGTGAGATTATACAAATATGCTTGTAATTGAATAATAGTGAAATACTCTAAGCAAATAAAAGAATATAATATAATAGAATGAATGAATGTGATGGTTGAATAGGTGAAAGGCCTATCACACCTATCAACATATGAGAAAAGTGTAGGTTGACCCTTAGTAAGGCACTGGCCTCGATATGTCATAATTACACTTGTAAGGTACACAATGCACATTACAATTAATGTACATATCACAAGTTACACTTAACCCATTGGACCCATTAGAACACCGCATATGCCGGCGACTCAACTGGACCCCTAAAGATGGGTTTAAAATTCTAACTTCCCCCCTAAAACATTGTAGGGTCAAAAGAAGATGACATTGACAAGCCTATCCTTCTGAAAAAGAAGAGTTGTTGACACCCCCCCTTAATGACAACTTCTAAAAAGCCGAGTGGCTCCTGCCATTTGGTAAACTCATTCTCGACCCTCAAGAGTCTAAATGAATGAAGTAGCTCCCTCAATCTAGATGGTTCCTCCTTAAGTCTCACAAAAATGGATAACTGGAGTAGCTCCCTTTGCATGTGTGGGTTGTGAGATTATACAAATATGTTTGTAATTGAATAATAGTGAAATACTCTAAGCAAATAAAAGAATATAATATAATAGAATGAATGAATGTGATGGTTGAATAGGTGAAAGGCCTATCACACCTATCAACATATGACAAAAGTGTAGGTTGACCCTTAGTAAGGCACTGACCTCGATATGTCATAATTACACTTGTAAGGTACACAATGCACATTACAATTAATGTAAATATCACAAGTTACACTTAACCCATTGGACCCATTAGAACACCGCATATGCTGGTGACTCAAAGGGACCCCTAAAGATGGGTTTAAAATTCTAACTTCCCCCCTAAAACATTGTAGGGTCAAAAGAAGACGACATTGACAGGTCTATCCTTCTAAAAAAGAAGAGTCGTCGACTTCCCCCCTTAATGACAACTTCTAAAAAGCCGAGTGGCTCCTGCCATCTGGTAAACTCATCCTTGACCCTCAAGACTCGAAATGAATGACGTAGCTCCCTCAATCTGGATGGTTCCTCCTTAAGTCTCACAAAAATGGATAACTCGAGTAGCTCCCTCAATGTGGAAAACACCTCACCAATCCTCAAGGCTTGAAAATCAAACTTCTGTTGTGCTCCACAGTGAAGAATTCACATATCATCTAGGGATATACACCCATGTCAAAGTGGAAGAAGTATGAACATGCTGAAAGAATGTGTGGCAGCCTAATTCCCCTTGATCAATAGACCCCCAAAGAAATGGGAGTGTTGCAAAAGCTTCATGTGAATTAGAATGAGTCCATTACTCTAATCTATCAACCCTATGAACTTGAAATGATGTATTCCCCCAATGCTCCTCAACTTTTTCTAGTATCTCATGATTCTTTGTAGAAATGGGAAGCCTCATGTGTTAGATCAACAATCTTTGACTCAATAAGATCAACATCCCTCTCTTTCTCTCTTTTATGAAGCCCCAACTGATGTAGCGTCTCTAGCAACAACCTTATCATTCTTTGAAAGAGTCTCATAGCTCCAAAGTGTAGCTCAGTGGCACCCTTGTGTCTGCATAAATGACTTGAGTAGAAATATCCTTGTACTTTCATGTGTTGTCAATTGGAGTAGTGCTAGAACTTTGAAGATGCAATTATAGCAGCACCAAACCCTGTAAGCTTGTAAGCCTTTGCCACCTTATCAAGCAAACCAGATGCAACCACCTGAAATCTATCGTTGATAGTATTTCACAACAAAATTATCGTGTCAGAACTCAATTGGAGTAGTCGTGGAAATTCCAAGATGTAATTATAGCTTCATTGAATCTTGTAAGCTTGTAAGCCTTTGCTTCATAGTTACGATGTTCGAAAAGTTCGGACAGGGAAAAAAGTTCGGAAGTTCAGATTTTTACAAAAGATTGGGTTCGGTTGGATTCATTTTTTTTTACAGATTTAAAGAATATATTAAAAATAATAGCTATCCATATTTCTATTGAAATAATAATATTATATTTTTATGAACTACAAATAATAAAACCTAATGAAAGAACTTTATAATGTTTACTCATAAAGAACTAAAATAATAAAATTTTAAAGTTTAAACTTTAAAGTAACATTTTTATTAAAAGTTTAAACTAAATACAAAGTTACAAACCAAACAATATTAAACTCTTTGCTAAATACTAAAAAGAAAATGCCAATAAAATATTACAAAATAAAAATAAAACCTAACTCAAATTTTGCCACGGATTAAAGAACATCAGCCGCATATCGAAACTTAGACAGCCACAGGGAGAAGGGATGAAGTGTTCTCGATGCTCAGTGAGTCAGATCTGATGGAGCTTGAAGCCCTAACACGTTTGGGATGGCATGAAAAATAAAGATAATGCTTGCAAGTCGAATGCAAAGATACAGGCGCTGCTGCCTGACAGCTTCACACACTCAGTCAGGTTGAGTTTGCACAGTCAGCGCTGAAACAAAAACACATCTCTTTCATGCGGCATCAAGTCTCCATTCATCTGGAAATAGCGCTTTGAATCGAACAATGGAAATAGCTCTTCGAACAATGTAGAGCTGTGTATTTTAGTTCCTTTTAGGATTTCATTTTAAAGTGGTAATATTATAATATTTTTTAAATTTATTTTTTTATCCAAACTTTTTAAAAGGAGAATACGTTTGAAAAAAATTGAACTTTACTGAACAAGTTCAAAATCCCATAAAAGAACGGAATGAACCGACTTTTCACCATATTCGTACGAATATGGTAACTATGCCTTGCCTTCTTATCAAGCAAACTGGATGCAACCACTTGAAATTTATTGTTGATAATATTTCACAACAAGCTTATCACGCCATAAATCAACTTTTAACCTTGCTGAGTTATTTGATAAATAAATATCAAATTCACACTCAAATTGTGTACATGTTACACCTCTCTAATCATACCATCTTCTAGCATAACATTACCATTATCAATAATAAGAATAGCAAATGAACTCTCTCATCATTTGTCTCGCCAAGTGATTAGAACATACTACCATTCTTTTCCAAGTGGTGAGTACATCGATAAACTCACACCTTGAAGGATGTGTATGAAATGAAAAATTATGTGCAATAAGGACTTACTCTAACTGTAATCACTTGGCTTGCCTTGGCTCTCTTTGAGATCCTTGATATCCTTTTCGAGGTCCACTTGCCTTGCCTTGGCTTTCTTTGAGATCCTTGATATCCTTTTTGAGGTCCCTCATCTTTTTCCAACAAGAATTCTCCACATGCCCTTGCTGGCCACAATAAGTACACTTAGTGATCTTCTTCTTGCATTTGCGATCTTGCTTGTGATTGCCTTATTAGAAACAATTTTGTTCTTATCTTCATCATTTTCTTGTTCCACCTTGGAACTTAGTTTCCCTCCTCCCATAGTAAACTGAGTTTGTATTCACCCCCCAGGGTTAATTTGATAACATGCATCAGAATTCTCAAGTCCCAGGCAAATAATTGATTCAGAGCAAACATCATGTTTCTGGGGTTCCCTCAGATTTTTTCTAACTCCCCTGACCAAAGAAGGAAAGAGCAAGCTCTGAGAAAATGCGAAAAAAGTTGCAGAAGACAGGCTTGGGCCAGAAAAAATCACGAAAAATCGGCTAAGTCCTAGTCCCCGGGACAGTCGGGACATTTGGGACATCAAGGCGCGGATCGGCCGAAAAGCCTACAGGCGGCCCAAACAGGGACAAAGGGACAAGTGGGACAACCGGAGTGGTTCGGCCGAAACAAGAAACTTCAGCGGGACAAGTGGACGCAAATGGAACGCGGAAAGCCGGATCGGCCGAAAAGGAGAACTTTCGCACTAACTGCTTTGGGACATCTGGGACAAAGATACGCGAACCGGCCGGTTCGGCCGAAATGAGAACAAACAGTCACTAAGGCAAATGGGACATCTGGGCCGCGAGGACGCGAATCGGCCGGATCGGGCGAACCGGAAGAATTTGTCCCGCGAAGCACAGGGACAAGTGGGACAAATGGACGCGAACCGGCCGAATCGGGCGAACCGGAGGATTTTGTCCCAAGCAGCACTGGGACATCTGGGACAAATGGACGCGGTGGACGCGAAGGAGCCGAAAGGGCCGAGAACCAACCAAATCATGACACGTGTCACAAGGGAAAAGGTCAAAGGGCGAGATTTGAAGGGTCAGCCCGAACCAATGGGATAGTGCCACGTGTCCCAGCTAGGGCCCACAAGGAAATTTCAAAAGAGAGCCCGCCGAGAGGTGGAGGAGAGAGAATTGCTCAGCGAATCAGAACCTGCCACGTGTCATCCAGGTGGCAGAGCGCGGGAAGAAATTTAAAAATCCGTTTTCACCTGTTTTGTGCCCTAAATCTTCAGATCGACATATCTTTCGATCCAGAGCTCGGATTTGCACGTTCTTTATATCAACGGAAAGCTGGTGAAATTCTCTACACGATTCCGGGGTCAATCTTGCATTTTGGTGTAGTCTGGAGAGAGAAAATTGAGAAACAGCTCTGACGCATGGTAATGCCAGAAGTGACGCTTCAACAACCAGCTTTAATGCAGCAGACAGCCCGCCGTTTTGCCAGGATCCGCCGCTTCTACCATAATGAGATGATTTAAAATGCGACCTAGAAGTGGTTGTGGTAGTTTCGAATTTCCTCTCTTCCCTCTCTCTTTCTTCCTATATATTGTACAGAGGGGCTTCTTTCAAAGGGGACATAACAAAGTTGTTCATCTTTTCTGCTCTGCCCTCCCTTCTTTTCTTCTCTAGGGTTGAAAATGGAGTTCGAACCTCCTCCCTTGCTCTGTAATGGCGTTTTTTGCCTTTTACTATTGAAATGATGTTCTGTGCAAACTTCTGGAGCAACAAAACGTGTTTTGTGATGCATCTGTCCATCCTTGCTCGTTTTTGCTTGTTTCTCTTCTTGCCTCTCTTCATTGCAGGTATTTGTGCATGTTTGAATGTTCATTGCAGGTTTGGAGCTGTGTTCATGGAGTTTTGGGACATTTTCTGTGTGAAATCTATCCTTGGGCCTGTGATGCATCTGTCCATCCTTCCCATTGCTCACCTCTCTTTGTCCCATGGCAGTTTTGATAGATGTCCAACATTCTCCTTCTCTGGTGTATCACCGTTTTAGTGTAGGCTTTTGTTCTTTTCCTTTCTCTCTCTCTCTCTCTCTGTCTCCTTGGCATTGTTAGATTAGGATTAGATTAGCTTGCCTGCACTGGAATAGCTTGTGGCAGGTAGTTTAGGAGCAGGAACCAGCCTTCTCTGGAGATTCCTCTCTCAGTTTCACAAGTCCCACGCTTGGAGAGAGGTTTCCATGTTGTGCAATCACACTGGATGCCTGAGTGATCAACCTAGAAGCCTGATCTGCATCCAGGGGTGCTGTGATTTTGCACTAACAGTTTTGGCACGCCCGGTGGGACCTTAAGCCACCGTGCGACCACTAATAGTTTTGGCACGCCTGGTGGGAGAGGTCTTCCACTTCATCTTTTGCAGGTTGATGTGTTCCTGTGAAGATTTCAGCCTTTGGAGGCACTTGCAAACACATCTGGCGACTCCATCTGGTCAACAACCCATCTCTGAAGTTGCAGACCTTCCTTTCCATTCATTTTCATTCTTTTCCATCCATTCTTCCTTCCATCTCTTCCATCATTCTCTCATTCTATGAAGTTGTGCAATCATGACTTCATTTCCATCATGGAATTCACATCAACAACAGCAGTATATTCCACCTCCAACATGTTTTACAAATCCTCCAAATCAACATTTTGAGCAGATTCAAGATCAGTATGCATACCCATATGAGCAGCAGTGCCAAAGTCAGTTTGGCTATGGAGCCTTCCAAGAGCAAGAGTATGCATACAATGAAGACCATCAGATGCAAGATGCTGGTCTGTTGGAGAAGATCCAAAAGATGGAGGTAAACATAGTGCAGTCCAGGGCTCAGCACAGATGAAAGCATTTGGAATCGGTTGCAGAGCACCTTGTCCATGGGTGGGACCTTTTCCAAGGCATTACAGCCCTCAAGAGAAGCTTGACTTCATGATTGCAATGCTGCCTTTGCTTGCAAAGTGGATTGAAGAAATAGAGGTGTATGAGATTCGAGTATTCAACAACCTTGTCAATGGGTAAGCACACCTTCTCATGCCTTTTCTTTTCCTCTTTCCCAATCTGTTTCATCTCAGCAGTGTCAAGCTTTAAACTCTCCATCTGCTGTCCCAAATGTTGATCCCATGTCTCCACCTCTCAGTCTTCCACCACACCTCAATTCTTCTTTCCTTTTTCTTTCCAAACAGTCATCCTCTCCACAAGAGCTAAATGAAATACCTCCCACTCCAAAGAAACAAGAGGTTTCACCTCCTCCACCACCACAAAAAAATGTCAAATCAGTTGAGTTACAACCCATCCCTCCTCTTGCATTCCCAAATCCATGTTGGGAGGATGAAAATCAGAATGCCAGTCAAGGAAAACAACAGCAAAAAGAGAAGCCAAACAAAGATGAAGAAATTCAAAGTCTGAAGAGTTGGGCTCTTAGATTTGGGATGACAAAGATCCCCTTGATGGTTAAACCTACAGAAGAGGCTAGGGTTGGAGAACAGGTGGTGGTTAGGACTGATTTTGTTGCAGCAGAAGAAGAAGATCTTGCAGTCACAACTTGTCCTCTAGAGCAGCAGATTGAAGAGTTTGACTTGACAAACTTCATGCTGGAGGAAGAGTTCAATCAAGAGCAAGATTGTCTTCAAACATTGGAGGAAGGAGAAGCTGCTCCAAATCCAAAAGAAGAGGAGCACATTCCAGCTGTGGGGGAGAAAATTGCAGATCCAAGAGCTCTGAGCACAAAGCAGGCTACAGGAGAACCTTCAGTTCTTTTTCTACTTCACCTCTCTCAAGTTCCAGTGCTGAAGAGGAGTTTGACCTCTCAAACTCAATGTTGAAGGGAGAAAGAAACCATGGTGGTCAAGTTACAGATCAAGAAGACACCATGGAGGAAGTTGAATATTTGCAGCAGGACAGCAATAAGGCAGTTTATCTGTCAGATTTGGAGAACCGTTTTGATGGAGAAGAGCCGGTTGAGTTTCCACCTTTCTCTCTTTCATCATCCACACTCCAAACACTTGAGTCTGCTGTCATGAAGGAGGGCATTCATTTACAACAGCCAGCATCTTATAATAGCTCTTCGGAATCAAGATTGGAAGATTTTAATCTTTCACGTTCTTCATTGGAGGAAGAGAAAGGACAGAGGAATTTCACCATTTCTTCCACACCATCCATTCAAGAAGGTCTACAAGAAGACTCCATTCTTGGGGTTGAAAATCACAGCAATGGGCATACTCAAAGGACCATACCTTGCCCAATCAGGTATTTGGCTTCATTGGAGCCAAAGGAGAAGTCACAACCAGTCATGCTTTCTTCTGAGCATGAGGGTGAGCTACAAAGTACCAAGGATCAGCTGCCATACCTCTTCAATCCAAATGCAGAGCAACTAAAAGAGGTATTGGATTTGTTTTCAGCTGATACTTTGATGATTTGGATAGAAGACCAGCTTCTTGTTGATTTTCCATCCATCCAAACAGCCATGATCAGTGCCAAATCAATTGCATGGCTGCCACTTTTGAGAAAGGGAAGCTATTTCTCACAACCAATTGCAGGGTTTGTTTAGCTTGCTTTTGCTTCCAGTTAGAGTAGAGTGGGTAGGTTTGCTTTCAGTAGAAGAAGTGCTTGTGCACACTCTGCATGTTCCATTTGGGACATGTATGATTTTCAGTTTTGTACATAGTTTTGGTGTTGTTGGTTCTGCTCTTGCACAGTTCGTTTCAGTGGCATCTTGGTGAGAACACTCCAGGTTCAATGGGTTTCAAGTGGCTCAGAGGGAAGTTTTCAAAGTTCAGATCAGTTGCAGGTTACAACTCAGGACTCCATGCCCAATGGATGCTTCAGGCAACTGGTAACTTCATCTAGCAGGCAGATGACCCCGCTGAGTCACCAAATTGTTATCCAAAATTCACCCCCCAGGGTTAATTTGATAACATGCATCAGAATTCTCAAGTCCCAGGCAGATAATTGATTCAGAGCAAACATCATGTTTCTGGGGTTCCCTCAGATTTTTTCTAACTCCCCTGACCAAAGAAGGAAAGAGCAAGCTCTGAGAAAATGCGAAAAAGTTGCAGAAGACAGGCTTGGGCCAGAAAAAATCACGAAAAATCGGCTAAGTCCTAGTCCCCGGGACAGTCGGGACATTTGGGACATCAAGGCGCGGATCGGCCGAAAAGCCTACAGGCGGCCCAAACAGCAAAGGGACAAGTGGGACAAGAGTGCGCGAAGGACGCGAACCGGCCGGTTCGGCCGAAACAAGAAACTTCAGCACAAGGAAAACTGGGACAAGTGGGACAAATGGACGCGGCGGACGCGGAAAGCCCGGATCGGCCGAAAAGGAGAACTTTCACCACTAACTGCTTTGGGACATTGGGACATCTGGGCCGGTTCGGCCGAAATGAGAACAGGACGCGAATCGGCCGGATCGGGCGAACTGGAAGAATTTGTCCCGCGAAGCACAGGGACAAGTGGGACAAATGGACGCGAACCGGCCGAATCGGGCGAACCGGAGGATTTTGTCCCAAGCAGCACTGGGACATCTGGGACAAATGGACGCGGTGGACGCGAAGGAGCCGAAAGGGCCGAGAACCAACCAAATCATGACACGTGTCACAAGGGAAAAGGTCAAAGGGCGAGATTTGAAGGGTCAGCCCGAACCAATGGGATAGTGCCACGTGTCCCAGCTAGGGCCCACAAGGAAATTTCAAAAGGAAAGCCCATGAAAGGTAGAGGAGAGAGAATTGCTCAGCGAATCAGAACCTGCCACGTGTCATCTAGGTGGCAGAGCGCGGGAAGAAATTTAAAAATCCGTTTTCGCCTGTTTTGTGCCCTAAATCTTCAGATCGACATATCTTTCGATCCAGAGCTCGGATTTGCACGTTCTTTATATCAACGGAAAGCTGGTGAAATTCTCTACATGATTCTGGGGTCAATCTTGCATTTTGGTGCAGTCTGGAGAGAGAAAATTGAGAAACAGCTCTGACGCATGGTAATGCCAGAAGTGACGCTTCAACAACCAGCTTTAATGCAGCAGACAGCCCGCCGTTTTGCCAGGATCCGCCGCTTCTACCATAATGAGATGATTTAAAATGCGACCTAGAAGTGGTTGTGGTAGTTTTCGAATTTCCTCTCTTCCCTCTCTCTTTCTTCCTATATATTGTACAGAGGGGCTTCTTTCAAAAGGGGGACATAACAAGTTGTTCATCTTTTCTGCTCTGCCCTCCCTTCTTTTCTTCTCTAGGGTTGAAAATGGAGTTCGAACCTCCTCCCTTGCTCTGTAATGGCATTTTTTGCCTTTTACTATTGAAATGATGTTCTGTGCAAACTTCTGGAGCAACAAAAATGTGTTTTGTGATGCATCTGTCCATCCTTGCTCGTTTTTGCTTGTTTCTCTTCTTGCCTCTCTTCATTGCAGGTATTTGTGCATGTTTGAATGTTCATTGTAGGTTTGGAGCTGTGTTCATGGAGTTTTGGGACATTTTCTGTGTGAAATCTATCCTTGGGCCTGTGATGCATCTGTCCATCCTTCCCATTGCTCACCTCTCTTTGTCCCATGGCAGTTTTGATAGATGTCCAACATTCTCCTTCTCTGGTGTATCACCGTTTTAGTGTAGGCTTTTGTTCTTTTCCTTTCTCTCTCTCTCTCTCTGTCTCCTTGGCATTGTTAGATTAGGATTAGATTAGCTTGCCTGCACTGGAATAGCTTGTGGCAGGTAGTTTAGGAGCAGGAACCAACCTTCTCTGGAGATTCCTCTCTCAGTTTCACAAGTCCCACGCTTGGAGAGAGGTTTCCATGTTGTGCAATCACACTGGATGCCTGAGTGATCAACCTAGAAACCTGATCTGCTCTCTTCAAAGCATTCTACATTTCCTATGGGTTCTTTGATCCCTTGACATTAAAATGAAGTCGAGGAAAAATATGGATCATTATTAACCGGATAGCTTGGTCTTCGATGTTTAAATATGCATCATTTTGTAATTCATAATTCAAGGTTTAATCTAATAAGATTGAATTACTTTGTGTAAAGATGAAATAAAATCAGAATACAATAAATTACAATATACACACAAATCCTAAATCATGTTAAGATAATGCGGCAATTACAGTAGCATAGATGAGCTAAATAAGGAAAGTACAAGTTAGGGTTAGGGAGGATTGCTCCAATATTGGACTGACAATGATATGAGACTGTGTAGGAAGGTTGTGTGAAATTTCGTCAATTGGCCCTGAAAATTTGTAAGTGTGAATTTGAGTGTAGGATGAAGTTGCCTGTTGTGAACAAAGTCGCCCGAGAGACTTTTTCCAAGATGGATGGTTTTGTCTTCTACTGAGTTTGATTGAATCTCGGCTCTGACATTGTGTTCTTATATGTCTTTCACTTTGCCTTTTGTTGCTGAAATTCCATGATCACAATTGTGTTTTTGATTAGAGCTCTTTCTTCTTCTTCTTTGCTTGGGAACCTCAAAAGGGTTAGTCCGATTGGGTTGAGTTCCCCCCGCAATGCCTATGTAGCAATACTCCGATGAGACATCAAACACTCACAGTTTCCCACTTGATGTATGTGCGCAATATGTATATTGCTATTTGTTTTGCAAATGAAGACCCCAATAAGACCTTTGACACATGGCAATGATCTTTGGTGTGATGTAGCTTTGCAAAATGTACTAGAGCAGCTGTGTAAGATGTGTGTAGACTTATAGCTGACTGAAATGTTTGAGAGAGTGTTTAACAATTGGGTGTTATGTTGTGATATCCTAAGTAGTCTTGAAAGATGTGAGTTGTGATGTGCTTCATATGGGTTGTGCGAATGTGCTTTTATAGGTGACTGTTGCAACAAGATTTCCCACACAATTGACACTAGGCCAACTGGAGTAACTTGTGAATTAGAAAAATTGACCATTCGAGCTTTGGAGGGTGAAGTTGTCAGCTTAAGACGAAGTTGCCCAAATGGCATTGTTTGTCATGGCTAAGTTTGTCCGGTCAAGTGCAAAATGCAATTTGTCAGTTGAAGATAGTGGCTAGATGTTTGTAAATGTGCTATATATTTTGAAAGTAGGCTTTTTGTCTAGTCAGTGATAGATAACAAGTGTGACCTAGTGGTCGGTAGTGCTAATTAAGCAAGGTGTGTGTAGGAACTAGTCATTTAAGTGTATAATGATTAATGCGATGAGATAAATGCCAAGGATTAATTGCCAAATGTCATTGGTCTAGATTTAGGTGTTTACATTTGCCCCCATTTTAATCTAGTAATTGAAAATCGCTTGATTAAAATAAAATGATGTGAAACACAAACCTCCCATAAACATAAGGCATGCACGAGACTAGAACGTGTGTTCCCTTCTCTTTCACGTGTGTAGCCGTACATGTGAACTTGATTGCCACATGAAAAAACGTGTATTATTGTCCAATCAAGATGTTTATACAAAATCAATTGGTAAAATAAATTGAAAATTAAAAAGCATGAAACGTGTACACCTGTTTGCCCTCGGTGTTGTATGTGAGGGAAGAGTAATTCGAACATGAATAAAACATCAATAATTGGGCCTGCTATGTGAAGCCATATGTAGCAATTTTACCTGCTAAGTGAAGCCTTTCAGTAACAATTGAGCATGCTAAAGTGGAACTCTCTCTAGCAATTATTTTCTATTGGAAGCCTTTCAGTAGCAATTGAACATGCTAACTAAAGCCATGTAGATGCCGCAATGTAACAATCGTGTAAATGTGATGATATAAAAGCTGTATAAATGTCGTGATGTAAATTTTGTGTATGGCGTGATGTAATAACTATGCACATTTCATCATACTGTGTCATCTAAAGCACTATATCTGAAATCCACATGAATGTGTTCGAAAAACCCCATTATACCCCCCATTGAGATAGGGGATGCTGCAAATGATACTTTAGCTCAAAAGAGAGTGTCAGTCGTGTAAAACTAGAGAAACGACAACATCAATGATATAAACCAAAAATAGTGTATCAAATAACACCATACAATGTGCATAAGTCGTAAGATAGGAGCAGCTGTTAGCACAAGTATATTGTAGCATTTGTAAGATAAAGCAGTGTATTATTCAATAATGTGAATGATTACAGGAGTAAACATGTCCTAATAGTGTTCGTGATAGATTTAACATTTAAGCACATGTATATTGTAGTATTTGTAAGATAAAGCAGTGTATTATTCAATAATGTGTATGATTACAGGAGTAAACATGTCATAATAGTGTTCGTGATAGATTTAACATTTAAGCACAAGCAATGTGTAGAAGTCGTAAGATCAAAACAATGTATGCTTAAACATGCTTATGTGTCATCAAAAGAGTGAAACATGCTATTAAAATTTTCTAGCAATATTCAACAAGATAACATAACAGTGATAGGATGAGTAACATGATAACAACACATGACTCAATGCTTAATGGATCTATAGTGATCTAAGACCCACCATGATGCAACATGACATTATAGAGCCCTCTTAAAGAGACATGATGAACAGACGTGATAGACTTGACCAGTGTTAGTAGTGTTAGTTGTTAGCTCATGTGTGCAAGAACAAACATGCAAAAAACAATGATATAAAGCCCAAGCGTGTAAGAAACAATGATAATCATCATGCACTAACTAGTGAAAGAAACAATCATGTATCAAGCAATGTCATAATTGTGAAATATAATAAACAATATGCATGGAGCAATGTGTAACAAGCAATGTCTTAATTGTGAAATATAGTAATCAATGTGCACAAAGCAATGATCTAATCGTGAAATACAACAATCAATGTGTAACAAACAATGTCAAAATCATGAAATATAACAATCAATGTGTAAAAGAAATGATCTAAATCGTATGTGTGTAACCATTCAAAGTGCCATGAACAATGTGTACTAACTAATGATGTATTCGTTAAAATGCTAGAAACCAATGAGTAAGAAGTGACATCAACAAACAATAATTGTAGTGTAGATCAACCATAGGGCCTAGAGCTAGAATCACAATCAAGCAATGTGTGTCAATCAATGTGTACAAAAGGCAGTGTGTATCAAAGCAATGTATGCTGCAAGCTAAGTATGGCATGACAATGTGTATCTAATGGAAATAACTCAAGCAAACTATATGTCATAGGGTGTTCCGTCTTGTGAAAGATATAACAAGTAACATGTTGTAGGATGTTTGTTCCATTCTAAGGATATAACCAATAATGAACTGTAGAAAGTAAGAGGGGTAGCATGCCCCCAATTTGAAAGAGCTTAAAGCGAACAAGCAATGGAAATCACACTTATACATCGATAGTATATGAGCAAATAAAACATAGAGCATACAAGTGTACCAAACAAGCGCAACATAGAGCACACAAGTGTACAAAACAAACATGGTATATAGCATACACACATAGAGCAAACACATAAAATAACATGCAATTGTATGGAGCAGTCAGATCAAACAGTATCACAATTCAAACAAGTGTCTAAAGCAAGCAAGGCATACAATATCATATGGTAATCACATAAGTGCATAGAGTAGTCAATGTCAATCAATGTCATACAACAATCAAGGAACACAACACCCAATAACATAAAGCAATTAACTCAATCAATGCCATATAGTAAGGAATACCACATGCAAGTGCATAGGGTAGTTAAGTCGATCAATGTCATACAGTTGGTAAGGAATACACCACATAATTGCACGAAGTAGTCAAGTCAATCAATGTCATACAACAAGTAAGGAATTATAGAACACACAAGTGCACGAAACACTTAAGTCAATCAATGCTAGGAAGCAATCAATGGTGAAAGCAAGCAGTGTAGTGTGAGCAATCATGATGTAAGAAAGCAATATAGTGTGAGCAATCATGTTGTAAGCAAACAATGTATTGTGAGCAATCAATGGTGTAAGCAAGCAATGTAGTGTGTAAACAAGCAATGATAGCCAAAACAGGAGCCTAGGGCTAATAATAGTGACATAGTAAGAAAAGTAAAGTAAACATGGATCACAGTTGAGTTTTTTTCTAGAAGTAAGCCATGTGATCATCGGATAAAAACATGGTATACCACGTGTCATGAATAGTAAAGTAGTATGGTGCATGCAATGGACTAGTTTTGAGAGATGTGATCATGATTAACTTGATTTGTATAGATGCCCTTGATGTAGGTATGCCCCTAATGTGGTAGGCATCCCCTCGTATATAATGTTGTATGAAGCCATAAGGTGCTAAAGATGTGATCAAAGTAAGATCAAGAAAGATGCCTCCTGACACGAATTTTCCCCCTAGGAGGTAATGTGTATAATCTCCATGGCTTTTAACCGCTCGGGGTGTTCCACGAAGCACAAGTGCTAAGGTAGTTTAGAGTGCTAAATCTGAGTGATTAAAAGACTTAAAGCCATGCAAGGATTGGGCATGTCACATGTAAGTCCCGATTTTGTATTTTCGTGAAGTTATATTGTTTTTGCATTTTTGGAATAAGAGACATGAAATGTAAATGTGAGACTAATGACCCTGAGTCAATGGCAAGAGAGTGGAAAAGTCAAGGTGGGTCTTGCGTAAGTATTGTTCCCTCAACAATCACATCATACCCGTAAAATGTTTTGCATCGTCAAGTAACAACCTAGTTAAGAAGTAGGGGAGAAGGTGTCAAACAATTGATAAAAGTACTATAACATGTGTGTGTGTGTGATAAAAGTACAAGCTGTTCATACTAAAAGGGAATGCTGGTGAGAGGATGTCCAGATGGAGGACCTGTATCAGGTGTAGGTGGCTTGTCATGCATTAAATTGTCAAGTTGTGATTCATAATTGAGGTGAGGGATTCTGCAATGACCATAAGTTGTAATTTGATGGATATTCCCACAAGTGATATATGAAGTGTGTTGTGTGGTATAATCCACTATAAATGCTAAGTGTGCTAGCCATTTTTGTGCTAGAATAATCGGGTGTTCTAAAGGAGTGGACATGATTGCTATGAGTGTAGAAGGGGCACGACTGCCAAAGCAAAGTTTTTCTTTAATGTACCCTGTTGAACAATCAGTTCGTAGTGTTGCAGGCCATAAAAGTATGGGATATTTTAGCCTGCGGAAAAGTACATATTAATAATACATTTGTTATAGTTGGTTTTATCATGTATGAGGAAGCTCTCCTAATTTGAGTCGATCGAGGCGGTGAGGAACTTGTGATTATTAGGTATCGTTGAATTTTGTGTTGTGTCAGGCACCGTTTCAATATCGGCAAGAATGTCTTATTTTAAGAGCCAACTAATCTTTGCCTGTAGTGTAGTACATCATAAATGCATTAGTGTAATGGCCCGTAATGTGGTGGAAATTACAAAAGGATTGACCCTCAACCTTTGTTAGGAGGGCCTTGGGGTGATGTCGTATAGACGAGTATGAAAGAAGTTTCTAATCAAATAGATGTTTTAATCAAATTTTAATGGCCTCTTTGAGTGGGAAACATTGGTTTACGTTTAGGTGTGTGGAATGTAATAGGTGCTTGAGTATGATTAGAAATATCCAAGGGTATAGGAATAATGGGAGGCTATCCATGTATGAGCATGATATCTTGGAGGTCCACGGGTGTATCATGAGTAGGTTCAGGGATTGTGATATGCGGCTCTCTTGGTTCAGGTATATGTTTTGGTGTCTCAAGACCAAAAGGAGCATAATGTGTCTCAACCTCAATAGTAAGGGAACAAGACAATCATTTCCTCATGTTTAATAGCTTCAACAAATCGCACCTTAAAGGATTTGAAACTAAGGCTGTGTTCCCATGCAGGGGGGGTCCTTAATTATCTCAGTGGGTGCTGCTGAGAAAATTTAGGGGCATTTAAGCAATGGTATGGCCCCATGTTATTTTTAAAAATTCGCTTAACACTATAGGCTGAGATAATTTAGGAGGGTGGTAGAACACTAAAGAGTTGCAGGTAAATAAAGAAAAAAATTCCTCCAAATTCACCAAAAAATGATGGTGGGGATATAAAAATCATGCCAAGTGTCCAAAGTAATGCCTAAATTGTAGGGGGAAATTTCCAGCTCCCCCTCTCTAGCCCCCTCTTAAGTTTAGCAGCAAAAAAAGTGGAGCTTCAATTTTGGAGGACAAGATTCTTTTTTTTTCCTATAGTTGGCTTCGAAAAATATCATAGGGCCTTCTGCTGCAACAATAAAAGAGCCCAAGCCCTTCCATGGGGACACAACCTAAGAGCACGAAAACGATATACAAGATACAGGGTCAGCCCGTGGTTGAAGTAGTATCGCTCGTCTTGATCTTCTGGTTGAAATGGGAGAGTAGTTGTGGTTGCGTTGAATCGGTCAACGTAATGGTCTTGGTGTATGTCAAACAATGGTTTGAAGTATGAATTGTATTTATCTGGTTGGTTAAAGTGTGTGAAGAAGATTTGTTTTAATTGCTTGCATGAGCTGATGGCTGTCGGTGATAGTGAAAAGAACCATTCACAAGCTATTGAGTTTAAGAATCGTAGAAAACTTCTAGCAAGACTGCCTCATTAGTAATATGTGGTTTTAAATATTCTTCAAATCATTGTAATTGACGGATGGGGTTAGTATTAGGCACAAATAATCGTAATGTAGTTCGCTAACCCTTAGGGTAAGGTGTGAAGTATATGCTAGGGTGAAAGGGTGAATGATCAATCTCTTATTCCATTGATTCATGATTGGGGCCATGTGGTGATCAAAGAGATCTATGTAAGCATCTACTATGTCAAAGATGTGTTTTAGGAAATTATGCCTTGTCCTATAGAATGATCCATGACACCCATCATGTAATATGTATAAGAAGCAAAGGGAAAGTGTTCATCTTGCTGAATAGTTTGATGGAATTGATTCGTAATCTCAACAATGAGGGGATTTGGGTAATGATCATAATTGCCTTTAATGTCAAGCTCCATGTAAAGATTGTCCATTGTACTAATATCTAGAATCCAATAGTAAATTAGGGTTTAAAGAAACCCTAAAAAAAGCATGAAACCAATCAGGTTTGGAAAAATCTAAAACCCTTGGGGTGAGGCATGAAGCCCTGTGATTCATGTAATTTAAATAAGTGTTCACCAAAATGTAATGCAAAAATTAGGATTTAATCTAATAAGATTGAATTACTTTTTGTAAAGATGAAATAAGATTAAATACATTAAATTATAGTAGCATTAGTGTGTTGAAAAAGGAAAGTGCAAGTTATGGTTAGAGAGGATAACACTAATTTTGGACTACGACAGAGTGACAGTGATGTGAGAGTGTGTCAGAAGGATGTGCATAGTGTCGTCAAGTTGTCTTAAAAATTTTGGAGTGTGAATCTGAGTGCAGGACGAAGCTTCTTGTTGTGGATAAAGTCGCCTGGGAGACTTTTCCAGGATGGATGGTTTTTACCTCTATCGAGTTTGACTAGATCTTGCCTTTGGCATTGTGTTCTTATGTGTCTTTAGCTTTGCTTTCTGTGGCCGAAATTCCATGATCGTAGTTGTGCGATTGATTAGGGTTCTTTCTTATTTGTCTTTGCTTGGGTACCTAAAAAGGGTTTGTCCGATTGGGTTGAGTTACCCCCGCAATGCCTATGTAGCAATACTCTAAAGAGGCATCGAACCCTCGTAGTTTCCCAACCGATGTATGTGTGCAATATGTATATTGCAATGTGTTTTGCAAATGAAGACCCCATTAGGTTGGTGACTAGACAAATCCCCCTTGTTGATTAGATGTCGATTGCTTTGTTGACACTTCTCATGGTATTCACTGGAAAAAAGAATTTAAAAAAATTCTTGAATATCAAGAAATTGGTCCCGATTGACACTAGGAAATGTGTTGGCCAATTTAAATCAATTTTTTGTGAATATTTCAAATCTTTTTGGTTGTTCCTATAGTTTTTTGAAATCAATCGAGTGTGCCATCGAGTCCTTGACATTGGTTTTATATGCTTGGTCTTTTTACGATATCTCAAACGATAAATGCCAAGGATTAATTGCTAAATGCCATTGGTCCAGTTTTAGGTATCTACACATTCTCCTTGGCCCAACAATGTTTTTTTATGTCCCTATAACAATCTGTCACAAACCCCTAGTCCTTGAAGTGATCTCAATGGAACACTCCCACATGTGATAGTTGTGTTCTGTTGGAACCACAACTTTTGGAATCATCTCCATCTTTCTAGATTATACTATCACTTATGAAGTTTGCAAGAGCTAGAAATAATAATACCACAATGAAGAGATTTGTAAATGCTTTCTAGCAATTTGAAAACGACATCAAATGAAGTTTGTAGGCAAAAGTCATGATTGTTTGAAGTTCAAGTGCAATTTACCCAAAACATACAATTTTTGAATTAATAAATACAAAAATTCAAATTTGAATTTTGGTTGGAAATCACTTGAATTGTCGCACTCAAAATTGGTGATTGTCTAAATCCCCCTTGGTGAAAACCCCCAATGCAAAGCCCTTGGTCACGTGCTAAGTGCCAAATGACCCTTTGCTACCGCTCCGCGAGGTCGCCGATGTTATCAATTGTTAGCACCTTGAAACTGGAAACCTTTAGTAAAACACATGACAAAAGTGTAAGTCGACCTTAAGTAAGGCACTAAGCCCAATACATTATAAATACACTTGCAAGGTAAATTATACAAGTTATACTTAACTCATTGGACCCACTAGACCCATTAGAACATAACATATATCTGTGATTCAAAGGGATCCAAAAGATCGTTCTATATTCTAACATGGGCAATATACATACTTTTGCAAATGTGCCATGATATTTGCCACACCAAAGGGATCGGCAAATTTTAAAGTGCGTCTCCCTCATTAGTTGAACTCTTCCCTCTTTAGGCACACAAAGGTTCTCCAACTTATAGAGGAAACCCCCTTGGAGATGGTAGTCTTGCTTGAGCTCAAAATTAGTAATTTTACCCCTCTTGCTTATTGAAATAGCTCTTCAGAATCTGCATCATGCTCATATTATTTACCCTATGCCTCATGGACAAATGTTTCAAGCTGAGCTATAGTGTCCAAAGCTGCAACCAAAGGTGGTCCAGACAACATGTCGGCTTCTTGTTAGTGCCACCTCTTTTATATTTTATTAACCAAATGAAATTGTTGCAAGAAACTTATCCATATGTAGTGAGTTGCTGCAATCTTGATTGTGTTTGCAAATATTGTAGTGGTGTGATTGACGTGGTCTTTCTGTCAAAATAGTGCTTCCATTTCTTAATTGCTTGGACAAAAGCATACAATTCCTTATCATAGTGCAATAAATCAAATTCCTCCATGAAAAAGCTTTGATTGTGAACAAATGGGCTTACCTCCTTGCAATAGAACAATAGCCATAGCATAATCACTTGCATCCATTTCCACGTTAAATGGTAGATGCAAATTAGGTAGTGCTGAAACCACTGCATTGCTCATCTTTGGCTTCCTTCTACCCCAAGTAAATAATGACACAAGAATCTATAAATGGTCTCAACACTCATTCATTAGCCTCATAAGAGTACCAAAAGCATTACACAACCCAAAAGGAAGCTCAAGCCAATCATATAAACCTTGCCATAAATGCCATTTTCCACATTTCCCCCTTGATTCTTACTCAATGATAGCTGGATTTCAAGTCCAATTTTGTAAGGTCTTTAGCATGTTGAAGTTATAGTCCAACAAATCATTAATCTGTGGAAGAGGGTATCAGTACATGAGAACCATGTACACACATCCATGAACCATATATTCTATGCATAGTAACAATATGAGAACCACATGGAGAAGTGCTAGGGCTAATTACAACTTGGGCTAACAAAGATGGCAATTGTTTCTTTATCTCATTAGCGTCAATCAGGCAATCCAACAACATTTGTATCTCATGTTCAATCCTTCTTTTTGGTGACATACCCTTGGGTTTGTGGACTTTCCTAAATTACTTCAACATATCTTCCATTTTCATTTGATCTTTTTTTGTGGACATGCTAGAAGAAGTTTTGTACTCAACCACCTCAATTTTGTATCTTTTTGAAGAAGTAAAGAAAATTTCCATTAGAATTAATTAATTTTCTGGCTTGACTGACACTTACCACATATATTTTTGATTTACTTTATATGCTTTGTTGTTGTAACTTTCCTATCTTTGACCAAATGGTGTTTATCAGCTCTCCTTAGGAAGATAACATCTCTAACATACATGTAAAGGCCGCCAAAGACTACACCACAAACATCGAGAAGATAAACATCCACTGCATCATCAATGAAATGTTGGCTTATTCCAAACTTAAGTTTGGTGACTTCTATGTCTATTCGCTTCACCCAATCTAAAGAATAAGGATTAGTATGGTCATATGTAACCACCCCAAGCTTGTCAACCATCTCTTTGGAAGTCAATTTTTTTGTGTAGAAGAATTAAAAAAAGCATCAACCTTTGTCTTCTTTATGTGAATCTTGATATAGAAAGGTTTAGTAATCTCACCTTTATCATGAGCCTCATTGTTTCTCAAACATTATATTCCAAGCGATCTTCTCATCCACATCATAGCTACTTCCTATGTAATGTCCCCTAAATGGGACGTAATGAGAATTGCATTCATATTTCTTCTAGTTCCCATTATGTCTTGTTTCAGTCAATATTGGCTCAATGGATGATGAATTCTACTTGATGTAATGGCGTAAAAGTATTTTTAAATACTTTTAATGGCGAGTTGGGCATGGAGGCCTCTTATTTGGTTCAAAGAATTCTAATCCTTATGGGTCGGCCTTTGATTGGAGAGCCTACATAGAGGTTAATGAACAAAATTACTTGAAGGTCGGCGTATGCATTGGGCTTCTATTTTGATGTTGGCGCCACTTGAGGATATATAAGGACATGAAGTTTCATTTGAAAAGGTTATGCATGTTTATTCTAAAGATTTATATCTTGGGTTTGTGCATAGTGTGCCCTACTCTCCATTAAAGACGAAACCTTTAGTGTGGCTCGACTTTGCGGGCGAAAACTCCTCAAGCTTGAGGGGAATCCCATACGGAAGTTTCCAAAGTGTTTCAAAGTGGTTTATTGCTAGTTTTCCCCCCTTCTTACCCTAGGCGACTTGCATGGGTGGAGGCTATTGTCTGTTCTAGAGCTGATTTCACTATTTTGGCTTGATATTCTTGTTCGACATAATTTATAAGGCCGTAATCTGAACTTTGGAGTATTTAAGTGAGGATTTGCTATTTTTTCTAGCTCTCGGTTTAGGCCCAATTGTTGCTGTCATAAATATTAATTCCAGCTGTGTTTATCAAATATTTTTTCAGTAATTAATGTACTTGTGATGCATAAATATTGCCGTGGCTAAGATAAATTATTTTGAGGCATTCTACATTGAATGCAAAACAACGACCAAACGAGAGCTTTGCACATTTTTTACAACGATGGAGAGGAATCGCAAGTCGGCTCCCATGTTCAATCCCTGAAAAACACATGGTTAGTATCTTCATACCAAACCTTAACAATGAGTTGTCCTTTCACATGCAGATGCATTGCCTCAACAATTTTGAGGAAGTTATTGAAAAGGGAACTCAAATTAAAAAGGCCCTTATTGCTAAAGGCTTGATCAAGCCTCATTCCAAAGATACTGGGCATAATAATAATAACAATCCTAGCACTCATCATGATAAATCTAAGTACGTCAACCACAACTGCAATGTCGTCAATGATAGTGTCACGGATAATCGAAATGTGCACAACATACAGAACAATCAATCGAAACAACCTAAGTCTAAACCAACCATCACCATTCCAAGAAGAGAAAAGCTCCCCCTCGTGATTACAAATGATGACAATATACAACATTGGGAGAGTCTCTTTCAAACGTTTTGTAACAACTGACAAGTGTCAATATGGTCACTTACCCTATCATGCAACCCTTTCCTGAAGCTGAACCTAAGCTATCTCGTTATCAACCTAACACATATTGCGATTTTCATCGGATTGATGGTCATTAAACTGACAAATGCAGGCAACTTCGCGATTACATCTAGGACCTCATTGACAATGGAAACATCACGGTCGAAGACCTAACACCAAATAAACCTAAACCTAGTACAAATAACAAAACTCCCGAACATGGTCAATCCTTGAATAACGTCGACTTTAAATCGATCATATCATTTGTCATAGAACTACTCTGTGTAAAGTCGAACGTTAGTTTACACCCCTTGGAGAAAGTCTCTCTAGTGCCTTTCGACAATTAGCAAAGACTAACATGATCAAATATCCAATAACAAGACCCTTTTATAATGGGGAACCCAAACCTAAGTGGTATAACGAATCAAAGTATTGTGAATACCACCGCATTGAAGCTCATTCCACTGATTATTGTTCAAGTCTCCATCATTATATCCAAGACTTGATTGACGACAGAGTCATTTTTATAGAGATTGATGACAAAGCTATCAAAACTGAAGACACGTCAACTACCACAACTTCTAATGAAGAGTTGAATGTTGTCTAGAATCCTGTACATATTAAAACTCAACGAGATCACGATGACAAGGGTCAACTATTTTTTACTCAAAACTGATCAATCTCTTCTCCAGATTTTCTTCCGTTAGTTCAAACAAACATTAAACCTGTTTTGGACAACAACCTTCCAATATCAAATGAGAGCTTGCACTTATTTCAAGCCTCTCTTTCAACCCTTGATATACACGAAGACTCTAAGGAAGAGGGTCCATCATCAAGCACCATTGGGCTTGATTCTATTCTTTCAATGCTCGCTCCTAGCCTAACATCTCTAGCCTTGTTGTAGAAACGCAACCACGACAAGTTTGGACACTTGCGAGGACGCAGCCTCTCGTGTCCATAATACCTCAAACGATCAATCTTGCATGCATCTCATCAACGATGATTCCTACATGTCAAGACATCTACATGCATACACTCTACGAGGTGCGTATACCCAGGAATATCCTTACACAACCATTTCAAGCAATAATTGCAAATCTATTGTCAAAAAAATTAATCCATTGCTCTCTATGGCCTATAAAGAGCCTCTGATGTACATCTAGAGATCAATCCTTCTTTCCTCGCATCCTTCCACTCACGGATGAATATGAATTTTAACATATTCTCCGCATCATCAACTTACCTTTAACATCATATAGGTCTTTTGATCTCATCGAAGACTTATCCAATCATACATCCTTTGACTTAGACCTAGTTGGCCCAAGTCTCACACTTCAGGACCTATCGAATCTTTCGATTCTCTTCTTTGACCTGGATCTTGTCCGCACAAGTCTCTTACTTCAGGACCTATCGAATCTTTCAATTCTCTCCTTTGACTTGGATCTCGTCCACTCAAGTCTCGTACTTTAGGACATATCAAATCTTTCGATCCCCTCCTTTGACATGGATCTCGTATGCCCAAGTCTCGTAACTTAGGACTCCTTGAATCTTTTGATTCACCCCTTTGACTTGGATCTCGTTCGCCCAAGTCTTGTAAATCAGAACCATTCAACTTTCATAAACCTCTTTCGCGATGAGTCCATTGCAAACCTTCCTCTGCCAAAGTTCAGAAAGATTTTGAAGAGTAAAAAGAGAATAAAATTTCATATCCAATCCCTCATTAAACGACTATTTGAACATCAAAAACGTAGAAGCAAAAACATCTTCTTGCTTGGGTTCTCTCTACACTAGGGGAGGTCACTTGCATGGCTAACTCATTTAACAAACAATTTTAATTGTTTCATTCATTGACAAATATCTTAATCATAACATTATCATATCTTCGTATTATTCATCTCTAGGACACAAGTTAACCTTGTTCCTATCAGGCATTGTGTGTCTTATCCCTGTTCTGGTTTTTACCATTCTGGATCTTTTTACCTACGGTTTTGTTTAGAAGCTTAATGATGGCAACTCCTCCTTTCAAATAAGCTCTCTCTTTAACAGAAAGCTCAAACTTCTTTACCCGGACCTATTTAACTGTCCATTTAAGTCTACGGTGTTGAATCCTTGCGTCATACTAGTCGCATAAGGCTGAGACTTGGAGGCAAAATGTTCAACCCCAAAAAACACAATATCAATATACAAGGAAAAATCAATATAAAATACAAAAAATATAAATCAATCATTACACTTTTCGTCCTTCACAGTCTTCGGTGATGAGCCCAAACTTCTTACTTTTAGTGTGAGACTGAGAACGGAGGCAGCTATCCTTACTCACCTACATTTTGTCTTCGGTGTTGAGCCCTTGTCTCTTACTAGTGGCATGGGGCAATATGTAGGGGGTCCCTTTAAAAAACAAGCAAAAAAAATCATTTAACAAATATGAATCAAAATTGCTTAATCAAAAACATCTCAAGAAATTGCTTATGTTAAGAGAGAACAATTTCTTCAACCGGATCTTGTCAATTAGTAGGCCATCAATGGATCTAAGTCTAGTCAAAACCTATAAAGTGGAATCATCTTGGACTCAGTCAACTAATTTTGATTGGAGATGAGTCACATTTTTTTCCCGAATGGATCATTGTTACACCTTGTGTCTTGGCATCCATCATCTTCATTTTCATATCACTATTCACCTAGTTCGCATGTCCTTCTTGGCTCTCGGTGATGAGCCCTCACATCTTCCTAGTTGCGTGGAGCCATGAGCAGAGTGAGACATCCTATCATTATATCATCTATATTCTACCAATGGAATGAAATGCTTCCAATTGTTTGACCACGAGTTCAAACTGTGCACGGTCAAAAATAAAAAAACATTCAAATATGTTTCAAAAATACAAAAACATTCAAATATGTTTCAAAAAACTATTCCAAATTAAAAAACAATATAAAACTGACAAAAAAAAAATATTCAGAAAAGATTTGACCAAATTTCAGCAATTGAATAACTCAGTTCAACAATTTTGCCATTTGACGACGCTCCTCATGATCGTTCCAGATCATCTTACGATAATCACTTTTCTTGCCCCGTGGTGTATATCTATACTTAAGGCAATCAATTATTTACCCTTTCGCAATATAACTTTACTTGGGGCACATTTGGATTTCACATTTTAATCCAATACAGATCAAACTTCAATGGGATCCGACAAGAGTATTTTTGGAGTATCTAAGCATCACTTCGCTCTTCAGCCCGATCCAATCCTCTTGCATTTGTCAACATTGTGATGATACTTGTGCTTTTGTTTGTTTGTTAGTTTGTTGCTCTTTGTCATTGTAGACCAATTACAGGTGATTTTTATGCATCTTAGATCACATACAACTTTGGTGTGGTTCCTTCCTGTTCATACTGGGTTTGTTTGACATGCTCGTTTTATGCTTTCAACATCATCAATTATCCATAATAAATCAAGTGTAACAAAAACGCCGCTCCTTTTCTTTACATTCATATTTTTATTACAACTTTGTAAAACCATAAAAAAGAATCATATATTTGCAAAACCAAATTAAAAAAATCATATATTCAAAAATTAAAAAAAAAATCAGAAAAATTATAAATTTTTTCAAACAAACATTCAGTTATCACAAAAATCCTACAATTGGAAAACCCTTGAAGTTGATATTTCAACATTTCAACACAATCTTGATAAAGTCATACCTTTATCTACTCCCTAACAATCGTTCCAATCTTATGACTATCACTTTTCTTTCCCGTGATGTATGTCTATGCTCGCGGCAATCAATTGTTTTTTCTTCACGATATAACTTCACCTGGGGCAATTTAGGATCTCATTCTACCTCTCCTGCAATCCAAGTTTATTGCACGGAGGCAATGATCCTTTTTTCTCAGATCGCTCTTCGATGCAGATTCAACAAGAGTTTCATTAGGAGTATATAAGCATCACTCCGCTCTTCAGTTTGATCTTTTCCCAATGCATTTCATAAATTTTAGTGCTTGGGGGCATTTAGATCTACTTAATCATCATTGTGGCACGCATTATGGGCATAGTTAATTGTCTTCTTTTTTGAAGTTGTGTTGCATTGGAAATGTTTTTTTTTGGACCAATTACCTGTATTATGTTATCATTTTGGCTTCTTCATAGTCATGGTGAATACTTTTGCGGCGTATATTGGGTTTGTTTTCTTTTTTATCTTTTCTTTGCTGTGTGTGTGTGTGTGTGTGTGTGTGTGTGTGTGTTTACGCGCATTTGGGTTACCCATCACGATTCTTTCATAATCATGCTGACAACTTTATTGTGTAACAACAAAAATAAGGTTGCTCTAAATTTCACTCTCTAAATAACGCTCATGCTATGAGCACAACCCTTCACATCCTTGTTCAAATTCCTTGTCTTCTTCTTGTCAAGTGGCTGTCCACCGCTTTGCTGCGTCACCCACCCACTTGAGCGGGTATTCCCTTACCATTCTACTCGTTGGGGCATCTAAATGCGTCATTGTCTTCTGATTTGCATACGTTTACTATCTTTAAAATGCTATTACTTCATACTAACATTTTAAAGAGGGGCAAATCTAGACACCCCAAAATCACACACTTGTTCCTAGTATTATCCCAGTTCACATCCTGTTCATACCCCTTATGATTGATTAATCAAATTAATTAATCATTACACCTTGGGATTAATTAAATTAGTTCCTAATCCGCTTTAGTTAAGCTAATTATCATTTATTAAATAAAAACAAATGTTAATTAATTGTCTTGCACTTTGTAGCTAATTAAATTAGTTACTTAATTTGGAAAATACACCTGTTTTCCTAGTCAACTGCCACTTAGACTCCATTTGGACCCCACTTGGACTCCACTTTTCCGTCCCAATTAACTCCACTTGGACGCCACTTCTAGAATCCTAGAAAGGTGGGGGCAATGAAGTTGTACGTATAATCACCTTTCCTTGAATAAAGTCCGAATGTCCATTGCCCCTTCAAATCTGCAATTTCACAGACCAAGTCTACTTGTTATCCCAGGAAATTACAATTATTAACTTGAAGCTCACACAAACTTTGATCCAATTTTCATGGCATCACCCTCAGCTATAATAAGCAGACCATTCCTTTGTAATCTCCTTGGAAGCTTTGAGCAAATTGTAGCCAACTTCTGCCAATTTGATGTCCGGATCCTCGTGTTCTGAAACTCGTAGCATTTGCATTCATTCTTTGGAGAATTGATCAAGAGCACCCACAATTCAAATATCAACAAGATCATATAAGTCTAAGAGTTTCCATGATCTTCTTCGAGGTTTGCAAAGAGATCTACAAGAGAGGTATTGCTGTGTTTTGCTTTATCTTTTGTTGTTTGTAGTTTTCGTTGCTTACAGTCCCCCATACGAAAGTAATACCGAGTATGCCCGAAACTAACCAAAGATTATCACTATGGAGTGCCTTACCTAAGGGTAGACCCTTGCTTGTCTCAATGCATTGAGTGTTCTGAAAATACGCCTCTTCCTTCTTCGTGGTAGCCATGCTTGGAACTTCGTCCATTCTACCTTGAAGTATTGCCTTCTTCCTTTTATCCTTGAATTCCAACATAAGATGTAAACAATGCATACCAATACTTATGCTCACCTCTTCTTGATTGTAGTTACCTTGCTGAATTTGGATTCCAAATGTTGTCTCCAAGCTGCCCCACTGAATTCTCTTTAAAAATTGGCTTGGATCAGATCCTATGAATGCTGGTGGATGAGTGTAACAGTCATATATAATTTTGGAATTTTTCAAATTAGTTAACTTGTGGCTGTATGTATTTGTTAGCAACATTCCTAACTCAAAATCCTTGGATATTAATAATAAGAAAGGTGCAACAACTACAATACTTGAAATCCCGTTCACACATCATGTTCAACCCAAAGAGCTTCATCATAAATGTCAACCTACAACTGTCGAAGGAGAGTACTATCCATCCAAAACATGAATTCAAAAAGAATATCTTACCATGGCTGTAGCATTGTATTTTTCCATGCAAAATTGGGATGGTGGTAGTTGGAGACCATTTTGCACCCGATGTAAACACTTCATCTCTCACTGTGGGTGAGAAATGCCCTTTCCTTGTGGTTACCAATGCTCTTATGGCTGCCATATAGATGTGGGGAGAGCTGGAAATGTAACAACAGTCCTTAAGTTTGTGCTCTTCAAAAGATCTCCCAGATCCAAAACTTCTATGTACAAGCAATCTAGAATTTGCAAGGAAGAATCTATGTGCCCGTCGTTCCTCAACATGTTCTTCCTCCTATCAAATTGATCATGCTACCCTCCATGATACAAATATGGCAGCGACATGGGAGGAATCGATAAATCTCGAATATGATGGTCATGTCTAGGGCTACCAATAAAAAGTTCACTTCTTAGGGCTGAAGTAGAATCCTCTTCCCATTTGGTACCCTTCATCTTCACAAAGTTGTTAGAATATTTCTTAGGATGACCAAAATATTGCAAAGACATAGCATGAGGGTGATGTAGCAAATCCTTGTTATGAAGATGATTAAATTGGTAACCATAGGTTGTCATGAAATTTCCAGCGAGCTGAAGATTAACATGAGAATCTAGAGAGGTCCTTATTCCATGGGCATGCCTCCCAACAAGGTCGCCCAAAATTTTAGCCCCATTAACCTCTTGTAATTCTGATTTTTCTCCATTCTTATCACCGTGGTGATCACCCATTTGCCATGATTTACTATGGAGCATCAAACTTGCCCCATGGTCATTCTTTTCAACAAATTGCCCATGACCACAAATCTGAAATGGCATAGTAGAAAGCAACAAATTTGAATTACCTTCGTACCTTTGGTTGTCCTCTGGGTGTTCGTCTTTCTTTGCCTTTTGAGAATTTTTTGAAGCAACCTCATTTCGTTGATACATGTAGGGAACAACATCATGAATCTTGCTAGAATCATGAACATCATCAATTTGCTTTTCATTGCTTGCTGTTCGGAAACTCCTAGCGAGATGATGATCATCCTTATCCTTGGGCAGTTCAGTTTCAACCATCAACCTTTATTTACCATCTGATAAATCTAATTTTCCTTCTTTCTTGGGTTCACGCTCGATGGTTTCTTCATCCAACCCATGCCCCTTCACACTGCTGTTCTGAAAATCAGTCAAGGGCTCATCCTTAGAAAAAATGACAGGTACTTATACCTCTTTCTTTGGAGATTCTGCTGCATCAAAAACTCTTTTTGGTTCTTCATCTAGCAACACCTCTCCATGTCCTTCAACATGGTCTTCTCAGGACTCCACCTTAGAACCCTCTTGCAGATCTGATTTTTCCTCTTCTTCTTTTAAGAGAAATCCCTTTGGGTTTGGCTCTTTGGCGCATTCTTGTGGTTTAGGGTTTAACCCTTACATCTTCATTCATGCTCCGACTATCCCCTTGTTGGAACCATCAAATGTGGAGATTGTCACCTTCCTCAAGGCATGTTGAAGATCTTCGCATGGCACTTGAGATCTAGGCTTGAGCCTTGACCTACCCTTGCTTACCTCTATGAATTTAGCAAGCGAAATATCATCTCGGATCTCATTTGGAAGAGCCTTATATTCTTCATAGATAGCCACAATGTTGTGACCCACTAAATGTCGTGTTTTTGCCTCTGGAATGACTTCTTTTTTGGTAAGAACCTAGGTCGCCAATCCATGTCTGTATTCTTTGTTACCGTCTTGCACGAATACCCGCAGGTTGGGAAGATCGATGCTTTGATATCACTGTAATGTCCCCTTCTAGGGCTAAAATTGCAAAATGAGGTTTTTGGCCAACTTCTGATTTTTATTACAGCCACCAGCCAATCACTTCAACCTTAGAGGAACAAATTGAAAATACCATCAACAACGAAGAGAGATCTGAATATTTATGACAACCAACAATATCACCACTGAGCCCTAACAATGAACTTGATTTTCTATTTCCTAGGGCAATGAACTGTATGGGCTCTTCAAGACAATATTCTCATGCAATATAGACTGAAAAGCAATATAGAGATATCTTGAACACTTCATAAGTCTAGCAAGATGAAATCTGGAGAAAATATATTTTATAAATTTAATTCAAGTGCAAACACAACTGAAACTTCGAAAACTCATAACTCCATCAACACTTATTTCAACACAAACAAGTGCTCAAAATGATCTCGGAAAGACCAACTATCCATTAAAAGTGAAAACACAATTTTCCAACCACGAAAACCCCTTCAAAAGTGATCCCGAACTTCTAAGGTGGGTCGCTCAAGTGGAGGAAGGGTGCCAACACCCTTGAAATTTCCCTAGCTGGAGTAGAATTGCCCTATGCATGGGTAAACACCTTTGTGTTCTAGAAATCTGCCGAGGAAGCCCACTTGTGACTCCTGAATGAAGCCGCCAATGCACACAAAAGGGTTTTCATCCCCAAGTGTGATCATATTGAAGGTTTTTCGTCCTCACTAGGTGGCCAAGGAAGGGGTTTCATCCTTTAATGACAAGAAGAGAATCTACACTGGCTCCCAATCCCAAGTAAATGTCAAATGGTGAATAATAATGATAATCCTCTTCCATTCGAACCTCCATAAGTACCCCTCTTTGGCGCCAAGCATGAATTAGAAGATCAATTGTCGTGGCTGACCTCTTAATGAAGGGCAAGTTTACTTTTTAATCTTCACTTGGTCTTCCATGAAGACCGACCTCATATGGAGAGGATAAAAATTAGTTTTTTTTGCTTTGTCATTCACCCATCACCTAGTCGAATCAATCCAAGCCATAATTAGTAATCAAATAAATAAGGAAAAGTCAATCACTTACAATTATGACAATGTTCACCTCCCTTGTTTTTCTTCGTTGGAGCCCACGGAAGATGGAATGGGCCCAAGGCCTTCATAGCGACTAGCTTGGAAAAGGTGACATTACATATTTCAATATAAAAAACTTGCTTCTTTAAGGCAAGGATGTCATTTGCCAACTTCTCAACCATAGGGTATGTACTACTTTGATTTGAGCTTTGACCCTTGTCTTTTGCATGATCCATTTTCAACTTTCTAGTTACGATTAGATCATCTTCAACTTCAATGGCCAATGATTGGGCAACATTTAAGTTTGACACTTGTGATTTTCTCAGGATAGAGCTAACTTTAGGAGGTTGAGTGTTGATGAAGAAACATCTTTGATTTTTCCCTGTGGGTATGGTAGCTTGAGGTATCCTATGCAGAAGTTTGTTAAATTTGGCAACAAACTCTCTCAAAGGTTTATGTGCCTCTTTCTTCATTTGAGTTAATTGAGCCAAGAGGGCATGTACCTCTTATGGCGACTTAAATCTTTCTTCAAATTTCATTCTCTTCGTAGTCCAGTTAGTGATGACATGAACCGGTAGATGATTAAAACACTCAACTGCTGCATCTTGTAATGTTTTCATGAATAACCTTACAGATACATCCTTATGCTCAACACCTTAAACTCCACATGCAACAAAGAAGGCTACAATGTGTTCATTTGGTTGTTTTCCATCACCTCTATACTTTGGAAAATTTTTCTTTGAACCCACAAGTTATTCATGTAAGGGTCTAGGCTAGAGCCAATGGCCCTATGGCTGGTCCCCAAGGTACTGCTGCCATTGTTATCACACGGAGAAGTAATATTATACCTAACAGAACAAGTGCTGTGCTACTGCATGTAAATCTTGTTCTTCTTTAGCAAGATTAGAGAACTTAAAATACTTCGAAACAATAACTATGCCTCCTCGCGCTCCAAATATTTTTTTGTAGGTTACATGCAAGACATAAATGTTCCCTAGCGGAATCTACAAAACTATTGGCAAAATATTTTGTTGTAGACTATATGGTGCTTTGAAAACAATGTGTGGGACAAAGTTCCTGCTATTGTGAGGGGAGGCACCCTTTATTGAAAGCCAAAACCAAACAAGAAAGAATATGTACAATATCTACACTAACAAACATGCGGGGGTGGGATTTTACTTCCTGGGAAAAGAATATAAACTGAAAAGTGAGAAGAAAAGAATGGAAAAATGAGAGAGAGAGAGAGAGAGAGAGGAGAGGAGAACTTGCATTTTTCAAATAAGTAAACAATGAGATAACTTACCGATAGGCATTTTGCAATGGCAGTAAGGGGAGATATCTAATGGTGTGACCATGTCAACTTTCACTATGGCAATCGGCATTCTACAATGGCAGCAAGGGGAGAGATTTTTTGGTGTGACCGTGTCAACTTTTATTCTCTACATTAAATTTGATGTCTATTTGACAGTCACTTTTTTTTTTTTCAACTACGAGAAGTCAATAAAAAAATAGTATTATCTTGCTACAATGGCAGTAATGGGGTGGGGTCTAATGGTGTGACTATTTCAAATTTTATCCTTTACATTAAATTTGACCCTTAGTTGAAATTGTTTTTTCAAACCTTGAGAAGTCAATAAAAAATAGTAATACCTTGACCATATGTTAGTGTTTGAGGTTCTCTTTTTCCTTTTTTTATGTTACCAACGAGTGAGGAATTTAAAGAGAATGTAATAAAATAATTAATCAATGTGATATGCACAAAATCCAAGATAAGAGCCACGGAATTGATATCTATCGACATTTTTCAAATAGATGTATTAAGATATCTTTTGTCATATGTTTTCCCTTCGCTATTATTTACATGCATACAGAATCCCAATCAGAAGTCTGCCACTTCGAGGAGGCAACCTCCTAGGTCTTACAATAAGACACTAACACTCTTCACACTTATGGGGATGAATTACTCACCCATATATATATATATATATAGGTATGATTATGAAAGGTCGTACCCCTTCATTACAATTAGTTTATACCTAATGACTAACTAACTAATAAATAAGTATAAATGTTATATAAGTCATATGTTAGCCCACACTTAGACATATAAATGGTATATGTTAGGGGCATAACATAAGAACACATGCTATCACCAAAGAGACCATGACACAACGGTCAACAAATCTCATTTTATTCCTTCATAAGGATGAATACAAAGTTTCATACACTCTTTTCTTCTCAAACAATATTTGTTTACAAAATTTTAGACAATACAATCTCTCCAAAAATCTATCCACGTCTTCAATAGTTTGAATTCCCTTAAGAAATGTTAAAATGTCTTTTTACAATATCTTGGATAGCAAAAAGTCTCTCCAAATTTTTCTGAAGAAATCCCTATCAGAAGTCTCTCAGAGTAGTTCCGCCGGCAAACAAAAATCTTCAGCTGTGCAAAAGTCCCTTGAACTGATTCACTACTACATACTTGTAGGAAAAACCTCCCTATTTTCCAACTACATGCAAGATTGACTTAGTCAATTTTCTAAAAATAGAAACTGCAAAAATGATGTGCACTTTTAATTGAAATAAAGTGACATTTTACAAACACAAAAGTGCACAATCTAGAAATTTCAAAATTGACTTTGACAATATACAATTGTGAATCAAGGATTTTCCCTAGGCACATCTACCTCATGATCAGCTCCTTCCTTCAAATGAATGACTTTTTATATTGGTGTGGAATCCCTGAATAATATATTTTTCTGTTTTTTTTGGTTTCAAGAGTGGGAGTCTAGAGACAGAAGCCTCCAGCGGGGTCAAGGGGCAGCGCCTCTGCAGGTTCATTCCCTCTTGCGGTATAAAGCGGGGTCGAGGTGCAATGCCCTCGAAGCCAGGCACAATTTGAGCTACTTGTGGCCTTTAGAACATACTGATATTCTGTATCTCTGTGCTAGATATTTGCATTTTGGGATTAAGGAATTCAAAGCTATTTCTACACTTAAAATGTCCACCAAATAGTTAAGCAGAAGTTTGACTTGCTTTTGCTGCTAGAAACCCCAATAGCTTGGAAATCCTTCCTGGGGATTTATACTGCTCAAGTAGCTTGGAAATCCGATGAAGACCCTGATAGAACTTTGAGTTGCTTTTGCACGTGAAATCTCCAACGAAGACTTGATCGGAGTTTTGAGTTGCTTTTGCATGTGAAATCTGCAGTGAAGACTTGACCGGAGTTTTGAGTTGCTTTTGCACTTGAAATCTCCAACAAAGACTTGATTGAAGTTTTGAGTTGCTTTTGCACATGAAATCTCTTATGAAGACTTGATCAGAGTTTTGAGTTGCTTTTGCACCTGAAATCTCCGGCGAAGACTTGATCGAAGTTTTGAGTCACTTTTGCACATGCAATCTCCGACAAGACTTGATCGAAGTTTTGACATGTTTTTGCATTTGGAATCTCCGACGAAGACTTGATCGGAGTTTTGACATATTTTTGCACATGAAAACAACAAAGACTTTGGTGGAACTTTGGACTGCTTTTGCGCCTAAAAACTGTGGCAAAAACTTTGGTGGAACTTTGGATTGCTTTTACACCTAACAACTCCGGCGAAGACTTCAGTTGAACTTTGGATTGCTTTTGCACCTAAAACTCTGATGAAGATTTCATCTGTACTTTGGGTTGCACAAACAGTTGGAATCCCTGCTCAAGACCTTGGTGGGGAATTGGGATCTGGGGGTCGCCATGCAATTTGCAATTGATTTGTAAAATTGCTCCAAACCTTTCCGAAACTCCGAAGTACAAAGGGTCTTTGTATTTTGGAATCTACATGCGAAACTGCTTGGAAACTCCGAAAGTCATGTTTGGTTTATTTCTTTCAATCCTTAGTCAATCTTCTGATTTCTTGAGCCTCGTAGACTTATAAAATTCATTCTTCAAATTCAATTTGAATGATTTGATCGATTGCGACTAAATTTTCTTGGTGGACTCAAATTTTCAATTGAGTTCAAATTTGGGGACAACATATTCATAGCGCACACAAAGTGCAAATTTTTAGGCAAAATAAAGTCCCATTCAACAATAACAATGGTAATTCCCTGTTAGGCTCTTTTAATGCAACTTATTCAATTTTTAAAAAAAAAGTTTAATTAAATAAACTTAAAAATATATTAAATAAAAAAATAAGATTAAAAGTTTTTTGTCCTAAATCAATATAGCTTAAAATTCTAGAGAGCACTTTATGATAAAACCTAAAAAACTTAAAAGAGAAATGTGCTTGCAGCTTGGTGCCTTAATTTTCCTCGTGCACCATTTTTCAGTGTTTCTCAGAGCTTCCTCATGCCACCACCAGCACTTTCATGGCTCTGCTCAGGCCACTTGCTGGTTGTGCACTTGCATCAGACTGTGGTACCCACTCCAGATCCGCTCCTATGCCTTCACAGACTGTCACGTGCAGATTTTGATTTCTGCTCGAGGATTTGACCCAAAAAAAAAGGGCGTCCTGCTTCAGGCAAACGGAAGATCATGTTCAGACAGAATATCAGTATATTCAGCAAGATTATAATTCCTCATATCTTCAAAAGCCACACTTTCCTCTGGAAAGAAGCTGCACCCAGCAAACCTGTGCGTATATGGCTGCACCACACGCTTAACTTCATCTTTCGAGGGACTGGATGCTTCTGTTCCAGTGGCAATAAACAAATTTGAACCATTAAAAACAGCAGAAAATGCTTTTACTGTTCTGCAACTAGGCTCTTCCAGACACTCTCTTCTTATTTCTATCACGCCAACAGATAAGATAATAATAAATATTGTCAGCAAAGAAAAAACAAATAGTGCTCAGCAAAGTAGAAGCATTTCCTCCAGGCACTCACGTCCTACACCAAAAGCCCTTCATTCAGGCTTCTCACACCCTCCTTCTAGCGCAATACATAGCCAGCTTCAGGCCTCTGCCTGAAGCGCTTCTCCCAGATGTTTACTAGGGTTGCTGTTTTTAATATTCTGTTTTCTCCTTTGACCAGCAAAAGAAATCAATCAGAAAATAGCAATTATCTCCTTCAAGGTTTTAACTTTCCTTAGGGTACACCTCTTTCCCCTGACATGCTTCCTCCCTCTCTCAAAACACCACATGAGGTCCTCCCTTCGACACAAGCTTTTCATTTATAGGCTCTGATACCATATCAGTTTTATTAATCAAGCCTTAAGATTACAATATGAGCGGCTGATTAAATAGCCTGAGAAACATCTACAAACAAGCAAGCATCCCTCTCAGCACAATAACCTATGTGCTAATATAAGCACAAGCATCTACGGAATTACAATAGAAACAAATAGCCAATATTTAGGCTTTGAACATTGACTTCAAATATATACCAATGCTCTAAATAATCTAATACCTATTATTGCAATTCACTAAATAATTTAGGCAATTCTGAAATGTTGTTTTTGTTGACCCCACGGAAACTGTAATCCCTGTACCTTGTATTCTACACAAGCAGTCTTTAACCCTGCTGTAGGATTCTTTGTAGATGATGTTGCACTCCTTGAAAATCCATTAGCACGTGTTTAGATATGAAGTTGAGTTAGGTTAATTATTCTTTTTAAAAGCTTTTACGTCACTTCTAATCCCGTTGTATCCGGAAATACTGGATTCTTCTGTGCTATATTTGGAAATGGTGGATCCATATCTAGGTCATATGCGGATATTAATCAGGGGTGTATCCATATCCGGATACGCACATACATAACATGCTGCCCATGAAATTTTAATGTTAACATAGCATAAGACATTGTTTAATATTAAACTAGGCAAGAACATGCATCCAGACTTTGCAAAAAGCTTTTCATTGTCGAAAGTCTACCCTTTAATCCGCTCGGCTGAGTGCCAAAGTCATATATGGATAGTGGGGGAGCTAGACCTGATCTGATCTTATCTATATAGGTCTTGAGGTCTTGGGTCCCTTTCTATATATATATATATATATATATATATATGGCTCTCACCATTTGGCCTTTTGTAGCTCTGAAATTTGTTAAATTTGATGTGAAGACTTGTCTTGCAAAATAAGATCCAGAATGGGTTGGAATCATCAAAAAACCTGACAGGAAATACACATTAATTGAAATCCACTGTGGTGCAAAAGTAAAACCATTACAGTAAGAGGGCTAACTATTTCCTTCCTTCTTGTTCTGCTATTAATGCTATATGTTCTTCTAGGTTAGAAATGATCGTCTAATGTTACCCACTTTTAGAGGCTTTTGGTTTATGTGTGCGTACTTCTGCATGCATGTCTGAGTGCAGATTTGATACGTGTACATCATTGATTGAGTCTTTTCCCTCATCAAGCTTTGCCCTAGTAGGTAAAGCTTTTCTGTGTACCCTTCTGCTGTTATATGTTTTCGATCAGCCTCTCTTGACGACTCCTTTGCAAGGCCACCAAAGCTACGAAGATATCAATTTATTTATCCATGCTGTTGTCCAGGTGTGAACTATAAGCCATGTAGGTATTGTATCACTATATCTGATTGGTCCTGTACGTTGACTATGTGGTGTTTCTTCGTGCCCATTTAAAGTTCATGCAACGAGACATCTACATGTACTCCCTTTTCAAGTTGAACTTAGGGATCTTTGGAGAGACTCATTTCTTCAAGATATCTTGTTTGCCCTCGGTTAAAACATCAAGGGTTATCTTCCAGATCTGACAGGTATTATTAATATCTGAATTTTCCATCACAATCGCCTTAGATTGTGTAGTGGCTTGGTCTTCCATGCCATTAGTTGCATTTTTGTTCTCAGTGTTGGAAGGCATAGGCGTAGGTTTACACGAGCAAAGTAAACAGTGCAGCTTAAAGAGGAGACCTAGGCAGGGTAAAATGTAGATGAATAGCATGGGATGGGAATGCTTTCTATAATTTCCTGAACTGGAAGAGTCCCGTAATTCAAGCAGGCTCAAGGGCAAGCGCTGTCTTCGGGAATCACCCCTCGACTGCAGGTTCAAGCCTGGTAGAACAACCACTAGTGGGACTTGGCCTATGTAGCTCCTCCCCACTAAGGATACCGAGCGACATAAACCAGCTAGTGATAACTCCAGCAATACTGATCCTGCCACTTAAGGTTAGAATCTCTAGGAAACACACCTGGTGGAAACCGTTGATCTCCACTCATCTATACAAAGGCCTTATGGTGAACTCCCCTGTTGCTGAGAACAGGGGCCGAGTGGAGGAGAAACTCTTCTAGCATTGCGCTTGACAAGAAGGCTTTGCCCTACATGACCGTGTGTAGGTTCAATTGTATAGGGCACTTGTCATGTGCCGATTATGCAAATCGACATTGTTAGTACTTAAAATGATAGGAATAATCCAGTGAACTTGCAGAAAATAACAAGAAAGAAGGTAAAACAATTGGACGGGGCACCTGTTTGCATAGGATGCACCACTAATGCCAATGGGTGGAGGAAGACCTAGAAAGAAAAGCCTATTGCCATGATTAATAACCCCTTTACAGAGGACCATTAGAGCCATCAAAGGGTTATTTTGGACATAGATAAAAGGCTTTTTGGCAAAAATAGTGTCTAGTTCTTCTGGCAGCATGCATGTTTTTAGCTTGTTTATCTTGATAGCTATAGAAGATTCAAGCGACAAATATAGATGTCTCCTGCATTGTTCAACCTTTTGACACGGTGGCTAATTGCCCCTTCTTTTTTGGTATAAATATGTACTTTTTTTTGACTTCACCTCATGTACAATATCGTTTCAACTCGATCAGAAAGAAAAGCTAATGAAAGATGATGAAATGAAACAATACGAAGTTTCAAGCCCGGGCTTTTATAGGGGCCATGGTTTATTAATTTTTTGTTAGATTATTATTTCTTGTGGGATGTTACTTGAATGTCTTTTAAGTCATTTCAAGATGACCTCCATGAGTAGTCATTAGTAATTACCCTAACGACATTTTTTCTCCTGTATTTTTTTTTTGTAATAATCACAAGGATACCCACTTAGCACACAAGCACCACAAACATTGTTAGCAAGAGAAGAATCCACTTCTTTGGGCTTCTCACCCGCCAGCCTCTTTCCCCATTGGCAAAGCTTTTGGAGCATGTAATGCCTTAGAAGTCACCTTGTTTCACCACCTTGTTTCGCTATGGGATTAACCCAATTAGATTCAAATTATGTATTTGTGTTTAAGTAATTGAGGAACGTGACTAATAATCATAACAGATGCTATATCATGTCCTTGAATCCTATAATATGGCATTCTATTTTATAATTTTATATGTTTCCCTTTAACATGGTTTGCAGGCAAGTTAAAAGAGCTGGGGAACTCAGTCTTGGGACGGTTTGGCATGAGCGTTGATAACTTCAAGGCTGTTAAGGACCCCAATAGTGGATCATATTCGATTTCATTTCAACGTTGATCTTGTTTAGTCTTTCTATCATTTCCATCCCATTTTCACAAGATAGCTGGAATATCTAGGTTTTGTGAAGAAAACTCGCTATTATGGAAAGAGGTTGACATTTTTGTGTGTTCAGTAGGGGCCTAGTTAATGATTTTCTTTAGCTTGTTGGTCTGTATAAAACATTTTATTACTAGACTTTTCTTATAGTCAATGATGTCTTCAATGGTAGGGGGATAATGAAAATTTGCCCCAGTTAGTAGGACCCAGCTTTTGGATATCAGAGGCATACATTTCCTGACTAGCTTGTTTCGTGCAATCGTACAATATTTTGCATTGTAAATTTGTATAATACAATTTGTTGCACATTAATTGAGCACATGTTTATAAAATTGGCATTCTAATGGTGACATTGGGCCTCATAACTTGTTGATTTTGCCTCCGAAGTGGATAAGTTTATTTCATCCTTGTAATGCCAATGGGTACAATAATTGACAGATAACACTATCCATTTTGAATGTCATAAAGGATCTGTTTATAAATAAGGGGAGAATGGAAGGAATAAAAAATAAATTTTGCTCCTAATTATGAATATGGTTAAGAAAAGTGAACTATTAAGGAGAAGAAATCAAAGTGCTAAGGATTGGCATAAAGGATGTCTCTTAAAAATAGGTTCAAATATTTATAACAAAACAGACAATAATAATGCATGTATTTGCGTACTTGCTTAAGAAAAATGAACTATAGGGATAATAAATCAAAATGCTCAGGACATTTGGCATAAAGGATGTATCTTGATTCTTAAAAATAGGTTCAAATGTTTTTAATAAAACAGACAATAATAATACAGGTATTTGCGTACATGCATAATATTCTCTGTAGATGATAGATATTGATATGTTGAACTCGTTTTTAAGCATGGACACAGAAACATATGTTCTTTATGAAACTTGAATGTGTGATTTTGTAGTTCTTCTGTTTGAGTAAGAATCTGAATAAGCCTTATTCTTGGCTTCACTGATGTGTTTTATCTTTTACTTTCCTTGCACTCACACACATAATTATGACTTTTGGTGTGAATGAGGAGACGAAGGGAGCATATACACACACAATCAACGTTATATATCTAACTTTTTCAAGATGGTGGCATGTTTAAAGCTTATAAAACATTTGATTTATATGTCAACACGTACCTGTATGATAATGCTGTTCTATATTCATTATACATAAGTAATATGAAAGGACAAAATGATACGATAAAATATACACTTAGGAGAAATATGAATACTCTAGAAAATATAAAGTTCACACAACAACATATGTTCACACAGAGCCTATGATTTGCAAAGGTATGTTTGCTTTAAAAATTTGTAGGTTTTTAATTAGAAACTAGTAAACCCTGATTTAGAAATTACCAAACACTAATATCTTGAGGTCTTGATTGATAAATAGGAAACTTAATTCACCAACCCCTATTAAGAAATTAGCAAACCCCGTCATGATATTTCCATGGCTAAAAATTAAGTTTGTAGCATTTTAATCGCGTTCTAGGAAACCCTGATTTAGCAAACTCTAAAGATAAATTTAAAAACTATGATCTTAATTTGGAATTGAGATTTTCTATGTAGGTACAAAGTTTTAAGAAACTTTAAAGATAAATTAAAAATCTATGATCTTAATTTGGAATTGGGAATGGCTATCTAGGTACAAAGTTTTGCTCAAAACTTAGTAACTATAATTTAGCAAACCTTGAATTTTACCATTTTTTTTGCAATTAAAAATTAATTTTGTAAGATTATGATACAAATTTAGATCCTAATTCAAAAATTAACAAAAAAAAAGAAACATAGATACCTAACTACTTGTTAAAGATTTCTAATTTAATACTAGATTTCTTTGATAACAAACCATAATTTGAATATTAATAAACTGTAAGTGCAAATCCGGGGATAGACTCGCCCATATATAAATAGGGGTTGCCCTCTGCCCTCTCTGAGGATGACCCTCGACCACCATCGACCCCCCTCTCTGTAGTTGCCCCCTCGCCCCCCATATCACATATATCTGCTAGGCCATATATGGATAGGCAATTAATACCATAGTCTATATGCCACACACACACACACAGACACACAGACACACAGACCACAAACACACAGACACACATAGACACACACAGACACACAGACACACACATACATCTATAGAGAGGGGAGAGGGGAGTCCAACATTCCTCAACCCCGCTCGTCCCATAGACCGAGTGAGACAAATTGAGGACAAATATAGATATAGCCCATATATAGATGTCTATTGAATAAATATGCAGGAGGTGGAGGGTTTTGTATCTCTCTATGGGACACTCGACCTTTAGCTCGAGCAGGGAGAGGGACTCTAAACACTCCTACGACAGAAGGGCACCCTATAGTGATATTGCAATGACCCTATCTCACTCTTTGTACGATTATGATACAAATTTAGATCCTAATTCAAAAATTAACAAAAATAAATAAACACAGAGCCCGAACTGAGTAATAAAGATTTTCTAATTCAATATTAGATTTCTTTGATAACAAACCATAATTTGAATATTAATAAACTGTAAGCGCAAATTATCAAACATTAATCTATCAAGATTGACCTAAACTCTAGAAATTAAAAAACTTGAATTTAGTAAACCTTAATACTTGACAATATTAGCAAACCTTACTTACCTGATTTAGAAATTCAAAAAGTAAAAAAATTAAAAGTAGAAAAGTTAGGTTTTGATAATTTTAAGAAAATTAAGAAACTATGATACTTAGATACCTTAACTAGCACAAATCCATGTTAATATGGCGTTGATTGTAGTATAACAGTATCTGAAAGATTCAATGTGTCAATTCTACCACAAGTGTAAGTGGTTCTGAGATTGGCACCTCAAGTCTTTATGAGACCTAACTGTGCATCAAACCTAGATTTAAATGAAAATACTTTAGTTACAAAATAATGGAAAGCAAAGTCTCAAGAGTTTGTTAGGTAGTGATAGAAGGTTGTTTGGTTGGTTTTTTGGATTGGCAATGGTTGTGTATTTTTTGAGTTGTTTTTATGTGACGCTAGGGAAGTTTGCTTGGTTAACATTTAGACTAGCAATAGTGTTGTTTCTATGCCATTTCTTTCTCTACTGCAAATAAGGTTTGCAATAATATTGTTTCAAATTCATCTAGTTGGTTTGCAAACTTTGTTTCTCAAAATTTATTCATATGCTAGATGTATTAAGTGGACTATTCAAGTCAAAGCTAGGATTTCACACTCAAAATGATTGTTATACTTTAAGCAAAGGATTTTTTACTAGAAAAATGATTAGAGCTTCATTATATTGTACTCGAGAAGACTCTATTCAACTGCTAGTATGTGAGCATGTAGGGTAAGGGCATAATAGTTGTTTGGGAGTTGTTCTTCATTTGATAAATGTTGTTGCTTCATTAATGATTAAGTTAAACATGGTACCATAATGAAAGGCGCTATCCAAAGTTACAAATCATGTTGGTTGATATAAAAATTAATTAGATTTATAAAAGGTTATAGTAATGAAAATCTATATGCTTATAGCTAAATTTGGTATTAAAATCTATTAGAATTTGCATAGCGAAGCACATTCTACACACCACATTAATTTGGAATTTTGGTGTGAGTGAGTACATTGATGGATGTGCGAGGAACATTGTGTATATATGGAAAGTGGTTCTACATTAACAATACACTACAACTACAAATCTAAACACATATAACCAATGAATTCACACCTAATTGCACATCCCAATTCCAAAACAATAAACTATAAATGAGGGAGAATGCGAAAACGCGAAGCATGAGGATCATGCAGGATGGGATGAACATCGACCGAGTTGCGGTCCGGCAACGTGACGAGATCTCATGGAGAGCGAGCATCAACCAAGGTGCATGCAAAGATTCGAAAGGGGAAAATCTCATTAACCTTCTCATAGATTTGAAGGGCGGTGTACATATAAAGGGTGTTGTGTAACCCCCAATGCCTGCAATCATGGCCTCTCAAGTGGAGAAGGGGAGTTATATTCCTAGAACAGAAAGTAACTCCATATGATGTGCTAACGCGTAAGGAATATCATAATGACCCCTAAATGACACCTAGACCTATGACCTCACCTAAGTGAGATGACTTGCCACATGGCGTGGAAAATGACTCACACCAACACCCCCTTCATCATAACTTAGGATGAGGCAGAAAGTCATAAAAGAAAAATGGGTCCCGACACTAAAGCTTGATGAGGTACCCATGCACAACAAGGGTCTTAAGCAATGGAGGAAAACCCAATGGGAAAAAACATCCACCACAAGAGATGAAAACACACTCTTTAATCTAAGAAAGATGCAAAAAATGGGTCTCAGCCATTGAGGAGCCTGAATAAGGTACCCATGTAAAAAAGGGCAATCTCTTAGAAAAAAGAAGAAGAGAGGAGAAGAGGGAGACAAGAGGAACGTAGAAGATGCCATGAACAAATATGAACTCTACAACTCTAGGAAGTCTCCCAAAAGAGTGTCAATGGCGTGGTCCTCTGCCTCTGGACTAAAGAAGAGCCACCCACACCAAACTGAATTCCTTCCCTTAATAAGGACAAAATTGGAGTGCTGGAAGTTCGCCCACCCCGTGAAGGAAATCGAAGGTAGCAACACAAAGAGATTTGAATTTGGTTCACGGAAGTGTGACATAGGTCTAACAATGGAGTGCCAAGGAACCAAAGGTAATGCCACGAGCACAGAACTGTCAGAATGTGAAAGAGGAACATCCGCCGGAAGGATGCCCGAATGATGTGAAGGCAATGCAACAACCCGCACAAAAAAGGAGGATCCACAAGCAAGGGTGGATCAATGATGGTCTCTTGAAATGTGGAAGTGATAAGAGTCCTATAAGGGGCACTCCCAACAATGGAGATGAAGGACTCCTCTGAAATACGTGTAGAAGGATGAGGAACATGTACTGCATCACAAGTAGGGATTGCGAGAAGACGACCAAGGTTAGGTAGATACTCCTCCCAATGAGGGGGCTCGACAAACATAAGAGTGATGTCGGACATGTATAAGTCATCCATGCATGAAGGAAGAGGAGTGGAAGGGGCCTCACACACTGGAAGTGGAAAGAAGGCTAGTGCAATGATTGTATAAGGCTGAGAATAGGACTGCTCGATGTTTGATGGGATGTGGGATGTGTCGACATACTCTAGAAAGGTGAGAGGAGGAAATGAGTCATCTGTAGTACTCTCGGGATCAAAAATAGAAGCACAATCATCATCATCAGAAGTGGAACCAAAAGAGTTTGTTTCAGTGGAACTGCCATCACATGAAGAAGAAGAGGAGACAACTATATCAACAACAACAACAATGGCAGCAATATTGAAGGATCTCCAAACATGGACTGAAAGATGATTCAGATGTGGTGGGGAGGATATGAGTCTACCACTTGAATGTGGAGAGGTCTGGTGAAAGTCCTCAAGACGACTAGAATTAGTGGGTGGGAATTGGCCCAAGCAAGAAGTGTGTAAGACCTTCATAGGCAAATTAGCGTTCCATGGAAGCACGCCATGATGTATAGTTCTCTCTCCTAAGAAGAAGTGAGAGAGGCTGTAAAGTGACCATGCGACACTCAAGTCTGGAAAGGGCATCCTCCATGATGCGGAAGCAGAAGGAAGAAGTGCAAGGTGCACAAGAAGAAGAGGGTGCAAGAATGCAAGACATCAGACTCAACCAAGAATGCGTCTGCAAGTAACACAACACCCGAGAAGAAAATTAATAACCCCATGTTTGCGAAACTTTATAAGTAGTGCGTGATTACAATGAGGTGTGTTCATACGACGTTAGACAGTTGACCACTCACCTCGTAGTAGGCGATAAGTCGCTCGAGAGTGGAGGCCACAAGAAGTCCTAGTCGGAAGCAGAGGAACAACACACAATCAAACACAAAAGGTGAAAACAAGAACAAGGGTACACTATTCAGTGTGAGAGAAAAGACGTCTCACAATGCAAATGAGAAGGCTCTTTTGCTACAAGGCTGTGGTGGAGGCGCTCACTAACTGCAGGTGAAGAGGAGCATTACAATGTAACGAGCCTGAAAAATGGGCCCGGAAAGCTCAATAGCCCTATACAAGGAGCCTAGAAATAAAATGTCCCCCTTATTACAATGATTTTTTTTTATTTTTTTCCCCCTACATTAGATTAGACTAATTTTACAAAGCGGGAAAAACACAAAAAAATAAAAGGGAGAAGAAGGGGTGTCAGTACAAGAAGGGGTGAGTTGAGGAGGTAACTCAACGATCTAGCTTGGGAAGCTCAACGAGCTGGCCGAGTTGGCTTGCCGAGATGTTTGACTGCACTAGGAATAGCAATGACCGAGATGGGAGGTATAACCGCCAAGTTGGAAGGCTTAATGCATTGGGGTGAGTTGTGGAGCATTGTCCAAGTTGAGCTAATGCATCGCTGTCCAAGTTGGGTGTGATACCGCCGTGTTGTTCAATGCGACGAGCATAGGTCCACATGGCGAGGAGCCTGTTAGTGCAGAGAGGGCCATTGAATGGCTGCGGGGACCACACGTCCGGGGTGAAGGCCATGTGGGTTGGAAAGAGTGGAAGAGGAGGCCATGAACGGCAGTTTCAACGGTTGTGCAGTAGACAACATGTTGGCAATAGAGAATCCCAAAGCATACGAGCGTTACGTGGAATGTACGAACATGGGGCACGAACTGGTGGGAGAATTGACGAGGAGTTGTGGAAGACGACACGAGCATAAGGAAAAGGCTGAGGGATGTAACCTCCTCGAGTAGCCAAGGCGAACCAAAGCACGCATGCCAACAAGGTCAACCGAACGACATGAAGATTAATGCATGGTCGAGGCGTCAAACATGGAAACAACAAGGGAAATAATCCAAAACACCGCAGGCCAAATCAAAAACAAGGACTCGAACCAGGGAGCACAGATCGGTAGTGCACACACAAGCGAAGGTCGAGTCTACGATGATGAACAGAGTAGTAGAAGCCACATGGTGGAAGCCAACATAGGCGAGCAAGGGAGTGATCCAATAGAGCCATTGCGGGTGCAAGAATGATTGGTCGAAGACAACCAAACCAAACTCGATGGAAGAGGGAAAAAAATGCAGACTGAGTTGAGAACCTGATAGGGTGAGTTGTACGGTGAGCTGGTGGAGAGCTCGGTTCCCAGCTCGACAAGCTGGGGCCGTGTTGGGCCCAAAAACTAGATTGTACACCTTTAACAAAAACCAAACCAACACCTACAAAGAGTGATCTACAACCTATGAATTGCAACCTAAGCTTGTGAAACACCTCAAAACACACATGCAAGATCTATAAACCATGAAAACCCGAACATCAACCTCGAAAACACGAACAAGCACCCTAAAGGAGATTTGAAGCCTGAATCAATGCACGTAGAGCACACACAGAATAACCATTACGATGCTTGCATGTGAAATTTATATATCACGAACGAAAATCCGAGAACAACGACAATTGAAAACCAGAGAGTTGCATAGATCCACACAACGTGTGCTCTGATACCATGAGGGAGAATGTGAAAAAGCGAAACATGAGGATCATGCGGGATGGCGTGAACATTGACCGAGTTGCAATCCGGTAACATGACAAGATCTCATGGAGAGCAAACATTAACCAAGGTGCATGCAAATATTCGAAATTGGAAAATCTCATTAACCTTATCATTGTATTCTTTGTCTTGAGCTACTACTGTGTTCATCAGAAGCTACCAGTCCTCCTTAGAAGGAATTCCTCCATCATACTTCTTAATCATCATAGCCCTTAATTACTCAAAGTCATGATCAGGCAATTCGAAAGCTTGAACCATATCAATCTCAACATCACTAGTAGAAGGAAAAGGAGAAATCTGGTGGACACAATCCCAAAAACCCTCAATAGTTTGAGCACTTATTAATTCAATGGAGGAAACCCCACATCGTGGATCATCAGGACATTCCATCATACAAACATCTCTAAAATTTGCATCATCTTCAAGCTCTTCACCCCCTTCACTTGGATCACACGGAGAATGGGGTAAGAGACATCTGTCACACCAATCAATGACATGTGCCTCTTCAGCCATAGACACCCTTGCAGTTAATGGATAAGGGACAAGTTTATTTTCTCTCTAAGGCTATTGTTTACTTCCTGACCCCACATGTCCCTTTCCTCTATCTTCATTTCTAAGCTTACCTCTTGGATGACCACCAAATCTATTCATCCCTTAAGGCTGATTTATGACCTTGAGAGCTCTGTCCTATTCCCTTCTTTGCCCTGACAAGTTTGTATGAAATTTCTTTTACCGCCCCATCCAAGGTTTTAACAAATTCTTCTTGATCCACTGCCTTGCTTGCCTGAGGCTTCTCAAGATTGATCAATTTAACACCCTCCCTCTTGGGAGGCTTTCCTACAACCTTGATATTATTCTCAATTTGCATTGCCATTGTGAAGGCTTTGTTAGGAAATCTATTTAGTGCTCACATTATTATTATGTGAGTTATTTGATAATGTATGGGTTAATTCTATTTACATATTGGTAAATATAATATTTTGATGTAAACGAGTTGTTATTTAAACAACTCATATAGTTTAGTGGTTAGTTTGTTTAACCCATAAAACCATTAAACATGTATGTTGTTTGGAAGACTTACTATTTCGTAGGAATTGGCTATCCTATTGTAATGGCTATAAATTAGGCAAATTCATTATGAAGAAATATAAGAGAGAATTATTATTATTTCTGTTGTGTTATATTTTCGCAGAGCTCAGACCAAATCTAGATTTGGTATCAAAGCGATACTCTTTCCTGTGGGTAATGGACTTCTAAAAGTCAATGAGAAGCTCCATTATTGTTGAGTTGCTTAGATGAATGAGGAGAGCATTATTTGTAGTTTTGTGTAGTGTTAATTCTAGCATAGTTTTAAGGTAGTATTTGTGTGATCCATGCTTCAGTTGATCTATTGGTTACCTCGAAAATCTACTTGCTCAGGCCACAACTCTGGGAAGAATTCTAGTGACAACTTCATTGAACATTCTGTTTAATTGATATATGTTTAATTCTACCGATTATCAAAGTGCCATCTAGTGAGATTATTCAAGTTTGTATCACAGTTACAGGGAAGAAAGGGATTATTGAATACAAAACAACCTGTAGCATATGAGAACAACTCGCAGTCACCACTCTTTTTCAAATCAGTCAAACAACAATTGATTGGTCTATTTCCTTCGCTCAGAGTCCAAACTTCAAACAACTCAGAGTTCATATCTGAATGAATAAATGAAGTAGTGGATTCCTAGAGAAAGGCGTATGTTTGTTTTTAGATTTGGATACTCTAATTGCTAAGCATACCATTCGGATTTATGGTTATGATATTTTGGAATAATCCTCCAGAACACACTTAGCTCATCATCGTCGACTTGCATGGTGGCACCGAGGTCTGCATGTATCTGGAAAACGTGATCAACATCCTTCGCTACTTGTTTATTGCATGCAATTTGGAGTTCCATTCTGCCATGCCATCGACTCCTCAACCGTGGTTATTAAACCCGCATTTCCAAGTCAGTTGCACACTCTACTATTTCACCTTGAATACGTGGCTTCAATACAATGCAGAGATATATATACTGGTTCTTGCGAAGCCGAGTTACTTCCACAACTGGTGGAAATATTGTGAGTCTTATTTAGGTTTTGATTACATAGTTTTGTGATAATGGTCAAAAGGTCATTTTGTTAGCTCGTTGACATCTCATTGTTTAAATTTCTAGGTTAAAGAATACTATGATGTTCTTATCCACGTAGTTACTTGTGTGCTGTGTAGAGTCTAGCTTTAAAAGACCTAATTATAACCTTCATCGTATTCTGAGTCGAGTTATATAGTCATCAAATATAGTGGTGATTTTTTGTCATGGTTAGTCAAATATTTACGTTGAGTGTTGATTGTCATTTTTAAATATTATCTCATCAAATGTCAAAGTCATGTAAAAAAAGGTTATATGTGAGTCATTTTTATACATTCTTTTGTTGAGTCAAATCAAAATATCCATCCATAAATATTTTTTCGATTAGTCCCAAACTTGAGTTGTTTAGTCCTTAATTATCAAAGTGTCATAGTCAAAGTTAGTGTTTTCATTTTCATCGTCTTCCATGTGTCTATATTGAGTCACTCATTAAAATCATAATTTTATGGTTGTCATGTCCACTTCATTGAGTCAGAGTCAAAAGTTTGATTTTTTTTTTCTTATGGACGCATTTTCGATGTTACCCTACATTCGAAAAATAAGTTGTTTCACATTGCAGAAGGGCTACTATATAATAAACAATGTGGAAACAATTGAGCATCACAGATTTATCCAACTGAGTTAGCAACACATTCATTAGAGGACAAATGAACAAGAGGTTGGTGGTCGATTAACGACCTCTCGTTAGTCACCAATGACGGGGCCGCACGAAACTATGATGATAGTGTGTGTGTGAGTTTGCTTTTTTATTTCAGAGTTGCAGTTGATTTCAGTTGTGTGCAGTGTGATTCTATTTTAGTGTTCATGTTTTGTGTTGAATAAGTGGAAAATTCACATTAAGGGGGGAACATGATCTCAATGTTCCATTTCCATTTTTGCCTCCTTTTTTAGATTTGTATTCAGTAAGTAGTGTTTCCTACATAATTCCCTGAAGGAAAAACATAGTGGATAGATGAAAGCACAAGTAAAAGCAACATCATGATATTTGGGTTATTGGTTGTCCTGTAAAACCATACTTGTTGAGGTTGTTCGTTGTCATGTAAAACCATCCTTGTTGAGGTTGTTGGTTGTCCTATCAAACCATCATTTTTGAGGTTGTTGGCTGTCCTGTAAAACCATCCAAATCATGAGCACGCACGGGGGACATGATGCGAAAGAAGTGCGATTATTTTTCTCCCATGTTCGCACTAAGGGGGGGAATGTTAGGAAATCTATTTAGTGCTCACATTATTATTGTGTGAGTTATTTTATAATGTATGGGTTAATTATATTTACGTACTGGTAAATATAATATTGTGATGTAAATGAGTTGTTATTTAAACAACTCATATAGTTTAGTGGTTAGTTTGTTAAACCCGTAAAACCATTAAATGGGTATGTTGTTTGGAAGACTTTCTATTTTGTAGGAATTGGTTATCCTATTGTAATGGCTATAAATCAGCCAAATTCATTATGAAGAAATATAAGAGAGAATTATTATTATTTCTGTTGTGTTATATTTTTGTAGAGCTCAGATCAAATCTAGAGGCTTTCCTCAAGTTTGTAGGGTCCTTGTCCCTTAGATAATATGCTATCTTCTTATCAAAGGCATCACAATATTTAATTAAGCAATACTCATCACTTGGTCTCAATATTATAGGCAGTCTATTTAAAGTTTTGTTGAATTTGGTGTTAAAGTCTTGAACAAGCTCATTAGGGTTTTTCTTAATATTCTCAAATTCAAATAGAAGAAACCTTGGATCAATTTTATCGCCATATTGTGCCTTAAAAACTTTTTTAATGATAGCCAAGAATTAATAGAATTATCCAACAAATATTTATACCAATCCCTAACATCTTCTAAAGTATGGATAAACATTTTTACATAGACATCCTCATGTTCGATCTCAAAATCTTACATGATGTTAACAAAAAGCCTACGATGCTGGTCACCACTAATAACATTGTTTCCTTGAAACTTTGGTAACCTATTTCTTAGATCATTCGGTATTGCATTTGGATATCCCACCATCCCCTGAAAATTTATGGGTTGATATATATTTACAACAAAGGGGGGTCTAGGTGGAGGTTGAGCCATGTTATTGATGGGGATACTGATAACAACGAGGTTGACAATGTTGGTAGTAGCTACTGGCTTTTGGAATAATGGAATAATATCTCCTAAGGATAAATCCCTTAATAAATCCCTCTCACAGTGAACCTTACTATCTTGAAACAACAAAAAGGGGGATTGAAAAATACCTTGATGATTTGCAGAGGAAGTGCCCTCACCAACAGGAGTATGTAGGTTACCTCTCGGGCTATGCGTTCTAGAATGATCAGACGTGCTAGAGTAATCTTCAACTAATGGCTGATCCAAATCAGGAATAGGGATTACTTTTCTTTCTGTCTTCTGACCGCGTAATGGTTTCCAGATTTGTCTTCTTACTTGACTTGTTTTCCCCAGTTCTCGAAACAATTTTCTAGTTGGATCCGACTTGAAGAAAGACCTTCTTCCTTCAAGTTCTACAAATTTTACAACAAATTCTTGGAAATAGAGACTTAAGGTACTGGTATTTACTGAGTTTCTCTGGGATGAACGGAGTTGCCACTAAGATCTTGTATCTTAGTTGTATAAACCACTTGAAACAACTGGTTAATTTAATTTGAACACTTATTTCAACAAAGCTTAACAGAGTTCATCATCCTTTATCAACATTTACTCCTAGTCGAGCGAGATTTAATAGAAAGCCTCCTCAAACTAGGAAAATATCAAGCAATTGAAATATGATTTAGCTCATTTTTTGCAAATCCGGATAAAGGATTGAATATAGATCATAGATTTGCATCCATATATACTTCACACGTTACTTGAGGTCGATATTTATCTATATTTGCACAAATAGTCCCCGACAACGGCGCTAGAGTGGTGTTGGTACCTAAATCGGTTCTCCCTTTGAAGTCAAGAAGCATCAACAGGATGAGCGGGATGCTTAGAGAAAGATAGATCAAAATTTGAATCATTTTGTAGCCGGGGAAGGATCCAACTTTCTCTTAATTACTTGAGCTTGGGAAAAGTTGGATAACATCGTTCTAAGGGTTTGACCTACCATACTACTTTAGGTTCTGCCTTCAACCAGGGTGAGAGGACCCATTTTGTAACCTATATTTGCAAGGTAAAAGAATGGACCAACAATATTTGATTCTCCTTTTCAAGACAGTGAGAAATAACTTTGAGAAGACATGGTCAATGTAACATAATCTAACTCTCATGAGTTGTCACCCTAGAAAATGCAAATGTCTCCTATACAAGGTTCAGGTTACTAAAGACAATAATAAAACCGGCTTGCTCCTGTATATTTTGGGTAAGGGATGGGTAAATTCAACAAATCTCCTTAGCATTTATGGATAAACAATGCAAGCAGGGGTGGTTATTGTAGGATTCATCAATTGTGGATTTATTTTGTTGGGGAACTAAGTAGGATAAAGTTGATTATACCAAATCTTTGAGAACTTTTTAACAAATGTCAGAAGATTTGCCAGATGAGAGGATAAGAACACTTCAAATAACTAGCACTAAATCTTCAACCAGAAGGTGTGCACCTATGGAAGCCTAAGAATACACGTTTTCACACAATCTCTGAGAATTTAAACATAAAAGCTCATGCCAAACACTCAATAAAACATCAAGGATTCCCGATTTATCATCAACAACCTTCATCAACAAAATGGAAGCAAAGTGAATTTAAAACTATTTATTATATAATGAAATGAAAGCTCTCCTCACAACGCAATTGCAATTACCACAGTGCTACCATAAGAATGAGGTCTTGTGTGATTCAGAGGGATTCAAAACATAAGATTGCAATAGGAACATGAATAGCCACTTTGAAAGATCTCAACTTAAAAATAGACACGACAATGCTCATGATCAAACACAATTAACTCAGAAATCATCAAATTCATCAGCAAGGGAAAGTTTCAATTATAGTCTCAATGTTTGTCAATGTCTGTAAATTTGCAACCATCTTGACATGATTCAATTTGAAAGCTAAAGAAATTAACAAGTTTCTCAAACAAGTTCTTGGAAAATGGTTTTTCTCAGTTTATGCATTTCTCTTCTAAAATTCCAGAAAATTTTAACCCCTCTTATGCGAGAGGATTGTCATCGCATTTATACAATTTCACTTGCTCACTTTTCAGGTTTCCCCCCCAAAAACATGAGTCTTCTAAGAGAATCTTCCTCTTTTTCGCATACAACTTAATTTATTGTTATCCTCTTGAAAATATCTCATCTTATGCTGCCAGGTGGAAAAGTTGCGAGCTAATCATGTTTCTTACTATGTTAAGTATGACTGAGGCACCATGTCATCCCTTTTGACAATTGTCTAATCATTTCTTTCCTTTTGGCATGCGAGAACTCACTTTTGATAATCCCCAGGCGCCTCCATACGACTTGGTGTGACATGCAATCCTTTTCACCTTTTGAAAATCAACCTCGAGCGATACATACTTGTGTTTGTGCCTTTTAGAGCCGAGTATCCTCACATGGATTATATCACATCAATCAAACGTCTTCTGTTGCATAGTGCTTATTTCCTTCATGTGAGAAAAGTAAAAAATCTTCTTTCATCTAATGATAGTGATTCTACTCGACTCAACATGTTTGCGCCATCCTCATTATAAATTCAACTTTATTTCTTTATCAATATGCATTCTTTTTTCAGTCTTGAACGTGAAGAATTATTGCAAAACTTTTTACTGGCACAATGGCGAGTGTGGTTGTAGAGGAAAATTTGAGGGAGATTTCCTCAGAAGACATAAACCAAATCTTCGATTTTTATTGGTCTGGATGAAGCCTTTGTTAGGGCTTTGGTGTCCCCAGATTTCACCCTGAAATCTAAGACTACCCCATGTAAATTTTTTTGTACTTTTAAAATAATGGGTCGTTTTGTGTTTTTATTGCCAGAAAGTGTCTGTATTGTGTCAAGATATTCTCAGAGAGTCATATTAGCCAATTTTTTCAAATACCTAGATTCCCAAAATCGATATATTGTGTCACTAGGGTTTACCTGCGGAAAATTTGTATTTAATTATTCTGAGCCCCGTTTGAGGCAAATTGTGCTCCAGTTTAACCCTGTTGTGGTCTTACAAGTCAATATTCCCATATACCAGTAGGGTTTTAACCAAGAATGAATCCTAGGCTTTATCTGTGACTTCTGACAACATTTTACATTTTTTGTGTTTTCCCGTTTTATTTTCTGTGAAATTTCTCTAGGTCAATTCCTTTGCCGGTTTACTCTGATTTCTTTCTTGGAGTATCTGGAGATCACCTATGGATGTTATGCCAGAAGGAATTTGTCATAGGAGGTCTGGTTCTCTCTGAAAAGATGAAGTCATGCACGAAAAAGCTTCTTCTGGGCAGGTCAGATTTTTGGGAAAAGAAGATTTTAAGTTATAATGAGATTTTTGGTAGCAGCAGGTAGGTGGGAATTTTATACCTGCCTAGTAGGGTACTTTTTCTCATGGAAGCTACGCCACTTAAGTCACAATGGGAAAATTAGAGGCAGCGTGCAGGCGATAATTTCTTACCTGCCTTGCAGGGTGAAAATTCTCATTGTGAAATAAAAAAAATTCACTTAAGGCATTGATGGGATTTTCTTACCTACCTTACAGGGTAAATAATTCCATTATGAAAGTCAAACAACTTAAGTGGATCATGAGATTTTTGGAGCTGTGGTGTAGGGTGAATAATCCCATTGAAAATTGACTTTTAAAAATAGAAATGACTTATGTCAAAAAGTGCGACCCCTTTTGGGATAGAAGGACAACTTTAAATGCATTAATTAATTAATTCTTTCTCCAAATTTGGCGCCCAAGCATGAGGAAAAGTCAACAAGGGTAAAGAGGATAAATGAAATCAGAATTAGAATTCTAAAATTAAATAAGTATAATTTATTTAATGCAGCCCCCTTCATGTCAAAAAGTGCGACCCATATTGAGGAGGAATAATACTTTTTAAAGTATTAATTGATATAATTAATTCCTATTTTTAGTGGATGAGGTCAAAGCACATTGTGAAGCTTAAGTGGACTGGAAGTGGTGAGCTAAAATTAAATAAATTTAATTTATTTAATGGCAGCCATGAGCATGCACAAAATAGGTGCCCCAGTTGAAGAGAAAAACATATTAATTAATTAATTAATTGCCAGGAATAAGAGGGGCAATAATTAATTATAGAATGATGAGGGTTATATAAGCATGGGCTACCATAAGGATGAATTAATTAATTCTTTAGCAAGGAAGTGCAACCCAGACAATTTTGGCACCCCATTTGAAGAGGAATTTTGCTCAAAAGAAGGTGTATTTACTGCTGGAAGTTTCAAAGTTTGGTGCCTAGGTTTGAAGGAGCTTGATTTGTGTCTGATTAATTGTCTGCATAGTGGTACATGTGCTCATGTGAAGTTGATAAAATTCATGCTTGCTTTGCATGCAAATAGAACATCGAATTTTGGGGCAACAAGCTTGATACATGCATATTTTTATAATTAAAATCAAGTGTTCATGTTCCGGTTGTCATCTTTGTTTGAATTAATTGCATGAATTCATTACATGTGATTTTATAAGAGAAAAGGAGCTTAAATCAATGTCCAATACATTGAACATATCCTCCGAATCTGAAGAAATCTCCAGATCTGCACCAGTTGTAAAGAATTCTGGCCGAATAAAGAGAAAAAGAATTGCTCAGACAAAGACAACCATGGAAAAGTGGGATGAATAAGAAAGCACAACAAAGTCATGCATCACTTCTAAGTTCGTTGACATTGGAGATACAAATCTAGGTCCAGAACCTCTTTCCGAATTGATTGACAGATCCAGAGCTTGAAAGACTTCCCTCATGCGTGTAGTTAAAAGCAATGGAATCATTCAAGCTGCAACATTTCCATTCACAGCCCAATTTCTAGAATTCATCATGGAGTGTGCTAGGTCTTACCATCCATTATCTAGATTAGTTCGAGATGCTGCGGGGAAGACAATAATTTGATTGGACGCACAGCTCATCAATTATTGTCTAAAGATTTCAGCACGAAAGGTGGTGACTACTATTAGCATACATGATGCCAACAATAGATGGGAAAAGCATAAAGTTGACTGCATGGGCATAATGAACAACAGATACATGAAGAAGCCCAGATCTCCTTCCAAGTTCCTGAGAACTCTTTCATGATCTAATCTGGTATAAGAGGTGGATGATATTGCCAAATTGTTATGCAGGATAAATGGTGAAGCGAACGCTCACAACTTCCGCGCATGGATGTATGCTTTCATCAGGACCATTGAAATCAACAAAGCAGATTTAATAATCAATTGGTTGGAAATCATTAGTGACAACATTGCTGAGCATCTTTAGAATGTGAGGCGTACTTACAGCTTCAAAATGACTTCGTATTTGGTTTATGCAACAGCTTCACAGGGTATCTTCTCCAAGCTAGATAGATGTGGTGTTCTTTCCAAGGACCCTATTTTTGAGTGCTACCCACAGCTTATTGCACCCGCATGCAATAAAGATTACAAAGTGGTCAATGATGGATTCTTCTACGGATTCATTTGCACACTGGACGGTGATCTAAAGGCCCACATGGTGAGCAAGGAAGCGTGGGAAGATGTGTCCAGGATTGGCAGTATCTTTATCCAGTTTCTAGATTTTACATACCTCAGGGTCACCATATTTTTCAAGAGAACCAGTTAGGTTGCCCAGATACCCGAGTGATAGATTGGTCATCATGGAGTTGAGCAGACAACTCATGGAGATGCATGACCTACAGTCGAAACAACACAAGTCTATAGGATTCTTCCCGATCACTGTGGGCCGTTATAACTGTCAGAGCATTCATAAGGCCTGAGGAATTGAAACCAAAATGTTCTCTGAGTATGAGAAAAAGTTCTTCCCAACACGGCTGAACTTCGATCCATTTGGAGTGGTAAGGAATACAATCTCCCAGGAGTACGTGCATGTGCCTTCATTGGAATGTTTCTGGATGAAGTACAGAAACGAGTACGAGGTTAGAAAGAAAGATTTCAATAGGTTATCAGCGCGGCAAGTGTTTGACTTTGGATTAGGATGGATACCTGCGGATCTTAAGGATGATGGGCTTGTGTTACTTGACACATACCATCGGATGGGAGGAGATAGAGTTGTACTTCAGGAGAGTGTAGGTGGCTGCCATATGATCGAGGAAATGTCTGTTGCCGTTCTGGTCAACACTTCAAACTTTGTTCTGACGAAGGGATATTGCCTTGATGAAGTATTGATGAATCAAATCACATGAAACTTTGGCACAGGAGATTCCCTCAAGAGGAAGCACGAAGGAGAAAGCAGCAGAATCCTGAAAAGATTAAAGTGCACAAAAGGTCTCATTCGAAAGAAAAGATCACTTCTACTGCTATTGGTGTTAGTTCCGACTTCTCCAGCATCAAGTACTTCACCGACTGTTGCACCTCAGCAGGATATTGTTATTCCTCCGTTGAATCCAACAACATTCATCTTTTCTCCTCAGCCACTCCGTTCAACACCTCTTTCCGAAGAAACATTGAAGCTGCAAATCGCAGAATTTGAAAGAGCCTTGTCTTTGGATAATTCAGAGGATGGCAACCACAACACTGTAGCAGTTTCAAACGGAGAGGAATCAAAGTGCGAGATAGTGGTACACTCGACAACTTCTCATTCTCTGAGAACCAATTTCTCAGAATGTTTGGCTTCGCGGTTGGTTCTAGAGGCTAGAGAGGAAGTCAACTTGAAGGAACACGACTTGCAGCTACTCCTGAATCTAGGCGGGAAAGACAAAAGATCTAAAGTTGCTAAGGTAACTTCAAGGTTGATCATTGAGGAGTCAGGGCAGAAGTTTGCCGAGGTGTCAGTTCCGGCAAAAGGAAAGAAGAAGGATAAGCTCACGGTAGAAGATATAACAGTAACTAGAGTACCCATCGGTCAAGACACCATAAAAGGATTGAAGCAGGACACACAAAAATTGATAGATGCTCTATTCCTTAGGTTTGATAAAGAAAAGATGGAGAAAGTTGAACTTCAGAAGCAGGTATCTCAGCTGTGTGAGATCATTGCCAAGGTTGCTAAATCTTCCACTTAGCCCATTTCAGCACAAAAGCAAGTGAGTGATCATCTGATGAAAGAAGTGGAAGATGCGAGTAACCAAGTTAAAGCTATCGACGAATGGAAAAGTCTGATCATTCGTCAAGCTTCTGTACAACTCAGAGAGGTGCCAGCCCGCTTAAGGGTTACGAAAGATGCATCAGATCAGCTGAAGCAATTGGTAACAAGCATGATAGATATGAACACAGTTGCTGAGAGTAACTTGAGTACTTTAGCCGAAATAAATAAACTGCCGAGAGAGGTGTTAGTTGCGGAACAGATTGTGCCTGACGGATCAATTGAGAAGGGGAAGAAACTTGAGTTTGCAGTATCTTTCCGTTTAGAGATCTGCAGAATTATGCTGAAAAGGATGCAGACACTTGAGAGTATGGCATCATCTTTACCAGACAATGTCATTGCTTTCACTAATGAGGAAGTGGTTGGGAACGTTACTTCATACACAAGGACCATTCCTAGCAAAGTGCCTAATTCCCTGGAAGGATATCTCCTGATGTTGCAAGGGAGAATTGATGGAGCTGTTAGGCCTTTCACAATGAATTTCATCAGTAAACTGGTGGCACTGTAGTCAGATATTGAGAAGTTCGGGCCTAGCTTGGAGGATGTGGAAGCATGTATCAGGGTATTGAACGAAGGCTTGCAAGGGAGAATTGATGGAGCTGGTAGGCCTTTCACGATGAATTTCATCAGTAAAATGGTGGCACTGCAGTCAAATATTGAGAAGTTTGGGCCTAGCTTGGAGGATGTGGAAGCGTGTATCAGGGTATTGAACGAAGGCTTGCTGCAATTCAGGTTAGGAAAGGAAGCTGTGGCTAAGACAGATGGGAAGATGCTAAATTACATGTTCGACAAGTATATTTAGTATCAAAACAAAAAGAAGATGTAGATGTTACAGCTGGCATGTCTTTCTTCTTCTACTCTTTCTTCTTCTATTTTCCACGTTCCCGGATGTAATTGTAAAACTTTAAAGTTATTGGTTTTGAAACCATTACTTTAAGTTGGGTGGAACGATTCTAATAGTTAAGTGATAGATGTGTATAATTTTGAATATGGACCTGGATGCATGTCACTTGAAGAGGAATTAGAGGCAGATGATTGCCAGATGTTATCTTTACTTTTTGTTTATGTTCCAGTTTAGTTGATTTTCCCATTTGTATTTTCCCTTCTACATTCTATAAGTAGAAGAAGAACCTTCGAGTTAATGATAAGAATTTGTAAGCAACATTCTTGTATTCCAGACTTGTGTTGAAATCCCTGATAGCTATTTGAAGCAAATGAATAGAAATGAGCAGATTTTCGGAGAACTGTGTCACGGTGCATTTTGTTTCTAACTTTTTTTTATCTCAGATCTACTTATAAACTTTGGGTTATTTTAGATCTAGATCTGAAGTTGCCTTTTCTTTTAATTCTGTGTGTTGATATCTATTGGTTCCGTCTATGTGCATGCAATCAACTCTATTATCTATTGATTGGGTTGCACATCTTCCCTATTTCTTCCCTGTATTTTACTATTTTCTTCTTCTTTAAATATTTATTTTCTTTAAACAACTGCTTACTTGCTGCAAAACTATACAACTATGGTTCATGAGCTGCATGGTTAAAGTAAAACCCCATATAGATACTAGCATATTTTAATTGACAAATCTTACGCAGGAGCCTCATCGGTAAATGAGGGAGATTTATCTCATGACTGCCTAGGTTTTCAGCTATGCAAAAAATCTAGCCAACAGACTTTGTTTGAGATTGCAGACCCAGGGGATGGGAAAGGGCCCATGACATATCGGCAAGTTTAGATCTCACTCCTTTTGAGATTGATTAGGATCAATCCTATCTTTTCGGCCTTCCAATCTATGTATTATCATCTTTTTTTGGTGGGAACACCAGAAATCCCCTGAAGAGTTGAATAAATTCTAGATTGAAATGAGGTGTATTGTTACAGGAGCGACTGAATATCAATCTCCCTTCCTATGTGATGAAAAATTTGTGTTGATGGATATTCGCAGGGAGTCCTATGTGCTCTATGACAAGTCCTCCATTGATACTGTACCTGCCATTTTTCATAAAGTGGATGAACTCGAGCAGAGAATCATTTCTCTGGAGAAAGGTCAAGCAGGACCTGCACCATCCCAAGAATCCACCACACCAGTACCATCCTCAAGAAGGAAGAGGGGGGAATCAAGCTCTCAAACCCCAATTGTCATTTTGGATGAGGAGGAAGTGGAACCTTCATCTCCTCAACGTTCCAAAGCATCATTATCTGCCACTAAGGAAGGTAAGGGCAAGTCCGTTTTTCAACCTTCCATTCATTCAGTGCAACGGGATTCTTTCATGAAGTGAACATTATCAGGACCTCGACCTGTTCCTCTGCAAAGAGCATATCCACATTTCACAAGGAGTCACAAGGGTGAGTCCAATTCTAGATCTCTTGTTCCACCAGGTGCAAGAGACATAGTGCTTTCTCTTCTAGCCACTTCATAGGCTCCTCCCCAGTCCACTCCTAGTTAGTCCACCCCTTATAAGGAAAAAGGGAAAACAATGCTTCCTACAGGTGGTTCAGACCTTTTGGACTAGGTATCTTCATATCAGAAGAAGATCGAGCTAGGGAATATCATGGAGGGTCCCAAAATGACCGTTGAGTTATTGATGGATATGGGGATGTCCCGTAATCTGGCGAGGTTAATTGTATTTGTTCAGACAACTTAGGGTTCACATGAATTCATGTCAAGGAAGAACATGTTATTGAACAAGATTCCTCCTCTTGGAGGAGATTTCAAAGTAGGAGTAGAGGATAATTGAGTGTTGTTTCTCTTCTTGTGTCCTTACTTCCAATACTTTTCCCAGCATTACTTAAAATAGTGCGGTTCTGAATATCTATCCGCGGGGCCTCTTTTTGTTCTACAGAACTTTCCTTCCTTCCATGGACCTGTCCCCTCTTGAATTTGCGCCTGGGTGAGATGTGGAAACCTTGCGCATCTTTAGGGCTTCCCTCTCTCTTTCTTCTTCTGAATCTGCGCCTGGGTGACACGTGGAGGCCTGCGAGCCCTTCTTCTTTATTTTGACTTTTCAGCCCGCCTGGGCTGCCTTGTTGTGTTTTTTTGACGTGGTCAATCCTCACTTCTTGAGAGTCTCCAATTCTTTGCACCTTTCCAAATATGTGCCGAAAGGACACGAGGATACCTTTCGCGTCCAATTCCGCACTTAGGAAAAATTAAGCCCCGTAAAACACAAAAGAACACCAGAAGGAACAAAGGGGCCAATTTTCACAGGGATTTCAGGGGCAACATTACTATTACGTTCCTCGACCGAAAAATAGGATTCACACCCTAAACACAAGGCTCATATTTGCATCCAACTCAATCCTATCTTTGAGCAAATATTTTTAAAACATGGGAAAAATAATCAGAGAATTTTTTTTCGAAGGCATACTTTGGATAAAAAGGGTGAGATTTAAATTGAACACCTACACTGGCTCTGACTCAGGGATGGGCACCCCTGCGGGTGCCAAAATAACCACACAAATCAAACAATGAACAAACCAAGTGCTCGAGTCCATTGGGTTACAGAGTCATTTAAAGCACACACAAGGTCAAACACATCAACGTATTTCACAAAAACAAACTGAGAAACCGAGGCAACTGGTCACTGTAGACCAGGAGAGCAAAAAGGGAAACAAAAAAAAAAGGTAAAAACAAAACAAAAGGACTATACACTGTATAGGAATGCGTACATTGTTTATAATCAATCCAAGAAGTGCTTCAGATGCCTACCATTAACATGCAATTCAAGTAAATCCCCATCCAAGTCCTTCAGGAAGAAGGTGTGCTCACCAATTCTTATGTCAATGGAATAAGGACCCATCATAAAGCATCAAATTTTCCATGTTTTCCTTTATCCTCATGTTTGCTATCCCATAGTAAAACAAGATCTCCAACATTGAAAGTTCTGGGAGTCACCTTCTTATCAAACAATTTCTTAAGTTTCTCTCTAAACTTAAGGTGTCTTTGGTAAGACTCTCTTCTTTGTTCATCCAAATCCAAAATTTGATTGATGCTTTCTTCATAGGGATTCACCTCTTCATCCTCAAGCTATTGTATGAACTGATAAGAGGACAATTGCATATGTAGGGGCAAGAGAACTTAAACTCTATAAAATAATTCAGACTGTTTCCAGTAACCCTTTTGGTAGTAATTCTATCCGCCCATAAAGAAAATTTCAACTATTCACCCCATTTCCTTTTGTAATCAATCCAAGAAGTGCTTTAGATGCCTACCATTAACATGCAATTCAAGCAAATCCCCATCCAGGTCCTTCAGGAAGAAGGTGTGCTCACCAATTCTTATGTCAATGGAATAAGGACCCATCCATAAAGCATCAAATTTTCCATGTTTTCCTTTATCTTCGTTTTTGCTATCCCATAGTAAAACAAGATCTCCAACATTGAAAGTTCTAGGAGTCACCTTCTTATCAAACAATTTCTTAAGTTTCTCTTTGAACTTAAGGTGTCTTTGGTAAGACTCTCTTCTCTCTTCATCCAACTCCACAATTTGATTGATCCTTGCTTCATAGGGATTCACCTCTTCATACTCAAGCTTTTGTATGAACTGATAAGAGGACAACTGCATATGTAGGGGCAAGAGAGCTTGGACTCCATAAACTAATTCAAACAAACTCTTTACAGTAACCCTTTTAGTAGTAATTCTATCTGCCCATAAAGAAAATTTCAACTATTCACCCCATTTCCTTTTGTTAACCTCCAATGTTCTTTTGATTATCTTAAGAAAACTCTTGTTTCTTGATTCAACTTGACCATTCCCCTGAGGATTGTAGTTAGATGCATATGTTTGAATTATCCCATATTCTTGGCACATAGCTACTAATGGATTAGCTCGAAAGCTCATGTCATTATCAACAACTATCTTTGTAGGTACTCCAAACTTACAAATTATATGATTTAAGAGGAATTCTATGACAATTTGGGGAATTAATTTTTAGTGGTGATAGCTTCAACCAATTTGGTAAAATAATTAATGGCCACTAGTATCCATTTATGCTCTGTACTTGACGTATCTGAGATCTCTCCAATAAATTCCATGCCCCATTGTTTAAAAGGAGATTTTATTGACACTGGCTCTAGGGGTAGAGCACTTGAAGCTTTCATTTTTCCTGAGAACCTCTGACAACTTTCAGATTTCTTGACCAATAAGGCTACATCTTTGAAAAGTGCGAGCCACTATTAACCTGCCCTTAGGATCTTGTGGGCAGTTAGTCTTCCAACAAAGTGACCTCCACATACTCCCCCATGGAATTCTGAAATCAACTTTGGAGCCTCTTCCTATGTGATGCATCTCAAAAGAACCCCCTCAGGACACTTCCAAGACAACCCACAATTAGTTATGATATATTTTTGGGAGGCCAATTTGAGTGTCCTTTGGATTTTGTCCAAGTGACCAGGACACTCCAAATTCCTGAGGTAAAATATTATGTCCTTATACCATGTGGAATTGATTAAATTCTCATGGAAATCCATATTTCCTACCTCAATCTCATTAACTTCCATTACTTGCAGGTTGCTCTCTGCCATCGATTTTGCAAGGCCCAGACCCCTAACTAGCTTGGTGGTCTTTATGTCCATATTGTACTCTTGCAGCTTGTTCACCCAACAACATCTTTTGCTGGAAATCTCCATTTCTGATAAAATGTCTTTGACCATAGTGTGGGGAACATAGGTGAAAATCTTAGAGAAGATATAAGGCCTGAAAATCTTAGTTGCTCTTACTAAAGAAAATGCCTGCTTCTCCATGATGGTATACTTCAATTAATCCCCCTACAAGGCTTTACTAAAAAAGGAAATAGGCCTTTCATTTCCTTCTTCATCCTTTTGCAATAGTACAGATGCAATCATGTTTTTTAGATGCAAAGGAGAATATCTTAAAATCCTTCTTATAATAAGGGGTTGCCAATATTGGAGCATTTTTTAATGCTTCTTTGATTCCAGTGAAAGCTGGATAGCTCCTTCCTTCCATTTGATAATATGGTCCTTCTTTAGCATGCTTGTAATGGGGATAGTCATTTCAGAAAAATTAGAAATGAATCTCCTAATGAAATTTATCTGACCAAAGAAGGATTGAATTCCTTTCTTAGTTTTTGGGACAAGAACCTTACAAATTTCTTCCACTCTTTCAAGGTCAATCATGACCCCTTCTTTTGACACAATATGCCCCAAAATTTTTTCCTTCTGAACCCCGAAATGACACTTTTTTAGATTTAATGAGATGCAATATTCCCTGCATCTAATCAACATATTTTCTATGTGACTCAAGTGATCACTTCTTTTCTTAGAGAATATTTTCACATCATCCTGATAAACTGCAATGAAATCATTTATGTATCCTGAGAATGCAACATCCATTGCTCTTTGAAACGTAGCCCCAACATTCATCAAACCAAATGATATTCTCACATATACATAGGTACCCTATGGAGTGATGAAAGCAATTTTGATTCTTTCTGATTATACCACCTAGTTATACCCTGAGAATCCATCTATTGTGGACAACAACTCAGACCCAATGACCAATTGTAGCATATTATCCATATTAGGCAATGGATAGTTATCTTTTATCGAGGCCTTATTCAAGTTTCTGAAGTCCACACACAACCGTATGTCTCCATTTTTCTTTCTTACTGGCACTAAATTTTCCACCCATGAAGAGTATCTTGTTGGCTGTATTATCCCTCCATCCCTTAACTTTTTAAGTTTTTCTTACATTTTGAGGGAGAGGAGCGGATTAATTGGCCTCTGCTTTTTCCTAAATGGTTTAGCATTAGGTTCTAAAGGTATTTTGTGTTGAAATAGATCCTCCCTATATGCCTTTAATTCTGAGTAAGACATGCTAAACAGTCTTGGTACTTCTTTAACAACTCAAAATAGGACTGATTTTCCTCCTTACTCAAATTACTTCCTAGCCATACTTTTCTAGGTTTTCCTTCAGTTCCTAGATTGTTTTCTTCCACATCCCTTGAGGCTGAAATGTGTCTGTGACTCACCCTATCTACATTATCAAAGTTGGATTCTAAATCCACCAACCCTATGGGGATCATGTTTGTTTTCAATTGGATTATTTCCTTACCAAACATGGTTTCTTTACCACTACAAACAAAAACCATTGGTTCCCAATCAATGCACTCATAAGTAAATTCTCCTTCATTTTGCAAGAACCTTTGAACCTGGGCATCATCATCAAATACTTGCCAGTGTTTCACATTATTAGGAACAAATGGTGTTGAAAATACTTCAATATTATAATCACAGTAAGGAGAAACAATAAAATTTTCAAACCTGGATCCAAGCACTGCCGACCTATTTTATGCAACATTCTAATTTCTACCATGATACAATATGTGAAAGGAGTCAAACATTTAGATAAAATCCCATACCACATGCTTATACTATTTCATCATTTGATTTTTTGTAGCATACAATTGTTTAACTTGTTTGACCACCAACTCTGAGTCTCCTTTACCAACTATGTCCTTGATACCATATCTCCATGTAATCCTTAATCTCAAAAGCAATGTCTCATATTTTGCAATATTAATTAGGCACTCAAATTTAATCTTGAAGGAGAAATTTAAAATTTCTTGACTTGGAGACACAAGGACAACTCTAGTGCCATTTCCCAAGTTGGAACAAGCTCTATCAAACATCAAAGTCCGAGGGATACCAACCCGTTGAAGACACTTAATCTCATTAATACCTTGTTCCATAAAGTCTGCATAGCCAACAAAGGTGTTAACATATACATCTGCATATAATACTTCATAAGAAGCATTGTTTGTGTCTTCAATCAGATGCAACATATTTTTCTCACCATACATCTTAACAAGGTTCCCTTCCAATGGTATGGTGGCATATGATATATCCATCTGCACAATTTCGTCCATAATAACATCCCACTTTCTTGACAGTAACATACCCCATTTAGTAGGGCAATCCACAATGACTACATTCATGGTTAAAAGCTTACCAGGATAAGCTGTCAATTACACCACTAGGCCTTTCACATACCCAATCATTGGTACTTCTCTTGAATCCACAGCTGTGCACTTTCCAAAGGTTGTCGTTACCTTTATGTTCAATTCATTCATTACTTAGAGGCATCACATTACACGAATCCCCTTAATCAAACATACAATTGTGCACAAGTCTGTCCTTAATGATTAAGTTAGTATAAAAGGGATAAACATCAAGTTGGGATTCAATAAGAGAAGTACCCAAATACACTTCAGGAGACTCTCATAAGTTTTCCAATACCTGCGACACTTCCAACTCTGTAATGACATGAGGAGTGTCCATATTGTTTACGTCCTTACCCAGGGGCACTACTTCCTCCTTGAATCCCAAATCCTCAAATGCCATTTTCCTATGCTCAGGGATCCTAAGAAATTCAACAATGGGTATAATGAATTTAATCTGACTCAAGATCTGATCCATATCACAAGGGGTATCTTTGGGTAACACTGCGTTGGGAGGGAGAGTAACTGCTTCTTCTTGCCGTATGAGACTCTTCATGGATTTGGGCATAGACAGGGGTATATGATTTATTGGGGATAACTGGAACTTTGTTAGGGATATCCTTTTTGGGAGGATCTGTTGGGATATTAGTGAGAAGGGGATTTTTTGGTTTGGGTTTTGGCCCTCCTCCTTTGAAAATTCTACTTCTGAGATTGCATTCTTTGTCTTGAGTTACTACTGCGTTCATCAGAAGCTGCTGGTGCTCCTCAGAAGGAATTCCTCCATCATACTTCTTAATCATTAGAGCCCTTAAGTACTCAAATTCATGTTTAGGAAATTCAAAACCTTGAACCATATCAATGTCAACATCACTAGTAGAAGGAAAAGGAGAAACCCGATGGATGCATTTCCAAAAACCCTCAATTGTCTGAGCACTTATTAATTCAGTGGAGGAAACCCCACACTGTGGATAATCAGGACATTCCATCGTACAAACATCTCCAAAAGTGGTGTCATCTTCAGGGTCTTTACCCCCTTCACTTGGATCACATGGAGAATGGGGTAAGAGACATCTCTTACACCAGTCAATGACATGTGCCTCTTCAACCACAGACACCCTTGCAATCAATGGATCAGGGACAAGTTTATTTTCTCTCCGAGGCTATTGTTTACTTCCTAAGGAGGAAGTGGAACCTTCATCTCCTGAACGTTCCAAAGCATCATTATCTGCCACCAAGGAAGGCAAGGGAAAGTCCACTTTTCAACCTTCCATTCATTCATTGTGATGAGCTTCTTTGATGGAGCAAACATTATTAGGACCTTGGTCTGCTCCTTTGCCAAGAGAGCATCCACCTTTCACGAGGAGTCACAAGGGTGAGTCCAATTCTAGATCTTTTTCTTCAGCAGGTCCAAGGGACACAATGCTTTCTCTTCTAACCACTTCACAGGTTCGTCCCTAGTCTACTCCCAATTAGTCCACTCCTTATAAGGCAAAAGGGAAAACAACGCTTCCTACAGGTGGTTTGGACCTTTTGAACTGGTTATCCTCTTATCAGAAGAAGATCGAGCTAGGGAATATCATGGACAGTCCCAGAATGATCGTTAAGTTATTGATGGATACGGGGATGTCTTGTAATTTGGCGGGGTCAGTTGTATTTTTTTAGATAGCTCAGGGTTCAAATGAATTCATGTCAAGGAAGAACATTGTATTTAACAAGATTCCTCCACTTGGAGGAGATTTTAAAGTAGGAGTAGAGGATAACTGAGTGTTGTTTCTCTTCTTGTGTCCTTACTTCCAAATATGTTTACAACTTTCTTCATAATGGGCTGGGGCCCCTATAGAACCCCAATTTTGATTTATGTTTGAAATTGCTTCACAATGAAATTCAACTTTCATGAAACAAGGATAATAGTTGTAATGAGATAAAATAATGATTGAGGAAAACAAGCCTAAGCTTTCTCTTCAGTCCTCGTATCTATATCTTTATTTTTTTTTCATGCAATTATCTTATGTTTTTGTATTCAAAACTTCTTGGGCTTGACATTAACATTTTTTACAAAAGAAAACCGCCACTGCATATCCAATGATGTCTCACCATGTGTTCACTTCATCCTTTAATATATCGTAGTCTTGTCAAAAACCTTTCATGGCTCAACTGAACGAGGTGACTTGTCTGATTGTGATTCGCAACCTGCCTCGTAGTGTTACCTTAGTTTTCCTAGCATTAATTAGAACAATGCAGTTCTGAATATCCATCCGCGAGGCCTCTTCTTTGTTATATGGAACTTTCCTTCCTTCCGCAGATCCGTCCCCTCTTAAATTTCCACCTGGGTGACACGTGGAAACCTTGCGCATCTTTGGGGCTTCCCTCTCTCTTGCTTCTTATAAATATGTGCCTGGGTGGCACGTGGAGGCCTGCAAGCCCTTCTTCTTTATTTTGACTTTTCAACCCGCCTGGGCTGTCTTGCTGCGCTTTTGCCACATGGTCGATCCTCACTTCTTGAGAGTATCTAATTCTTTGCGCCTTTCCAAATATGTGCTGAAAAGACACTTGGATACCTTCCGCGTCCAATTCCATACTTAGGAAAAATTAAGCCCTGTAAAACACAAAAGAACACCAGAAGGAACAAAGGGGCCAATTTTCACATGGATTTTCAGGGGCAACATAACTATTACATTCCTTGACTGAAAAAGAGGATTCACACCCTAAACACAAAACTCATATTTGCATCCAACACATTCCTATATTTGAGAATACATTTTTAAAACACGGGAAAATTAGTTAGAGATTGTTTTTTCATAGGTATACTTTGGATAAAAAGGGAGAGATTTAAATCAAACACCAACACTTGGCATCACCTTGGCTTAACATTTCTTCTTACTATCTTCCTACGACCTTACTATCTCTTTATGATCACTTGATATCCTCAATATTATGCCTTCACATCTACCTATAACACCAGGTCTAAGGGACACAATTCTTGCTCTTTTAGCCACTTCATAGGTTCCTCCCCAGTCTACTCCCAGTCAGTCCACTCCTTATAAGGAAAAAGGGAAAAAAACTCTTCCTACAGGCAGTTTGGACTGGGTATCTTCTTATCGGAAGAAGATCGAGATAGGGCATATTATGGACGGTCCCAGAATGACCGTTAAGTTATTGATGGATACAGGGATGTCCCCTAATTTGGCGGGGTCAGTTGTATTTTTTCAGACAACTAGGGATTCAAATGAATTCACGTCGAGGAAGAACATGTTATTGAACAAGATTCCTCCACTTGGAGGAGATTTCAAAGTAGGAGTAGAGGATAATTGAGTGTTGTTTCTCTTCTTGCGTCCTTACTTCCAAATATGTTTACAACTTTCTTCATCATGGGCTGGGGCCCCTATAGAACCCCAATTTTGATTTATGTTTGAAATTGCTTCACAATGACATTCAACTTTCATGAAACAAGGATAGTAGTTGTAATGAGATAAAAGAATGATTTAAGAAAACAAGCCTAGGCTTGCTCTTCAGTCCTCGTATCTGTATCTTTATTTATTTTGTCATGCAATTATCCTATTTTTTGTATTCATAACTTCTTGGGCTTGACATCAACATTTTTGCAAAAGAAAACCACCACTGAATATCCAACGATGTCTCACCATGTGTTCAGTTCATCCTTTAATATATCGCAGCTTGTCAAAAACCTTCCGTGGCTCAACTAGATGAGGTGACTTGTTTGATTGTGATTCGCGACCCACCTTGTAGTGTTACCTTAGTTTTCCCAACATTACTTAGAATAGTCCGGTTCTGAATATCCATCCGCGAGGCCTCTTCTTTGTTCTGCGGAACTTTCCTTCTTTCTGTAGACCTGTCCCCTCTTGAATTTTCACCTGGGTGACATGTGGAAACCTTGCGCATGTTTGGGGCTTCCCTCTCTCTTTCTTCTTCTGAATCTATGCCTGGGTGACACGTGGAGGCCTGCGAGCCCTTCTTCTTTATTTTGAATTTTCAGCCTGGCAGGGCTGCCTTGCTACGCTTTTGCCACGTGGTCGATCCTCACTTCTCGAGAGTCTCTAATTCTTTGCGCCTTTCCAAATATGTGCCGAAAGGACACTTGGATACCTTGCGCATCCAATTCCACACTTAGGAAAAATTTACCCCGCAAAACACAAATGAACACCAAAAGGAAGAAAGGGGCCAATTTTGATAGGGATTTTCAGGGGCAACATAACTATTACATTCCTTGACTGAAAAATAGGATTCACACCCTAGACACAAAACTCATATTTGCATCCAACATGTTCCTATATTTGAGCATACATTTTTAAAACACAGGAAAATCAATCAGAGATTTTTTTTCATAGGTATACTTTGGATAAAAAGGGTGAGATTTAAATCAAGCACTAACACTTGGCATCACCTTGGCTTAGCATCCCTTCTTACTATCTTCCTACTAAGTTACTATCTCTTTATGATCACTTGATATCCTCAATACTATGGCTTCACATCTACATATAACACCATTAGATCACCTTAATATCTTGCTTTATCTCTGTTCTTTCTCCACTTCTTACCTTTATACAAAAATATTTGTGGTTGTCTAACAAAATTCTAATTGCATCAACTATGGTCAATAGCTTTGGCTAAAAATGGTGAGATTTATATCGAACACCAACACTTGACATCACCTTGGCTTAACATTCCTCCTAATTGCCTTCCTACTACCTTACTATCTCTTTATGATCACTTGATATCCTCAATATTATGCCTTCACATCTACTTATAACACCATTAGATCACCTTAATATCTTGCTTTATCTCTATTCTTTCTCCACTTCTTACCTTCATACAAAAATATTTGTGGTTGTCTAGAAGAATTCTAATTGCATCAACTATGGTCAATAGCTTTGGCTAGGAGAGATAATGAATTTAGGTTATGTTATCTTGTAAATAGGTGTCATTATTGACATTTCTCTATATCATCATCGTATTGTTTTCTCTACTTTCATTCAAAAATCAACTCTTGAAGGTTTAAAATGTTTTATGTTTAATGGAGTAATTTGAAGCATTGGGTTGTTAAGATTGACAAGAATTAGAGATGCACCAACAAGGTCTACCAAGTATTTGAAAATCATAACTTTTGTCTACTTAGGTGTTCTACCTATCCCTCTTGTGATGCATGTACAAAAAATATTTCACGAAATGCTACTAACCCTTGGATGAGAGGGTGGGCTTGTAGGGTCAGGTTAACACGCTAACAATGTCTTCACGAAGTAAGTATCCCTAACCCTTATTTTTCTTTTATGTTGGTATGATTGATTATGTTTGATGTGTCATGTATTATATTAGGATAGAGTAGCATATATTTTTCTATTACATTATGTTTTACAACCCTTGTATTTATCTGCCACATGGCATTACAACCCTTAGCCTAGATATCTTATATCACTTGTTTATTATCACTACTCTTACAATTTTAGGATATTAGTAAGACCCCGCCCCATACTTTAGGCATATGATTTGGAACCCTACGCCTTTAATACAAGTGTGGAGTGTTGTCCTCTAGATCTACACCTATTAGACCTCTTGGCATTATCCTTAGCTTATATGTTGGTCCTAAAACACTATTCTACTTATACTAATCTATATTAATGAGAAGAGAAAGAGGATAATCATATTGACCATCTTAGCTAACATACATTATGGTGAACCCGACATGAATCTTACCCCACCTTTGATTGAGTCATTTTCACATATATTTTTTGATCTCCTATCATATAAATTTCTTATCACTTTATTTACTTCTAGATCATAAGCTTAATCACCATATTCTTATCTCTCATATTAATTTTCCTTTCTAGCTCCTAGGCTTCTTATCAACATTCATGATCATGTCACCCCTTAGTGTTTTTCTAGTGAGCCTTAACCGATTCTTATTTTACGTAGGTTGTTATTTTATCCCTTTCATGCCCACCAGTGAAGAAAATCACTCATACTGCCTTTTTTCACAATCTCAACCTATGCCAAATATTCAATTTAATAATCACAAACTTATCTTTAAGGAATTGCATAACAATGTGTATGCCACTCCTAACAACATTTATGGAAACATCACCAATTAATTTTCCTCCACATCCTTCACATAATCCTATCAACAAAAACACCAATATAACCAATTCTTTTCCTTTTACCAGCCAAAATCCACCACTTGATAACAACCTAGTGATTGTCAAATTGGTGGATCAAATAGCTTGCATGAAAACCACTACAAATAACAATAGGAACCAAATAAAAAACCAAAATTTGCAAATCTCATCTCAACCCAAAAAATACATAATGGAAGCTCCCAATATTTTTCTTCCCACTTTGTTTCTTTTGGATGCTCATGGGAATCTAATACCCAACCTCCAATCCACAACAAGGTTTTACAAATACTACAAAATGAACATGTACCTCCTTACATATCCTCCATGGATATTGGGGGGATCTGACCAACTATTTCTTATGATGAATGTGCCGATCCCTCTCTTCATATTAATTTTGCTGGAAACCTCTACAAAGAAAGGATTGAAACAAACACTTATGCAACTACCAAACTATTAACCAAAATCCTGATAAGTGTTTCTTTAGAATGACACAATACACTTCCCTCTCTTTAAATCATTGAATTATAAGTCTTAGTCAATGCTTTAGTCAAGGAATTTAAAAAAAATGCCTTCCTGAGAATGTCTTCTAAAAATTTATCAATATAAAACAACTCCTAACTTCATTAAGTGATGGAAATCCATAACAAATGAATCCAATTATAATCTAGATAATCAAAGTCTCTTTCAATTTTTTTCAAAGCCTTAAATCCCAAACTATAAAATAAGGTCCAATCTTTCTCCCCACCACATTGGACGAGGCCGTCAAACAAGCTAAGAGGAAAACCTATCTTATGAGAGAATTCAAACAATGTCAAAAACCATGGATCTCTTCAAGACAACAACTAGTGCTACCAATTCATCTCAAAATCACCCCCTTCTAAGGGAACACCATTATGCTTTCTTCTTCAAATAATTATAAGGTAAGTATTTCAAATACTTATGAAAACCCCCCTACCCACCCTTGAGTAACCAATAACTGAAGAAAAAAATTCCTATACCTGGGCTACACCAAATTGATCCTTAAAAACCCATGCCTACGTGGTATGATCCCAAAAAATTCAGCTGATGGCATGCTAACATTGGGTTCTCTCATGACATGTCGATAAGTTAAAGATCACCTTCAAATTCCTTTTATGTTCTACTTTTCATATTGGCGCACCTAAGAGCACTTTGATAAATATCAATTAATTCTTTAAATCCAACAAAATTATCAAAAACAACACTTTCACCTGAAGAAGGCACCCATGAATGACTTTTACGACACCATTGAAGGGTATTATGATGAAAACTATATCCATTTCTAATATGTGAATGCGACCAAAGTCAACTATTGATGAAATCCTACACATAAATAATCATCCAAAATCCTTAATAGCTATCTCAAGACGAGATGTCACTTAATTAAATGTCTACTTCATCTTTTAATAGTTAATCCAATGATGAGATCGCTCCACCAACGAATCCTTAAACCAATAAGTCTATTCCTCAACCTAAGGAACACATTTCTCAATCTAACAACAAACCTCTTTCAATCATCAAATATCCAACCACTTACAACAAATATAAACCAAAATATCATCATGGATTTTATCAAAAACCTCAATGCAACTTCCTCAATGAAATCAATTTTATGCATTGTAAGACCCCCCTTATGGAAATTATGCATACATATCCTTAACACAAAAAATTCCTCATGCAATAACTTCAAGCCATAGAAGATTCCCTGACAACCACCAAGGAAGACCCTTCAAGTCAACCCATACCTACCACCAAGGAAGACACTTCTAGTCAACCCCTACCTACTACTGAGATTCATACTAAAGAATATGTGACTCCACCTAAAGCTAATAAAACACTCTTTGTAGAGTTTATTGAGGATGATATGATTGGTGACAAAATCTTCTTCCGCATTGAAAAACCTCCCCTCCTTATTAGTGTGATCATTAATGATGCCCAAATAAGAAGGATGATAGTGTATTAAGGTTTGGGAACTAATGATACCTCCATCTAGTTAATTGAAACCTTTGGATATTTTGAAAATGCTATAAAGCAAATATGACACCGGTCATGGCTTTGGTAAAACCCATCAAAATCCCTATGGATGCATTTGGTCCCTGTCACTTTGAGACCCAAAATATTTTACACCAAGGTCATGGTCTTAGACCTTCTACTCACCTATAACCTACTTCTAGGTCTACCATGGAAGCATCACATGAGATTGATTGCATCTTCTAGAAGCCCATGCCTCAAATTTATTCACAATAAAAAAAAAGCATGAGGTCGATCCCAATCCATGAGACATCCTTGTTACCAACTCTAAAATGGAGTTTCATATCCCTACCACTCAAATCTTTTGTAGTTTACCACTTCTGGAATTCTTCAATTACCAATTGGTTATACATGTTGCTCTAATAGAGTTAGATGATGGCGAGCCTAAAAAATTCTAAAATACTTGTAATAAAATCAAGTTACCACAATATATTATAGATTGGCTCCCTACATATATCTTATTAAGAGGCTAATTTCCACATATACTTGTAAACACGATTGAGAAAAGGCCCTCCTTGCAACTCTAATGAATCCTCTTACAACTATGACAAGGATATCTTTGAATACAACAAATTTAGAATTGTCAAAATGTTCCAAGAGCATTAACCTCTTTCTCCGCAATCCTTTAGTCAACTTGGTAACACCACTAAAGAACCTTATACCAAGATACAACCTCTTTTTCATTATGACACATAAACATGCACTATACAAACCTCCTAAGATGAAGATTATATCATGTTCCATGAGCAATCTAGATACCTTGATGCAAAGGAGATTTGTTCAAGCACATTCCTTTAACCATGAAGACAACAATGATATCTACTTCCTATGAATTTGATCCCCCTCACTTTGACACTAGTGATGACAATGAAGAAGAGAATATACCTTACTTTCCTCCAGCTCATCCAACCTTAGAAAACATCACCTAGGTAATTTGTCAAATTTTAAACTTTTCTTCAAAGCATACAACTAAAAAACCATAAAATTATGACTACATCAGCTTCGTTGCTAAAAAAACATGATGCCATTTAGAAAAACACAAACACTTGAAAATGCATCAGCCATATTTCCTAAAATAATGATCTTGTTTAAAGAAACCCATCAAATAATTTATGGAAAACCTAATTGTACTAAAAAAAATATCCCAACCAATTGCATTGACAAATTTGAACCCAAGAGGTTTGATATTATTCAAAATCCTACTAAAAATCTCTCTGTACCAACAAAAGTCACACTTGATGCTTGTTGGTTGTCAAAAAGGACTTCAAGAAGAGCAACAGTCAGGGGACAAGAAGTCCTTCCTCTTTAATGGGAGAGGTTCCCTTATTCAGAAACGAACCTATTTACACATATACAAGGCATGATTTTCTTGTGGAACTTGGATATTATGAAAGTGTTTTCTATAAGGATCATCAATCACAAAAGGACTGAGGAATGAAAATGCGAGAACGAGCAGAAAGGCACCATTCAGAATTATAGATGACAGAGTAATTCCTTATGCATGCGAGGGTACAACAAATTGGAATAAGATCATTTGTATCACATTAATAAGATGAAATTTGAAAAGACACAAAGTTCTGTAAATAACATCTGCAAGAATACAAAGCTTCTCAACATAATAGAGACAAATGATCTAACAAGATTAAATGAGTAGCTTAGGAATAAAAGAAACTAGATATACAAAGAATGAAAAATCCTTCTGTATTGATTTCTTCAAGATTTATTTACACTTTCAGAAATAAGCCAAGTTCCTTCCTCCCTTCAAAATGGCGAGGAGAGGCCATTATATAGTTTACAAATTAGTTACTCCCGGTAACTACTTCTTTTAACTAATGATTAGTTAAAGAGCTGCAAATCGCAAAACCCCAACTAAATACAATAAATTCATGATGAAGAAGAGGAGGAGAAGAATCAAGAGAAGAAGACAAGCGTTCAAGATTGGGAGGGACCCACTGATTTAAGGATCCGTTATTTGAATCTCTTCAACGCCTCTGCTATGTCTCTGCCACGTGCGACTGATGTGTTGGCGGTGGCATCTAATCTTGGCAATGACTTCTCCATGCACGTTTGTTAGTTCGCTTGAGGTGGGACTGAAATGAGCTCCGCAAGTGAGTACAGTGTCTGCACATTGTACTGAAATTGGGAAGCCACTGGAGAACGCCAAGCCACTGTCATGAATCATCTGTGCCATAGCTGAAGGGTTTGCATCTGTCATCCTTGCCCCAAAAATCCCCAAAATCAAGGTGGCGAACTTCACTGTCCCCGATATCGGGAACGACAGACTCGAGTGGTGAAACTTGTTCCTGCCCCTGGAATTTGATCTTCATGTTGATAGTAACTCGGAGAGCAAAGCTGCAAGCTAGACTTGGGATGGAATCGCAAGGGAAATGGATACGCGGGCAGAAATTTTGGTTGCAAAGGTTCGAGCAATAGATAGCATGAAAGCAATGTGCAAAAAAACATAGGGGGTAGTTCATTATATAGAAGGAGAGAGAAAGGCAATAATTATATTCAAGATATTCGTAGAGCGGGAAAAATTAGCACGAATGACACTTGGTTCATTTGGGACACGAGGGACGCGAAAGCGTGAAGTACGCGGTTCGGCCGATTCGGGTGATGCGGGGAAAAGACGCACAAATGCTTTTGGGACCTGTGGGACAAAAGTATGCGGAATACGTGAATCAGCCGAATCGGGCGAAAAGGGAACAACGGGTCCGGGTGAACTTTGGGACATGTGGGACGAAAGTACGTGGAATACGTTTCGACCGAATCGAAAAAAGGGAACAACGGGTCCGGACTTGGGACATGGGGACAAAAAGTTCTGAAAAGAACCTTCGGGTAACCGGCCGATCGGGGAACAGAGAGCCCAAATGAACCTGGGACACGCGGGACAAAAATGTCCGACAGGCCCAAAAAACACACAAAATGACCCAAAAAACGTAGATTTTCCCAATTTCTTGACTTTTCACATTATCAGGACAACAGAAAAGACACTTAACCTCAAAATTTTAATTTTCAACTTCTTAAAAGCAGGGGAATTTTGAGTGGACAACAGCTGGCTCCTTCTGGGGATGACTTGGCATAAATTCAAAGAATGAGACAAGGCAAGAATTTAGACAAACTCGGGGAAGTAGACCAGTACCTTATCCATTGGGCCACAGAGTCAAAAAGCAAACCAATACAGAAGACAACACCGCAAACAACACACAAAAACAAGGGAAGGAAAGGAGGACACACACTATACAGAATATACACAGGACTCCCTAATCACCTACGACTTAAACAGTTTCAGGTACTGCCCACTATAAGGAAGTGGGAGAGAAGAACCATCCATATAATCAAGGTAAAAAGAATTCTTACCAGTGAAGTGTCTGATCTTGAAAGGTCCGAGCCAAAGGGAATCAAACTTGCCATGGCTGCCATGAGGTTCATGCCTTTTATCCCACAACAAAACAGTGTCTCCAATTTTGAAATCCCTGAACCTGGCTTTCTTATCAAATAAGACTTTTACTTTCTGTTGGTGAGCAGATATCCTATCAGCAACTTCCAATCTATCCTCATTCAATTTGTGAAGATACATGATTCTCTTATCCAAAGAATCATTGAAACTGGTATCTTCAATGGCCTTCATTAAATGCAGAGCTGGAAGCTCCACTGTAACTGGCAATTGGGCCTCCACTCCATATAATACCTGAAAATGAGACATCCCAATGGCTCTCTTAGGTGTGATCCTATCTGCCCAAAGAGCATCATAGAGTTTCTTGTGCCAGTTCCGTTGGGATTCATTGACTAATTTCCTTATTATGGCCACCAGATTTTTATTTGTTGATTCTGCTTGTCCATTTCCCTGAGGATAGTAATCTGAGGAGTGAGCTAGGGAGATGCCATATCCATAGCAAAAATCCATCATCTCAGTTGAAGAAAAGTTTGAAGCATTATCTGTCACGATCTTGTTTGGCACACCATACCTTATCAAGATGTTTTCTTTGATAAAACTGCATACTACTTCTGAAGTAGTACTCTTTACTGGAATGGCTTCTACCCATTTGGTGAAATAATCTGTGGCAGTTAATACGTGGGTATGACCAGCACTAGAAGAGGGATTAAGTGTTCCAATGAAATCTAAACCCCATTGTTGAAAAGGTTCTTCGATCACAACTGGTTTAAGGGGCAAGGAGGCCAATTTGGGTCTACCCACGAAAGTCTGACAAGCCTCACATTTATCAACCCATTTTGATGCATCCTTGAACAAGGTAGGCCAGTAATATCCTCCACGAAGTATTTTATGAGCAGTGACAGTTGATGAGTAATGCCCTCCACATGCCTGATCATGAAAAGCTGAGAGTAGCTTCTTCTGCTGCTCCTTGTCCACACATTTCAAAAACCTTCCATCTAACCCACGTTTAAACAAGGCGTTTTCCCACAACACATATTGGGTTGACCTTAGTTTAACGGCTCTCTTCTCTTTGGCAGTCAAATGAGAGGAGCATTCTCCATAGGTGAGAAAGTGAGCGATATCAGCATACCATTCATCAACTGAGCTAAGAAACAGAACGGTAGGAAGACCAACTTTATCCTCCAGTAACTCATGTCTAGCTCCTTCAGCGATGAGTTCACACAGGCCTTTTCCATGGACTGAGCTTGGTTGGTTTGATGTCAATATCATATTCTTGAACCTTGGCCACCCAGTTCCCTCTCTTGGATCCAAATTCCTGCTGTGTGAGAATTGACTTGATAGTTGTATCCGGTACCAACACCGTGGAGTGAGAGTTAAGAATGTAAAAACGAAACTGCTTGACAGCTTTAACCACTGCAAAAGCATGTTTTTCCATTATGGTGTATTTTAACTCATGATTTTTTAGAATATAGCTCATAAATGCAATTGGGAGTTCGTGCTCATTAGAATCTTCCTGAGTCAAAACAACAGCCAAGGTGTTATCCGTGGCGTAGCAATAGATAATGAAATCTTTGCTGAAATCTAGACATGCTAAAACAAGAGTTTTAGCAATGGCCCTTTTAATACCTTCAAAGGCTTCTTTCCCTTCAGGAGACCAACCAAACGTTTGTTTTCCTTTCATCATTTGGGAGATATTCAAAGTTAGCTCTGCAAAATCAGGGATGAACCTTCTCAAAAAGTTGATCTTACCAAAGAAAGAGTGCACTCCCTTTTTGCTGGTTGGAAGAGGAATTTGCTGAATAGCTTGAAATCACTCAGGATCGATTTTTATACCATCTTTGGAGACAACGTGCCCCAATAATTTCCCCTCCGTGACACAAAAAATAGATTTCTTAGGATTCAAAGAGATCCCATGTTCTCTACATCTTAGCAGAACTGTCTCTAGATGCTGGAAATGATCCGCCCTTGTTTTAGAAAATACAGTCAAGTCATCAAGGTATACGACGATACACTTTCCTTTCAAACTTCCAAAGGCCAAATCCATAGCCCTCTGAAAAGTGGCACCGGCATTGATGAGCCCAAAAGGCATCCTTTTGTAAGCAAAGGTACCCCAAGGGGTAGTGAAAGCCGTTTTGTGTTGGTCTGTGGTATTAACTTCTACCTGGTTATATCCTGAGAATCCATCAAGCATAGACAACATTTCGGATCCCGTTACTGCTTGCAAGACCTGATCCATCATAGGTAAGGGATAATTATCTTTCAAGGAAGCTTGATTTAGATTCCTGAAGTCAACACAGATACGAATCTCACCATTTTTCTTTCTAACGGGCACAATATTGGCAATCCATGTTGAATGATGGATAGGAAAAATGATTTTGGCTTTCAATAACTTCTGTATTTCTTGAAAAATGGTGTCAGCTATTTTAGGATTATATTGCCTCTGCTTCTGTTTAAAAGGCTTAATCCCAGGTTTGAGAGGGATAAAATGTTGCATCTCCTTTGGTTGGAAAGCTTTTAAATCTTCATAGGAATAAGCAAGAACATCCTTATACTTTTTCAAAAGACTCATCACCTTCTTCTTTTCTTCTGGGGTGCAACATTTTCCAATGTTCACGAGTTTAGGATCAGTAGAACTCCCAATATTGATTTTGTCATATTCAGCTGATTGTTGGGGTCCAGTAGAAGCTCTAAACTTTACATACCTGTCGTGTTTGTCAAACAGTTTTTCTAAACTCACCAATCCTTTTGGAATCTTGTTTCCTTTGAGTTTGATACATCCATCCTAATCCGCTTCTTCTTCTTGGGTGGCTTCTTCGTTAAAGGGCACACTTTCACGAGGCAAATTATCGCTTCCTTCAAAGTACAACTATTCAAAATTATCCTTGAGTTCTAAGAAAGAAAGCAAGTGTTGATCGTTATTGAAAACTTGCCAGTTACTTGTATTATCAGGTACACTGGGTCTATGAATCATTTCAATGGTGAACTTATCTTGAGAAAAGTCAGGATGAGGAATAAGCAATGACCCTGAGACTGCTAGAGAATCAGCCCTGGTATTCTTCTCCCTAGGCACTGCTTCGATGGAGAAGGCATCAAGAAATTCAATGGAGTCCCAAACCTGATTCCTGTAATGTTTCAACCTTCCATTCTTTACCTGGAAGAGGTTTCTAACTTGCTTGACAATCAATTCCGCATCCCCATGAGCTAGAAGATTCTTCACACCCTGTTCTTTTGCCACCTGGAGTCCAAGAATGAGAGCTTCATACTCTGCTGTATTATTGGTATTTTCAAATTGCAACTTGAATGAGAAAGGATGAATGCTTCCTTCAGGCGACACCAATATGACACCAGCTCCAGAACCAGCTGAAGAACAACTTCCATCAAACTCTAATATCCAAACACCATTAGGATCTTTAGGTGAGACTTTGGGGAGTTGGATTTCTTCTGGAGACATAATCATGTAGTTGCCATGCCCCATATCCTCATAGAGTATTTGTGCTTTGGGATCATCAGTTTTTTGTACAATATACTCAGACTGCTTCTCAGGCAGCAGCTTCTTCATTTGCCCATTAACAGGTATGAGGGCATGTGACCAATCCATTTGAATTTCTCCACCCACATCCTTACAGAAGTTCCTGCTTAGCAACATCCCGTATGAAGGAGGAATATCTGCTACTAAGATAGTAGCCAAAACTTTCTTCTCAGGAAAAGTAGCAAAAGCCACTTGTGCGTCCTTAATTCTTCCGACCAAGGGCACTTCCTTACTCTCCATGGAATAACAAGATCCGTAAGTGCGTGTGAGAGTCAAGCCTAAGGCATGAGCTACTTTGGCAGGCATTACATTGTCTGATGCTCCTGAGTCTATGACGCAATTACTGAGCCTATGGCCAGCTATAAGGAGTGTTACATAAAATGGTTTGATTTTGTCATTGGGTGAGGTGACAACGGCTACCAGATTAGGCTGTGGTGTAGAAGAAGGAGTGGGTAAAAGGCCTTTAGAGGTAGTTTTAGAATGGGAATTGACAAAGTGAATCATTTTAGCAAAAGCCTTGGGATGAGTTTGATAATATTCAGCCTCTGAGATTTGAACCTTAGTCTTTTTTAAGTGATCAATAATATCGAAAGACCCAGAAGTGGACGGGTTATCATCACTTGAGATCCTAGTTTTATCAATTTTAGGGGAAAAAGAAGTAACTTTAGTAGCAGAATTGACAGGACTCACCTTTGGTGTAGATGAAATGGGGATCAGAGATCCTCTTTTTGCAATTACATGGATAGTTGTCGGCTGCTCCTTAGATTTCTTGGTGGGCTGCATCACTTTCTCCCTCTGATTTGTCTACTCTCGAGTCATGACAGCGTATGATTCGCTATTCATGTCTGCTACTACTTCGTCATAATCATCCCCTTCATCAATGCCTTCAGTGGTGAAGAAATTAACTCGAGATCCCTCAAGTTCATCTGTTTCATCATCAACCTCTTCAACAAATTCCTCACAATCTTCATTAACCTCCTCATCCTCTGGTTCCTCAACTTCACAGGTTGCATTGACAGGAACTTTAATAGGAGGTCCTTCAAGCGCTAGCCTTGTTTGAGAAGCAGGCAAATGATTTCTGGGCTGAAAATTCCTCCTTGGAACGTCTGCATAGGGAGTATGCTGAGCCAATTGTTTCTTAATGGCGATGAGATCATTTGCAAGTTTTTGTACCAATGGATCAGTATTAGGTCCAGGAGTAGAAGAGGAGGAAGAAGCAGACTTAGATTTAGAAGGGTCTCTCCTCAACTTCCCTGACATGATTAAATCATCTTCAACACTAACAACAAGAGTTTGATCCTCGGCCAATGTTGCGAGATTAGCCCTTCTCAGTGCATAACTAACTTCAGGCAATTGGGCGTTTAGGAAGAAGCATTTTTGAATTTGATCTACAGGTTGAGTATTTGGTGGAATTTTGTTAATCAACCTGTTGAATCGAGCCACAAATTCTCTCATGGGCTCTTGTGATTCCTTCTTTATTTGAGAAATTTGGGCTAGCAAAGCATGCACGTCTTCCGCTGGTTTGAAACGGTTTTCAAACCTAGTTCTCATTGTGTTCCAGCTAGTGATAGCTCTGGCCAGAAGGTGATAGAACCAATCAGCAGCATTATCTTGTAAAGTCTCAACAAAAAGTCTTACAGAGACGTCTTCATGTTCAACTCCCAGAACTCCGCATGCAACTATGAAGGCTGCGATGTGTTCATCAGGATGTACTTTACCATCGCCTTTGAATTTAGGAAAGTTCTTCCGGTTACCTCTGGGTAACTCATGCAAAGGCTGAGGAAGGGCAAGAGGCCCAACACGATGGCCCCAAGGCAATGGTACCGCCATTCTTGGAAAAATGGCTTGAAGAGGAACTGAAACACCAGCAAGAATCAAAGCTCGAAGATTAGGACTGATTTGCTCTGAAGGAATACCACCCGTAGGGATTCTATCTTGGACAGGTGGAGTGCTTGTTGAACGAGCCTTTCTATTTCTCCTTGTTGAAGGGAGAGGAAAACCCTGCTGTTCCAAAAGTTGAAACTGAGAATCTTCAATACCAAGGGCCCTTCTCCCTCGAGTAAAACGTGGAGTCGCCAGATCAAAAGATGATCAATAAATGATTATAGAACTGGAATATGATTCCCCAGCGGAGTCACCAAAAACTATTGGTCGTCAAAAAGGACTTCAAGAAGAGCAACAGTCAGGGGACAAGAAGTCCCTCCTCTTTAATGGGAGAGGTTCCCTTATTCAGAAACGAACCTATTTACACATATACAAAGCATGATTTTCTTGTGGAACTTGGATATTATGAAAGTGTTTTCTATAAGGATCATCAATCACAAAAGGACTGAGGAATGAAAATGCGAGAACGAGCAGAAAGGCACCATTCAGAATTATAGATGACAGAGTAATTCCTTATGCATGCGAGGGTACAGTGAATTGGAATAAGATCATTTGTATCACATTAATAAGATGAAATTTGAAAAGACACAAAGTTCTGTAAATAACATCTGCAAGAATACAAAGCTTCTCAGCATAATACAGACAAATGATCTAACAAGATTAAATGAATAGCTTAGAAATAAAGGAAACCAGATAGACAAAGAATGAAAAATCCTTCTGTATTGATTTCTTTAAGATTTATTTACACTTTCAGAAATAAGCCAAGTTCCTTCCTCCCTCAAAATGGTGAGGAGAGGCCATTATATAGTTTACAAATTAGTTACTCCCGGTAACTACTTCTTTTAACTAATGATTAGTTAAAGGGTTGCAAATCGCAATACCCCAACTAAATACAATAAATTCATGATGAAGAAGAGAAGGAGGAGAAGAATCAGGAGAAGAAGACAAGCGTTCAAGATTGGGAGGGACCCACTGATTTAAGGATCCGTTGTCTGAATCTCTTCAACGCCTCTGGCTATGTCTCTGCCACGTGGGACTGATGTGTTGGCGGTGGCATCTAACTTGGCAATGAGTTCTCCATGCACGTTCGTTAGTTCACTTGAGTCGGGACTGAAATGAGCTCCGCAAGCGAGTACAGTGTCTGCACATTGTACTGAAATTGGGAAGCCACCGGCGAATGCCAAGCCACTGTCATGAATCATCTGTGCCATAGCTGAAGGGTTTGCATCTGTCATCCTTGCCCAAAAATCCCCAAAATCAAGGTGGCAAACTTCACTGTCCCCGATATCGGGAACGACAGACTCGAGTGGTGAAACTTGTTCCTGCCCCTGGAATTTGATCTTCATGTTGATAGTAACTCAGAGAGCAAAGCTGCAAGCTAGACTTGGGATGGAATCGCAAGGGAAATGGATACACGCGTAGAAATTTTGGTTGCAAGGGTTCGAGCAATAGATAGCATGAAAGCAGTGTGCAAAAACGCATAGGGGGTTCATTATATAGTTTAGGAGAGAGAAAGGCAATAAATGTGCATCAAATTGAAAAGCAAGATATTCGGGTAGAGCGGGAAAAATTAGCACGAATGGCACTTGGTTCATTTGGGACACGAGGGACGCGAAAGTGCGAAGTACGCGGTTTGGCCGATTCGGGCGATGCGGGGAAAAGACGCACAAATGCTTTTGGGACATGTGGGACGAAAGTACGCAGGAATACGTGATTCGGCTGATCAGGATGAAAAAGGGAACGGGTCCGGGTGAACTTGGGACATGTGGGATGAAAGTACGCGGAATACGCGAATCGGCCGAATCGGACGAAAAGGGAACAACGGGTCCGGGTGAACTTGGGACATGTGGGACAAAAAGTTCCAACGGGCCCGAAAAGAATGGACTTCGGGTAAACCGGCCGATCGGGGAACAGAGAGCCCAAATGAACCTGGGACACGCGGGACAAAAATGTCTGACAGGCCCGAAAAACACACAAAATGACCCAAAAAATCGTAGATTTTCCGAATTTTCTGACTTTTCACATTATCAGGACAACAGAAAAGACACTTAACCTCAAAATTTTAATTTTCAACTTCTTAAAAGCAGGGGAATTTTGAGTGGACAACAAAGCTACTTCATGCTTGATAAAACCAAATATGTTATCAATATCATAAACTTGGTAACTTTACTAAGAAAGCTCCTTTATTCCACACCTTTTTCCCAATTGTTGATTGGATAAATGATGAAACTACCAAATTACCTGATGCTCCTTATCATTCCCAAGATGGAAAATCCATGCTTGTTGAAGATACTCTCAATGTATAACTTGATGATGATGATGCCTCTCAAGTGGTTAAAATTAGAGATTGTTATCAACACTTACGACCACAACATGGAACAATTCTTCTTAAACACAAGGATGAATTAGAGTTTTGAATATTCTCCAAAATTGCTATAAATAACCATAAGACATACACCCACGTAAATACATATACTATAAATCAATAAAATCTTAAAATAAAGAAAAACCACATATTTATATCATGGATAACATGATTACCTCTTTTATAAAAATTTCTAGCTTGAATTTGCTAATATACCAATAATTCTCTTCCATAATGATTACCGCAAACACTAGCTGTCTATTATTTTGTAAAGATAGGAAGTGGTTGATGTCAGGGTTTAGAGAGTAGTTAACTAACAGAGTAAGTTTTCTTCAATCTAATAATAGTGGAAGTCAATTATGCCAATAACTTGATTGATAATCTTCTCTATAAATAGCTTATGGATAAGTGTGTACCAATTAATGAATTATCCACTATTTTTAATAAAAAATACTACAAGTGCATATTAATTATATACACTACTATATAGATAATTAAATACAATAACATGAGGCTTGCTTGGGGTTATTCTCATATGCTCATAATCGATCTAAAGATCATTTTCTATAACATGGTCACTTATCCCACTGCAACTCATGTTTGACAAAATATAATGAAATTACCTTCAAAAATCTCCAAGCTTAGTCATAAGGAGATCATCTAACATATAGTTTCCAAATATATTCAATTGGTGGACTATCCTGAATGTTGTACGAGTTTTTCGGAAGGTCACCTTAGCCATTCATATATGTATTGAATCTCCTAATGGTAACCTGGCTTGTCTTAAGGATACATTTCCTCTACCATACATTGATGCCATCGTCGATGCCGTGATTGGATATGATATGTTTTACCTCATGGATGTGTTTCTATGGTTAAAATTAAATATAAATTACTCTCAAAGATCAACAAAAAACTACCTTTACAACTAAGTAGGGAACATGTTGCTATGTAGAGATTCCCTTTGACATTTAAAATGTAGGGAAACTTACCAATGTGCAATGATCCACATCTTCCATGATTTGATTTATAAAAGCAACAAAGTCTACATAGATGATATTCTAGTCAAATATTTACTTGAGGATTATTATGTCCTTCATCTCGGCAAAGCATTTGAATGCCAATAGAAAAAGGAGGTCTACCTTAATACCAAAAATGCATCTTTTGTGTCACCCAATGAAAGATTTTGAGGTTCCTCATCTCCAAATGAGGAATTGATGTGGACATTAAAAAATTAAAGCAATCATCAACATTCCTCAACCCACATCCATTTCCCACACTTTCTTAGGGAATCTTTGGGGAATTTGAAGGTTTCTTCCTGAACTAACTTTTCAAACTCACTTTATTAGCAATCTCTTTAATAAATTTACCAAGCTAGAATGTAATATGGACTATCAACCTACAATTGAATCCACGAAGAAATATGTACTTTTAACATATCTACATTATGACCCCTTTTTATGACTGAGCTCTCATCCTTTATACCTCATGTATCCCCATCTCCATTAGGGTAATGTTAGCATAAGAACATGAAATGGGAAAAGTACACACTATTTATTACATTATCTAAGCATTCCTTGATTCTGAGACACACTACACCAACATAGATCATGCTTTTTAGCTATATAAATTACCACTTCTAAGCTCTACGAGTATAAAATACATCAAACAACATATGTTATTGTTTATACCGACTGCCTTATTTTTTTTCCATAGTTGTCTTACCTACGGACATCATTGGAAATTGGATGGTGTTCCTTATGGAGTTTCACATACAAATGATCACACATAAATAATTCAAGGTGAAATTGATTTTTGATCAACTTTCCTCTACTATACCACTCATAAATCAAAATATATAGAATGTACGACCTAGTGAAGATGTTATCTTCATCAAGGGTTTGGGCCAACCCCTTACGCAAAAAACTAATTTCATAACTTCAACTTTGATCTCAAGGATCATACCCTTGAAGAAGGTAAAATTAAACCTAAGCCCATAAATAAAGTGTTAAAATCGAAGAGATATAAGAATTCATGGTCGAATTGCACAAAGACACATGTACTCTCCACTTTAATGGAGCCAAGTGTTTACTAGGAGACAAGATAGGATTTTTTTATTAGTGACCCTTTAGTGAAGATCATTTCTCTTTCCGCCTTATCTTCAACATCACCAAAAAATTGGTTGATTATGAAGCTCTCATTCTTAACTTGCAAATATAACCTTCAAGATAACCAATTTAAGGTTAAAATATAGGAATCTCCTTTAACCTTAATTTGCAAAGATAATTATCTCATATGTCACATTAAAGTCATCACAAAGAGGTAAATTCCATGGTACAGGGATATCATTCTATTCCTTAAAAAACATAATTATCCTCTAGATGCTGACTATTGTGGAAAAAATATAATCCAAAATAAATCCTACAAGTATGTTCTTAAAAACGATGTTCTCTATTTTTACAATATTTAGGGTTTCTTGATTTATTATAGTACTGAGGATTAGGTCACTTCTCTCCTTGAGGAAGCACATGGGGAAATTTTTGGAGGCCATTTGAGTGGACATGGTATAACCCTCAAGTGCCTAGGTATGAGTTTATTTTGGCTTACCTTAGAGGTGGATGTACATAATTTTGTTAATAAATGCAAACCTTTTCCAATTCCATGATGATCTTATTCATTATCTATCGGCTAAGATCAAAACACTTGAAGTTATGTGACCTTTCAACATGTGGGGGTTTCATTGCATCGAAAAACTATCTCGTTCAAAATATGGACATACATTTATCATTATGACTACATAGTATTTCATGAAGTGGGTTGCGACCATGCCCCTTGTATGCAAGCTAAGAACTGTCTATGGAATATCCTCTCTCTTATCAATAATATATATTAGGATAAGAAGGGCATCATTATAGGGCCACACATAAGAGGGTTGTAAGGAACTTAAATCCATGTATCTAGAATATGATAGTCCATACTCTATTGAAAGCTTAGGGTTCTAAATCTTAAGCCTAGGATAGGGTTGAAACCTTACTAGTATCTTGATTGTAAATGGGTTATAAGGACGGTAAACAAGATGAATATATCTATGATAATATTTTTAAAATGGGTTGTAGAGATTGATAGGATGAAAAACCCAAAGGGGATAAACTATAAGGTAATGATTGATATATAATAGTGCAATAGATTCAGAATATTCTAATCCATTCTAAATTATGTACATGACCAATCAAACAATCAATCAAATCTAAAATACCATAAATGAAAAGAGAGGTTATATATACTCACCTTTATGCAGACAACATTGGTGCATTAACTTCCCCCCAAAGTTAGCAACACCTAATGAGAGAGTTGATGTGGGGGGCCATAAGACGGATAAAAGAAAACCTAGGTAACCACTTGTTGGAGACTCTAAAGGCTTGGTAGACCATAGCAAGTGCAACTTCTATTCTTGAGTGACCTAGATCCAATGCTCCAAGTGTAGACTCCAAAAGGTAAGCAAGACTAACTTCTAAAACTTTAAAACCATTATGAGTAGCTTGGTGAGTGTAAGCTGGCCGAATGACAAATGATGATGTGGTGAGAAATGCACTCAAAAGCCGCCTATAATAGGGAACATAATTAGTCCTTATAGTTTCATCTAGCCAATGATATCAACCATGGTCAATGCAGTTGGTCTAGGTAATAACAAATCATGGGGCCCTTGGGGAATGCTCAGAGGGATAAAGACATTGGAGCTATAAAAAAGTGATTTGACGAAGGTATAAGTGTGCTGTAAGTGGATATGGAAGCGGCCGTAAGAGGATAACAAGGGGATGTCATAGGGAGGCTATAAAAGGATCACTGGGAAATGTAAAGGATAGAGTATCTAATGTATCATGGACTGCACATCAAAGCTATCTCACAAGCTTCCCCACTAACCAACCCACCCTACTCCCAATATATTCCGAAAGATATCACTTAAGGGAGGTTAATGCACCAATGGTGCATGTGAGAGTGAAAATAACGCGTATACATATGCCCGATTCGAGGATCATTGTGTGTCACAAAAAGAGTATATGAGATTGTCTTCGAAAAAGGAAACTGTAACATTGAAATCAAAACAACCAAAATGAATGATCAATATAAGTGAGAAAAACATGAACTCAAATGAAACATACCTTCCCTTCCCGAGAGTGTGGCCACAGTGAATATCCAAAATGTAGAAAGAGCTACTAAGTGAACCCAAGTAATACACAATTGAAAAGAAACACTATAAAATAAATTAGATAAATAAGCAGTAAACCTTAAGCTAATGGGAGCTCATGGAAGGATGATAGGATTGGGCTAGATGAAAATAGCTAAGACAAGTCCTGATAGGTGAAGGGAGATAATAAAATAGGTCGTAAATAGGAATGAGATGTGTGAAGGGGCTATAAGGTGCATTGACGGGAGGAATTTGGTCTAGTAGGCTTGGAGAGAAGAAAACTAGAGGAAAATGATGATATGAGGTGTGAACACGAACCATGGAAGTATGGGTCACAAGCATAGAGGATATAGGCGAGTTTTGATTTTTTTCGAAAAAAATGCTCGAATGATATACTATTGAATTCGTTATGACAGTATGACGGTCTTACATGCTTCTTCTAGAATGGAGGTTAAATCGGAGTTACGATTGACAAATATATTGCGATTTTTATGAAATTATGGATGTCATCGTGAGAAGGTTCCAAATTTTCAGCTGGAAACCTAAAAATAGTAGGTTTACCTATTCATTTGTCACTTTACGATCATAGATTTTGTGAGATTTTTGGAGCTCAATGATATCCGACTTCAGACGAAATCAAGATTCCATGGCTAGGATTGCGAGGAGGTGGTATTGCTCGAACGAGACAGGTGGAAGGCCAAGGAGAAAGAACTTGCTAAGAGTAGACCCACCGGTAGGTTTAGTATGCTTAAATTATGAAAGGGTTGGGCGGGTCATAGATGTCAACTTATGTCTTGCTGGTAAATGTCAGGTAGTGAAAATTACCCCATTAGTTTTTTCTAGAGGGCATCGATAAAATATAGGCGAGGAATGGGAATGTTTTTCACTTAGGAGATAATTAGGTTAGATGTTTTGAATGATTTATCAGGGAGCATTTTCTCTAATTGCAAAACACCATGGGTGAATGTTGTTTAGTCTATTTTGAAGATTCATAAGGCGAGTCCAGTTATGGCAGATAGTGGACGCCAGCTTGGTTGCTGTAGATCTTATGTGAGAGGATTTGACCGATGTAGACATGAGGGGACATCTAGTTGGGTGCGCTAGTGTTCAGGGTTGACTGTGCAGATGTGCCACATCTTAGTTGGCATAGGAAATGGTATGTATTAATTATGTTTATTAATTCTATTGGGATTGATTTAGGTTAGACATCTTTCTCTTAACGAGGTTAATGGGTAAATGTTGTGTGTTTGTTTTGCATGTTCAAAAATGGGTCCAACTATGGAGGATAGTAGACATTGTTATTTTGGGTCTACCTATCGATAGGGCATGAATGTTATGTAGACGTGCCATAGACAGATGCAAAGAGGAGGGAGTGCAGTAGGCAACAAGGGTCTAGATTGGTATCATATAAATGTGGTCCACATGATATTCCGAATGAAAACATGGTATATATTAGTTCTGACCTTGTTAGGAGATCATTTGGAAGGCAATCATATGGATGGAGTGTTGACATGAGACATCATTAATGTCATAGGTCAGATTAGAGGAGATTTGTTATTTGCCATAGTGGTGTGCCGAGATGTATTGTAATCGAAGGTGCACATATGCGCAATTGGATGTGCCTAGGGATATGGGTACAAGATAGCACATGATATATATCGGCTTTGGGATAGGTAGCTAGACTAGTGATAAGGCTACAGGGATATCCACTTTCATGTCTGAGGAAAAGTTACATGAGTGGTTCTCAATGTTTAGACCTATCTAGAAGGAAATGCATTTTAGATTGCATCGATTATGCACCAAGGGTTCTATGTGTTGGAGATTAGGGCTTGTCGTCGGGGCTCGAGTATGGTATTCCAGAGTATTGTACAAATAGTACATTAGAGAGCAGATATGAATGGAGGTTGTATGGGGGTAAAATATATAGGTTAAATGTCCCACATGATCTATATCCAATTCTGAGTCGCTATGGAATACAACTGGTAATTGTGCCGATCCTATTACTTCGTGGGACTAAGGATTTGGAGCCAGAGGAAAGTTCCTTATATAGATACATACATATACTCCATTACAGAGTGCAACATAAGTGCCTAGGGTTTTGCAATGGGAGTATTCGTATTGAGAATGCCTAGGGACTCCAATAGGATGAAATAATATTACTTATTGTGTAGAGGGAGTTGTTTGTGTAGAAACCCTAGGCTGGGTAATATGTGAATAGGGTCGGCCATCATGGACGTATATAATAGTAGCACTTGGGCATGTTATAAAAGGAGGATGCATTGGCCATTATCTATGTCATGTTGAATCCCTACTTATTTCTTCTTGGTAAAGGTTGAAATACCTTTGGGCTTTCTCAACTCATCAATGACGAAACCCTTGTTTTACCATCCCTTTAAGGACGATCATCAACCCTGTGATGAAAGTGGCACTTGCCTTGGGGTATGAAAACCCTCAAGCAAGGATATTTGGAATCATTGAATATCATTAAGACTATTTGGAGCTGATATCTTTCTAGTCTAGCCCTAGGCGACTTGCATCACTGAGCATTTTGGAGGTGTTTTGATAGATGTATGGTATGATTCTTGCATGGATTGACCTGTACTAATTTCTAAAGGTGATTTAGCAATCAGTTCTTTGCATGATTCCCTAAGCCTAGATGGATGTCCCAACCTCATCCATATCTGGGGCGACTATGCATAGGAGTGGGTATTAATATTAGAGATTAAGAAGGGTTTTTCCATGTTTGGTCATGCAACCATATGGGTATATCCTCAAGTAAATATTATAAAGGGATGAAATCTACAATTTGAGTGATTTTAGGAGTATGTCTAGTAGCTATTTCCAGCCCTTGGTTAGTGGCCACACTAGCTGCTGTATATGATAAATTAATTAGCTAGTACAAGTGTAATCCACTGAGTTTTCTCCATTTCTTTGTTAGTAAGGATTGTAGATTGGACAAATGTTGCCGTGACCATGGATTACATCCATTTAGAAGTACTTTCAATGGTTATTACATGGTTGTATGAGTGAGTTGAAGTCCCTAGAGTACAGTTTGCGTGCTAGGGTAAATTCTGAAGTAATCTGTAGGTTTGCATGTTATAAAACCATCAGATTAACATCTCAAAAACATGGGATTGGTGGCTGTCACGGTCAATGACAATTTTAAAGTTAAGACACAATAAAGATTTACCAAGAGGTGACATGGCACTATCTAAAGCACCACTCGGTAGACAATGCCAAAGTATTTCAGGCTTGCCTCGACTCGTAGTAAGCACTATAATCTACCATCATACCAGCCATGACATGCTAACAATAGCTCAATCATGTTTTTATAGGTGGACAGTGGAAGCCATTATTCTCGTGGTGCCACCATTGATGTACCACAAAGGCAATGCCAACAACCATAGTTGATAGGGTTCCCTATTGATAGAGGTGGAGAAGTTAGATCACCAGAGGTGGGGGCAGGGTCGCATATACAAGTGATAGAAAGTAGTCAATTGAGTAGGATGCCCCAATTAGGCATATGCCCTAGCTTAGATAGATCCTGGGAGATCCCGGTATTGACATTAGGATTGATGGTCATAAAGACATGGGTAGGTGAGCTATCTATTGCTCAAAGGAGTCCAAATTTGAGATATTCTGGCGATAGGTGACCCAACTATGAGCGACATGGGTGTAGAGGAGGTTTCACCGGTAAATTAGTAGGTACAATCATAGAGGGTGTGCACTAGTGAGATCTTGGAATGATATCCTTCATAAGAGAAGACATGGTGTTGATGTAAGATATAGTAGCACAATTTATGGGAGATTATGTTTGAACCTTTAGGTTTGTAAGAGAGGTGACTTGGGATATAGAGTGGTAGGGAGTATACCTTTTAGTAGTAGACGACATACATATGGGATCCTTGGTACAAATGATATGAGAGACTTAGAGGTCAATAAAAATTTACTAGGCCAAGAGATTAGGGGATACTTTTAAAACTAATGAGAAGTAACAACATGATGTAAAGGAAATGACGACGTAACCGATTCAAGTGACTCATGTGGAGGGAGAGGCACATGGGGAATAGTCTAGAGAATCATCATTAGATTGATCATGACAAGAAGGTATTCATACCCCATAAATTCATAATATGAAACCTCTTCCTCCTACGAGGGGTGAAGGAGACTATTGAGAGATGAGTGATTGCTACCCATTTTTATGAAATAATGTATATATGGATATGACAAATTTTGGACTTATTGATTACATGGATTTTGTGATTTATTATGTTATATTTATGGTTGTATGTTTCCCTATGTTTTTGTATCTATTTTGCACAAATGTGATCACATATATGGATAAAAATGAAAATGAAAATGGTAGATCAAAAAATAAAATGAACATCTAAGAAAATGGATAGAATAATTTGGAAATCAAAAGGTGTGGTAATAAGTAGGTAAAACAAAAACTAATAAGTTATAATAAAACAATCAAATAAGTGAAACGATACAAAAAATGATTGTAAGACACATAATAAAATATAATAAAGTAATCAAATAAATTACAAGGCATGATAATGATGCAAAAAATGCCCAGTTAAATATAAGAAAGTAATAATAAAAGGTAAGATATGTGGTGAGGATTGTAAGAAACCTGATAAAATATAATAAAAGAATAAAATAAAGTAAGATATTTGAAAATAGGGTTGTAAAAACATACGATGTAATCAAAGAAACAAGGAAATATAATAAAATAAGTGCTAAACAAGGAATAACCGAAATGAACAAGATCACAATCAATACTAGTGTTGCATTTTCTTGGGAAACAAAATACTACCATATAGTGTCACAACTAATGTAAATCAAGATGACATGTATACAAAGGAAATATTTATGAGGAATGCCTAAAGGTCTTATAATCATCCTCATAAATATCTAAAAAGGGCGTTAGGGTCATAAAATAGGTAGTAGTCTATAGTAAAATAGTTGGATGTGAAGGGGTCATAGAGTCAAGATAAACTATTGGAAATTTCCATTAAGGGGATTACAGGGAGTGAACATGAAAGAGGAAAAATTAGGGTGTCATGATGGCAATAAAATATCTTTCATGAAGATTAGGAACTCTAACAAAAAGGTTATGAGTAAAGGTTTAATCATCTTGGAGAGAAGGAACCCAAAGTAGGAGGGTTAGACTTAGGCTAGCTAAAGAGGTATAATGATATACCCCATCTCATATAAGATATGTTGTGATAGTAAATGGTATATCCTACCTTCCCATGATGTAATCCCCATTTTTCAATACTTCAACTAAGGAGCTATAGGCATACTATGAGGATTAACTACTAGTGTGAAAAGATAAGGGTATTGAATGATATGTATGAGACCTCTACCCTTAGTCAGAAAAACCTACCGCACCCTAAGGGAATTTATTGGTAAATTATTTTGTCACATGTAAAATGTGGTTCTTTTCTAATAATGTATGTGGGACAAATTTCCTCCTCTATTGTGAGGGGAGGCGCCCTTTATTGAAATCCAAAACTAGAAGGAAGGAAAACCCTATATTTTCACTAACTTGCATGGGCGGGATTTCACTCCTAGGAAAGGAATATAAATTGGAAAGAGGGAAAATGAATGGAGAATTTAGAAATGAAGAAATAAATGGGGAACTTGCATTTCAAATAAGTAAACACATATCTCATCCTTATTTGTAAGCGGATTACTTGATATAAGAAGCATTTTTGCTTAAAATTCTACATGCATGAAAGAAGTGAAGAAGGATAAACACATGACATAAAAAAACATGTTTATTGCTAAAGAAACTACAATACAAAGTTTAGTAAATATAATTTATTTCTTCACAAATATGAACATAAAATCTCACATACTTTTCCTCTCCTCTGAGATCTTATACAAAATAATCGACAACAATTTTTTAGCAAAAAAATCCTTTGAAGTCTCTAGCAATTTGAATTCCTCTAAAAATGATAAAATGTTATTTACAATAACCTGGATTACACAAAGTATTTCCACATATTTCTAAAGAAATATCCTCCAAACGTTTCACAAAGAACCCTCTCCAAGTAAAAATGTCCAGAAGGTAAAAGTCCCATTAGAATGAATTGCAACTACATATTTATAGGACACTAATCACTACAATTATGGCTACATGTAGCCTCGACACATTCAAATTGCTAATAATATGAAGTTACGAGTCAATTTTCATATGAATTGAAAATTGATGAAGTCAATTAGTATTTGTATTGTAAATAGACAAAGTCAATATGCACTTTCTCTAAACTTGCAAATTAGAAACCTATTTTTGCAGCTGAAAATTCTACATGCTTTTGCACCTCAAAGTTACCCCATAAAATATATCAAATTTGGGACCCTCAACCCCAAAGAGAAAATCTTCCTCATCAAAATATATCTCGAACGATTTGAATGGGAGTTGAAAAACAGGGTGGAAAGTTTGAAATACATTGTGGGAGTTTTGGACTTGCAAAACAAGGTGAAAAACCCACCTGAGATTTTGGAGGGGAAAATGAGATCCATTTTTCATCAATTTTTGAAGAAATGAAAATGATAGGGAAATTTACCAAACCCAAAAAAACTTGAAAAACCTAGATATTGATCTTCAAAGATTTGAAGAGAAAAACATTATTTTAGTACCTTGTTTGAGGTGGATTTTAGTATTTTTTTGATTTTTTGACCGAGACCTTTTTAAGAATGGTGAATTTTGATCACTTTTTCTATACATTTTAGAAAAAAATGCATTTTGGGGCTAAAAAATTGAGATGGAACTCAAATGTGTGTTTTGCACCAAAAACTGCAAATGTACTTTGTCAAACTTGTTTGAACTTTTGGAGGGGTAAATGAGATCCATATTGCATGAAATATTGACGAAACACACATGATAGAAAAATATATGAAACCTAAACAAATATTTAAAAACCTATGTGAAAATTCAGATATACACTGAGCACATTTTTGTCCTTGTCAAACAAGGTCAAAAATTCTGATTTTCATTAATCAAACTTTGGGCCTTGTCGGACAAACTCAAAAATTCTAATTTTATCAATCAAACTTTTGGCATTGTTGGACAAGATCAAAGTATGTTTTTCATTGATCTGAATTTTAGCTTTGTCAGATAAGGTTGAAAGTTTGATTTACATTGGACTAGAATTTTGGCCTTGTTGAACAAGCTCAAAAGTTCAATTTTAATTCAAAATACTTTTGACCTTGTCAAATAAGGTCGAAACTCCAATTCACATTGGATCCGAATTTCTTCCTTGTTGGACAAGATGAAAAGTCCAATTTTCATTGATAAATTTTTTGTCCTTGTCAGACAGGGACAAAAGTGTGATTTACATTAGATTGACCTTTTGGCCTTGTTGGAAAATATCAAAAGTCTGATTTACATTGGATGAGGTTTTCAGGAGTTGAAATGTAACCTAATTTTTTTATAAAAAAAATATGATTTTCTAATTTACGAGGATTTCAACATACTTGAGAAATTTTATGGAATTTAGTTGATTGCGACCAAATTTTCGTGGACTCAAAAAATTTCTCGAGCTCAAAATTGTGGGAAACACGTGGTTCTAGCTTGGGGACATGACTTGGATTGCATGAAGGGTGAAAAAGGCATGAATAAACTCCATAATCTCATGTATATGCAATGCCTTATACATTGGGCCAAAGAGTCAAAAGAATAAACACAAAACCAACTTGTTTTCATAGCTAGATCTATAGAGGAGAAGAAAAGAGGAAAGAAACACAAGAAAACAAAGAAAGCACATAGGAAAGGAAACCACATGGAATTAAAAAACCTAATAACCTAAAACATGCAAGGGACAACCTTTTTTCAATGTTGGTATTGCTGCATATGTTACCAATACAAGGGTAACTCAATATGACGATGATTTACAAACCCATTTATGGGTTTAGTGAATTATAATTCCCTCCTTAACCATTTAGGAGAAACGCGTGAGGAAAAATATTCTCAAGTGTCAAAGAAAGAGAAGAATGCATATCTTTTATTAATACAAAATGTATGCTTCTAGGAAAAGATGAATGGCTCTCTGAATGTATCTTAATTCTTACTATCATGAACCATTTCTACCATTTTCCAAACCATTTTCTCACTGAGACTTGCCTTTAATTCCATGTCTTATACATTTTTGCCACAATTTGATTTGCTCTTGGTTACCCACATCTCACTAAGATTATGGTCCTGCCAACATATTTTGAAAAAAATTGATTCCTGATTAGTTATACCCTCTTTGATGATGGATTTTAGGAATTATTCCATGATGGAATTTCCACAATACTTAAGACCATGTTCAAAGACTTCATGTGCATCAATACTTGGATATTTATCAAAATAACCTGATTTGACATAAACCACTCTATTTTTGCCCTCATGTATGATATTATGACTCTTGTTTGGGTTGCATGGTGTCTCATCCTCTTGGAAATATAATGAACATAATGATGAGGGAAAAATAGGAATGACCCTAACCTCTTGGTAAATCTCATGGGATACAGAACCAATCTCCATTTTGAATTCCTTTTTATCTTGAATGGAATGATATCTGAGTAACTTCAACATTTTCTAATATTTAAACTCATCATTAAAGATATTTTATTCACCAAAAGGAAAAGAAAAACTTTCATATTCATTCAATTGTTCCTCATTATGTATCTTGTGAAGATGATTAGATATTTTCAATCCATTTTGTAATACTTCACCGGGTATCTCTCTTTCATCATGATTAGCCCCATCTATCACTTGCTGGTCACTCTATTGCAGGAAATTATGCCCATGGTTTATTTCATCCTCGTGTGAATAAATTATACCTAGAATGAAAGAGAAATGAATATTCTTAAACTGAAGGTCTCATATATCATTTTTATGTTCTTCGATCATTTTGATGTATCCAAGGATTCTTCCATCATCACATATACCCATAGCTTGTTCTTGTATATAGGATATCATCTCTAGGATATTCAAGTTTCAACACCAAGTACTTGGCCTTTGGCTTAGGTTCTAATCTCTATTTTTATCCTTTCACCAAGCTAATAAAATATGACCAGTCCAATTGAATTTATCCTCCAAGATCCTTGTAAAATCTCTACTTAGTAGCATCCCGTAATTTGTTGGGATATCAACCACTAGGATAATTATTTTCAATTTCTTCTCTGTATATGAAGCTAGGGAAACTTGAACATATTGGATTTGGCCAACCAAAGGGACTTATTTGGTTTCCATAGTGAAACATTTTCTATCTATCTTAGAAAGTGTCAAGCTAAGGGAATGATAAACATTGACTGACATGACATTATTTGAGGCTTTGAGTCAATGATGTAATTGCTAAATATGTACATGCTAATGAAAATGGAAACATAAAATGGCTTGACTCTTCTAGAGGTGGATACAAATGAAGCCATGAGATTTTTATAAACTGGGATATTAGGAGTAAACATACTATTATTTTTGGGGGATTGAAAACACTTGAGATATTCCACTTTAGGAATGTGACTAACCTATCAAGTTAATTTTGGTTGGCTTGCAAGTATTCAACCTCAAACATTTGGATCTTGGAATTTTTCACATGATCCATGATGTTAAAGTTTGGGAAAGAAGTATGAGTGGAAGATTCAATATTTCAATGAGCACATTGAGGAAGGAGAACATAAAGAGAAATAATTCCGAATAAGGAGTACACACATGAACAAGGAAAAATTATTCCAAACAAGGAAAAATCGTGCTAATAAAAGAGAAATCACAGAAAACAAGGAAAAAGAATTCCAAAAAAGTAATCAGTATCCAAGCAAGGATACACCATGAAAAATAAAGAAAAAACCATACTAAACAAGGAGAAAAATTCTAAACAAGGAGCCAACATGCCAAATTAGGATAAATCGCACAAAAAGGAAAATGAGCTGAAAATAAGGAGGAATCACACTAAAAAATGAACAAGCACACCAAATAAGGATCAATCACACCAAGTAAATATCAAAGAGAGAGCATGTCAATTGTTGGACTGATAAAAATGGCTAAGTATGAAGAGCATGCAGGAAGATGTGGTGCGCAAGGGGGGCACGTATACATGCACAAGGATAGGTTGAAGTGACACACATGAGTTTCATGCCTAGGAAGACATAAGCTAGGACTTAGCCAATTTTTGCAGACTACAGGCTAAAAATAGAAAAGTAAGTTGGAGTGTGGCTCAAGAAAAGGATAAAAGAGTGATAACTTGATGGCCAACCAAGGGTTTTTTTGGATAAAGTACATGTTGAATGAATATGAAAGGTCATGCATGGATCAAGCTATTACTATGATTAAAGCAAGTCTTGTTTATAAGATAGTTGATTATTAGCTGATGTAAAAAAGCATGTATGTTGTCTATTTTGAGCATGTCATCTATTTTAATAGTGCATGAGCGGTGAAGGGAAAGTCCCCACCCCTATATATATCTATTTTATGTAATTATTTTGGTACCACATCCCATTGTTCATGTTTGAGTGCCGAGAGTATTTGTATGCGGGTATGGATTATGGTTTGATACTTGTGCATGTTACAGCGCCCTGGTATATTTATATATTCAACTTCTGTCATGTAATAATTTGTTATGATGGATTATGGAGGATGGATTATGAATATTGATGTATCTGAGTATGGTGAATACATGGTGCAATTGATCTTAGTTGTTATCTGATCTATCATGTTTCCTTATTACATGTGTTTCCAATATAAGCTCATGATATGGTATATCCAATGTTCTATACTTGAATGATTGCTTTGATAACGGTTACTATGAATACGTATGATAACATCTTGACAAACAAGCATAAAGGAGGGACCTGGTCACTTTGCGTGCTTTAGGTGAGAATTCAAATCTCTTTGGATGAAGTGTAAGTGTGCATAGCAATTGAGTGAGCAAATAGAAGACTACATTTTAGTTCCGCTTACTGGAACCTCTTTTCAAAATGTCTTCTAAGATGTTGCATACAAATGGCGTATCGATTAACTCTAGAGAGCATTGAAATTTGGGTAGAATACAGACAAGATAAGTTTGCACATACATATAGTACTGGACCTTATTTCAATGCATGATGGTGGGTGGAAGATAATATTTATCAATATCTCTATGATACATTCTTCATCTTCTTTCCAGTATAATTGTATGAGTGACTGGTAGCATACGCATTAGGGAAGCGTTGGGGTCTGATGCCAAAGATTTGGATGCAGGAGGATTACCAGACTCTGTTTGATGCGGATGTGAAGTGGACTAGAGTTGTGGATCATTGCTGGGCTGGAGTATTGCGTAATTGTACATTGGAGTACACTATTTGGATGTAGGAGGATTATAAGATTTTGTTTGTTTTGGATGTGGAGTGGACTAGAGGTGTAAATCGTTGATGGGTTGGAGTATTGCACAATTATACATTGGAATATGGTTCGGTAGCATTCAGATCTCTCTAGAAGTGACAATGTGCGTAGCAATTGAGTGAGCAAATAGAAGACTACATTTTGGTTCCGTTACTGGGACCACTTTTCAAACTGTCTGCCAGAATGTTGCATATAGATGGTGTATCGATTAACTCTATAGAGCATTGAAATTTGGGTAGAAGATGAACAAGATAAGTTTGCACAGAGATATAGTACTAGACCTGATTACATTGCATGAAGGTGGATGGAAGATAATATTTATCATTATCTCTATGAGACATTCTTCAACTTCTTTACAACATAATTTTATGAGTGGTTGGTAGAATAAACATTAGGGAAGTGTTGGGGTTTGAGGCCAAAGCTTTGGATACAGGAGGATTACCAGACTCTGTTTGATGCAGATGTGGAGTGGACTAGAGCTGTAGATCATTGGTGGGATGGAGTATTGCATAATTATACATTGGAGTACGCTATTTCTACTTATTTTCTTCCATAGGAAGCTAAATTTAGATTCCTGCGTGAGCCTAGAGGATCGTATTTGCATGCTATGCCCTTGGCGATTAAAATATTGATCATAGAACTGGATTTAGAGATCCTCCCTATGGATAACTAAACCCCCACCATGCACAGGGTAAGGAGAAGGTGTGGTGAAATATGGTGGACTTGGTGGCAGATAGATAGAGAGAAGAAATATGACTCAAATTTAATGAAGCGCTAGAGAGGGAAATGACACGTGTGCATGAAATTGAGGAGTCACTCAGGTTGAGGGGAATAATGACTCGTGAGGGTCTTGAAGCTCTCGTAGAAGATGAGGAGCCACAACATCAGGTCCTCCTGACTTTGGGGAAGCACAATAGAGATTACCCTTCAGCTTTGGATGAGAGTGTGTTAGAGGAGAGAATGAGGACCAAGGGTGCGCATCTAATCCCACATAGCCACCTAGTCCTTGTGCTTGGTGTCCCAAATCTAGAGGTATTTATTGAGAAGCAGACTAGTGCAAGTAGGAAAGCATAGATAGGTAGGTATCATTTTACATTGAATTTAGAATGGAATCCAGTTAGTAGCATGTACATGATAACAAAATAGGCACTGGTGTTTGGAAGTTCGGTTGTAGGGTTTTTTAAAGAGCATCATCAGGACATAACATTGGAATGCAAACCATTGGGAACACTTCTATGGGTGTTGCGACCACGTAGAAAATGGGTGTTCAGTTCAGTACTACAAATAGGACACAAAGGGATTTCGTCAACTGGCTCGCAACCCGCAATGACGTGTGCCTGAGGATCATGTGGATCAGGAGGAAATAATGGTGGATGTTCTGGTTTTGGATCTGGTGGACAAGGCCCACACCCACAACAACCACCTAGAAAACCTCTTTAACCACACAAGACACCACAAGTATATTATGAGATGGCTCTCCACTTGCTATAGTATAGAGGTATTGAAGATGCAATAGAGCATGTGCATAAGTGTGAGTTGCTATGGTGCACTAAGGGAACTACAACTTCATATAGGAAGGAAAATCAATTGGTCACTATTCTTCAATGGTGTGTGTATAGCTGTTAGATGAAGTATGATCCACATCATACTATGGTTGATTATAATGCTTTGTGTACTATGTTTTTGGAAGAGTTTCACATTTCAGAGTTTGAGTAATTGAGTATCAACGTGCTCAAGGACATAAAGCAAGGATTATCTGAAAGCATGAGTGAATATGATGCATGTTTTAAGACTCTGCTGTCAAAATTGTCTTATGAAATTCATCAAAGTTAGCATGCATAGTGGGTTTTTGGTGGATTATTGACTCTGTACCATAGAGCCCTATCTCATAAGACATATATTAATCCATGTGAGGCTTTGTAAGCATCCCTGTGTGATGAGACGATTGGAAGTGTTGATAATGGAGTGAGCTCGTTCTTAGAGGTGCAGATCACAGCCGTGATAAAGTAGTTGGAGAAAATTTCTACCATTTCAGCTCATGAGACACGCAGTGGTATATGGTGCACTGATTGTGAGGTTGAAGGACATACTAAGGATAGATGCCCTCACAATTCAGTGCATATGTTAGTAATAGATTGTGAAGTCTGCCACCTAAACCATGATGTTTGAGATTTTCCTCTTTTGTAGAGCGTGATTCAGAATAAGGTTTCTATGTATTGTAAGATTTGTAACTCCTATACTTATGAAACCGTTGAATGTATATTGATCGATCATATCCATGAAGCCATTGAGATAGGGGTGTTCTAGAATAGTGTGGCGAGTGGATCAAAGGAATAAAAAAGGAAAAACAACGAGGGGCACAATAATGGGGATAACATGAATGGAGGCTTTTGAGGGGGATATCAAAGCTAAGGTCACGGTGGTGGTAGAGGTAGATTTACGTTAGGAACTTTCTATAGTTGTGAGTCCCCTAATCATTACCAGAGATATTGCCCTTAGAATACTACTTGCTCATGGTGTGGGAAACAACATAAGTTAGAGGAATGTATGGATTTATATGAACAGATGAGAAAAAATAAGAAGGAAAAGGGCACAGGGATGATCAAGGTACAATGTGACATTTCTGATTAGTGGATACCTAAAAAGACACCTGATCCTGATTTACAGACAATATTAGTTACCACACATGTTGAGGCTGAGCATGCATGTGATCCATTGAAGTCCAAACCACTCATTACATGGGAGGAAGTGATACATTCTAAGTCTCTAGATGTTGCGCATCAAAAGGAAGTCTACAAAGAGACTATGAGACTCATTAAGGACCATTAGGGAGAGATACAATGCTTGAAAGAGCATGCACGTGAGAAGAAATGTGTGTAGAATTTTGAGCTCCCGTAGAAGGATGTGGATGACTTGAAGGAGGTGTGTATGATGTTGCGCCAAGATAATATCATCCCATTGCTATGGGAATGGATATGAGAGAAGGTATCATACGCTAGATCTGAGTGCGAGAGGCAGATACTTCCCAAAAATCTACCACCTCAAAGCCATGAGTTTGATAAGGAGATTACACTTGATGTAACAATTGATGGGTGATTATTACGCAACATTCTGATTGACACATACACATAGGTGAATATGTTTACTATGGATGTATGGAATCATATGGGAAGAATAAAATTGCATCTATCTTCAAATGTGTTGTACATGGAAAATAAAACTAGGGCTATGCCTATTGGGGTACTGAAGGATGCATCCATTAACATCCAGGGAGCCAAGTTTATTGGAGACTTTGAGGTATTAGAGTTCTCAGAATCAGACAACTTCCTAACATTACTTGGACAACCCTAGTGCTATGTGAATGATGCTGAACTGCGCTTTAACAAGAGATACATAAGTTTTGAGAACAAAGATGAGCACGTGATCATACCCCTACATGATAAGAGGGAAAAACCTTATGTTGAGCCCTTGAGTGAAGAAGAACTCAATAGAATCTATGCTTAGACAATGTGCAATCCAGAGAATATAAAAACATCAAAAGAAGGTTTACTTCAGTGGGATGAGGTAGAATCTGTAAGTGACACTACTAGTGTTGTTTGTGATAATTGGGCTCATGGAACGTATGAGATGGTCGGGCATGAAGTCAAAGGAAGGGTCAGTAGAATGATTAAGCCACACATGGTGAGGAAGGTATACTGGTAAAGGGAATCCTGATAGATTCTTACACACCATAGAGACTCAGTGGTAGAATGATGGCGATAGAAGAAACATGTTGGTCTATACTTTGTGCGGGATAACAACGCACTAGTGGGATACACATAGAGATATCCTTTTGGAATGGCACGAGGTGAGAATCACCTTTTCTACTAGGTTTACTTAGAGCAATATACCTACACAAATATGTAAATTGCATGGGTAGTCACCTTCCTCTTTCCACGTCCATAATTGTGAGAGATTATGGACGCAAGGCAAGGATGCCTTACCACCATAACTTTGAGAACATAAATTTTATTCAACACTTTGTGGATGCACACGTGCATGGTATGTCCAAGCAGAACTGAAAAGGGATACTTTGAATTGGAATGAGATGCCTGCAGGTATGATTCAAAATTTTGAATACTTTTTTACTTAGCCTCTAGTCCATGAAGCTTTGTAGATCATGAAGCACATCACTCTGGGGGATAGACCGAAAGATAAAAAACTCATGCTGGAGCTGTTTGGAGAACTTGATATTGAGGTGTGCCTTGATCTTGAGGAGACAAAAGAAGTATAGATGGGTCACACCTGAAAGGATAAAGAAAAGGGAAAATTGGTATACATGATTAATGAAGAGGAAGTTGAAAACCTGGATGTTAGCCACATTGAGGGTGTGCACAAGGTAGTGGACACTGCAAATGAGAAGGCTTACACATACCATGCTTCTATGAAGAAAAAAAGGTTAAAATTGGTACTGAGGAAAAGCCTAAGGAGGCCATTATTGGTGATTACTAGTCAAAGCAATAAGTAGCGAAGATCATTGAGCTCTTGCACTAATTCTAGGATTTATTCCGACAAGGCTATCATGAATTAAAGTGAGTACACCCTTATTTAGGTGAGATTAAGATTAAGCTGAAAGAAGGTGCACACCTGGTTAGGAAGAGACATTATATGATGAAGCCTAATATTTGCATAAAGGTGAAGGAGGAGATTGATAAAATAATCAAGTTTGGCATAATTGAGTCTATTGAAGAATATGAATGGGTTAGCCCCATGGTTATAAACATCAAGAAGGATGGAAGGATAAGGATTTGTGTAGATTATTGGGAAATCAATGTTTCATGTGTAATAGATAACTTTCCCACCCATTTAACAAAGGAAAATATTGAAGGAGTTGCTGGGCGTGAGATAAATTCTTTTACAAATGGATTTGTAGGTCACCACCAGGTGCACGTCGCGAAAGAAGAACGAGAGAATAATTTTTTTTCCATTGAATGGGGAAGTTTGGCATATAAAGTTATGCCCTTTGGATTGAAAAATTCACCAATAGTGTTTGTTGTACAAGCCTTTCAATATTTTATTCATAAATTCTTACAATTGTATATGGATGATTGGACAATATATGGCTTAGTTAAAGATCATTGTGATAATCTAAGGCTCATGTTTGAAAGGTGTAGATAGTTGAACATCTCTCTTAAAATTAAAATTTTCATATTTGCCACACCTTTTGGTACTTTACTTGGGCCCATCATTTGCAAGCAAGGTTTGTTGGTAGACCCAACCAAGATAGCTATGATCTTGGGTTTAGAAGAGCCTACACATTAGAGTGAGGTGTGTGGATTTATGGGACACACTGGTTACTACAAGATATTTATCAAGGGATATGAAAATATTTCTGTGCCCTTGGAAGAACTGCTCAAGGATAAAGGAAAATTTTCTTGGGGTGACACGCAACAACATTCATTTGAGACATTGAAGGAAAGGTTAACTACTACACCTATTTTGAACTTTCCTTCATGGGAAAAACCATTTCATGTTCATGTTGATGCCTTTGGCATGGTGATTGGCACAGTTTTGGTGTAACCAAGGAAAGCCATTGTGGACCATCCTAATTGATTTGTAAGTAGGAAGTTGACACCTGTAGAACAAAATTACAAAAATATTGAGCGTGAGGCTTTGCTATGATCTACATGCTTCACAAGTTTTGGAAATACTTGTTGACAACCCTGTTTATCTTCTATACAGATCATATGGCGTTAAAGTACTTAGTCAACTAACATATTTTACAAGGGTGCATCTGTAGATGGATACTTCTATTTCAAGAGTTAGATTTCATATTTGTTTTCAAGCTAGGTAAGAGAAATTCAGGTCCTAATCATTTATCAAGGATTAATTCTAGCGAGGATGCAAAAATTATTGAAGATACTATGCCAGATGCATAGCTATTTAGATTAAATAGCACACCCATATATTTGTAAGATATAGTTGTGTTTTTGCGCACTGGATTGACGCATGAAGGAATGAAGACAATGAAGAAGAAACAACTTGTTATACGTGCAACTCCTTATCAATTGATTGGTGGATATTTATACAAGTTGGGCCATGATGAAGTCTTGCGCCGTTGTGATCTAGAACATGAGCGTGACGCCATTATGGAGGAGGCTCATGGTGGAATAGCAGGAGGACATTATGTTGGTGATGCTACAGTGCGCAATAGTCTGATGACTGGACTTTGGTGGGATACTTTGTACAAGGACACTAAGTAATATTCCAAGGTATGATATCATTTCCAATGCTTTGGGAATCTTTGAAACAGAGATGAGATGTCATTATGACCTATAACAAGCGTGAAACATTTTGAAAAGTGGGATATTGACTTTGTAGGTCCTATTGCACCACCCGCACATAGGACTAGAGCACGCTACATTATCACTTATACAGACTATCTGACATGGTGGGAAGAGGTAACACCTATAAAGGATTGTACAATAGACATAAAAACAAGGTTTTTATGGGAACATACTATTAGTAGGTATGAATGACCATTAAGCTTTAAAAGTGATAGAGGAACTCATTTCTCAAATGAGATAATAAGAATCCTATTGGTAGAGTTTATGGTGGCACACCATAAAATGACTCTTTATCACCCTCAAGCTAATGGTACTACAGAATATTTCAAAAATATCTTGGGACAAACACTAACAAAAAATTGTGATGTTGGAAGAAAAGATTGGGATGATAAAGTATCAACTATACTTTGGGCATACAAGACCACTTATAAGAGGTTGAATAAGGCCACACTTTTTCATTTGGTGTTTGGCACATAAGTAGTACTTCTAGTTGAATTAATGTTACCATCCCTATATATTGCACATGTAGGTGGACTAGACAATGAGCAAGCCGTGGAAGAGTGCATTGACAAAATAATGCAATTGGATGAGCGGCGCACTATTGCGGGTTGGAACCAAAAGATCAAGAAGGTGAGACAGAGGGCCTGACATGATAGGAACATTAAGAAAAATACATTTGAGGTTGATAAGATGGTACTTATCTATAACTCCAAGTTTGCACGCAATCGGGGAAATTGAAGGTGCATTGGTTGGGAGCTTTTATACTAACCAAGATACTTGAATCAGGTGCATGTTAGTTACAGGCATTGGGTGACATTATGTTTCCTGATTAATTCAATGGGAGTAAGCTGAAGGTCTACTATAAATAAATCTTTTTGGTGTTTGTAATAAGGTAGTTTTTCCACATAGATTACGTTTCCCTTTTATGCGTTTCTTTCTAGTTGTTGTTATGCTTTGTTATTTTATTTCCATTTTGTGCTGTAATAAGTGCACTTACTTGTAGGAAGTTTATTAGTATATTTTGAGTGCATGCATAGAGGACCGTGTATACTTTTAGTGTGGGGTGAACTAGGTGCAAGTGTGTGAAAAATAAATCTATGGGCATCAAGGGTTATATACAGGTCGGGAAAGTTTACAGAGGTGAATATGTGAAGTGTGAAGTAAGGATACTCTCTGAAAGATGTGTGCAAGAAAAAGGTACTACAGGTGCTAAGGATGAATGTGCTCTTAAGGATATTGCTCAGTCTGAAGACCATGTGAGAAGAATGACTTCATAGTGTAACATGAGGAAGGAAGTGACATGATGAACTACTTGGTATATGTTGCAGAGGATTATGTACTTCAGCTCAGGAAGGCATGTGTAAGGAGGTATGTGGCATGAAAAGTAGTAGGCATTCCAGAAGGTTATGACTGAAGCACAAAGAAAGTAGCGAAAAACATAGAAAAAGTAGAAAAAGTAAATTTAAAATTGTTTTACGGTGGTAGTTGGAGAGTAGTAAATGCAAAAAAAGCATGGAGATCTATAAAAAGGAGGTCAAGCAATGTCATTCTTACCTTGCACAAAAGAGTAATTGAGCATAGAAGAGTGATTAGAGTGTGAAACCAGTGTGAGAGGATTGAGAAATAGAGAAATTTGACAACCCTAAAGGAATATTTGATGAGGCCTGAGTTAGGAGTCCTTCATAGGAAATGCGAGGGCAATATAAATGGCATGTGGGAGAAGAATACATGGTTCAGGAGCTAAGTTGCAAAAGCTAGGGTTTGGAAAACACAATTCACATCTAGGGTACATGAGTTAGAAGAAATATATGGGACACACATATAAAGGAACACAAGAGTAAGTTGTGGAGGTTGAACACGACACCTAGAAGAGCATCTGCAGTGGACAAAAAGGGCAGAAAGAAGAAAGAAGTAGAAGTATAAGTAGAGGAAGCACCCGAGGAAAGATTTTTTGAAATGCAATATCCTAAGGGCGTGATTATGGGACATGTTTAGGAATCCCACATTTGAAAAAGCAAATTAAGTGATTACAATCATCACACCAGTTCAAACAAAGATCAAATAGAGAGAGAGTCGGTAAAGAAGACCAATTAGTGGACTAAAGATGATAAACCTATTTATGATGGCGAAGGGTATAAGACCCTGGAAAATGTGGGAGAACTAAAAATATATGAGTTGCCATATTTTGGAAAACTAAGACATCTTTACCAATGGCTCATGTCAAGAGTCCATGAGGACTTCTTCTACTTTGTAGGAAGACGAGTGCACATCACCGCTCCATTGATTAAAAGGCTTATAGGGTTATGGAGCTTAGGTATAGATATTTCCACTGGCATAGATGATGGAGTAGGTGTGGAGGCCACTAATTTTGAGATGGAATACCTAAAAGGAGGGCATACAATGGATGTTTCAAAGGTGACTCACCATGTTGTTAAAATTACCATGCATCCATTGACCAAGTTCAACGGCTAGGAGAGATGGGGCTAGGTGAATAAGAAGTGGATCCGCATCAAAAAGACAATGACAGAGAGGATAGTGTATAACCCTTTTGCATTCATCACAAAGGGAATTATTGAGGAAGTGCACGTAGGTAAAAAGAATCATTGGGCACGATCCTCTTGTATATTGTGTTCGCATAGATTGGGGTCCTGAATGGCCCTAAAGATAAGATGTGGAAATACCCACTAGAGAAGAAGTCATTGGCTGAGAGATTCACATACTACACATGAGATGGGGTAACGAGAGCCTATAAGCTCAAAGTATAAATTTGTTACAAAACAATACACGAGGAATTCAAGCATGAATGACACATTTTAAGTAATTTGCCTACGGTTTTAAATGGGAAGGTGAACTTTGCAGTTTACTAGAATTACTGCATTGAAAGGTTTTTTTATAAAGGATGGCAATAAGATCCCTTAGTGTAAGTTTCCATATGCATTTACATCGCGCTACTTTCAAGCTTCAGTGAATATATTCTCATATGCGGGAAATCAAAGGTTCAATGTAGATAAGGTCGATTGCGACTACCACATGCTGTGAAAACCCATGTGTAACTAGGTAAGACAACCTATATTGAGACTTTGATATCTAATGATATCAATATAAAATCCATGACTTTGGTAGTCAGGAAGGAAGAAGCGGCTAAGGTATTAATCTACCTCAAGCCAAGGTTGGTTAATGGCAAGTATATTGAGGAAGAATTTAAAGTCCCAGAGCTACTTAAGGGAAAAAAAATAGTTGGGACAAGGTAAGTGCGCAAGGCCACTCCTCCAAGATCAAAAGAAGAAGAAATGACTAAGGATGAGGAAGAGGAAGAGAACATCACCACATTTAATCATAGCACCGGGGGAAGGTATAAGATGATGTGTGAGGGGAAAGATAGTGGCATAAGGCCATCTAAACATGTGAATTCCTCATCAGCTTCCTCACTTAAGAACATCCTAGTAAAGAAGAAGAGGATAAGAAGGTTGGTGCAAAGGGGTAGTACTGATGAGGAGGATGTGGAAGAGGAATTTCACCAAGGAAATGGGGCCGGACAACATGAACCCCCAACTCGAGACACGTAGGAAGAATTTCCCAGGAAAGAGAGTACCACGTATGATGAGAAGATGCATGAAGCACATGAGGTGCACGAAGTCCATGAAGACCCCTTAGAGCATGAAGAAGAGGAGAAAAATTATAAAACACTGGCAAGGGAAGAAACGTTAGGCAGAACAAGTGCACACATGAGGAATGAGCAACATGTACCCACATGAAGGCACACTGGTGGAAGGAGAAATAAGGACGAGGTCATACAGACACCTCAGATTGATTATGTTAATGATCAATATTTGGTATTGCGCATGATTTTTCTAAGTACTATTGCCATAAAATAGTTATATAGCTGGGAGGTCTTACAAAGGAGCGTCCATGCATACAAAAAATATTTTGTCTTGAAGCATGCAGATGTACATGGATGAGCTAGATTTTGAGATTGCAAAAGATGCATTTGTTACGTGTAAATTGAAGAAGGCACCCAAAGAGCTATTAACAATGAAGCTAATGGAGTTAATTGATGAGAAAGAAGGCAATGCTCTAAATAAGATGGATGTAGAGTTAGTGTAAAGAAATTTGGACAAGGACACTATTCAAACCTTGGTGGAGGATAATAATGATAATTCTAAAGAGTTCCAACAACTCACGAAAGAAAAAGAGAAAGCAGAAAGGTGCAAGACAACCATACTTGACATGGAAAAACATATTGGAGATGAAATTTTGGAGGCACATGTAGAAATTGGAAAACAAAGTAAGGAGAAGTACCCATCGGCCTTGCATTTATTGTAAGATTTAGTCCATATGTTGCTACAGGAGAAGCTGAATGTATAGGGGGAGACACAAGAGGATACTATGGTAGAGAAGGAGAAAAATAAGAATATGATAACGCGTAAAATTTTGGAATGTGAATCCATGCTACAAACGATAAATGATGAATTGAAGAAGGCAGGTTGGGCACTAAACAACTACTATGATCCAGAACATATCCTTAAGGATTATACAATCCAGGAGGAGAATGCATGCAAAAAAACCAAGAAAGATGAGAAACTTGGATGGGAGGAGAAAATTGCTAAGATTGCAAGGAAATGAGATGTGCTTAAGTAAGAAAGGGAGCCTTTGGAGATAAGAATCAAGGAGTTGGGGTCACTTGTGGCAAAAAGGATGGATGTGATGGAAGACATGATTTTAGGCATGGTTGGAGTGATAACAGAGTTAAAGCACAAGGGTGAGGATATGGATCTAGAGGAGATGATGGAAATAGTTGGAACAATCCCAAACATAACTATGAAGGGGTTGGTGGAATGTAATGAGCTGTAGAGAACAATTAACAAAGAGTAACCTTAGTTTTTACAGCCAGTTGAGGATAAGGAGATCAATGTGCACTAAGCTTCCCTCCCTTATGTCATTCTTTCATTCTTTGTAAACAAGTTCTTTATTCATTTATTCTTTAAAGTTGCAAGATGAGTCAACCCAATTGCTGAGGATGGCAATGTAATTAGTGTGGGGTAATGTTGGGCTAAGAAAAATGGTTAAGTATGAAGAGCTGTGAGAATATGTGGTGCACAAGGGGGTAGGTATATGTGTGCAAGGATTAGTTGAATTGGCCTGCAGGAGTTTTGCACCCAGGAAGACAAAACCCATGAATTAGCCAATTTTGTAGACTACGGGATAAAAATAGAAAAGCAAGTTGGAGTGTGGCTCAAGAAAAGGTTTTGAGTGTGAAAATTTGGTGGCTAAGAAAGGTATATTTTTGGATAAAGCACATGCTGAAGGAAGATGAAAGTTCATTCGTGGATCGATCTATTAATAAGATTAAATCAAGTCTTATTTATAGGATAGTCTATTATAAGCTGATGTATAAAAGCATGCATGTAGTCTATTTTGAGCATGTAGTCTATTTTAAGAGTGCATGGGAAGTGAAGGCCAAGTCTCCACCACTATATATATTTTTTGTATGTAATTGTTTTGGTACCACATCACATTGTTCATGTATGAGTGTTGAGAGTATTTGTATGTGGGTATGAATTAAGGTTTGATACTTGCACATGTTCCAACGCCTTGATATATTGATGTATTCAGGTTTTGTCATGTAAGACTTTATTATGATGGATTATGGAGGATGGATTATGATTATTGATGTATCTAACTATGGTGAATACATGGTGTAATTTTTATATGATCTATCATGTTTCCTTATTACATGTGTTTCTAATATAAGCTCATGATAAGGTATATGTAATGTTCTATACTTGAATGATTGCACTGATAATGGTTACTATGAATATGTATCCTAACATCTTGATAAGAAAGCATAAAGGAGGGACTTGGTATCTTCACGCACTTCAGGTGAGTATTTAGATCTCTCTGAATGAAGTGTCATCGCGCATAGAAATTGAGTTAGAAAATAGAAGACTACATCAATTAAGAAAAAAAACATGTAAAATAAGGAGACATCAAACCAAAAAATGAGTGTGCCAATAAGGAGCAAGGACACCAAATATGATGTTAAAACTATAATCATGGATATAACAAGAAAAATGAAGCCATATAATATAACTAAAAGGAAACCACACACATAAGAAAACACGGATACATATCTTGCATATAAGGCATATTAATCCATAAAGAACATAGATAATGGGTATAAATAATTAATTAAAACACAATATTATAATAGATAATTAGTGATATTGTTGGGACCTAGTTTCGTGTCTAGGTAAATATTATGTGTTAGGGATGTAATTTATATTTATACTCACATATTCAATCAATATTTTTCTGGAAGGTTTTACCTAAGACACAATAAGGCCTCCTCAAGTACATAATTTTAAGATAATTATGAGGGATAGATATTAGTTTTGATTCTAAATACACAATAAAACTATACACGTAATGAAGTAACAAATAATAAAGTACAATAAAATCCCATTATATTCATGTTCAACACAATATTATAGATACCATATGTAAAAATGACACACCAAACCCTAAGATAACAATAATGAAACCTCTAAATATATGTCTCTCTTCTTTCTACGCATCTACATATACACACATATGTACCCCTTCTCCTTGATCTACAATATGAATATTATTTATAGATTGTAATCTACAAGTATATTTGTATGAATGTAATTTTTCAAAAAGTACAAATGCTATGCACAATCAATTATTTTTATCCTTGATCATTTTTTGATATAACACCACCATGTGTTAAAAAGAGTATTTTCATGGATCTAGTTGACTTGTGGCTATTGTATCACTCATACTCTATGGTCACCAAGTCCTTTTGGTTTTTGTTCTCAAAACACCTAGTCAACAACTCCCCACACTAAAATTATTGTTCATCCTTGAACAATTTTATATGTTCAATCTCCACAAAATAAAACTATTATCACAAAAAAATTGAAAATAATCATGTTATGGTCTCAATAATCTTGTCCTTCAACAAAAAAATTATTTTACTCCATTTTGTGACCAACTTGTAACTCTCACCCTTCATAGTGTGACCTCCCAATATATATCTTGTAAATCTTCTACATTTTCTTCTTGTCTTATGAGCAAAGATTCTAGGTGCATTTACTCTACCTGTAATGTCTCGAGGGTGGTTTTCATTATTTTGTGAGAAATAGTATCCTAGACCTTGTACTCAGTGAACTCATCCATGATTGTGTCATGATAATCCCTTTACCTATCTTCTCTATTTGAATCATTTTCTATTAATATTATGTGAGTAAATGTATCCAATTTTTCATAATGTTTTTTTATATAAGGCCTTGTTTTCCTCAATCAAAATATTTTTCCCACCCTTTGTAATAGCCAAAAAATCAATTTTATATAGAAACTTGCCATCATATGCCACTAATCTCTATAGTGTGTTATTCACTTGAACCAAAATGGAAACTACATTTGACAGTTCATTATTTTATATGGTGGTATCTTCCACTGAGCCCTCCATAATTGTTATCACAAAAAAAACACCCTCTAATTTGCATGAATGTGTGAATGAGCAATCAATGTTTTTGGGGTAACAATTTTGGCACACCCAGTGGGAATATAAATTAAATTTTCCATTTTTCCAAGTTTTGGTGTGTATCTTGGTAGATTTCTACCTTTGGAGGATTGTCATCAACACATCTGGAGATTCCAAGCATTCTATTCACTGGTTTCAGCAGTATTGGTGCCTCAGTTTTATGAGAATAATTTAGAAAAGGTCCAAAACAAGTACAACAAAAGGATTTTTTTAGTACCTATAGTTATCACCAGGAAGGAGAAGAAGGGGAAGAACATTTTAGAGGTCACCTTCACCACCAAACATGACTCTATCCACACCACCTCCTGGTAGACCCCTCTTGTTATCTATAAGGGTTTTGAGACCTATAAGAATTGCACAACAGGAAAACCTACCTTTTACTAGCTTTACTAGTAGTAGTCCTCTTGATCTCAATGCCCAGAATCCCACTCCAGTAGTGACCCTAAAATTTATCCCTTTCTTTACTGGGGAAAATCATACCACTCTAGTAGACCACATTCAAGATATAGCTAATGTTTGTGTTGTACATCAAATTGTTGAATATGATATAGCTATGAAGCCGCTAGCTTCTTCATTTAAGGGAAAAGCTTTGCAATGGTTCATAAGTTTGACAACAGGATCAATTACCAACTGGAATGAGCTAGGGACATCCCTTTACAACTAGTTTGGAGAAAAGGTAGATAACTTGTCCTTGCTTGAACAATTAACGACCATAAAGAGGGCTCTAAATGAGCTCATGTAAGATTTTAACTTTATCTTTCAGAAGATGTGGGAAATAATTCCAAACCTTCTAATACCAACTCCAAAAGGTGTTTTCCTTTAATTTTTAAGAGCATTGAATTCTGACATTACAGTCATGATTCAGTTTATGGGGGTGTAACATTTCATGGTACTTATGCAATTGCTATTAGGGCTAAAAATTGTCTCATTCAGGCTCATAAGCTTGCTCCTAGACCTCAAATGCCTATTTAACAAGAGATTGAGAGCCAAAATTACCATCAAACACCTGAGTTAGTTCCTATCCCAACCCCAAGAAATCAAATCTCTAGGCAAACATCCAATTCTTCAATTACCTCAGTTGAATTGCAAGAGGTAATGAAACAATTGCAAAATTTTGGAATGAGTTAGTATCTATTAAGAGGCAAGAAGCCCAAAGTTTCATACCCTATCAACCTCCATACCAACCCAATAATACCTCTTACCAATCAAACAAGCCTCCTACCCAAGGTACAAATCAAAATCAATTTCCTTCTGCTAGGCCATTTAAACCATATAATCCCAATGCAACTAGCTCATCCTAAGCCTTGGTCCCAATTCAAAACAATGTTGTGCAAGATTATGAGTGGTGTTTCCCTTGTCATCTTCCACACAACCAATCAACATGCTCCAATGGCATCATAAACCAATATTTGATGGTGCCAAGTGCATTTTTTTCTCAAAAAACACTTGTAGATGAAAATCAACAACAAATGGTTGCTCAAGAGCAACCTCCAAATGATACTTCACTTGCGAATTAAAAAGGAAAAGAATTTTGTGGAATAAATCAAACTTTTCCACAGGGTGTAGCTGCCAATACCAAATATAGAAAGAGAGCTATGGTATAAGGAAATTCAACAGATGTGAATCCTTTTCAACCTTCTTTGACACTCCAGGGAGATGGTAACTCAAGCACAGTTCCATGTGTGCAAATTCATCCTAAAGAACATTCCATATCATCCCAAGTGCATGAAAAGGTTTTTGTAAGTAAGGTGCATAAAAAAGATCATTCAGATCCTTTCAACAACCTGGAACAGATGAAGAAAACCAACGTGAGCATTTACATGTGGGAATCATTAGCAATCTTGGGACAAAGGGATTTATTGCAAGCAACTATGGCCAACTTTCCTATCCCAAATGAGTTAGCCAATGAGAAAGAAAATTTATCACCAATGAAATGCATCAAAAGGAGGGTCAACCAAGTAGAAAAATGAAACCTCCACCCTTATATGTGTCTTTGATCATAGAAAATAACTTGGTGCACAATTTTATGATTGAATTTGAAGCCAACAGCTCAGTGATGCCAAAACAGATTGTAGACCAACTAGGCCTCAACTATGAGCCTCTTTTAAAATGTGTGGTGTAGTTGGATGGGACATAAGTAAAAACTATTGGAGTTATCAGAGGTCTAAGCCTCACTCTGCATGCATTTTCAAGTGTTTCAGTATCTCAAGACATATGCATAATTGATTTGCCTCCACTTTTTTTCTATGTCTATCTAGATATTTCACCGCTAAGATTAGAGGGTACATATCAACAGATTGGTCTCACATTATCTTTAGGACAAGGTATGGAACTAAGGACACTATTAAGTCTAAACATATTGTTGGATACCATGTAGAACCTTATACGTCCAACCCTGTCAATGTAAAATATACAATATTTGATTAAGATGATTGCCCAAGTACTCAAGAGACAGATGCTCATATTGGGGGAATTCATGACTTAGCAATTGATGAGTGAGAACATAAGTGCTATACCTATGATCCATATAAAGAGATTGAAGAATGTGGTCTTGGGATCTATTGTCTACATGAAGAGAATGCACCTCTTCCCATTATGACCAAGCCAAATGATGAACAAGATGAGGGCATTTGGAAAATGTTCTTTAATGGATTTCAGAAGCAGGAAAGGTGAAGGAGGAGGTGTAGTTATTATATATCCTAAAGGAATTAAATATTAATCAACTTTTAGGTTCTAATTCATCTACTCCAACAACACAGGAGAGTATGAGTCCCTCATACACGGGCTTCAATGGGAAAAGAAGAACACTAAGAACTTGCAAAATTTTAGGGATAGTGAATTGATAGTGAACTAGGTCAAAGGGTCCAATGCAGCCAAAAATGATCTACTCAAGGCCTATAAACACATAGTGTGGGATCTATTGGAGGATTTTGAAGCCTTCAATATTCAGGCCATCCCAAGAAAGGAGAATGAGGTTTCTAACAAACTTGTTGCAATTGAAGTAAGGGTCAATGTTGTTGAGAATGTGAAAAGAGACAAGACACAACCGCATATCAAGATGGTGGTAAGGCTTACCATACCATAAAATGTCACAAGTTGGCAAGTATTTGAGAATGACCAGAAAATTGTTGATTTTATTCAAGAAGAAGAAGAGTTTTCTTCAAAGAACCAAGATAAATTGGAGAATCAATATGTTGACCAAGTGGTTCAACTAAGAACAAACAAGTTGCCTAAGGGCCTAATCACTTTGGAGTCCATTTTCAACCCTAATGACCAATTCAGAAAGGAAAAGCAAAACATGATGGTCAAGGGTGATGATGGAGAGCCTATCTCAGTGGGTCAAGGAAAATCTCTCTAAATTGGAAAGGCGAGCATTTCTCAAGAAAATGATGATTTTGTAAGACTTTGTCAAGAGTCTGTCGATTTTTTGCATGGAGCTATGAAGAAATTAGAGGTTTTGATCCTATCTTAGCCCAGCATACCTTTGAGTGAGATCCAAATTCTATGCCTGTTAGTAAGAAGAAGAGGCCTACAAATCCACATATTGAGCCCTTGATGAAGAAAGAGTTTAACAAACCTGATTGAGGCAAGAATAATTTTTCGCATCAAGCACTCATCATGGGTGGCTAATCTAATCCCAATGCGTAAGAAGAATGGAGAGATAAGGCTATGCGTGGACTTCAAATATCTGAACGAGGATTCCTGAAAAGACCACTACCCACTGCCCTTGATGGAATTTTTTTTATAAATGGTGGCAGGTTCTGGAAGGTTTTCTATTCTAGATGGGTACTAAGGATATAACTAGATCATGGTAAAGAAATAAGATGAGTTTAATACTACCTTTATTACAAAATGGGGAACCTATGTGTATAGGAAGATGTCATTTGGCCTATCAAATGTTGGGGCAACATTCCAAAGAGCCATGGACATGGCATTTAGAGGGATGATTACCAAGATTGTTCTTGTTTACCTTGATGATATCATGGTGTTCTCCAAAGATGCAGCTAGCCATCTTCTTCATCTCAAGAATTTTTTTGAAAGGTGCAGGGAGTTTGGAGTCTCTTTTAACCCTAAGAAATGCATCTTCTTAGCTAATGAGGGTAAAATCCTTGGTCACATTATCTCTAAATAAAGACTAAGCATTGATCTAGAAAGAGTTAGTGCCATTCTGACATTGCCATTTCCTATTCATAAAAATGATCTTCAAAGATGCTTAGGAATATTTAACTTTGTTAGAAGGTTTGTACCAAAATTTTCTAATCTGGTCAAACCACTGACATTGATGCTAAAAAAGAGCATGAATTTCAAGTGGACTACTGAAGGGAAATACATTTTTGAAGTTATAAAGCATGTTATTGCATAGGCCCTAACTCTCATAAATCTTGATTTCTCAAGGAATTTTACTTTATACACCTTTGGAGATGCAGAAACAATATTAACTATGCTAGTGCAACAGAATCAAGAAGGGATAGAGAAACCTATTGTATTTTTAACCCAGGGCCTTAAGGATTATGAGGTAAGATATTCATTCATTAAGAAGCATGTCCTTTCCATGATAAGAAGTTTAAAGAAACTAAGACATTTAGTGTCCAATAAAAAATTCATCTACTAGTTTCACATGTTGGTGTGAAAGATTTTCTTTTGAAAAAGACCTAAATGAGAAAAGAGATGCTTGGATAACCAAGGTCATGTAATATGACATTGCTATCAAGGTAACCAAGTTGATTAGAGGCAAGGGGATTTGTGAGCAACTAGTTTTAGGTCAGAAAATAGATGAAGAATCCATCCTTGTGCTTCAAGATGACCAAGAACAACTAGCTGACCCTCTGCCTACTCATTGTTGGACTCAAGATGTGATGCACTTTCTCCAAACAGACCAATTCCCTTAAGGATTGAGAAAAGCTAAGAGAAGGTGATTTATACTTCAATCTATTCCATATGTTCTTATTTATGGCATTTTATTCAGACAAGATGTGAATGGCGTTCTCCTAAGATGCATCAAAATCGATCAAATAGAAAAGGTATTGCAATATTTTCATGATGGAGAAGCAGGAGGTAATTTTTATCCAAGAGTCACAACTCTCAGAATCTTGAAGTCTGGGTATTATTGGCCCAATCTCTTCAATGAATGCTATTTGCGGGAATAGGTGTGCCTTCTTTATAGGAAAAGAAAGATTAACAACCCTTCCACTCCACTCCATCTCTGTAAATGAACCATTCATGCGATGGGGGTTGGATTTCATTGAAGTAATCAACCCAAACTCAAGCTTGGGTTACAAATGGATCCTCACGGCCACAAATTACTTCAGTAAGTGGACATAAGAAGTTGCATTCGAGGAAGAAAATGAAGCCAACATTATGGATTTTTATGAAGTGATTTTGGAAATATTTGGTGTTCCTTCCACAATTATTTATGATAATGCTATGGATTTTCTTGGAGTAAAAATATCTGATTGATCTGTGAAAAATGGTGTATACTTGAGCACATCTTCAAACTATTACCCTCAGGGTAATGGGCAAGCTGAATTCAACAACAAGAATCTCTCGAGGATCATAAGGAGAACTTTGGATGAAAACCAAAGGACTTGGAATAATAAGCTAAAATCATCCTTGCAGACTGATAGGATTACTCCCAAGAGATCGACTGGTAGCTCTCCCTAAAAATTGGTTTATGGAAAATAAGAAAGGTTGTCAATATCTCTTGAACTACGTTGGAAATTATCAAGTAGGTGAAGTTGTTTGAATTTGAATCCATGGAAGTTAGATATGTAGAGCTTATGGAGCTGGAAGAATTGAGAATTCAAGCAGTGCAAGCAACATAAAAGGAGCAAACTCAAATCAAGATGAGTTTTGATAAGAAGGCCAAAGCCAACAGCTTTTAGGAAAGAGACATGGTCTTGAAATGGGATGTAGAAAAAGCCAAACCAGGTATACACTCCAAGTTTGATGCAATATGGAGTGGTAAATACATGGTATCAGGATACAAATAAAATAATGATTTATAATTCTCAATATTGGATGGGGATGAGTCACAAATTCATGTTAATGGAATCTATCTAAATCATTGCTACTGAATTGAAGTTTCCCCCATGTATATAGTAGAATAGTTTTCAATTCCTCTAAGTGATTTCAGTAAATTTTCTTGTTGGTAAAGTAGTTTCAGTTTCCCTAAGTGATTTGCATAGTTTTGTTTCTTTTGGAGGGTATTGTTGCACAATGCTCATGAAGGATTACAGAGGAAATATGTGGAGAAGATTACTTTCAAAGTGTCAAGGATCAACTGCAATCCCTTAAAAATAAAAATGTATATAAACTAAAATCAAAACTCTAGGGGAAACATTCAGAGTCATCCATTCATCCCTAACAAATCAAAATTTGGGATCAAAACAATATGCACCTAAGGTTTAGACTGCCATTTTCCAATTTCATCATAGCTTGCAGAGGAAACATGGTGAAATCATTAAGTTGAAACAATTTTCCACTCTCACAAAAATTAAATTCAGAAAATTTTATGATGAGAGTGATCAGTTCAAGCTTGAGATCAGTTTCAGTCCAAACAGTGCTTGAGGTAGATTCAAGGGGTAAAAATTCAAGTTTGAGATTAGGCTACATATTTTCAAGATAAGTCCATGCCTAATGGATGCTTCAAGGCCACTGATCTCTTCATTTGGCAGGTAGATAACCCCGTTGAGTCACAAAATTGTTATAAAAAATTCCCCCCAAGGTAATTTTGATAAGTTGAACTTTTTTCTTGGCTTGGATAAGGGTAAAATTGGTAAAAATGGAAAATATAACTGTTCTAAGGTTTCCCATTTCCTTTGTATAACTCCTTATTCCCATACTTAGCAAAAAAATTGGGAAAATTTGGGGAAAATGGTCATTTCTAGACCATTTCGGGTTCTGTAGGTACACAAGGTACAAGTTTTTCAGAGGCTTGATTTCCTCACATCCTCGAGAAATTTGCAAAGCAAAGAAAGTTTGGGGTGTGCAGTGTATTGCGGGTTCGAGGTGAGTTGCAGGAACTAGGTTGTCGAGCGGAACAATTTATGTGAGAAAATTTGTTCCCCGGAATGAGAGTTGGTGTGAAGAACAAAGGAATCAATGTTTCCCAGGTGGGGAACGTGTCATGGGAACTGACGACATGGGAGGAATGGTTCCCAAGAGGTAAAGGTTCCCCGGAAAGCAGTAAAGGCCATAATTTAAAGGAGATAGAGAACACTGTGGACAATACAAAGTTATAAGGAACAAGTGGCCCAATTTCCTCCTTCCATAATTTCCCTGTAAATCTGATATACCCACACTGCAAAGGGAAAATCAATTAAATTTGGACTGTGGAGTCGCATAAGGAACCAATTTTGACCCCTGAACTTAAAATGGACATAACTTTCACCCAGATTATCCAAATTTGATAAAATTTACATCGTTGGAAATATATCAACATTCTCTATATCATTGGAAAGTTGTATGAAGTTTTAATGATATTATATTGGTGAAAAATAAGAAAATTTCCTTAGCATTAATGTATGTAGTTCTAGGTTTCTCAACCATAAGATTTGATATGATATGGTTCCTTTTCTTCTTCCAAAAGAAAATTGACATGGGAGAGTGGGTTTGGCAGGGTTCCCACAATTTTTTTCAAAGATTTAATGCACCTTCTTTGTGGTTGGAAAGGGGAATTCAAATTTCCCTCTATTTTCCCCCCTATCTCCCCCATTTTCTATATCATGTAAAAAGAGGCTCATTTGTAATGTTGGACATTCTGGTAATGCTTGTGCATTCTCTTTCAAGTGTTACACATGTGTGTATGAGCTACAAGCCTCAGATTTGAGCTTCTGCATGGTGAAACTTTACTCTCACCTTCATTATAATGTATTGTGCATCCTTTTAAAGTAATAAAATACCTGTTTTGTGGCTATTTTTTCCCTAGCTATGTTCTATTGCATTTTCCTCACCTTTCATTGCATATCGCGAATATTTTGTGCATATTACTTGTACTCGTGTCTCAAATCTGGAAGGACTGAGTCATTTGAGAAAAAAATGGAACCGTCTCCAAGTTGTGGGACCTTACGCATTTTAGACAGATCTCCGGAGAAGGCTAGTTCTTCTATCTATTTCTACTCCTACTGCTACTCCTAATGTTGAAAGGGAAAAATAAGCTAACAATGCTAAGGGACCAGGGATAAAAGGATAATAGAAAGGAAAACTAATCTAAGGAAGGCGATAGCACCAATAAAAGAGGGATGAACACTATTTGTTCTGAGTAAAAATGAAAGGAAAGGCATGAAAGAAGGCTAGGCATGTTTAGCACAACTAAAACATATTCACCATATCAGTTTCATGGAGCACAACTAAAATGGAGATGTAAGGGATGTATAATGACACAACAAGCACGTAATGCAAAATAAAGGAAAGAAGAAAGAATAAAAACATGCTTAGGACAGAGAATAGTCACAAAACGATGCTTCCATTACTTCTAGAAATGCATAGAATTGTTAGAATGGTGAAATAGGTTGATATCCACATGCATGAGCCAGATCTAGAGGTCTTTGAATCAAAATATAGAAACTATGAAGTCCTTAGCAAAATGTGTAAGGATCCAAAATGTCCAACATTAACAATGATCTTATCTCTTACATTTATAGATTAATCCATGGGAGAAGAAGAGAATAAGGAGGGAAAACCCAATTTTGAAATACAACCACCAACAAGAGGTATTCAATGCTTGTAAATTCATTTCCCCAAATTTGTTTGGCATATTAGAGAAGGAAAGAGGGCATATCAGATCAAATCAGGTGGTTGGAGGAATCAGATCCACTCATTAATTCCTAGAAATCTGTTTTCCCATTTCTCACCTACCAGATCCACCAATAATTTGAATTTGAATGTCTAGCATAGTAGCCTACATTAGTATTTATAGATTGAGACCATTTACACGTCGATTGAAGCATTGTAGTAAAAGACATGGCTATCAAAAGTTTTTAGATTCATCTATGCACGTAAGACGCATGGCACCATTGCCGGGGACTTCTTGGAATTTCTTGGTGTTTTAAGGTGTTTGAGCATCTGTTTATTCAAGTATTTGAGCTGCTACATTGTCAAGATATAATCCTATGTTTCAAATCTGCAAGTTTTAAAGCAAAGGTTTCAAGCTCAGCCTGCCCTTTTTCATTTCCCAATAGTTTAGAAACTTTGCTACATTATGTTTGGTTGATTTAAGAAGCAAAGGTCTGGTTTATAAAGCATTGTAAGGTTGTCACTATTAGCAAACATTTGACATAATTATTTTAGTGCATTCTTGCACAACTGAGGTGAATTTCCTTAGTGGCGATTCCATGTTGATTTGAATTTATAAATACCAGTGTCTTGAGCTTTCTATCATTTATTTTTGTGTTGTTGATCTCTGTAAAACTGGAGGGAAGAAGATATCTCTTCCTTAAAGACTCTGCTAAGAAATTGTTCTCAGATTTAAGAAATTTAGAGTTGGAAGGGAGAAGAGTTTGGAAAGTGGTTAACGGTTAGACATCAGGAAAAGATATAGCCATTGGTGAGAGAGATCGGCCTTTGGTAGAGGACTATCACTCTTCTTCAAGTTATTCTGATTCAAGCAATCCTCTCATAAACTTGTTTGCCTCAGCCGGTGAAGGTCCTTCTGCTGTACCTAGTAAGTTCCTTCTCCAATCTACACCTCTATGTTTTAATTCGAGTCAAACTTTGCAAGAAAAATAGCACTTAGAGGATACCAGTTTTGTGAGCCACATTCTTGAGCCCCAAAGACATAGCACTCCTCATCAACTTTCCTCACCTCCAAGATCACCCCCACCAAACAATATGGCTCAACCTAGACCTCCATTTGTTGTTAACACCTTTGGTCCTATAAATTTTAGAGGAATGGATGGTTACCCAAATGCTGTCCCACAAGATGTTAGAAATAGGTTGCCAAAATTCCAAGGTAACAATGCCATTACTGGTGATCAGCATCTCAAAATTTTTGATAATATAATGGAATATTTTGAGATAGAGTTTGAAGATGTGTATAGTAATTTTTTTATTCATACACTTGAAGAAGATGCTAGGGATTGGTACAAGGCTCTACCTAATAACTCTATTGATTCATGGACTGAAATGAAAAATGCATTTAGGTTGCAATATGGTGACAAGACTAATCCTAGATTTCTTTTGTCTGAGTTTGAGAATATCAATAAGAACCCTAATGAATCAGTCCACGAGTTCAACACAAGGTTTAACAAAACTTTGAGAAGGCTGCCTGTTGGTTTGAGGCCTTGTGATGAATCATGTTTAATCAAATATGCATATGCATTTGATAAAAAGGCAGCCTATTACCTAAGAGACAAGAATCCAACCAATATAAGACAAGCTTTCACGATGGTACTTCAAATTGAGAACAATATCATGGTTGTTGGGAAACCTCTTAAGAGAGATGGTGTAAAATTGATAAACCCTGAAAAACCTCAAGCTAGCAAAGGTGCTGATTTAGAAGAGGTTGTGAAGACTTTGGTAGGGGCTGTCAAAGAAATCTCATACAAGTTGGCAAGAGATGAGAAGGGAATTGGGTAGACTTCACAAGGTCAGCCTAGGCAGTAGGTACAAGACAGATTTGGAAATCACCATAGGAATGAGCAGAGGTTTGATGACAAAGGTAAAGGGCCAGTTGGATCTGCAAATAGACAACCCCAAACACGTGAAAATAGATTGGTTCCTGACCCTCTAATTGCCAGGGTTGCTACTGTTGCTGAAGTTGTTGATATGGATTGGTGTGATAGATGTTTTCTTCCTCATCCTCTATGTGAAGTGGACCAACAGGTTGATGAAGCTGATAATGAGGATGGAACCGATGATGGTATTTGCATGGTGGGCTGTTCTTCAAGATCATAAGGGGAGCAACATCTACTGAAGTAATAAGTGCTAGGACTGCTGCTACCTTTTGGGATTACATCAAGTGGGTACAAGTATTTCTCCCCATTCATGCTCTTGAATTTGATGTAGTACAAGCTTTTGAAATCCCTAACAATGACTTTGAATACTTGAGAGATTTGATGATTAAGAAGTATGATGGTGGTATCCCTTCGAAGGAAGATAGAAAATTGTTGATGAATGTTGTTGTAGCTCAAGAAAAGGACTATAACACTAGAAGCAAAGTTGATAAGGGAGTTGGGCCTCAAGCCAAACCTAAAACACCCTTGCTCACAAACATTCCAAAAGAAGCTCCTAGGAAGGAGACACTTACCAAAAGTTCTGCTGTCCCAAACAAAAATTACAGTCCTTCTCATGCCTAGGCTGCTAAGAATACTTGTCCATTTGATGAACCTTCTTTCTTCCCTTCCAATGTTGTCTTACCAAAGAATGTTCCATATGATATAGCCCAAGTATTAATCCAAATTAAAGTGAGTGTTCCAATCATTGAGTTGCTTAGAATTCTTGAGCATAAGAAGAGAGCATGTGAGTACTTGGGATTGAGGGAAGAAAAAGTTACTCCAAGTAGAAATGTAAATGTTGTTGAGACTCCCCTTCAAATCATTGTTGGCCTTGAAACACCACCCGTAGTGGAAGATCTTGGAGAGACACCTGAGGTATATTTGGGTACATCCTTGGTTGATTCCCAATTGAATGTTGGTCCATTCTTTACAACTTTGCTCATAAAAGATAGGCTCCTTCAAAATTGTATGTTTGATTCTGGTGCATCATGTAATGTCATGCCTTTACAAGTCATGAATGAGTTGGATATTAAGGTGACAACTGCCTATGGGAAGTGTATTTCCATGGATTTAAGGGAAGTGCCCGTGGTTTGTTGTGTGAAGGGTTTAGTATTGCAACTTCTAGCCTATTCGGGTAAGAATTTGAAACTGGATGTTGTAATTTTTGATTGCCCTACCAAATGGGGTATGCTTTTGTCGAGAAAATGGGTTGCAAGTGTTGGTGGCAGCATTCAGATGGACATGTCTTTTGCTACTATTCCCATTAAGGGCAGCCTTGTCAAGCTTTATGGAGAAAAGAAAATGTTACATCTAATTGAGGATCCAATTAATGCTTCCTATGAAGTGTTGTTTGTTGATATAGATGCTGAGAATTTCATTGGTTTTATTGATGGAAAAGAACACAAGATGGAAAAATCAGAATGCCTTGATATGGTAGGTTCTCCATGGACATTGCTATTTGATGGAGCTTGCTCCAAATTTGGAAATGGTGCTGGTATAGTTCTACTCTCTCCTAGTTTATAAGAGTTTGATTTTTCCTTCAAACTTAATTTTGAATGCACTAACAACGTTGTTGAGTATGAGGCATTGCTGTTGGGGTTAAGAATTGCATGGAACTATGGAGTGAGAGATATTGTTGCAAAAGGAGGCTCAGAGCTGGTTGTCAGACAAATAAGAAAACTGTATGCTACAAAAAATTAGCGTATGAAATAGTATAAGCATGTAGTTTGGGATCTAATTGAAATGTTTGATTCCTTTAACATTGTTTACCATGACAGAGGTCTTAATGCTGTTGCTGATAAGTTGGCAGTGCTGGGTTCTAGATTTGAAAATTACACCATTTCACCTTATTGTGAATACAACATTGAAGTCCTGACTAGGCCAGCTGTCCCTGATAATGTGAAACATTGGCAAGTCTTTAACAATGATGCTCAAGTGCTCAAGTTCTTGTAAAACCAAAGTGAGTTTGTAAATCAGAATATTTATTGGGAACCAATGGTGTGTATGACTGAAGGAAGAGAAACTTTTTTTGGAAAAGATATCATCCAATTGAAAACAAACACCATTCCTAGAGCTCTTGTTGCACTTGAGTCAAATTTTAACAATGCTGATTGCATCATAAATAGAAAGATGTCTGCTTCAAGGGATGTGGAAGAGCATGAATTGGGAACAAAGGACAAACCAAGGAAGGTTTGGTTGGGCAGCAGTTTAAACAAGGAAGAAAAACAGTCCTACCTCCAATTGTTAAAAAAATATCAAGACTGCCTTACTTGGTCTTATTCAAAGCTGAAGGCATATAGAGAAGATTTATTTTAGCATGAGATCCCTCTTGAAGAAAATGCCAAACCATTCAGACAGAGGCAAAGGCCAATTAATCCAATTCTCTCCTTGAAAATGCAAGAGGAATTAAAGAAATTGAGAGATGGAGGTATTATTCAGCCCACTAGATATTCATCTTGGGTTACAAACCTTGTGCCAGTCAGAAAGAAGAATGGAGACATCAAAGTTTGTGTGGATTTTAGAAATCTAAATAAATCATCCATGAAGGACAACTATCCCTTGCCAAATATGGAAAATATGTTGCAGCTTGTGACAGGGTCTGAATTACTTTCTACATTGGATAGTTTCTCCAGATATAATCAAGTGGTTGTCAAAGAATCAGAAAGACTTAAGAAAACATTCACTACTCCTTGGGGAACATATTTTTTTGTTAGAATGCCTTTTGGTTTGATGAATGATAGTGCTACTTTTCAAAGAGCTATGGATTTTGCTTTTGCTGGTTACGTCAATGAGTTCATTGCAGTTTACTAAGATGATGTGACTATGCTTTTAAGGCAGCGAGGTGATTATTTGCATCACTTGGAGAAGATGCTGATCAGATGTAGGGAGTATGGCATTTCTCTTAATCCAAAGAAGTATCATTTTGGCGTGTAAAAAGATGGTGTTATGATAAACCCTGAGAGAGTAGAAGCAATCAACAAAGTACCTATCCCAAGAACCAAGAAAGGCATCTAGTCTTTTTTTGGCCAAATCAATTTTATTAGAAGGTTTGTTTCCAATTTTTTTGAGCTAACTCTTCCAATCACAAGCATGTTAAAAACGGATTAAGTTATCAGGTGGGAGGAGGTTTCCATTTAGGCTTTTGAAGGGATAAAGGATGCACTTAAGCATGCACCTGTTTTAACATCTCCAAACTATAAGAGGCATTTCCAAATCTTTTCCTTTGCCTCTGAATATACCATTGCTTCATTTTTGTTACAAAAGGATGGAAATGGGGCTGAGAGGCCTATTGCCTTCTTTAGCAAGGCTTTACAAGCAGCTGAATTGAAGTATACAATCATGGAAAAACAAGCGTTTGCCTTGGTGAAAGCAATAAAGATTTTTAGGCCTTATATACTAAACTCAAAAGTTATTGCTTATGTTCCCCACACCATGGTGAAAGACATCTTATCAGAAATGGAGATCTCAAGTAAAAGATGTAGATGGGTCAACAAACTGCAAGAGTATGATATGGATATCCAAACCACAAAGTTAGTAAGAGGTTTGGGTCTTGTTAAGCTCATGGCTGAGAGTAACTTGCAAAATGTAGAAGTGAATCAACTAGAGGAAGAAAGGGTAGATCTCCTTGAGAAATTGATGAGTTCTGAATGGTACAAAGATGTGATATTCTACCTCAGGCACCTATGCTATCTTAGTCACTTGGCTAAAAATAAGAAAAGAGTCCTCAAGCTGGCTTCTCAAATGTATATCATAACAAACCTTGGGCTGGCTTAGAAGAACCCTGAGGGTGTCCTCTTGAAATGCATAACTAAAGATGAAGCTCCCAAGATAGTTGCTGATTTCCATGGGGGAGTTTGTGGAGGCACTTTGCTGGGAGGGTGACAACACATAAGATTTTGAGAGCTAGTTATTGGTGGCCTACTCTTTTTAAAGATGTAACCCAGCTGGTTAGAAAATGTGATAGTTGCCAATGTTTCTCTGGAAGACTGAAAGCTTCAAGCTCCCTTCCTTTGCAGCTTGTATCAATTGGAGCCCCTTTCAAACAATGGGGAATGGACTTCATTGGTGAGATTTTAGATCCTTCTAGTGCTGGTCATAAATGGATTCTTGTAGCCACTGATTATTTTATGAAATGGGTTGAAGCAATTCCATCTAAGAAGGAAACACACCAAGTGGTAATAGATTTCTTGTTGAATCATATCATATGCAGATTTGGAGTTCCAGTTAAGATTGTATCTGATAATTCCATGTGCAATGAATATGGGATAAATTTGACTTATTCTTCAAACTATAATTCACAAGGGAACGGAAAGCTGAGTCCATTAATAAGAGCTTGCTCAAGATCATTACAAGGACCTTGGAAATGAACAAGAAGAAGTGGGGAGAACAATTGAAGTTTGTAGTTTGGGCTGATAGAATAACTCCTAAAAGAGAAACTGGTAAAAGCCCGTTTGAATTGGTGTATGGAATTCAAGCTTTGTTGCCCTTACACCTGCAATTATCTTCATTTCAGTTTGCCCAATAGTTGGAAGATCAAGAGCATGGCCCATATGAATCAAGGATCAATCAGATTATTGAACTTGATGAGGAAAGAAGAGCATCCCATCAAAGGCATATCAAATTTAGAGAGAAATTGAAGAAGTTGTTTGACAAGAAGGTTACTCCTAGAGCCTTCAATATTGGAGATCTGGTTTTGCTGTGGGATAGTTGGCACGAAGACAAGGGCAAACATGGAAAGTTTGATGCGTTATGGATGGGCCCTTATGCTATTGACATCATAATTAGTGAACATACCTTTTTTCTCAAAGATCTAGATAGGGAATTGCTGGAGTTGCCTGTTAATGACAGACATTTAAAACATTTATTGGATTAAATCCCCAAATTGAGGTATGCACAAATTGTACATTTGTATAGTCTTTGTGTTTTACTTTGTTTTTGTTGTTGGTTGGTGTGTGGTTTTCCCATTTGTCCTTGGCAACCACTTTTGGGTGGTTTTCTCGGTTCATTTGTGGTGGTAATTTTGATTTTTGAGCTACCTTGTATTTTGACTCCTTTGCCCAATGGTTTTTTGGCACTTGGTCTACGTTTTTTCCTTGTGGCACTCACTGAGAGTGCCCATCCCTAAGCAGGAGCCAATGTTAGTGCCCTAATTTTTCCATGTCTACTTTTGCTCAGAAAAATTTTATTGCTCGAAGTTAGTGATCTGTATTTTGGCCCCTCTGGTTGAATGCCTTCAAAATGCCCATAATGCTATTGTTTTTCCCTATTCTGAAACAATATTCTAAGTTGCCCCCTTTTGTGCCCTAGTTTTTTCAATTTTTCGGGATGTGTTGTTTCTCCTTCGCCAAATCATGCATGAAATCGTAATTGACCGAATCTGAAGTGTTTGTAATTAAAAACCCAATCCCTAGGTTGAAAATAATTTTAAATCATGTTTCAATTGATTTAAAATCAAGAAATTTTCCATCCTTGTTAAATTTTTTGAATTCTAGGGAGTCCTCTATATTTTTTACGTTTTGACGGTTAGACGGGCATCTTTGGCCCATCAAATTTGTCCTCTACATGCAAGAGCAACGTGGTAGGTTCCTATTGGCCGAGGATGGTTGGAAAATGTTTTTAACTTATCATTTTTGGCAAAATGGCACATTTCGACCCACGGCTTCACCTTCTGCATTGAGGTGCCTACATGGCACATTTTGATTGGCTAGAAGATTAGCGGGCTTTCCTTAGGAATTTCTAGTTTCATTTTGCAAGATTTCAAAAATGAATTTTTGGCCCGAAATCCCACACCGAATAGGGAGAGGACACGTGGCGTAGAGGGTGAATGGATGGCAAAGGGACTTAGAGAAATTTTAATGTTTTATGTCTCAAAATGATAAAGTGAAATTTTGACCCTTAGGCCCTCGGCCAATCCATGGTGGACACATGTCTAAAGAAAGGTCAGGATGGGGCAGTGGGTTTCGTGATGACTTTGAAGTTTTTAAACTTCAAATGGTAAAAATCAAGGTTCGGCCCAAAGGCCCACATCGAATAAGGAGAGGGCGTGTGTCCACAATTGTAAAAGGCGGAGGGAGGGGCCGAGGAAAATTTTTTAACTTTTGACCTTTGTTGTCTAAAACGTGAAAATGAAAAATTAGCTCTGCGGCCTATACATGACTGACACGTGACACTTTCTAAGGAGTCAAAGGGAGGGTGCGGGCCTGCGGTGTGTTTTAATTTTTTCAAATTTTGTAGGGAGGTTAGAAGGTAGAAATGGAGACTTGGCCCTGTAGCAAATCACAGGGTGCCACGTGGCAGGGAAGAATCGAGATTTCGGGCCCACGGGGGTTTTGTGAAATTTTTTCCAAAATCCAAAAAGGAGTAAAATTGATAGAATTGGCCCACATTTTCAATGGGGCCCACATATGGACACATGGTGGGTCCAGGGGGGAAGCGGGGAAATTTTGCAAAATTTTCCAAATTTCAAAAAGGTCACAAATGCATTTTAAAGATGGTGACCCAATCCAATTGTGTTTTGACACGTGTACCACCTTATCTAGAGTCAAAAAAGGTATTTTTGAGCTTATTCGTAGATCTCATTTGCCACGTGGAGGGCGGACATTTAACGTTGATACAAAATCAACGGCAACTGTGCACCTTCTTGCCACCATTGGAGCTCCAGGAAGCTTGGAATCATCATTTCTTCATCAAATTGCAGCAAATTTTATATGATTCTGCATCGTCTTGGCCTTCTGAGTGCATTGGCATCATTTTTATGACTCAATTCCTTGATCTATGGTGTTTTTGATGAAATTTCTACTCAGCCCTGATAAAAAACGTGAAAAGTGAAAATCAAAATTTGTAGAGGTGAAATGATGAGGTGAAAAGGTGAAAAATGATAAGTGAAAGATTGTTGCATGCCTAGATAATAAAAACGTGACCCTGGGGAGGATAATGATCCAAATTTGTGTAATGATTTAAATTTTTGTGCATACCTGGCAACCTGTGAGTTGTTTTTCTGTTTGGTGTCACTATCTTTAAATCATGAAGTTTTTGTAACAAATTTGACCCCATAAGCATATTCTTTTCTTAGGAAGCAAGAATCCAAGCTGGCATAAAGTATATATCATATTTTTGGAGAATCTGAGAAGCAGGAGAAAAAGGATGTAGAATTTTTGAGGAAAAGACTGAAAGAAATCCATTGCTCTAGAGAGAACCCCTTGAGAACCATTTTTAATTCTCTCTTGTATTAGATTTCATCATGTTGAGTTGGTTTCAGTGGTAAATCCATCAACAAGCTCTGAGATTGTTTTCATAACATTCCCCTGCTGATGTATTCGATCAAATTTTGGATTATTTGGTGTTATCTCTTGGCAAAATTTGTATATGATTATGTTTCATAATGATTTCAATTTTTGTTTCTTGCTCATGTTGCAGTCTTGTGTTTGGGATCTCTCTTGATCATACATGGTATCATTTCTTGTTGATGGTTTGATGGCATCTGCAATATTATATTCAGAAGAGCTTTCATCTGATAAAAGATAAACGAATTTAAAATCATTTAACTGTCCTTGAATCTTGAGATTATTTGTAAACCTTTGGGTGCACCTTAGGTCATGATAAGATAGGGATTTCTGGATACTTTGCTAGTATATTTTCTGCAATATTTTGTAGTAGGTTGTCAAATATTGTGTGGAAGAGTGCATATCTGAGCCTCCATTTGTGCACATATCTTGGTTGAAGGAGTATTTTAAACCTTTTGAAGCATTTCTGCTGTTCAGGTGTTACAAATTTCTTACAAAGGTCCTCAAAGAGTTTGGTAATCTCTGGTTGGTCTTGTCTAACATCTTCTAATAAAATTTCATTCAAAATAACTAACCCTACCCTATACTACCCCTACATTGCATTGTGTATTAGCAAAAGAATACAATCCATTTACAAAAATGCACAAAGCAAATCAGGATAATACTATGTCTCTAGCAGCCTCAGCCTTGTTTTGAAAACATTTCCATCATTTAGTAGTGACAACTCTTTTGATTTTGAATAATGGAGAATTGATCATGTTTTCTCAAGGCCCCTTCCATATAATATGTAAAATACAAGGATATTTCCACCTCCTTCACCAAACAAAGGCTGCAATATAGGTTCTCTTGCCTTGGTTGATAGGCATAACCTAAAATAGTGAGGATCATATCAAAATCCTTCTGAGGTGGTACCCACTCCTTCAAATATTGAGTGCTAACAAGTTAGATAGATGTCTTCCCAGCCACGGTATGGCTTTGATAATAGGGATTTATCTACCTCTGAGTCTCCTTTTGGGATGAATCCATGATGGCCTGCTTGAGTATTGCAAAAAGATTCACACGTTCTTCAAATTCCAACTATTAGGGATAGATAGGATAATACTGTCATAATGAACACTAATCGTAATTGAAGGTAAGGGAATTCTAATGAAAGATGGATCATTACAAGAATTTGTTCATCCACCATTTCACCAATGCACTAAGGAAAGACATGATCACAAGGCTCAACCACATGATGTAAGCATCTCCTCAAATTTATCATCTCACCCCATATCAGTTTCAGGGTGTGCAACTTTGACATGAAGATTGTAAGGGATCTTAGTAATGACACAACAAGCATTGTAATGGCTTCATAAATTGTTTTCAGAAAGAATCCCAGGCCTCCTTTGGATAGAGAATAGTCATTCTGAACAATGCGTTTACACATTACTTCTACTGATATTGCACAGCATTATCAGCATCAAGGCTGAAATAGGTCGACTATCCACATGTCATGAGCTTTATTAATTCATCAGGGGTCTGTGGGAGTAGTCACAGACCCTGTAAAAACTCCCCATGAAGTCCTTAGCAAAATGTGTAAGGATTGTCCTAATTTTTGTTTTCTAGGCCGTAACAATGAACTTAGCTCTTCCCTTTCAGTAGACTAAACCATTGGAGAAGAAGAGAACTTTAGGAGGGAAAACATTTTTTATTAAAAACAACCACCAACACTTTTTATTTAATGCCTGTAAATTCATTTATTCAAGAGATATTACAACTTTGACATCACTGATGTGAAGTACTAGCTCGTATATGCTCAAATCGATACTCAGCGTGATTGGAGCAGATCATATCGACTGCATTGGTGGGGAGAAATATCTTCTTACCATCTCTCACCTAGTCAAAATCATACTCAAGACTTCTGAATTTGGATGTCGAGCATGGTAGCCTTTTCATTGGTAGCTATACGATTTAGACCATTTGCACAGCGATCGTTGCATTGTAAGGAAGAGATATGGACATCAGAAGCTCTTCAGGAGTCATACTGGACAGGTGTTATGTGACTTGGCACACGTTGATGTTACAGATTTTGAGAGGACAATCAATTGTGTCAAATCACACTCATCATTTGGTGTTGGCTATTAGAGAGACAAGTCGATGCTGTGGTAGAGAATTCTTCACCAAGAAATATATCTCCCCTTTGACTAATTATTTGTGGACTAGTCAGGCGTACACAAAGCCAAATTTTCCTCTCACAGAAAGGCATAGTTGAGGGCGCAAAGGTCTTCACATAGAAGAATGAAGTACTAGCAACAAGGTCCATGCAAGTAGAATTTACACGTAATTACCCAACAAGTGGAGGAAATCGGGATTACATGGTGAGAAGAGAATGTATCCTCATGGCGCATACTAATTATGAGGTATCTGTGCGAGGAAATGTGAGATGGCTATGTTCCTAGCTCCATGTGAAGTAAGTGCAAGAAAAACATGTAGGATGAAGAAATGCTAGTGAAAGACACCTAAATATGCATAAGACTGCACGCACAGGTATTGATTGGGACAAAGACCTCAACACAAATCACCTTAGGATGTTAAGTGGAAACAGTGTCTTCCCACGTGCAGTACATAGTTACCAATTTTCATGTGCTAAGAATGTTATTTAGGTGTGTCACCACATACTTTGAAGATATTTGTCTTTACGTGGAATATGGAAGGGGATTCTCAAATGGCTAGGAGAGTTTAAATGGATAACATTCCTACTAGGTGAAAATCTAATTTTTCCCCTTGGGAAAAATCAATCAAAACAACTGTGCACAGGAGAAATGGAAGGCTATAGTCCTCCAGCGTGTTGGTTGTCAAATAGGACTTTACAAAGAGCAACAGTCAGGGGACAAGAAGTCCCTCCTCTTTAATGGGAGAGGTTCCGTTATTCAGAAACGAACCTATTTACAAATATAAAAAACATTTTTTCCTAGTTGAACTTGGATATTACGAAAGTGTTTTCTATAAAGATCATCAATTACAAAAGGACTGAGGAATGAGAATACGAGAATGAGCAGAAAGGAAACATGTCAGAATTATAGATAATAGAGTAATTCCCTTATGTATGCGAAGTTACAGTGAATTGAAACAAGATCATTTGTATCCTATAAATAAGATGGAATTTGAAAGACACAAAGTTCTGTAAATAACATCTGTAAGAACACAAAGTTTCTTAACATAACACAGACAAATGATCTTCACAAAATAAAATGAAAAGATTAGGGATAAAAGAGATCAGATAGAAAAAGAATGAAAAGCCCTTCTATATTGATTTCTTTATGATCTATTTACACTTTCAGAAAATAAGCCAAGTTCTTCTTCCCTTTCAGAATGGTGAGGAGAGGCCATTATATAGTTTACAAATTAGTTACACTCGGTAATTACTTCTTTTAAAACTAAAGCTTAGTTAAAGGGTTTACCAATTGCAATACCCCAACTAATTATTACAAATAAGTTTGAGAGAAAGAAAGGGAAGAGAGAGAGAAGAATTTAGGAGAAGAAGATAGGTGGTTATTGACTGGGAGGGACCCAATGACTTTAAAATATGCTGTCTGAATCTCTTCAATGCCTCGGCTATGTCTCTGCCACGAGGGACTGACGTGTTGGCTGTAGACTGGGTCCAAAATCTGAGACATTTCTCCATTTCCTTATCAAACTCGACATGAGTATGATAATCCTTATTTGCTTCTTCAATGGTAGATTGAAGAGAGCAAATTTCCTTCATTTTTTCTTTGGAAATGGAGCTTTCCTTGAACAGGTTACCTTTGACAAAAGCTCTGAACTGAGCTTTGATTTCTTGCAAGGAGAGAGGCACACCAGAAGTCTCATCCTGAAGATGACAATGTATATCTTTGAAAGCAGATACAACTAGTGTTTTGAAAGCCTCACCCTTCTGCCAGCTATTCTTCAATTCTCCTGAAGCCTCCTCCAGGACCTTGATCTTCCACTCCATGCTGTAAACCCAAGAATTTGATAGATTATCCTTTGCATCATCAAAAACCTTACTCGCCAATAAAATGTTTTCATCTATTTGTCCCATGAGGCGGAGGTCTACTATGCAACTGCTCCAAAGTTTAAGCTCTTTATCTATGATCCCAATAGTGGAGGAGAGCTTCTGTTGCAAGTTGTTCACCTTTCCATGGAGTTTGAAAGCTTCATCGATGAAGTTCAATCCTGCAACAAGCATATCTTCCACCATGGCCTCCATAGCTCTGCCATAGACAAAATACTTGTGCATATCTTTAATACTTTGTACCTCATCTTGGCTCAAAATCACAACTGGTGGAAGAGTAGTCAATGGGGTAGGGTCCAAAACTTTGTCCTTGGACAAAATAGATTTGATGAAACCTATAAGAATTTGGGCTTGTTCTTACAATTGTTCTATGATTTGTTGCCCTTTCTCTACCCTCCCAATGACTCTTGTGACTGTCTCCTGGAGATTGTGGATCTCACCTTCAGGGGTAGACTCTCCCATAGGAATTCTTGAGAGTTCCAGGTCAGATGCCTACAAATCCCGCTCTGGTTTATCTACAGTAGGCTTAGCTATTTCCAGGAATTGCTGGCCCTGAGCATCAGACACTATCCTGGAGGTGATTTTGGCTTTTTTGGCATGAGGGAGGACTAGTGCCTAACAAGGCTGCCACAACATCAAAATTTGGTCCTGAGCTCCGAGAGGAAGACTTTCTCTTCCTACTGTCGACGAGAGGCTGCACCCATGCAAAAGAGGAGGAGGAAGAAGCAGGAGGGGCAAGAGGACCAAGAGACAGAGAACTCATGGCACCCAAGGTTTGCACTACTGTTGTCTCGAGTTGAGACATGAGTGGGGTGCTTGAGACAACTGGTGCAGAGGAATCAATAGTACTTGGAAGCTCAGTGCTCTGTACCTCTTTGTCCTTATCTGTTGGAGCTTCAAGGGCACTTGTAGGAGCTGGCACTTCACTTTCTTCACTTTCACTGAGAACAATGATGTTCTCTGGTCCCAAAGGCAATTCTGCATGCTTTCTCAGGGGATCTTCTTCCACAGGCTCCTTCTTAACTTCTTTGAATTTCTTCTGATATACCTGGGTGGATGAAGAAGGAGTAGAGGCTGTAGGTCCTTGAGATGACAAGGCAGGAGGGGTTTGCACAGGTGTTTCTGATCTGGGGGTTGATGCTTCCCTCCTGGGTGTTGAAACATCCTTGGAGGAGGATTCCCATGAGTGCCTCCTAAGCTCTCAGACTTTTTTATCAAACCAGATCTTAGTCCTGACTAAGACTGGAGCTAGGATCTCAGCCAAATCATCTTTCTCCTTTTTGAACCAATCCAAGTCCTCCAAGGGAGTGTGCTTGACCACATTGTCATACTCATATGAGTACAGATCTGAATTGTCATCCTTGAGTCCTTCAGGAACTTGGTACAAGCCGAGTTCTTGGATTAATTACAGAGAAAACCTGTCGTAATGCCTCCTTCTGGCTTCAAAATCATCAGCACAATCAGCCCAATAGTCTTTTGTGTTTGTCCTATGATGATAGGTTATCTTGATATTCTGCTCCAATAAAATTTTTCAAGTTGAAGCAAGTTCTGGGCTTGAATAAATGGACAGTAATGGGAGCCAGGGCTCTTTCTATATTCTGTGCGTCCAGGGCTGTTTTACAGGTGTAGTTTCCCAAAGAGATGGGGAAGTGCAAACCAGTAATTTTCTTGTCTCTGCAGGTTCTATGCAATTTTTCCAATTGCCTGCATACTTCTATCAAGAGCCATCTTGTCACTGTAGAATATAGGAAGCCTAAGAGGAGTGCTCTCGTAGCCAGCAAGCCTGATATAGGAAATTTTTCTTGAATTGAATAAAATAAGCACCGTAGTGCGATATTAGACTCATGGCTTCGTCAGAAAATCTTCTAGCAGTGTCACCCTCAAGAAGTCTGACCATGTACATGGTGAAAGCATCATTCACCCTTCAGAAATTGCGATTGCTGGTCTCTAGGGTGAACTGCGGGCAGTAAGCATACACAGGATCATCCTTGTGGGCGTCAATGTAAGAAAAGCCAAACCATTGCCTTGATGCCGCCAGAGTATACATAAGGTACGAAGTCATATAGAATTTCTTCATTTGTTGTACATTGGACAGCTGCTCTGCTAGGTTCATACTGATGATTTCTGCCCAGTTGATATTTTGAGTTCCCTCGCACACCATATTGATGAGCGGGCACATCCAAAAATGGAACTCATTAGTAGAGGGTAAGCCCATAACCCGAGCCAGTAGGATTATGAAATCTGACAATTCTTCATTAAATTCTACACGGAAAAGAGTCTTGGATAGATGAGATGCCCCCTTCTTAGGGTTTTTAAGCCAGGACTTCGCCACCCGCGCCTTATAGTTATCATTGTCTTGATTGAAAAGGGTCTGTGCTTGACTTTGGGAGACAACTATGGCATTATCCATTTCTGGAATCCTCAGTGTAGTGCCAATGGTGGCAGCGTCAAGTTTGGCGATGAGCTCCCCATGTTTGTTTGTTAATTCACTCGAATCAAGGTTGAAATGAGCCCCGCATGTGAGCACTGTGTCTGCACATTGCACCGAGATAGGGAAACCACCAGCGAAAGCCAGGACCGCTATCATGAATCATTTGTGCCATTGGTGTAGGGTTCGCATCTTTCAACCTCGACCAAAAATCACCAAAGTCAAGGTGGCGAACTTCACTGTCCCCGATATCAGGAACGACGGACTCTAGTGGTGAGACTTGTTCCTGCCCCCTGGAATTTGATCTTCATGTTGATAGTAATTCAGAGAGAGAGAGAGCTGCAAGCTAGACTTGGGGATGGAATTGCAGAGGGGATGGATACGTGCATGTAGGAATTTAGATTGCAAGGGTTTCGAGCAATAGATAGCATGAAAGTAGTGTGAAAAACGCATAGGGGGTTTGCTCATTATATAGCCGTTTAGGAGAGAGAAAGGTAATAAATGCGCATTAAATACATACCTACCAATTTGAAAAGCAATATATTCTAGGTAGAGCGGGAAAAATTAGCACGAATGGCACTTGGTTCATTTAGGACACGAGGGACGCGAAAGCGCGAAGTACGCGGCCTCGGCCGATTCGGACGATGCGGGGAAAAGATGCACAAAAATGCTTTTGGGACATGCGGGACATAAGTACGTGGAGTACGCGACATTTGGGACATTTGGGCCACAAAAGCGCGAATCGGGTGAATCGAAAAATGGAACAACTTGGGTCATGGGTGAACTTGGGACATTTGGGACAAAAAGTTCCGACGGGCCCGAAAAGGACAGACTTCAGGTAAATCGGCCGATCGGGGAACAGAGGGCCCAATTGAACTTGGGACACGTGGGACAAAAATGTTCGACAGGCCCGAAAAACACACAAAATGACCCAAAAACGTAGATTTTTTTCAATTTCCTCAACTTTTCACATTATCAGTACAACAGAAAAGACACTTAAACTCAAAATTTTGAAATTTCTGCTTCTTAAAAGCAGGGGAATTTTGAGTGGACAACACAAGGATAAAAGGTTTTGGACAACAAAAATAAAGGGATACATGAACCCATAAAAAGGTGACCTAGATAAGATTTCCTTACCTAGATCACAATACAATGAAACCCCATTAATTTCAGACAGATCGAACAACAAAAAGGGGGGAAGAAAACTGAATTTCTCATACCTAATCAACCCTAGTCCAAGACTTCCCACTAGAACATGCCATAACCCTCATTTATCATAAAAAATAAACATTCAATATATGTATAATAAAGCAATAACAACATAGGAGAGAGAGTTAACAAGTTAATTCCTAAAAAGAGGCGTCTAAAACTTTTTTGCTGCTTTACACAATTTTCTAGCAGCTGAGAAAATCAGCAAGTCCTTTTCACCACATTATTGCAACCAAACCTCTAAATCTAGAAACCCACATCTAATAATTAACACCCAACATCAATAGTGACATAGGGATCGAATCTTTCTCATTTCCTTAACAAACCCGCTACATCCTCAATAGCTAGTTTGAAAACTTTCATGCACGGGTCCATGCAAGAATGGATCTCGTAAGGGAAAGAAAACTCAAGCATAATCGCTTAACAATGATAATAACCCTTCATGTAAATGGGTAGATTCCAAGGGAAGTTTTGGGATTCCCTATGTCATTAATGTAACTAAATTCTTGACCTACCAAGTACATGTTTTAGGATTTCCACCACTGCCACTTTTTCCCAAAAAAAACTCGCATCACATTAGCTTAGTTGGACGCATGACATTTAAAATCCGATTGGTCAAATATTAAAGAGATAGAATCCTAATTAGCCTAAGATGACATGATAGAAAACAATTTAATACCCAATGTTCAACCTCCAACAGGGATATCCCAAATTAGCATACGATCATAGACAGATAACCAGATGCTAAGACACAAACATCATCCACAACAAGAATTAAATAGTCATTACCAAAGAAATGAACGCAAAATAAATTGTAATTAGGTGGGGTGTTACATGTACTTTTCCATGACCATCGAGTCCTATATCATGTTCACATGTGTGGTTATTTTACATCAGCTGATTTTTGGTCCTTTCCTAGTACTCTCATTACATAAATCATTTTGGCATTCACACTTGGGGCATCCTAATTCCCCCACACCACCCGATGACACACTCTTGTTATTGGTTCATACTTGACTAGGAAGGGCATCCTTACCTACAAGAACCTCACTTTGTACAAAAATGCTAGGGAACATCCTTATTCCTCCCTTCTAGCTATTCTCTTTCACATATTTGTAATTAAAAATCCAAAAGCATGTTTCCTTATATCTTGATTGGATGTAATCTTGCTTCCTTATAATACTATATGTTGCACATTTGTTTATGATGTTACTACGGTTCATAGTATACTTTATCATTTTTAATACACACATACACATTCACAAGGCTTGAACGCAGTATGTGTCATTGACCCTTTTCCAACCCCCTTGATCTTGAGGTGAATGTAGGTCACTTACAGGTTGTTATAGGATGTATGATGCTTAGCATTTCCCATTACTAGTCCCACTGAGGATCTTGGGGAAATCTACCTTTTTCTACTTACTATCATGTTCTATCATTGCAATATTTCACATTTTCATTCCTATATTCAGATCTTACATTGTGGCATACTATTTATCTTTCCTTGCATGCTAACGGGTGCTTTATGTGTAGAATTTACCTTATAGGACTCCTTCCAATCATGGTTGTTTGATTTTCTTGTACCTTGTTTGCTATTATTTGCAGACTATGCCCTATTTTTTCTTGTTACATTATTTGCACATGTCTTGAAAAATGTAATTGTCTTGTGACATCCTGAGTGGTGTCACATGTATACAAACAACTACTCAGTGTGTCCTTATTTTTTTCCTATATAATTCTATTAGTTATTAGTTCCGTGTCCATTAATTTTTTTCACTAATAATTGTGTGCTATCATTTTCTATTTTTTTTTGGTTGCGACATGGTAAATACCATGCATAATCCTTATCCCATGTAGGAATCCCTATATTAGATATGCATATCAGTTTTAGCCTTCCTCATTTTATCTTTATTCACTTTTGTTCATCTCACGCACCCCAAATGAGTGGGGAAAAACATCATGTGAACCTTTTCACCCTCCTAGTAGCTGCAGACACTAGTTATATAATCACAATCAACATGATCAGAGCAGTAGTTAGTCATAAAATAGGGCCAAAAATAGAGTTGTCCAAAATTCACATCTTGGACAGAACCACCCAGTACATACAGGAATGATGAGCACTGGTTTCCTACATGGGCACTCCCGTCATGGGAAAAATTCGTTATAGAATAATTTTTCAATAGTTGCACAGTTACAGTCTTCTCCAATTTCAACATTTACACAGTCAGTTTCAGATTGTAACTAGTTACTATCATGGACTAAATAAGGAACTATCTACTTAATCAAGAACCAAAACAAGAATGAAATAAAAAAATAAATAAGAAAGTGACACCTAGGGCGTATGCAAGACAACGATATGCTTGGAACAATGTGTCACCTGATGTAATTTAAAAATTAGATTTTTGATAATCTGCATTGGCACCTATCCATGGGGAAGTGTTAATGGTTAGAGGGAAAAGCCTACGGCTCTCCCAATACACTTTCCCTTAGCACCGACATGATGCCTAAATCTGAAGTTTAAGGCCATGAAGCTCAAATGCCTAGTTTTAGACACCGATTTTTGGTATCCCTTGTCCTTCATCCTGCATTCGCTCCCCTTTACTATCTTTCACATACATATCTTTCTTCCTATTCAAAATCCCCTTTCCTTCCTATATCTCATTTATTCAAATTCTCACTTTCCTATCTAAATCCCATCATCTATTTTATTTCCCCCTAATTCATCCTTAATCCCTAGTTATATTTATTATCCTACTCATATTTACTATCCTAATCATATTTATTATCCTTATCACATCCCATTTATTATCCCTAAACCCTCATTTAATTTTTTCCACCCTGCAACCACCTTTTATCCATCCCTAGGTTCCCACCAAACCTCATTTAATGATTTATTATACCCCAACCACCTTTTATCCTCCCTAAGCAACCATAATCCACATTAACACCTTGAAGCCCTAATTTCACACCTTTTGGGCCCTTAGCATAAAATTGGGAATGATCTCCACTACCCAAATCGACGGTCCACCACATTCATCGGTGACCCATCCAAGTCTTCATCAACGCTATAAATACACACATACCCCCCTCCTCAGGATGTAATTTTTGAGATCTTGATCTTTCTTCCAAGTTTTTCTACATTTCTATCTTCTCTTTAGAGCTATTATTATCATCTTACATCTATTTTGAAGACCTTGAATGCCATTTTGAATATCTTAGAGATTTTTGGCTAACTTAGAGCAACCTTTGTCATCCCATCCCTCTTGTACATCATCCTTGCAGGTTTATTAGCCACCTTGGAGCTCATTCCTTGCATCATTCATCATCAATCTCTCTTTGTAGATCATGTTTCTCATCCATTTTCATCCACCAAATCCTAGATCCCTTCCCAGTCATCATCAACTTTACACAGTCACCATCAACCCAATCCACATCTATCTCCTATCCTACCAACCATCTACTTTCTAACCTCACAATTCCTCAAATCTCCCAATCTTTACATTCTACACACCTATTGTTTTGGATCTCATCTTCATCATACCCAGTTGTTGTCAATCCAGCCCAGTCATCATTGACTGGATCAACAGTTGTCACTTTTATTATCAAATTCTATCAATTTTCTTGCATCATCTATGTCCTCATTAGATCCATATCCTCTACATCATCTTAGCATCATCATCAATCTTAGATCAACTTCAAATTCATCCTTCAAATATGTCTTTTTTGCATTTCTTTTTGGCTTACTCTATCCTGGTCATCATTGAATGTGTTTAGCAGTCTCGAGTCGTCATCGACCCGATCAGGTTTGGTTTAATTTTCATTAATTTTCGTTATCAAATTTACACTTTATCTTATCTAGATCATTTCAGATTCTCTATTTTAGTTCAAATTTTGTTGCATCTTAACATTTATCCATTATCATTTTATCAATCTTTTATCAAAGTGGGTTGACATCCATCCTAGGAAGCTTTTACTTCTCAGGACCGACATTATCAGGCAACCCACCTTCCTAGATACTAATCATTTTCTTGTTGAGTTTCTTTGTATTATGCAATTAATCAAGCTCATTGTGAGGAGGATATTTTACGCCTGTATCCGTCATCATCTCATCTAGAGGTAGCCTTAAACCCTCTCATTATTGGATTTTTTCATTCCTTTATTACCATTTCACTAATCTGAAACACGAGTGAGAAAATTTGGCCAACATTCTGGCACATCCGATGGGACCCCGCCATTTCTCTTTGGTGATTTCTTTTATTATTTCATTTCCATTTTCTATTTCTTCCTCCCAATCTACTAACCTCGCAGGTGGGAGCTTTACTTTCTTACGTGTGTAGTGGATTTCTTGTTTAGATCAACAAGTTGTGTGCTAAAAATAAAATAAAAAGTAAAATAGTGTTATCTAGGTATTCCTCACTTTTTTCCTATTTTGTATTTTTGCATTTTCCTCCTTTCTTTGTCTGCTTGAATTCCTCGAATACAACATTTTGTTTTGGACGTAAAAAGAACCTCTTCATACTTGTTTGACAATATAGTCTTATTAGGAGGTCAATTCATTGCATTCACTTCTTCCACACACCTCCAAAACTTACACATTAATTAAAACATCTTACACATATTCTACCAAGTGGAACTATTGGGATTTCATCACCCAATAGGAAAGCCTCCATGGTGTTTAGGTCGTGTAAGAATTTTTTTGATTATCGGTATAAAGGCTAAGCACCCAACACCCTTATCGATGCGGTGTCTTAAGTGAGGGGATAGACCCCAATACCAGGCCACGTATCAGTAATCATCACCAATTTTTTCCTCACGTACCTTCAAGTATATTAAGGATGATATCCAAAACAACCCAAAACCATCCTTAGATTGGCCACTTGTCTAGGTTTCCTTTAAGCCTATTTTCTTCTTTTTCACATCATTCTAAATAATCAAGATGATTAAAAACAAATCTTGATTTGTTTATTAATAAATTATATAATTTTTTTTTTTGTTTCATGCATGTTATCACCCATTCTCAGAACAAGAAAACATGAAAATCTACCTCATCCAGCAACATCCCAACTTCCTACGATCTTTCCCAAATAACTTCCTTAGTTGCCATTGTTTCTTATACACCTATGATCACCATGATTTTGGTCTCCTAGCCCCTCATTTCTATGGTCTCTCTTCATGAGACCCATGTCATCCAAAATTATCCCCATCCTAAAACTAATCCTTATATCTCTCATCATTCCATTCCCTCTAGACCAACTATGTCCCCGTCTAAAGCTTCTTTATAGACACTTGGACCTCCTACTATCCCTCATGGATTTTTGGAGTTTCAAGAACTCCTTGACATTATTCTTGTCACCCTTCATGACTATCTTATCAGTAAATCCATCATGATCTCCCAATGCCATCAATCCACTCAATTGGCAGTCCCTATTCCACCCAACTTACCTCACATAAAAATCATCCCCACATCTTCTATCCCCATCACTTCATCCACTATTGTCATCAATGCTCCTATTCAAACCTATTAAGAATCCCATTTGATTTTTCCACCTCCTGATCAGCATGTCCAAGCTCGGTGCCCATTTCTACATCCCAAATCCATGTAATTTCATCATCACACAATCCCACCCTTCAGAATCTACTCAAACTCATCAACTTCCATTCTGAGGTGTCTTTCAACACGTCCTCCCCAATCAAACTATCCAAACATCTCAACCATCCCACACACATATCCCAACCCATCCTATGTAAGCTCAATCTAATATACCCATCTCTCAACAAAAATTACAAACCTACTCATCCAATTACATCCCCAACACTCAACAACCTTCTATCTCCAAACCTATCCAATCACAGGCGTTCAACTATCTCCCTCCTTATCAACCTCCAATAACTCCTACATATCCTCAAAAATATCAATCTCATCTACAAACCAACCCATACACTTCTTATAATCTGAAATCTCATCGATCAGTACCTCATACTCACATGTCTAATGACCTCCTACAAGCTTTAATAAGTACGTTGGACATTCTTAAAGCTGCTACTTTGGGGTCTAAACCCACCTTCTCCTATGAAAAAATTTGTAATGAGCCCATCAATCCATCAATTCCCATCAAACCTTATCCTCCTTACTGAGAACACCCTAATTTTTCTAAATTCAACAATAAGGAGGACCCTCAATAGCACATTTGTGCCTTCAGGCACACATGCTATCTTATCACCCATGACAAAGATATCATACTTCACACTTTCCCCATATCGTTGGCCAGAACTGCACTGTCTTGGTACAATGACATTCCCCAACATTCTCTATTCTCATTTACCCAACTTGCGCAATTGTTCTTAGAACACTTCTACATTAATATTACGCATAAAATAACTATTATTGACCTCTATGTCATCAAGAATTTTGATGAATAATACATCACATATTTCTCTCACTAGATGCAATGGCATCATCAATTATCTATCCTTTTCACTTTCCCAAACTGATCTTATTTGACTATTCTCTTGATCATGTGTGAGGAATATATCTTCCACTCTTCAAATCCAATATTTTCAAATCTTTGAAGAGGCATTAATCATGGATCATAAAATGGAACTCTACACCCTTGAGCAAGGCCATGTAAAACTCCATTCCAAGAAACCAAAAATCAAATTCAATAATTCCTTCACCCATAACAAAAAACCTAAAAATACAGCCAATGCCATTGTATTCAAATCCTCTTCTGCATCCACATCCCACATCGAGCTTCCACAGAGAGCTCCTTGGTCGACTCCTAACTATACTCCTCTTGGAGAATCTTATAGTTCCATCTTTTAAAAACTCATGGTTGTACATCTTATCCAACTTCCTCCTATCCTTCTCATTGATGAATCACACCCCAAACTTGTCTAGTTCCATGACAACTACTATTGAAAACACCATCGAGTCCATGGTCATGATATTTTAAAGTGATGTTCCCTCAAATACCTCATTCAACGACTTATCGATCATGGATATCTTCAAGTGGAAAATCCTAAATTTCCCCCCAACCAACCCCTCAATGTCTTCAGACAACCATTTCTTAACATCCATCAAATAATCAAAATAATCCTCCTACATCTCAAGCACCCAATGCCCACACGATCAATACTTTGGGTCAAGATTCAACATTACCACCCACATCTAGTGTCCCCTCTACTATCCCTATTCTAACCACACCTATCTTACCCATGCCTATTTCCTTATCTATGACTACATCTACCATCATACCTACACCAACACCTATATCAACATCTACTACATCTACCATACCTATATTAGTTCCCACACCTACCCCAACATCTATCTCCATATCCATACCTACTTCTACATCTCCTTCTTTATCCTCATCTACAAATGTATCCATACCCACATCAACATCCGAATTTGTGTTCACATCCATATCATCCCTCAAAAATCCTACCAAGAAGACATCCTCCTTTTATCCCATTACAAAGGATATCCCAATATCATCTTCATCTCTAACAACTACCATCAATTCTGCACCAATACCCCCAAGATCCACACAATCTGTGACCCATTCCGATTGTTAGAGTAGGTATTTACCTTAGCTCATGTTCACCTAGGTACTTTATTTACCTTTATTGTATTTATCCTCACCCACTTATGTGTGTGAATATTTATTTTATCTTATTCCCTTAAAGATCCTATGAAGCAGACATCCTTCTTTGACCCCATTAAAAAGGATGTCCTAATATAATCTTCATCTCAAAAAACTACCATCACTTCTGTACCAACACCTCCAAGATCCAAAAAATCTACAACTCCTTCTGATCTCATCATACTTATTATCCAAAAACCACTTCCATCTTCAATCCCCACATTTTTGCAAAGGTTTTATGTAAAGTTATTATGTCAATCTGATTTCTACCTCTAAGGATCGTCTTAGTTTGATTATCATCTGTAATTCTTGGCTTCCAATGATATGGTTAGCATTTTTTTCACCGATCTCAACAAACGTATTATCTAAAAACCACTTCCATCTTTAATGCCCACATATGAAAAAAAATCTATGTCATCTGATTCTACCTCCAAGGATCCCCCAATTGAAATAATTGTAATTCCTTCCAAGGGTAAATCTTCATAGAAAAAATCAAAACCATCAAAGCCTAAAAAATCCAAACCATATAAGAAATCCAAAACCTCATCATCTATCTTAGGATCTTTCCCATCTATTTTTGGATCAGGCCCTTCATCCAAATCCCCCATCAACAAATTTGAATCCAAACCATCTCCTTCTCCTCCCAAGTTTGAATCAAAATCATCCAATTCACCTATGCCTCCTTCCTAATCCAAATAATTCGTCCCTTTTAAGTCCACATTGAAATCCAAGGCCCTTATTAAACCTCACAAAGGCAAGACACTTCTCTTACCTTTATCCTCCTTTACAAAACCCGATCAATCCATAATATATGCAAAACTTCCTAAAAAACCCCATTGGACCTTATATAGAAATCCTTCAATGTCTGGTTCACTCTTCCTCCTATGAAATCCTTAGATTCACATGGGTTGAAACCCACGTGGTTTGATTCTTACACCATCTATACTTATCATCGTACCCATCAACATGACACACCACATTCTAGGGCCCTCCAAACCCTCATAGATAGTATCACAGAAGATGATGACCTACTCATTGACAAAGATCACCCTCTCCCATCTACAAGTTCATCCAAATCCAAAAAAAATCTTCCAATCAAATCCACGCCTCTTAAGGCATGTAAATCTAATTTTCACCCAAGTCATTCGTCATAATCACTTCATCCAAAACTACACCTTCCAAAGATGGTCCTCCTCTTTTTATCAATGTTGTTTATATTACCAATCATTCTCACCCTCATCATCCTCAACCATATATCTAATTAAAACCCAAAGTCATCATTGTTGCTCCTTATAATGATCTTACCCCATCTCCCTTGGCATCCATATCCATATCCAAATTACCTGATGATGAGTCTCTCACCACCTTGATGCAACGTCTCTCACTAGGGTAGTATCAACTCCTCTCTCTTAATTCTCTCCTTCAAACTTCGTCTACATCTCCCATGGACATTGACCCATCTTATTTTCCATCCAACAACCCCATAGAAATGAATGACATAGTGTCCCTTATCCCTAACTTCTTTTAATCAAAATTTCACTACTCTAGAAAGGATCCAACGATGAAAGTTTACTCCCAACTGGATTGGACCATATATTATCATGCATAAGTATGGATATGGCACTTATCATTTAGTCTCCCTTGATGGTAAATAAGAATCATAACCTCTTAACACCTTTCACTTGTGGCCTATCTACTATTAACATACCTACAAATTTAACTTTAGTCATATTTAACGATCTTATCTCCATCACTAGCCTTATCCATTTTCCATGGTAATGATTTGGAATTATGTGGTCTACTGTAACTATCCTATCTATGACCTTGAATATGGGAACCATGGATCTTCTCATAGCATATTCCTTATGGAAAATTTCCTCCATCTAGGTGGGAACCCCGCAATCATTACATCCATCACCCTCTTATATACCTATTGGAACCATGGTAAGGGTCCACATGTGTTGCTGAAATTTTTTATCTTCCCCTCCCCAAGTGGTCTACTTGGTTATCCTCATCTCTATCATAAAGTCAAAAAAAATTCATGGAGGCTCCTATCAAAAGCTATGTTATCCTAAAACAAACTACTCCCTTGAAGGACAAATGTTCATATAAATAAAATTATCAAAATTATAGACTGATACCTCGAAGGACAACTATCTTATATCTTATTCTGCCATCCAAAATCAAAAAGTAAAAATCAAAATAAAAAATCCATAAAATGTAGAGCACTCCCTCGAAGTATGGATATTATCTTATATCATGGCAACGAAGGATTCCCACATTGTTCAGCCTTGTAATATATTAAAATCAAAGGCAAGCATCCTGAGAAATCTTCCCGTATCAATCATCTTTCCCTCAAATGAAAACTTCATGCATTGATCAATTTATATAGTATTAATCAGGGTTAGTGCATAGACATAGGACAACCACCTAAAGAGAACCTATTTCCCCCATACAAGCCACATCTAAAACTCTTTGTCATGTTGACAGTATGTGTTTAAGCACATCTTCACATATGTCCTTCATGATCCAAAATATGACTAACTATCATTCATTATGTGTTAACACCTGCTAAAAATTGCACGGTGCATTTATTTTTTTGTGTTCCCTTACGTGATTTCCCTCCAATCCAGTCTAAAATCATTTATCCTATATGCGATCCTTCCTATGATGGATTTTCTTTCCTATATTTTCTTCATCCTCATAAGGTCATGTTTTATATATCACATAAAATCAAATCCAATCACACCATCTTATCTCTTTTCTCATCCCATCCAATCATTTTATCTCATCTCATACAATCTATCTTATCCGATATTTTTATCCCATCTTACCCAATTTATTATCTCATCTTATCCAATCGCTTGTCTTATCTCATTAATATTTTATCTTATCTCATCAATATCTCATCCAATCTATCCCATTAATCTCTTATCTCATCTCATCCAATTAATCCCATCCAATATTTTATCTCATCTCCTCTAATATCTTCATCCAATCCTTGTATCTCTTCCACTTTAGGCTTGTGTGTCACCCATAACACATTGATCTTTGCCTTACATGGCTCATCTTGCTATCCTTTCCTATCATATTATCTAACAACGCATTCTTGACCACATCTCAAAGACTGCACTTTATTTCCATATTTGTGTTCCCTTTCGAGACACCATCTCTCATCTCAAATCCTACACTTTTTGTCCATCTTTTTGTTCCCTCCCGTGAAACCATATATCATCATTAAACCCACTACATGGCCATCTTTGTGTTCCCTCTCGGGGCACCATACCTCATCTTAAGCCCACCGTTGTGGCCATATTTCCATTTTTCATCCTACCAGGACACATATTTGATCGATTCTTCATGTATGCAGTATATCACATCCAATTTTTCCCAGAATTCCATCAAGGCCATTCTATTGACCATCTTCGCATTTATTTATGCATGTTTTTGATGTCTACCTTTGACCCACAAGTCCCACAGCTTGAAAATCCATTAGAGTGGATTCCCATTGGACTCCCTTCATTTTGCAGTGGTTTTCACTAATTCATAGGTCCATAGGAAATTAACGTCCTCCATCACAATTTGTGCTATGTTCCCTACCAAAGTGATTCCCAAATTACCATCATTTTTTATTTTTCATTTTTTGTTTTTATCCCCCTTCACTTGGGGCATCTTTATTTTTTCTCATCCTTTCCATCCTTTTATTTTATCCTTCATCTATCTCTTTCAAACTCATGATCGATTCCTCTTCATGTCATCGATCCCTAGTTTCAGGGGGAGCACCTCCTTAACCATCATATTTCATCACTTCTTATTTTTGTGTCATGGTTTTCTTAATGCAAAAATCTCGACAAAAAGGGGAAAATGTAGACACCAAATTTTGGTATCCCTTGTCCTTCATCTTGTGTTCACTCCCCTTCACTATCATTCACATACATATCTCTCTGCCTATTCAAAATTCCCTTTCCCTCCTATATCTCATTTATTTGAATTTCCCACTTTCCTATATAAATTCCATAATTTATTTTATTTCCCCTTAATCCATCCTTTTCCATTTAATTAATCCCTAATCATATTTATTATCCTAATCACATCCATTTATTATCCCTAAACCTTCATCTAATACCTTTTATTCTCTGTAAGCATCATTTTTATCATCCCTAGGTTCCCATCTACTCTCATTTAATGCTTTCTTATCCCTAACCACCTTCTATCCTCCCTAAGAAACCCTTACCCCCATTAACCACTCAAATCCCTAATATCATCCCTTTTGGTATCTTTGCATCAAGCTGATCACATCTGCACAGACCAAATCAAAAGTCTTCTGCAATCGCCAATGACCCTAGCGGGTTGCCATCGACCCTATAAATAAGCCCATAACCCTCCTCTCCTCAAGATGTAATTTTGAGCTCTTAAAATTTCTTGCAAATTTTGTTACATCTCTCTCTTCTTTGGAGCTTCTACTATCATCTTTGAGCTATTTTGAAGACCTTGTATGCCATTTTGAAGATCTTGGAGAATAAGAGCTTTTTTGGAGTCCTATTTATCATTCCATCCTTCTTATGAATCAATTTTGTAGGTTTATCAGTCACCTTGGAGATCTGTGTTTGCATCATTCAACATCAAAATCTCTTTGCAGTTTGTTTTTCCACCCATTTTCATCCATTAAACCTTATATCCCTTCTCGATCACCATCAACTCAGCCCAATCTTCATCTACCCAATCCACATATATCTTATTATTTGTTATCCACCCTATCAATTATCTGTTTTCTACTCCCATAGTCCCTCAAATCTCCCAATCTTTCCATTCTGCTTTAGATCTCATCTTCATAATACCCAATCATTTTTTATCGATCTCATTCGTCGTCGACCGAATTGGAAGATATCACTATTTCTCATCAGATTCAAAAAATTTATTGCATCCTTTCTTTTTTCATCAGATCTAGGTTCTCTTTAAATCAGCTTCATATCACCTATTTAGATCTACCAGTCATTGTCGATTGTGCCTAGCATTCTCAGGTCATTTTTGATCCGATTAGGTTTGGTTCAATTTTCATCATTTGTTGTTATCAGGTTTGTATTTCATCTTATCTAGCACTTTTCATATTTTCTGTTCTAGTTCAAATTCTGTTGCACCTTATCATTTATCCATTATCATCTTATCTATATTTTATCAAATTGGGTTAACATCCATCCTAGGAATTTTTCACTTCTTGAGACTGACATTGTCAGGAAACCCACCCTCCTATCTACTAATCATTTTCTTGTTGATTTTCGCTTTGTTGTCTAGGTAATCAAGTTCACTTCCAATAGGATATTTTGCATCCATTTCCATCATCATCTTATCAAGAGGTATCCTTAAACCCTCTCTTTATTGGAGCTGTTTATTTTCTTTCTGTTGTCACCCTAGAAATCCCCCCCCCCCTCATTTTCTAAGTCAAATTCAAAATTTTTTAGCTCATGCCTTCCAGAAGTGTTCAAGCAAAGTTGAAAGTCTGAAAAGATAGAGAAATTCATGCTTTGAAGTTGTTTAAATTCTCCTCTCTTCACGTTTTGGTAAATTTTCTATTTTCTTGTCTGGATGCGTGAAAATTTTATTGTTTTCCACATCTGAATGAAATTTTTAATCTTTCTTTGGCCATGGATTGTCGAACCTTGTATTGTTTTCAATTCCTTGGTTTGCGAAAGAAATTTGAAAAGCAGGCACATAACGGTGGAGTTTTCTTCTTCTCTACATTTTTCCACAGTCGTGAATGATGGGTGTTCTCTCTCCCATCAAATTTTGGCCCCATTATCCGTGGGTACGTGGAAATATCTAATTGGAGGTGGGCTGGCAGAGTAATTTTCATTTTTGAGCCTTTTTGTTAAAAGGGCTAAAAGTCATAAAGTGACCCGCTGCTCCGATCATGCTATGAAGAAAAATTCAAATGTTGAGCCCGCACTGAAAGTCAAAGCGGGGAAGCGGATTGGTGGAGAAATTTGAGGTTTTGATCCTTTTTCATTAAAGGGGCTTAAATTTAAAAAGTGACCCGTAACCTCGCCCACGCCTAGTAAAAATTCAAATATTAAGCCCGCATTAAAAGATTGTAAACTGTTTCTTGCTATTAAAGAATAAGTTGTAACTGTTTCTTGCAAAATATTTAATGGCTTCTTCATGCCATTGTAAGGGGTTGGTGATTGATCTTGTAAACTCCAGAGTGCATTGTACCTATAGAAAGCAAAGGAAATAGCCAATTTTCTTCTACTTTCCTCCATTCTCAAATTTCTTCCATTCCCACATTATGTACAATATCTGTTTAAGCATCAATACAAGAAGAAAGATTTTTTAGCCTCTTTAATGAGGAGATTTTAGAAACTTTGATTTTGTAATCTTATCTCATCTTGTTTCCATTTGGAGGGTTGTTTTTTCTTATGAATGCATGTGTTGAATTTTCTAACTAGTGCATGCACAAATATGATTTTCTACCTGCGAAATTAGTTTGCCTACTTCTTTTCTCACTCCCTTTCCCATCTTCATAGTAAATTCCCCCCTTACAGATAACTGCAAGAATTTTTTGTAGGTTCAATGGAGCTCCCTTGTTGGATCCCTGGCTGAAAGGCCACCACAGAAATCCATGATTTTTCACACATGCATACGCGACAGCTACACTGGTTAAGTAGAGGGAATTAGATTCCCAGAGTGTTGGCAAGGAATTCACAAATTTTTCCACTCAAAAAATTTCCTTGCTAACAGTTTTTGGTGGCCACCGTGGGGTAGATTTAGCAGCATCTACACCTGAATGCGACCGTAAGGTCAGAGAATTAAAAATTCAAAAAAACAGAGAGAAAAATTTCTGTAATTTGAATGGCTATATGAGCCACATGGATTCAAATCATGGCTATTCCAGGAAACCCTCCTGTTGAAAGACCTGAATTTATCTTCCATATCCAAGAAGATGTTGCTTCAGATTTGAGGGAAGCTATCTGGCATAATAGATAAAGTGCCAATCACTACTTCATTGCCACAAGAATTCTGGACCTTGAAGAAGAACATGTTGTTGAATTAGAGAGGCAAAGACAAATTCCAACACTGTAAAGAAGAGCATAGATTTTCAAGCTGGCGGATAGAAGATTCACCCAAAAACAGAGACAAGGAGGAAAAAATGATCCCATTTTTTAGGAACTGTCATCACCAATCCGGCACTATGATAATTCTTCACCGGGAACTCCTCGTGCTATGATTATTTACTAATGCACAACCTTTAGTTTGGTGGATGTAATCTGGAAACAAAACAACGACCGAACACAAGAATACCATCGACTATGATAAGACGGAATGATGACAAATCTGAAATATCAAAGTAAATTATAATATTAACATGAAATTGTTACAATCTCACCCATGAGGTACTTCAACAAGACTATGGGAGAAAACTTTACAATTACACCTCTCGATGGCTTCTTCAACACACCTTTAACTGATGGCTTCCTTTGCACACTTCCTACAATATTTCTCACTACTTCTTTCTATGCTAAATGAGGGGGGGTGGCCTCTCTATTTATAGAACTTCCAGGCTTATCCATCCTATCTCTAAGATAGGATAAGAAATCCACTCTGACGAATCATATTCCATACCTTAACTCTTATCTGTACATGTAAGCTTATCTCTTAAGATAAGATATACCTTATCATTTTACATGGGTTCCACATTTTTAGACTTTTACAAATAAAATACACAAAATATTTATGACCTCACTCCTTGTCCTTATTACCAATATAATATGTATAATTCCTAATCACATAGACCCTACTTCTTTAATTACCCAAAATTTGACATTTTAACATTACCGGACCATTTACGACAAATATTTACTTTTTACAACATTCCTATTGTACTTTGACTGTTACCGTACTCCACATTATTGGCAGCACCGTACTGACGGCGCCGTTATCTTCTATCAGATGCTACTACTAATTATACTTAACAACATCCTATTCCTAATACATACATTAATGAAATAGATATTATGGAGGAAAATTTTAGTGTCGACATCTTCCCCCTTCTTAGCTTCTACTCCGTCCTCGGAGTAGAATATTCTGGTGCTTGGAAAATCTTCAACTTGTCGTGGTTGACCCATTTCGTAATGGGAGTGCCATCCAATTCCTCCAGTCGGTACGTACCATTTTCATGCACAACTGCTATTTTGTAGGGCCCCATCCATTTTGGAAGAAATTTTTCTCTGTCTTCTTTTTTTGTATCTGGAATCATATACTAGGACCAAGTCATTCACATGAAATGGAGACCACTGGATCTTTTGATCAAAGTATTCCTTTTGCTTCATTTTCTTCTTATGGCTTGTATCCTTTGCTATTTCCCTCATTTCCTCCATCAAATGAAGATGTACCAACCTTTCTTTTACTGAATCACTTTCATCCATCCTTTCATTTTTCATAACTCTCACAGTGGGAATATCAAACTCAATAGGAAGAACTGGATCAATGCCATAGGCCAACTGAAATGGGGAGTATCCTGTTGCTCACCTTGATGTTGCTCTATATGCCCACAATGCTGCATGAATCCTTTTATCCCATTTATGTACCTGCAAGGCTGCATCTTTTGCTAGAATTTGACACAACACAAAATTTGTTCGTTCCACCTGTCCATTTGTGCTTGGCTTGTATGTTGTTGCCTTCCTGTGCTTAATAGAAAACTTATTGACTAGGGCTTCTACCACCTCATTAATGAAGTGGCTTCCTTGATCTGTTACAATTTCTAATGGACAACCAAATCTGGTGACAATTCGTTCATATATGAACCTTGCCACTTCATCCATGGAAGCTATTTTCAATGGCCTAGCTTCAACCCACTTGGTTAAATAATCTGTGGCAACTACAATATACTTATTTTGGCGTGATGTAGTTGGAAGTGGACCTACAATGTCTATTCTCCACTTTTCAAAGGGACCAAGTGGAAGAATAGGACATAATGGAGCTGATGAAGTCTTATGGTTACCATGTGTTTGACAAATATCACATGTCTTACAATAATTATAACAATCCTTAAAAAGAGTGGGCCAGTGATAACCTGCATCCAAGATCCTTCTTGCTGTAAGTTGTCTAGAGAAGTGCCCTCCACATGTACCATTGTGGAATTCTTCTAGCAGCTCTTTTCCTTGATCACGTCCAACTGCCCTCTTGTACTGTCCATCAGGTCCTATTCGAAATAATGCTCCATGTAGAATAGAATATGGACAACTGGCTTGAGTAATCTTTCTCTTAGTCTTTGCATTGACACCATCAGAAAAACTTGAATTCATTAAGATAATTCCAAATATCTATGTATTCACTAGGGATTGTGTCAAGGGAGAACAATGCTGCATCGAGAAAATCATCATCATCACAAGATGATCCTAAACCATCATAGGCTCGAGAGAGTGCATTTGCATTGACATGCTTCTATCCTGGCCTATCTATAATATCAAATTCAAATTCTTGTAGCAAAATTATCCATCTTGCTATCCTCCCTGATGGGTTAGGCTTATTGAAAATATATTTCAGAGCCTGATGATCTGTTACAACTATAAATTTTCTGCCCTAGCAAGTAATTTCTAAACTTCTTTGCAGCAAAAATGATAGCCAGAGCCTCTTTTTCAGTTACAGTATAGTTTACCTCAGCACTACTCATTTGTTTGCTTCCAAAGTAAATTGGATGTTCATTCCCATTTTCATCCTTTTGGCTCAAAGTACTTCCTAGTGCTGCATCTGAGGCATCAGTGTACACAATGAATGGCTTGCTCCAATCTGGATTCTTCAAAACATGTGAAGACACCAGGGCTTCCTTCAATTGTCCAAAAGCTTCATGCGCCTTATTTCCTAGTTCATAAGTAACATCCTTCTTCAAGAACTGGGTTAGTGGCTGTATAATCTTTGAGAAATTCTTGATGAACCTTCTATAGTAACCCACATGGCCTAAAAATGATCTCAACTTACTTCTATTAAGAGGAAATGGTAAATCTTTGATTTTTGAAACTTTATCAGGATCAGTACCAATACCATCTCTGGATACAACATGCCCTAACAAAACACCTTTAGAACATCCAAAGACACACTTTGTAGGGTTCAGTGAGGCTTGTGCTTCATCTAACATTTGAAATGTTGTCTCCATTTGGTGCAGGTGGTCCAACTTGCTCCCATAGATGCAAAAAATCATCCAGAAAATACTCTGATGAAGGTCCCAATGTAGGGTTCAAACACCCTATTCATCAAACGCTGGAATGTTGCTGAAGTATTACACAACCCAAAAGGCATAACTCTATAAGGAAAACGTTCCCCAAGGAGTGGTGAACGTGGTCTTCAGCTGATCTTTCTCTGCTATACGAACTTGGTTGTAGCCGCTATATCCATTAGCAAAACTATAGCACTCCTGGCCAGCTACTTCGTCTAAGATCTGATCTGAAAATGGAAGAGGGTAATGATCCTTCTTTGTTGCCTTATTGAGCTTCTTGTAATCAACACAAATGCATAGCTTCCCATTCTTTTTTTATTGAGATCACAATGGGAGAAACCCATTCTGAATTCTCCACAGTAAATATGAATCCTGCATCAAGCAACTTATCTATTTCTTCTTTTACAGTCTTGGAAAAATTAGGATTCATTCTATATGGCATTTGCTTTAATGGGCCTTTAACACCATCTACCAGCTCAATACAATGTTCTACCCAACTTACTTGACGGAGTTCCTTGTAATCAAAAGTAAATAGGTGTATGTACCTTCGAAAGAGCTGGAGGTAGGATTCCTTCTCACTCTCCATCACAACATCACCAATCTATATTTGTTAGAGACGATCATCAACTTCTTCTTAAGATAATTTTATGGGGTCATGAGTTGGTGTGACTGGAAGGATATCCATGATTGAAACATCTACCTCGCTTTCTTCATCTTCAGTGTCCACTTCACTGGTACTAGAGTAATCAGAGGATGTCCAATCATCAGTTTCATTACTTGAATCCACAGGTTCTACTTTATGATGTCGAGGGATCACGTTTATCTTCACCCTCTCTCTACCACGTCCAAGTGTCATGAAACCTTCATTCCAGTAGTTTCTTGCATGAACTCTCCTTAGCCATGGTCTTCCCAAGCAGCATTAGGTACGCAACAATACCATTTTTCATCACCTGAAAGTCTACCACACATACCACACCCATAACAGATATTGCCACATTTGAAACTACACCTTCTGGTTTAGTTTTTCCTTTATTTAATGACTTTAACATAATTGTTGAAGGGTGATCAATTTTTAAACCCAACATATTCATTACAGACTCGGTCATTACATTAACTGCAGCACCTCCATCAACTAAGACATCATGAATTGAAATACCATTACATAATACCTCAGCTTGTGGAGCATAGGGATCTGCCTCTGCCTCCAAAACAGGGACCTCAACCTCCTTCCTTCTTCGAGCATTGAGTCCACCTCGCAACTCCCGCCTCTTCTCAGAAGACATAGCCAAGAGTTGACCATATGTAATATTTATAGGCCTTTTGGACAGATCTTCCAAGATGGAGTATGGTCCTTGCCCCTGTGAAATCAGAAAATCCTGCACACCCAACTTTCTTCTCCTATGTTTCTTACTAGTTTCTCCTTTCATCTTCTTAGGATCAGTTCCATCTTGATTATCTTTTTCTTTTTTTCTTTTTGTTACAAACACATCTACTTCATTATTTCTACTCTTATCTACTACATCAAGAGAATTCACAGGTGCTTTTCCTTTATCATTATCTCTTGTACTAGATGTAGAAGCTCTATCTGGACAATTATACTTATAATGACCCTTTTTATAACAACCATAACAAACAACTTCAGAAATATTTCTTTTTGGACCTCTATCTCCTCCATGAGAACTAAATTCCTTTCCTTGAAGAAGATTAATAGTTAACTGACCCATCTTTTTGAGCAGATCTTCATACTCAGTAGATGTACTAGGAGAAATATTTGTGCTCACCGGGAGTGGTTGTGGATTCTGGACCAAAGGTGCTGGTGTAGGCTCTACTTTAGAAACAATTTCTTTAGGCTCCTCTTCCATGCTTTCTTCTTGCCTTCTTGCAATCTCCTTTTCTTGTTCAATGGTAGCTGGGTGGTCATACTTCACTCGTTGTCTGATCTCTGGCTTCATCCCAAGAATGAAGTGCTTACAGAGGAGATTATCCACGCCATTCATCAACCCATCTGCTAATCCTTCCTTCCGGATCTGGGCATCGAGCTTCCTCCTTAGCTCTAGAACATGAGCATGATAATCCCTTATCTTCTCCTTCTCTCCTTGGGATAGCTTTGTGATCTCGATCATGAGATCTGCATATTTCTGTTGTTCACCAAATTCTTCAAGAAAACTTTCAGTTAATAAATCTCATGAATTTTTCACATTATCACCTAGTGTTTCAAACCACCTAAGTGTTGAACCATCCAAAAATGTAGGAAAAAATTCAGTCCATTGTTCCCTTCTTATAAGGCCATTACAAATACAAGATCGCTTAAACTCTTGAATGAAAGAAGAAGCATCTTCATTAGATTGAGCTGAAAAAACAGGAATCTTTCCCATTTTCAAAAGTAACCACCGTGAAATACCAGCCCACAAGTACAATCAACAAGACTTATGTGCACAAATAATTGGAATTACTATAGAAATGACCACGGTAAACTATGGTAAAACTTGACTTACTGCGGTAAAAACTGATTTTACTGTGGTAAACACTATTCACGATAAAAAGTGAAGTTACTACGGTAAATACTATTCACGGTAAAAAGTGACTTTACTGTGGTAAATACTATTCTCAACAAAAATGAATTTACCATAGTAACTATTATTCATGGCAAAAATGACTTTACCATGGTAACTACTATGCACAGTAAAAACAAGGTTACCCTCCAATTGATTTTTGACTAAGTGGGAATATCTCTCTAGAAAATCCACCAACGAGGAATGGTCCCGGCAACGGAACCAAAATGTCATCACCAATCCAGCACTATGATAATTCTTCACTGGGAACTCCTCGTGCTATGATTATTTACTAATGCACAACCTTTAGTTTGGTGGATGTAATCTGGAAACAAAACAACAACCGAACACAAGAATACCATCGACTATGATAAGACGGAATGATGACAAATCTGAAATATCAAAGTAAATTATAATATTAACATGAAATTGTTACAATCTCACCCATGAGGTACTTCAACAAGACTATGGGAGAAACTTTACAATTACACCTCTCGATGGCTTCTTCAACACACCTTTAACTGATGGCTTCCTTTGCACACTTCCTACAATATTTCTCACTACTTCTTTCTATGCTAAATGAGGGGGGTGGCCTCTCTATTTATAGAACTTCTAGGCTTATCCATCCTATCTCTAAGATAGGATAAGAAATCCACTGTGACGAATCATATTCCATACCTTAACTCTTATCTGTACATGTAAGCTTATCTCTTAAGATAAGATAAACCTTATCATTTTACATGGGTTCCACATTTTTAGACTTTTTACAAATAAAATACACAAAATATTTATGACCTCACTCCTTGTCCTTATTACCAATATAATATTTCTAATTCCTAATCACGTAGACACTACTTCTCTAATTACCCAAACTTTGACATTTTAACATTACCAGACCATTTACAACAAATATTTACTTTTTACAACATTCCTATTGTACTTTGACTGTTACCGTACTCTACATTATTGGTGGCACCGTACTGACAGCACTGTTATCTTCTATCAAATGCTACTACTAATTATACTTAACAACATCCTATTCTTAATACATACATTAATGAAATAGAAATTATGGAGGAAAATTTTAGTGTCGATAGAACTTCAAAGGAGACAAGATCTACTCAGAATCCAGAGGCATCCTTTTCAAGAAACTGGTCATGTTGGGAACCTGAGTGTTGGGTGTTGAGGATGAATATGTGTCAGTTTGACTCTTTGTGGAGTCATTTCAAGAGAAAACTTCCGAATGGTTCTACATGCTACCATCGAGGTCCATCACCTATAGGGAGGGTATAAGAAGTGCATTCAAACACAGGTTCAAGAGCACAAAATATTATTAGTATCTTCTGGTCTAATTGGTAAAAATGAAGAAAGAAACCTCCGAGTTAATGAGGGACATCGTAGCAAGATATAACAGAGTGTTAAGAAGAATCCCTGAAGATGTGGTGCCTCTTGAAAATAATTTGAAGAGATTCTTCATCATCGCCTTGCCATCAGAAGTAGGTTTATTCCTTAGAAGAACCAAACCAAGAACATTAAGGGAAGCTCAAGACCATGCAATAGAAACCGATGATGATCTAATCTTTTCTGGTAAAGTGAAACACCTAAATGGGAAAAAAAAGGGTCAGAATTCAAACTTAGTCACCATGGATCTGATGTTCCAAAAAATGGCAAATGAATTTGTTACCTTGAAGAAGTAGCTATCTTAGATCACAATGTGGAATGCTTCAAGGAAACCAAACCCTCCATATAGGCCAAGGATTGTTCCACCTCTTTTTCGGCTTTCTCTTAAAGCACCACTAGTCAATGCCATCTATGACACCAAAGAGCCAGAGGAGGAAGTAGAAATTGATGAAACCGAAGAAGAAAATATGGAAGAATATGAAAACTATCTTGAGGTTGAGGAAGTTGACATGCGCAATGGCCTAATTGAGTACGTTGATGATGAAGAAGCTCCAAGCTTCTCATGTGTTGTTTTCACTCATGCACAATCCAAGAAAGGTGCTTCATCCTCAACAACTGTGGTAAAGGATAAGAAGAATAAAGAAGATTCTCCCCCAGAGGTCACACAAAATAAAATCTTTAGCAGAGGATCACCCTTACCACCTTCTATGGAGTCGACCAAAGAAAAACCAGACTCACTAGTTGTCAGGGATCATGCTACTATGCCAAGTAAGTCGTCTAATTCTTCTCCCAGCTCAAAAGTTTCTAAGAAAAATTTTCCTTTAAATGTTGTTCCTGTAAAAACATCTAAGGTTCAATCAAAGGCTACACCCTCACCCTCTTCCAAGCCAATCACTACACCTGAAAATGTGAATTCAACACCCAAATTAGCAAAGCCTCTACCATGTAAATATTCCTCCATTTCCAGAACCTCTTCCTTGCTCACCATAACCCCATATGACTTTATGGAACATGCAAGACAAAACAAACAGTCCAACTATCAGAAATAGAATACCTATAAACACACCCTTCCTAGTTTGATAGGTACATTAATGTAGTTCGTGGTGGTAACCTTGTATCCTTGAGTCCTAATTCTAAAGGCTTACTGCTGAAACCATCCACACCACCTTCCCAAAATATGTCTATCCCTCGGTGCCTCCAAAACCAACAGGGTTGAACCTTTCTACCCGTCACTCCTCATTAAAGGCTTCCAACTAAATAATTGTATCATAGATTTCGAATCCTCAAAAAATGTGATGCAAACAAAATTTGTAAATGCTCTAGGTCTCACCTTGAACCAGGTCAATGGAACTTGCTACTCAATGGAATCCAAACAAGTACCATTGGTAGGAAGATTCAAATATGCACAGGTAGCACTAGCTTATTTTCTAGATAAGAAGGTGCTCCTAACCATACTGGTAGCAGACATTCCAACATCCTTTGGTATGCTATTGAGTAGGATTTTCTACAGAGACCTAGGTGCAGAAATAAAAATGGATTGGTCATCTTAAAACTGTCCCAGTAAAAAGTGAGATGAAGAAGTTACTACCTAGTAAGAAATATGAAGTTCACAGTACGAAATTCTTATGATCCAAAAGTAAACATCCTCTTTCAAGATTGTGGGCTTCGAAACTACTTCCTAACATCAAAAAAAGAGGAGAACTTGCCACTTCTCATGGAGGAAGAGGAAGATCAAATTTGGAAAATAGAATTTGATGGTAGTCATTCCAGTGCGGGCTCAGGAGCTGGTGTAGTATTGTACTCTCCTTCTAATGAGTTGTACCCATTTTCCTACAAGATGTAATTTGATAATACAAATAACACTACAAAGTATGAAGCACTACTCTTAGGCATGAGTGCAACAGAGGATATGGGAATCAATAAAATGAGATTCCAAGATGATGCAGATGTTTTAGTAAAGTAGGTCCACCAACAATATTAGGCGAAAAATAAAAGACTCCGGCATTACAGAAAAAAAGTGTGCGACTACATTGAATATTTTGATGCATTTTCCATTGAAGCTATTCTAAGGGAACATAATGAAAATGCATGATTCTACTTGCAATATCAAGCTTCCCTAGTGATACCTCATCCTTCTTTTGGTAAAGACAAAGTTACCATTAAAATGGTATTCATTCCTAGTGCACTAGACTAATGCAAATCATTGGCAAGTCTTCAATGATGAAAACCAAATTCTATCCTTTTTTAGAGAAAAGGGATAATTTCAATAATCTCTTCTTCGAAGGAGGTGAAAATCCACACTGACAAGCAGTCCCCAAAAGAAGAGAAAGAAGGAATTGAAGGAATTGATGATGGGGGGATAACCAAATTGAAAGGGAACAAATTTCCCAAAGGCCTAGTCTCTTTAGAAGACCTCTTTGAAAAATATGAAAAATTCATTCAAGAGAAATAAAAGCAATCTTCTCAGTGCCTAGCTGATTTTGATAAAGAAAACAATTGGTACCCCGAAGGAGCAAAGGATGGTTAATATTGGGAAATTTTTGCTCTCTTGAAGAAAAAAGAAGGTTTGTTGCATTACTCAAGAAATACTCAGATGTCTTGGCCTACTCTTAAGATGAACTCAAATCCTTCCAGCTAAAGGAAATGCGTCACTTAATTCCTTTGAAGCAAGGTGTTAAGCCCTTCAGGAAGAAACAAAAGTCATATAACCCAAAGAATTTCTGATACCATCAAGGAGGAGGTAATGAAGATGTTTAATGCAAGGATCATCTTTCTCATCCATCATTCCACTGTGGGTGGCTAACATTGTGCTAGTGCGGAACAACAATGGTGAGATAATGATATGTGTAGATTTTCGCAACCTGATCTAGGCATCACTAAAGAACAATTATCCTCTTCCTATCATGGACCATATCCTGCAAGCAGTCACTGGATCTGGAATTATTTCATTACTTGATGTATTCTCTGGATATAATCAAATCATAGTGGTAGTAGTAGGAGCACACAAAGATAGCCTTTACAACACCTTGGGGAACTTTTCCCTATAGCAGAATGCCTTTTGTCCTAATCAATGCTGGAGATACATTCCAAAGGGTGATGGAGTTGGCCTTCAAAGATCTAAAGAATTACATTGTCATATATCTTGATGATCTCACAGTATTTTCAAAGAAGAGGGGAAATCATATCTATCACTTGGAACTATGCACTTGCAAGGTGTAGGAAACATGGACATATCACTAAATCCAAAAAAGTGAATTTTTGGAGTCACAAAAGGAAATTTATTGGGGCACATAATCAACAAACATCAGAGCACACTTTGATCTTAAGAGGATTAGATCCATTCAATAATTATCCCTACCCACAAGACAAGAAAGGAGTTCATTCATTCTTCGGAAAGGTGAACTTTCTTCGTTGTTTTGTGCCTGAGTTTGCTGAATTGATGAAGCACATCACTTCCATGATGAAACCACAAGAACAAACTTCAAATGGAATAATGAAGGGAAGGCAACATTCAAAGAAATCAAGAAATCCATCGCCAAGGCTCCCACTCTTGTATCTCCATATTTTAACAAAGAATTCATCATGTATTGTTATGCATCAGAAGCATACACTCTCTTCAATTCTCATTCAAAAAAATGATGAAGGCATGGAAGCACCTATTACATTCATGAGTTGTCCCTTTGAAAAAGCATGAGCTAGAACAAAAAAAATTAGAGAAGCATGTCATATGTAGTGTTCAAAGCTGTAAAAAAACTTTAGGTTTTACATCCTTAATTCCCATACAGTGGTGATGGTCCCCGATAAGTGCAATCAAGTCAATCTTGACACAGTCAGGATCCCAGAAGCTAAAAGGGGAAATTGGATTACAAAGACTCAAGAATATGACTTGGAGATTCAACCCTCTAATCTGGTAAGGGGAAATGGCTTGTCCAATTTGATTGCTAAAGATGAAACACTCAAAGTTCAACATGGCCAAGAAAATTGTTCTTGCTCAACTTGTTTAGAAGACAACCCATAGGTTCTCTTTGTCACCATTACCGATGCCTGGTATGATGATATTGCCTATTACCTGTCTTATGGAGAAGTTGCCTTCCCCATATTGATTACAAGAAAAGGAGAACACTCAAGCTGAAGGCAAGCTAAATTTGTAATCTGGAACCATACACTTTACAAAAGAGGCCTGGATGGTTGTTTCCTTAGGTGTCATACATAAAGAGTAACAAGTAAAAGTTTCTTACAAGCATACCATGACCAAGCATGTGGTGGACATTTTTCAGAAAAGGTCACTGCACACAAGATCCTCTGAGGAAGGTATTATTAGCCCAACATATTTGCAGACACTTAAGCTTGGGTTTCTAAATGCAAATCATGCCAATAGTTTGTTGGAAGACCAAAAATTGCTGCATTACCACTCAGGGATGTGGTTATTGAAGAACCATTTCAATAGTGGGTGCTGGACTTCATTGGCATTCTTAACCCTCACTCAAGTGCAAGGCACACCTATGTACTCACAAAAATAGACTACTTCACTAAATGGGTCAAATCCATTCTGGTCAAACAAGTGAACACTGAAATAGTATGCAACATCATCAAGGAGAATATCATAGTCTGTTTTTGAGTGCCATAAAAGATTGTAACAGATAATGCTACCTATTTCTCTTTAAGAGAGTTGACCGAGTTTTTCTATGGCTATTGAATCTCCCTATCTCATTCTTCTGACTACTATCCACAAGGAAACAGACAAGCCGAATCAAGCAACAAGAACATTGTGACTCATTGTCCACAAGCTTGTAAATGAGAATCAAAGGAATTGGCACAAAAGGTTATATGACAGCATTGTGTGTAGATAGGATCATTCCCAAGAAGGCAATAGGTATGTCACCATTCCAACTATTGTATGGAGTTGAAGAATAAATTCCTCCCATGATTGCGATGCTAGCTATCAAGCTGGCTACATGCAATAGAAGATGGTCAGTACAAGGATTCCATTGACAAGAGAATCCTCTTTCTTAAGAAACTGGAAGAAAATATATTCTATGTTGTGGATCACATTAAGGATCACGAATTGAAAGTAAATAAGATTTTTGATAAGAAGGCCAAGGATAAGAGAATTCAAAGTTGGAGACTTCATATTACTATGGGATAAGAGAAGAGAACCAAAAGGTAGCCATGGAAAATTTGATTCATTATGGCTCGGCCAATTCCAGATTCGTGAAGCTTGTCGGCAAGAATGCTTTTCTTGTCTCATATTTGGATGGAACACCACTGGAATTGCCTTGAAGCAGGAAATACATGAAATTGTATCATCAGTAAAAGCGTGTTACTTGCTCGCCTTATACCATAGCCTGTGTTTCCATTTCCATTGTGTTTTTGTGTGTTTCCTTCTTCTGATATTTCTTTCTCAAAGTTTTACATGACTCTACAAGGCCTGAATAGATAAGGCACTGATCAAAAAATTACAAGGTCTAGAGATTGAGATTCTGGATTCCCATGTCGTGTTTTCACTATGCTCAGTCCATTTCATCTCCCCAAACCAAAGCCAGTTGTTGTCGCCCTCAAAATCCCCCCCCTCCTTTTCTAAGTAAAATTCAAAAATTTTGAGCTCACATGCCCTCCAGAAGTTTTCAAGTAAAGCTGGAAGTCTGAAAAGATAGAGAAATTTATGCTTTGAAATTGTTTAAACTTTGCTAGTCTACAAATTTTGATAAATTTTCCATTTTCCTCTCTGGACGCGTGAATTTTTTTTTTTTCTCCTCATTTAAATGAATTTTTCAATATTTATTTGGCCATGGATTGTTGAACCTTGTATTGTTTTCAATTCCTTGGTTTGCATAAAAGAAATTTGAAAAGTGGGTGCATAAAATGGTGGAGTTTTTCTTCTTCTTTTCATTTTTCCACAATCATGAATGACGGATGTTTTCTCTCCCCATAAAATTTTTGCACCATTATCCATGGGTACATGGAAATATATAATTGGAGGTGGGCCGGTGGAGCAATGTACATTTTTTATCCTTTTTGTAAAAAGGGCTAAAAGTCAAAAAGTGACCTGCAACTCTGATCATGCTATGAGGAAAAAGTCAAATGTTGAGCCTGCATTGAAAGTCAAAGCAGGGAAGTGGGTTGGCAGAGAAATTTGAGGTTTTTAGGAATTTTCATTAAATGGGCTTAAAGTTAAAAAGTGACCTGCAGCTCCTGATCATGCTATGAGGAAAAAGTCAAATGTTCAACCCACATTGAAATTCAAAGCGGGGAAGCGGGTCAGCAGATAACTTTGAGGTTTTAAGCCTTTTTTATTAAAGGGGCTTAAAGTTAAAAAGTGACCCACAGTCCTGCCCATGTGTGGTAAAAATTTAAATATTAAGACCATGATCAAAAGGTCAAAGCAGGGAGGTGGGTCGGAGGAGCAATTGGTGTTTTTGATCCCACATTGAAAAAAGGTAAAATTATAAAAGTGACCCACAATTCAGTCTCCAATCAATTAGGGCCACGTTTCAAAACCATATCAAAATTTGGAGAGCACGTGCCAGAATGTTCCAAAATTCCATTTCTTAAAAATTCACAAAATACAAAATGCATCCTCCACGCCTGCTTCAGTAAATTTCTCCCACATGGTCAAATCTGGTTTAAAGTTTCAAAGGAAACATGAACGGTTCAAATTCAAAGTTACAAAAAAAGTGCAACAGTCTGGATTATGTAAAGTCTAGTTTTTCTCACCATTAGCGTTTCATCAAGAATCAAGAATCTGAACGGACGCATGAAGGATTGAAAAGATTGTAAACTGTTTCTTGCTAACAAATAAGAAGTTGTAATCATTTCTTACAAGATATTTAATGGCTTTTTCACGCACAATTGGAAGGGGTTGGCGATTGATCTTGTAGACTCAAGAGTGCATTGTACCTTGAGAAAGCAAAGGAAATAGCCATTTTTCTTCTAATTTCCTCCATTCTCAAATTTCTTCCATTCCCACATTATGTACAATCTTTTGTTTAAACATCAATACAAGAAGACAGGAATTTGTATCCTCTTTGATGAGGAGATTTTAGAAAATTTGAGTTTGCAATCTTATCTCGTCTTTTTTCCATTTACAGGGTTGTCTTCTTCATCAAATAAATGCATGTGTTAAAGTTTCTAGCTAATGTGTGTAGGAATCTAATTTCCTACCTACAACATTAGTTCTCCCTATCTCATTTCTTACTCCCTTTCCCACTTTCATAGACAAAGTATTTCCTACCTTGTAGATATTTATAAGCATTTTTCTGTGGGGTCAGTGGAGTTCCTCGTGTTGGATCCTCAATCGAAAATGCCACCACAAAAATCCACGCTTTTCTCACACATGCATATACGGACAGTTACACCAGTTAGGTAGAGAGACTTAGATTCCTAGAATGCCTTGACAAGGAATTCACAAATTAGTTCCACCCGAAAAAGTTCCCTCACCAACACTTTGTTACCATTTCACTAATATGAAACATGAGTGAGAATATTCATTTAACACTAGTTTGGTGATAGGATGCCTAAATTCTTCTATATGCCTAGATTTTGATCACCTTCAAGATGTATTAGTTGATATGATAATCATAAAATCAATGATACTAAAAAATGGTCGTATCTTGCCATTGAAAAAATGAGGGACAATTATGAGTTCTTTTAATGAATAAAGTGGTTAAAATATTTTTGATCTAAATCTATAATCTGCACACAAACATACTTAGAAAAATGTTATTTGTTTTTTGTGGTGCCTCGGTAAGATACCTAACATTTTATGGAGATAAAAGACATTTTGATGAAGTAAAAATAACAAAACAATGCATGAAAATGACAAGTATACCCACTCATATTATTGGACAATCGCAGTTGTAATTCACTGAAAATCACATGAAGATCGCAAGCTGATCGCAATTGTAATTGACATCTGTATTGGAATTTCATTAAAACAGTACTGCAACAAGTTACACCTATCCTTTTTTATCTTCCTTCACTTCTTCAAGACCTACAAAATTGAAATATGCAAGCAAAGAAGTAAAAAATCAAGTAAGGGTGTTAGAATGATGGGATGAGTGGTGTTTTATAGTTTTTGATTGTATAGGGGAATGAGACACATATGAGTGTAATGTACATAGGTGGGTGAGATGATAAGGGTTCATAGTGCACTGGGCATGTAAATGGGAAATTGAGATAAACAAAATTAAATGTGAGTGGGTGAGGGTTAGTAAATGAGTGATGAGGTTTCTTTTATCACCATTTTGTGGGGTTTTATGATTTTAGTTTCTTTTGTGGGATTATTGTGTTTTATGATGTTTTTTGGTATTTTTAAATAGGATACCATATGTGCAAGGTGCATTTTCTAATGTCTACATTTACCCCCTTTTTGAGTTGTGTGTTGCAGCAGGCAAGATACCAAGTAAAAACTTGAAAAGGAGATGGGGTCATCTATCCCTATGATAGTGGATTCTATAGTCACAGGCTTAAATAGTTGACTAGATAGACAGGAACCTGGAAACATGATCGATGGTCCACTTCAGTCGGAGTCTATGAAGGGATTAATAGGTTGATTTTGTAAGGAAGAGACTATTAATTCAATTGAATAAGATAAATTATGATTGGGTGTCATAATATTGAAGAGAATGGTTTGATGTTATATCCCCCATCAAGTGACAATTTTGGGACCCACAAATTGCCCCAACATATTACAGGATGAAAATTGGCAGTAGAAATTGATAGAAAATGAACCTTGGTAAAGACATAACCAGAAAAAACTTGATGATGTGCATGAAAAAGAATGGATGTGAGTTATAGAGCATGAGATCAATGTTTCCTCAGCCTAAAGTGATGATAATTGATTGTAAGGTAAATGACATAAAAAGTGGTAGTTATGCAAAAATGTACAGAATGCATCAAATGCCCATGGATGTTCATTCCAAATGAGGTGGAATGTGAGTATGAAAGTGATGTGGTTATAGTGATGGAGTGCAGGAATTATGTTGGTGTATGAACATGGTTTGCAATAAGAGTGTTGGTGAACACAAGATAAGCTGGAAGACATTAGACATGAGACAAAGAGTGAGCTAAAACAAGAGCTTGAACAAGGTCTAAACATCACAAGGGTGAAATTCAGGTCATGTGTCTCATCGAGATCTTGTGTGTGCACGTGAAATTTGTTTTCTACTTGAAGTGAAGACCTATAATACCATGACTGAAAACACAAGCCAATGTGTAGGTGTGTTTGAAACAAGTAATTATTGATAGATGGAATGGAAGGCAATTGTAATTCATTCATTGCTCCGATGTTAACTAGGCATCCATATCCCCGAAAAAGATACATTTGATTCTAGTCGTAGCATTTCTCTACTGTCAGGCATAATTCCATAGCCTTGGTACAGATACTAGAAAGAAACCTGTGAGAGAGAGAGATTTATATTGCTTTTTTTTTAAATTTGGACTTTTTCTTTTGATTTGTTTTTGACATGATATTGATGTCTCTCATTTTTCCGAGGGGTTTATAACTACTAGTGGCTTTATGGTGGGAGTGGAAGTGATGAGAAGATGAAATTTGTGAACATCAACAAATAATGCAATAGGGACTTCAAGATAAGTTTTTAAGTGCGTAAGAGTGCATGGATCTCTAAGAGGACAATCGTTATTAATTCACCAAATAAGGAGAGACGAAGTTCAAGAAATTGTAGTAGAGACTAATGGCTCACAAAATGTGACAACAAGATAATCAAGAGTTTACTGAAAGCTGTGAAACAAAACAAGGCATGGAATGTGAACGAATTGTAAATGAAGTATGTAGTAGAGAACCGAGAAGTGGATTGTAATATGAATGAAAGGAGCAAATGTGGAAGAACATCCATGAGAAAAATTGTTTATTGCAATTTTTGGGATATACATATTTTTTGATTTTGAAAGATGTTTAGCTATTTTTGGATTTTGTGTGTGTTTGTGTTTGTGTCAATTACGATAGTGTATGATATGTGGAGAATGAAGGTGTGTTTTGAATCTATGTCGGATGAAGACAAGGGAAATGTATGGAGTACAAAAAATGTGGCAATGAAGACAAATGAGAGTCTCCCAATCCTTGTAGGGACCAGATGAATAAGAGACACGATATAGATAAGCAAGTGATACATGAGGTAGATAATGGGATTGGATTTGAGGATGTGGAGTGAAGAAATGATGGAAAATAGAATCCATAGAATGGTACTAAATGGAGGATGTGATTTTGGGGATGAAACAAACAAGAAATGTCTTGAGTGTAGTGAAAACATGATAATGTTGGGTGGATAAGGACATGAAAATATATCAACGGTAGAAGATAAAGGGATATGAATCATGTTTTTAGTGATGATTTTAGATAAATGAGGAGTGGAGAATATATGTATGTCTGAAGGGAGCATGAGAGAAAAGGATGTGGTCTTGTGACAAATGGGTGTGATGAAAAGATGATGGCATGTAATAGGAAGGGGGATCTAAGAGTGGATATTAAATAAATGAGAATGTGGGAGAAAATCAAAGTGATGTGAAAGTGTAATTAGATGTGGAGGAATATTTTGAGGCAAATGTGTAAGAATAAATTGTTGTTTGGTCATGATAGATGATGTGAATTTTGATATTTCTCTCTTGATAAAATAATTTCACTTTACCCATCCTCATTTGATACATCCCTAGGTCTCTTTTCTATCTTGTTTGATCATACACACTCATACATCGACAATTTATAAAAAAAAGTAATGTATGGAATTCATTTAGAAATTCCACTTGTCATCTTCCAAGATTTGCATTTCAAATTGTCCCTTAAGGGTAAAAAACGTAGAACATGGGTAGGAATGCACATATGTTCTTAACCCTAGTGTAAAATTTTGACCTTGCTCATTTTGATCCTGAAATTCCCATTATACATTATTATTTAGGTCATTTATTCCTCCTCATGCTGCCTTTCTAACTTAAATCAAATTTGGAAGCATGTATAAGCAAGTGAAACCCATTTTATTCACATACTAGCACTCTTATGGACTCCTATTGCAAAAGCTAGTACAAAAGGAACCTGGATGGAGCCAAGTTCTTCAACAAAAGAGTCGACCGTGAGGTTGGGGCTAAAAAATTTCTCGAGGAAGGGGAGCACCTCGAGTTTATCGTGGCTGGAATAAAAGTGGCCTCTATCCCTAAGCCCTTTGTTGAGATAGCGCGGATGATGGTTAGGTACATCACACATAAGGGAAGATATGTCACCATTCCCCTGAAGCATTTAATATTTCTCAATCATTTTCGTAGGAATCTAACCATCAATTTCCCACATTATCTGTTAAATTCCTTGGAGAGGTCTGTTTTCGAAGTCTAGAATCATACCCAAGCTGTACCCCTACACCAAGGTCTGATTCTTCTCATCCACCACCACTGCATCTCTTGCTCTCACCCTCTACCTACTCCCCCTATTATTCTCCTTATCCCTGCCGAAAAATGTCTGGACTCTGCTACCTCTAGTAGAAATATGAAAGGAAAAAAGGCTAAGGTTTCCTTACCTTCTTCACAAAGGATTCTACGTAGCCACAGGGATATTGAAACTACCGAGAAATTATTGGATATCAGTAAACTTGTTGAAGAATTCAGAGATGTGGATCTTCTTACTAGGGTTGGAAAGCTTGAAGAGGAGATTAAAGACCTCAAAAATGCTCCTAGAAATTTGGAAAAAAACAAAAGGAAAGAGGAAGTTGCAAAATTCTGAGGACAATGATACTACTGCTGAGATTTTTAAGAAGCTCCTTTCACTTGATGCCAGGCTGGGAAATGCTAAGGTACATCACGATTGCATCATCTCTGCACTGAAAGGTGTTTATAATTTTATGGAGTAGCACGTGAGAAGTGTTTGCAACCTTAGTGGCATTCCTGATGACATTTGGGATTCTAATGAGACTCGTGACCTTGCCCTTGCTCAGGCGGACATGAATGATCCTTCACATGTCATTGCCATTGCGCTATTCACCTCTCTTTAGAAAATTAAGGTCAAGATTGACATGGAAGTCAAATAGTGCAGTGCCTAGATGCTGTTTAGTTACTGTGAAGTTGTTGTTTTTCAGTGGTTTTTCTGTTGTTTTCTTGCTGGGATGCCTTATTTTGGATCCCTCTTTGAAGTATTTTGGTCCTTTTTTTCTTCTTCGGATATCCTTTTAGATAGATCTTTTTTTACTCACTTTACTGATATATTTGGCTTTTGAGCCTACATGTTTAAGGCGTTTAGCCTTTCTTAGTTAGGTTTTCTCCTTTTGGTATCTGACTACTTGAGCCTTTTTGTACTCAGGGTATAGTCCCTTCAAAACTATTTATCCTTAGTAAAAAATATCCCTACACTCCAAAAATACCTATGCACATTCATAAAAGTAGCATCATCTACAATTCTAAAGTTTCTAACTAGGTTTAGGATATTTCTTACCACATTTGTTAGCACTCAAAGTTACTCGCTCAAGTAGATAGGCAAGAGATAACCTTGAGTCAAGATTTTTCAAACGAAGAATGTCATATCTGATTGCACTACAGGTAGATATCACATGTTATGTGGAGAACAACGTGTGGCTTGAGGCCCCTTCGGAGTAGTGCCAACATTAGTGGTGCACGAGGGTTCCATAACCCAACTAATGTTTAGTTTGTAGGAATTATCATCCATGGTTATGGTTTGAAAAAATTATTTGAGAATTCATAGGCCATTGTAGTGTGATCAACGATGACCAATAAAGACCAAAAAAGAGATTCAGACAATTGACAAAACCCAAAAGTTAAAGATCCTAGTTCTGAGAAAGGTCAAGACCATACATACATTCATGCCCCTACTGTATGGTCCTACCCAGGAGCATTTTCAAGCCTTAATTTTAGTTCTAAATCACTCTCAAGTCTAAATATCCTTATTTTATCATTCATATCACCCATATTTTCCCAGAATCATATGTAATCAGCTAAGTGCACTCAATCCATTATATTTGTGAGCTTGTATTATATCATGTACATATGTTGTAAGTTCTAATGCATTATTCTAATATCGAATGGTTAATGTTGGAATTTAATTACTTAGAATAACCCCCTACCATGTCATTCCTTTTTGGTTAGGTATAAATTTTAATCAAATATAGAAATGGTGAAAACACTACCACTTAACTATTACATCAGGGTGACAGCTAGGCCACATGCCACCATACCTTACTTTTGCATGGTAATACTTCTAGTAGTTCTCTTATATTTAGCCATGTCCTCATTTTACCCACATTGTGTGTTATCTTTAGGCCACCTATCTTTAATCTAATTTTATTTTTTTTATGTTATCTTCATACAAGCTCCTCTCCTGTACCTGTAAAACAAATAAGAGAAAATCATAGAAAGCCAAACTTAAGGAAGTCCATAGAGAAAATTAGGGTTTTAATCAAACTTACAAATCTTACGTTGGGAAATAATTTGTTCCAAAGGACATGGCTTGATCCTATTTTTTACTTGAGATTTGACTCTCCTATTTAAATTTTAGCTTATACCACTTAGTAAGAGTTGTTTTTACTAAATGAGGATGTTGGGATTTTAATAAAAATAAACCTTCATTTGGTGATAGGGATTAAAAAACCTAGAGATCATCACTTCATTGACATGTCTATAAAAATGTGGATGATGATTTATAACCTTACCATGTGATCATTTAACCATATTAAACTTTTAAATCTAATTTCTAAGTCATGGTTATTACTAAAGCCAATTTAATCGCTAGCTTGCATCACCTAATCGTGAAATATGATTGACTTACAAGACTGCAAGTCAAAATATACATTGCGGTGGTGCGAAAAAGAAAATTTTAATAATGTAATATCAAACTTAGTTCTCATTAATTATTTTGTTAAAATATGACAATTTTTACATTAACATGTCAATTTGGTGGTGTAGATATGGGGTGTTACACTTGTTATCAGATCTCGATTGCAACACTAGGAGCTATGAGATGTTGTTTTAACCTAACATTTCCAAAACTAATCAATTTTAATTATATTTTAGGATATCATGTGATGCAAGAATAGATAGAATGAGACATAACACTTAGCACAAGTCCCTAATAAGACTAGGAAAATAAAAATGCAAAACTACAACAGGCATTGCAGGACATCAAGGGTAAGCTATGGGGAGTTAGAGAAGAGCTAAGAGAAAAATACCATTACCACACTAGGATAGGGAAAAAATATCCACATATAACATGAGATGGAGGAAAAATGACACTTTACCATAGGTAGGAATTTTCTACAACACATGATCATCATCACTTATGTGTATATCAAGTACATCATGTTCACTACATGGGTTGACAAGGGGTTCATGAGAATACTAGGCCTAGGACATATACTGAGGAGGACCATACTTCGTATTTAGGTATTATTGTGTCCTTCTAGGACAAAAACATGGCCTTAAAATTCCATTTTTATGTAGCTCATGCCCGAATGCTTTCTCATTTGGAGTACTTTGTGACCAATGACATAAAGACAAGGGATAAATTGATGAGGGGACATGACCATGCACGTTATTCATATTGTGTAGCCTATAATAAAATGTTTCACAAAGTTCTCTAGATTGGCGAAGCATTATGTTTTCTTACAAGTTTTAATTGATATAGAAGATAAATAACTTTATTTTATCGTAAATTTTAGAAAATTCTAAATTTTGAGGGATATCATGTAGATTTGTATAAAATTTTGTGTACATTGTCTCATCTCTAAAAGTATGTACTATTGTTTAGTGAAGTATTATAAATGGTTTTTGTATCATATTTATAAATATGAAACTTATTAAGCTTAATTCTTTGACCACGTGGATACTACAAAATACATGTTAGTGTAACTTCTCTTTTTTGTTTGGAAAAAGTAATAGATAACGAATGTAAATATTTTAGCAATTAGAAAACAAAGTAGAAACAATGAATAACATGTGAACCATAGATTAGAGGTTAGATATAGTAGTCAAGGTGGGAATCCTAGTAATAAAATAACGTTAAACCTTGTGGTAACATATGATAGAAATGATAACTTGAGAAATAAAGTTAGGAACAAAGAAAATAATGCATTGAACAAAACATATTATGAATGAGTAACCTAAGAATCAAAATCTCAACAAAGGATTAATATAGCATTATTACTTATCAAATGATTTTTTATAGCCTAAGGATTCAACTAATGGAACAAGTGGGAGTAAAACATGGAAAATAAAATACAAATCTAAAAGGAATGACCTTAATTAATCTTGTATTATGATAACATAATGAGGGGAATATGAAAATTTAAGAGAACCTTGATTAATTTAAAAAGGTTTATATATTGTTGTAATGATCAAAGAAATTTTAAAGGATGATAGAGAGCTAAAAAATTTCATAGAAAAATATTTTAAGATAACCTTAATTAAGACTAACTTGGGAATTGTAAAGTAAAAGATGAGAGCTATGATGCAATGAATGATCTTAATAAAATAAACATGAGTGATGATGAGGATAAATGAAATTGTAATGGTTTAGGGATCATAATAATATAAATGTTAATGGTGATTGAAACACTAAAAAACATATAGTGAACTAATTATGAAACACTTCGGCAAACTGAAAACCTAAAAGAGAAACAAGAAAAAGGCATAGATTAAAATTTTTGTGAGTATATAAGGGGATTAAAATTATGTGTTAGGGGAATAGAGTAAGCTAATAAGAAATTTTAAATACCTAAATCTCAAAATACGAGAAGGAAAACTTGCGAGTAAATATAATGCAAATGATAAAACTAATGGGAAATAAAAAGTTGATAAACCAAACTTAGGTATTATAAAAAGATAAGAGAAGTATATGTAAACTTTTGAAAATATAATAATAAAAAATAAGCCCATAAAAATAAATGTGGTGGAATCCCTAAGTAAATGTGTTGTGATCCCATAACATTCTTAGATATTTGTTAAAACTACGAAGGTTAATTGGGTGAAGAGAGAACTACCAATCATCAAAGAACCTAAATATATTGAGTTTCCTAATTATTTTCTCAGACAATCATAAGCACAAGTCATAGTGACCATGTTAGTAGTTAAACCATTATGTTAGGAAACTATGTATTAACCTTGAACCCGCATATATCATAACACCATTTGAGTGAATGATTATAAGCTATGAACCCTAGAAATATGTTTTTAACTATGTTACTTGAAAGTTATATAAGGCCTTGTGTTGACCATAGAATATGATACATTTCATGATTACCCAAGTGTTATAATCCTAGTGTGTGTGTGTCCACATGTTACATGAGTAACCTTAGTGGTGTGTTCGTTTAAATTTGTGATGTGGTTATCCTATTTTTTATTAGAAAAGCAGGGCAAAATGGCCTAGTGGTATATGTATATCTTATGATAAATAGCAATGAGAAATGCATTGGGTTCTAAAATGAGAGATGGTGGGACCATAAAAACATATAGTGATACCATTTTAATATTTGAGAGCATTGTGACCATTTCTCTCCACTGAATTCTAGGAGGAATTTGTGTTTAAGGGGAGGGGGATGTAATTCCCAATTTTTCCATGGCATTGTTCATACCTTAATTAGGTTGTAAGTATAATCCTTATCATACTCTTTTGGTTATGTTTCATTTTGGCACAAGGTTCCCAACTATTTTGTGATTCAAAAACTACATTTTGGGATTAAAACATTATCTGTAATTTATATATATGATCATTGTTATGGAAGAAATCTTATATTGTTTTCATGTAATGATATTATTATTGCCATTTATATGCTATGACATGGGTAAAAAATATAAATGATTACTTTGATTACGCTCTAAATTGAACAATTAATCAAACTAGATAAACTAGGGGATGTATATTAATATTACAAATAATTACGAGATTAAGTAAATATTGGAAATGACTTGTACAAGTAGTATTAGTGTGATGTTGGCTAGAGTTGCTTGATATTATAATGTTTCAACAATCCTAATGTAGAGAAAGTTATGGATTTCTGAAAAACATGATTGTTAGAATGGAAATTAGAAATATTGGAGGGATTAAATTGGTTTGAATGTTGTAGGGAGTGGAATGAAAAGCTAGTGATGTGACTTAATTTATTTTCTTAGATTTTTTTTTCAACTTTTTAAGTCTCTTGATTTTGTATTTCATTTCCATGTCTAATCATGTAATGAAGATTCAATGAATTTTAAGGGGATGTGATATTGGCCCATGTGTTCTTATAAATGATTTTATTTCTTTTTAAGGATGCATCTTTATGGGGTTTGGAGCATGCCACATTGAATGATAGTATTGGATGCCCCAAGTTAGAATTTTTTATTTTAGCTAGCCTTGTGGGTTTTTTTGGTTATGCATTTTGTGCTAGAGTGATTTTGAAGGATTTGAGTTTTTGTCTTTGAGTGCATGCTTGGAACTTGTGACAAGTGAGAAAGAGGTATGTCATTCTCTTATTTATTTATTTATGCTTTGATTAGCTATATTATCATCTCACTCCCTCTTTTCTTTCATGTTGTGTTTTAGATATTGTTAGAGAATGTATTTATTTATTTGGGTGTTTTTTACTTGCATGTTTTACCCAATGTAGGGAATGAAAAAATGCTTGTATGTTGGCGATTACCTTTCCATTTGGAGGGAAAAGGAGTAGGTGTAAGGAATTAATAATTTTAGTGTTAGTTTCCTTCGACGAACCATAGGAAGGGGGGCTAGTATTAGTGAAGAATATAAGGGGTGTGAGTTTTGGGAGGCATAAGGGTATGGATCCTTATTTATATGTTTTGAGGGAACAAAAGGATAACCAACCTTCCCTTGTGGAGATATAAGGGGTAGCTAATGAAATTCTATTTTTCTCTTGACAAGTCATTTGATGGCTTGGGAGTAATGTGATGTTTCTTTTGTATTTTTTGCATTTATTTGTCCCAATATGTTATTGTATTTGTATTTTGAATATTGGTTGCAATTTATATGCTTGTTGTGTGTTTTATTCATATCTTAGCTTGTGTTTTTGGACCTTAAGCCTTGTGAGAGTTGGGGTATTTTTTGGTTCAATAAGGAAGATATTTACCCTCATTGTATGGTTAGGATAGTTACCTCTCTTATTTCACTTCCATTTTCATTTTAAATAAATGCAACTCTATTGTAAATTGTGCATGTTAATATAAGGTATTCAATATATTCTAGAATCTTATAGTAATTTGATTGTATTTAGTCATTTTCACATTCTTGTAAAACTTCTTCTCTCTTTCCCAAGATTATTTGAGTATCAAACAATGGGCAGAATAATAGTAGTTCAATTAGTTTACTCCACTTGTGATCATGTATGCATGTTGTAAGTCAGAAATAAGATTCATTATAAGAACAAAATCCTTTCGGAAACTAAATACATTTCTTTAGTTAGGATGTTGGGTTTGAAATGAAATTTACATTCATTATAATAGTGAATCAAGTTTTCAAGTGTAGATATGAATATGGTGGTAATTTTTAGTCAAATTTCCTTGTGCAACTATATGAAAATAAAATAGACATACCCTTAGATACAAACTTGGTTATTTTTATGGTCTTGTAAGTTGTATTTAAAAAAGTAAAGAGAGGAAAGAATGTGTGTGTGTGTATTAAAATAAATTTATGTAATATAATATATAATAAATAGATATTTATAAGTATATGTGTGTGTATATATTATAATATGATATAGGTTATAAAAATCAATAAATATAAAATATATATTTTAATATTACACACACACATACGTAAAACATATATAGTAAAAATAATAAAATAAAAAGGAAATGAGGGCACATTCCTACCCCACCTATGTAAACTTCATTGAAAAAAGTAAGTAAAGTGGGGTGGGGGGAAGGGTCATCCCTAAGGGACCTCACCTCCATTCTGACTATGGAATTATCCCTAAACTTGACACATGCACATTGGAGGTCATGGCCATGTAATAAGACAATGTTGTTTTTACTCAGGTGTGTGTGGGTGTGCGTGTGTGCAAGCATGCACATGTGCGCATGCGTGTGTGTACATACACACACACCAACACACACACACACACACACACACACACACGTGTGTGTGTGGTGTGTGTGTGTGTGTGTGTGTGTGTGTACATATATATATATATATATATATATATATATATATATCATATATATATTATATCTATATATATATATATATATATCTAATATATATATGTATATATATATATATAGATATATATATATATATATATATATACATATATACATATATATATATATATATCTATATATATATACTGTATATATATATATATAGATATATATAGATTATTCTATATATATATCTATATAGATATATATCATCTCTCTCTCTCTCGCTCTCTCTCTCTCCCTCTCTCTCTCTCTCATCTGTCTCTCGCTCTTCTCTCTCTCTACATACCTCTCTCTGTCCAGCTCTCTCTCTCTCTCTCTGTCTCTGATATGCTGTATTCCTAGTCTATTCTTGTACCTCTCCTCTCTCTGTCGCCCTATCTACTCTGTCTGTATATATATATATGTGTATATGTATATATGTACATATGTACATATATACATATATGTACATATATACATACACACACACACACACACACACACACACACACACACACACACACACACACACACACACACACACACACACACACACACACACACACACACACACACACATATATACACACACATATATTAATACAAACCCTAGATTCATGTGTGTTTATAACGAATGATATATGGAATTTTTTTAAATAAATATATGTGGGATATATTTGTATGTATATATACACCCACACTCAAAGCATGAAGGAACTCCATGTAATATCCTCTCCTATACCTGTAAAACAAATTAGAAAAAAATGAGAGAAAACTAAAATCAAGCAAGCCTGTAGAGAAAATTAGGGTTTTGGTCAACCCTAGAAATCCTATAGTGGGAAATGAATTGATCCAAAGGCCATGAATTGATCCTATTTTTGTACTTGATATTTGACTCTTCCTATTTAAAATTTATCTAATTAACTTAGACCACTTAATAGGAGGTAATTTAAACAAATAAGTATGTTGATATTTTAATTAAAAATGACCTTAATTGTGTGATAGATATTAATAAACCTAGTGATTATCACTTCATTGGCATGCTTGTAAACAAACATGGAAAATAATTTTTAACCTTACCACATGATCGTTTAACTAACTTATGCTTTTAAATCTAATCACTGAGCCAATGTTATTGGTAAAGAAAATTTAATCAAGAGCCCACATCACCTAATCATGAAACCTAGTTAAATTACAAAAGTGTAAGTCAAACTGCATGTTGTAGTGATACAGTGAGCCAAATTTTAATAATGTAGTATCAAACTTAGTTCTCATTAACTCTTTAAAAAAACTATTGTAATAATTTTTACGTTTAACATGTTAATTTAGTGTTTTAATTATGTATTGTTAAATAATCAAGGATAAAAGAATATCAAGAGTGAGGTCTTATTTTTGTGGAGAAATAAGATGAGTCATATTTTTGAGAGAACAAAAGCATTAGAGTAGGTGACATAGATGGATGACTAGGAAAAAATTTACACATGTTGATGGAAGAAAATTTTGGAAGTGGATCTTCAAAGTAGGTGTCTAAGTTTGATGAAATCATGTTTATTTAAGGAACTTAGGTGTTATAAAATCTCATTCATTTTTATTATTTCAAAATATATAGTCTAATCGAGAGACGAAATAAGATAATTATGGAAAAATGAGATGGATGAATTAAAGATGAGAGAACTATGTAATGAGATATTGATGATGTGAATTTGCGGTTGAATATTAATGAAACAAGTAAAAATGATAGAGATTGAAGAGATGTAACAAAATATTAAACTTGTATTTCATCCACCTTGAGGGATGAGGGTAGTTAATAAGAATATAAAAAAAGAGGAATACCCTATTAAATGTTATGGGGTACCTAAAATAGCTATTGACCACACTTCTAACCTATACGGAAGTGCGAAGTTATTCCCTAAAGGATTTTATCCATAGAAAATATAGTACTGTGACCACCATGAAAGAAGAGATGCGTAATCATATCAATAATAGGAAGGAGGTCATAATTGAAAAAAAAGGATACTAGTGTCCTATTCTTTTAGGAATTTCCTTGGGAAATACAAATGATTTATCGACATGGGCTCTAGGAAAGACACATGGGGGTCATATACACTTTTCAATAAGTATTTTTAACATCAATGGCTTAAGAATCACTCAATTAAGTGTCCTACCAAACACTAGTGTTTACATGTGGATAGTAAATGGGAAAACCACAAAATATGATCAAATAATCATTGACTGTGAGATTATTGTGGGGACCTACACCTACGTATTTGATGACATACATGATGTATCCACCCAGGTTGTTACATGAATGATCACCACAAATATTACCCCATAAAATCACATCACAAAATGGTATTGGGAAGTAGTATGCCTTGTGTGTAGACTTATGGAGGAGGACATTCAAGCAAAATTTATGGACTATGTGTATAGGGAGTCGTCCATAACATCCTATGAATCCCATGAGCTAGAGAAAAAATTACGATTTTGTTTGATTTTTATATTATTGATCACAAAAAATGTGGGGATCCACATAAGTTTCATTTTTCTATGGTACACACAAGAACAGTGGAGTAAAAATATGAAGTGTATAAGTGACCCACATTCATTGGAGAAATTTATAATGCTTGCATGCACCTTTGGTATGAAAACCTACATAAGGTGTCTAACAAAAAATACCATATCATGGAGGATTTGATCATTATGTATGAAGGTTATGTGGATTTTTTCATAATTTGACATAAAATTGTTGTGAGATTCTGAACCACATAGCAGGGATGTATAGGCCAGAAGGTGATACATTTTGTTGTAATGGAGAAATATATTTATAACATTCCTTAGATATGCTTGTAGGAAATCAAATATGTAAATATTGGTGTTAATGCCTTAGATGTTGAGCAGGAATTACCATGGCATGGGATTTTAGCCAAATCTTGAAGGATATATTTGATGATGAAGACTCAGAAGATGAATCCCTTGTCATACCTAAGGATGAGAAATTTTGGGACATGATTAATAATGAATGGGTAGATATCAGCCATTGTATTAAACCCAAGTTTCAAGTGGGTAGGTTAAATATTATTTTTGGGGATTCTAAAGATGTTGTGGCATAAAATTTTGGGTTTAAAAATGTAAATTAAGTTTTTAGAGGGATTTATGGCACCACATCCATAGTAACCCCCAAAAATTAAAGTGAACAATATTGTCACTTCATGTATTGGGTCACAAAAATCCAACTTGGTGTTGACACATGATATGGATGTCTCTAAATTGGATCAGTTATTAGATAGGTAAAAAACATGTGAGGTCCATGAGGAAGATGAAGAGGAGGAAAGTCTAATAAGAAATAGGACATGTGGAGATGTTGTCAATCATCAACAATGAAGGGAGGAGAATACCCCTAGGAAATATGACGTTGAGGTAGAGGAATTTTAAGGACATATAATTGAGAGGAAAATGACAGAGTAGGGAGAAGTATTAAAGGATAGGGGATCTAGTCATACAAGAACACTTGAACCCCTCAAATTTAATATGCAGATTCAGATCTATGGAGGCCGATGAAGTGAATATAGCCTCACTTTATTTTTGATGTCCCCAAGGTTACAGTTGGCTAGAACTTGCTTCATGGTCTTCCATAACGAATTAAGAGAGTGAAAATTTACAAGCCATGTGTACCTTCTCCACTTCCTAGGAAGGATGCGCTCTTTTGAGCCTAATATTAGATAAAATATAGATATTTTGTAGTTGAGATGGGAAAATTACATTCATCCCAAAAAGTGAATGCATTACAAGGAAAGATGGCCCAGAAGGATTTTGAGATATTGTAGATGGATTGTAGAGTGATTACATTGGTCCAAGATTACAATTTCCCACCCTTAATTAAGGAATGTTTTTTTGTATGAAGGTCATGACCTATTTGGATAAATTGCAAGCATTTGTCACAAAACTTATCATTGGATATAGAGTTGTTATTATCACCAAAAAAACACCCTCTGATTTGCATGAATGTGTGAATGAGTAATTAGTGTTTTTGGGGTAACATAGGATTGTCTCTCAAGTTATGGGACGTGTTACCTTAGAAAAACCTCCAGACAAGGTTGGTTCTTTTACCTAAACCTAATGCTAAAATACTCCTAAGGAAGGAAATGCAACAGTCTAACCCTATTCTAAACTTACAAGGGACCAGAAAGAGAGAGAGATGTGTGAAAATAAAGAAATAATACACTAACCAAGGTGATAATACTAAGGGAAGGGTGTAGAGACACTCTAAAATGAGGGAAAATGAGATAAAAATGATGAAAGAGAGGGAAGACATAAGTGCCATAGTCTAACACAACCTTAAAACCACCATATCCATAAACACAATAGATCTCAACCTATAAGGTAAATGACCAACAAGCATTTATGCTACTATTGGCCAGTAACATTTTTGGTTGGTGTCAACTCGTAGCATTTTTGTTTTTGTCAGCCGGTAACATTTTTGGTTGGCGTCAGCAGGTAGCATTTTTGCTACTGTCGGCTAGTAGCATTTTCGGTTGGTGTTGACTAGTAGCATTTTGTTACTTTCAACCAGTAGCATTTTCGGTTGGTGTCAGCTGGTAGCATTTTTTATACTGTCAGTCAGTATCATTTTTGGTTGGTGTCGACTGGTAGCATTTTTGTTATTGTCAACTTATAGCATTTTCAGTTGGTGTCAACTAGTAGCATTTTTTTCTTCTATCAACTGGTAGCATTTTTAGTTAGTGTCATCCGGTAGCATTTTTACTACTATCAGTTGATAACATTTTCGATTGGTGTCAGTCGGTAGCATTTTACTACGATGTTGGCCGATAGAGTTTTGTTATGGTGTCTGTCAGTTGCATCCTATTGGTGTTGTCCAGTTGTATTTTAGATGGTGTTTGATGGCGGCAAAGGGCTATGGTATGGTTGGTTGCATTTTTCAAGTGTCAGTTGGTAGCATCTTGCTAAGGTGGTGACCGGAAGAAAATATCTGGTGTTTTTGATAATGACCATGCATGGTCAGTATCTCATCTTATCCTGGGTACTTCTAGGAAGTCTATGAAATATATTATTCTTGATAGAATGAAGGTAATATTAGCTTCATGAATGATAGGGTTGAGTTGCTTGCATTTATTCAATTCTTATATGAAATTGATAGTGTAAGTGGTTATTGATGTGGATTGAATCATGCTACTTGTTTTAAATAAATAGAATTATGTTGTTAAAAGAACTGACTCTATGTTATGATGTTGTAATAATCTAGGATGGGTCAACATTAATTTTGGTTATTATGATGTATGTTGTGTTAAATTTTAAAATCTACCTTGAGAAATAGATGTTAAATCGATCAAAACAAAAAATTTGAAATCCTCCACACGGAAGTATTTAGCAGTTTTTGGAGATTCTCCAAATTCTGAAAGTCCAAAAATTTTTGGGATTTTCAGGTTTTGGTGGATTTCTCCCTTTCAGAAAATTTTATTGCAAAGAATTGAATTTGTTCTTTTGGACTTCTAAAGTTTGAAAACCTGAAAGTATGAATGTTTAGAATTTCAAGATTTCAGGTTTTGGAGATTTCCTTAAGTAATTGGTGATTTTCTCTTTTGGAAAGTCTGAAATTCTGAAAGTCTGAATTTTCAGAATTTCAAGACTTTCAGGATTTCAGAGATCCTTATGTCACATTTTGGGTAAAATATCATTTGGAGTTCCGAATTCTGAGACTCCGAAAGTCTGAAAATTTCAGACTTTCAAACTTTCGGGTTTCGGAACCTCTCCCAACCATTTTTGGCAATTTCTTCATTTTCAGACTTCCAAAGTCTGAAAGTCTGCAAGTTTGAAATTTCAGAATTTTGGGTTTTTCAGGTTTAAGAGTTTCTCCATTACCATTCCATGATTTTAACCTCTTTATCTCTGAAGTCCAAAACTCTGAAATTCCAAAATTTTAGAATTTTGGACTTTCGGATTTCAGACTTTCGGAGTTCTTTATGCATTTAATTCTTACCTACTTCCGTACGTGTCGAAATATGGGCATTAATGTTGGGTTTTTATATTTAAACTTGTGATTTTACTTGTCATTTTCACCTGACACTTTGCTCTGACGATCTAGTTTTTTACTGTATCTTGTACTTTTTGACGTCATTTTTGAGGTATTTTATTTAGGTTATTTTCTTTTTGGTTTAAAATCTTCATGGTTTGTTTTCTCCTTGTTCATATTTTTTGTTTTTGTTCCTCTTCTGTATACCTTGGAAGATGAAAATCTCATTGCCCACCATGTTTCCTTTAACAATCCAATTTTCTACAGGCATCTAGTGCAAATTTCATCAAGATCCTCCCGAGTATTTTTATTTTCCTTCAGAAATTCCTTTTCTTTTCAAAGTCTTACCCTTTCAGTATTTCTCAAGATTTTTTAGAGTTCGGAGGTTGGCATTTTCAAATTTTTTTGTTTTCAGAGTTCAGAGAATTCCGATGGTTTGGAAACCTATTGTTTCGGAGGTTTTTTAGAAATCGTTTTCACTTTCAGGACTGTGAAGTTTCTTGTTTTAGGAACTTTCCATTTTCGGGTTTTTAGAACTCTCCATTTTGGATTTTCGGAACTCTCCAGTTTCAGAATTTTAGGGTTTGTGTTTTTCAGAACTCTCCATTTCAGGTTTTTGGAACTCTTGAAAAAATTTCAGATTCTGAAATCAAAATTTGATGTCAACTTCTATAGCCAAGGGAAAGGAAAAGATGAAGTATACATTCCTTAGAGTGGCTCCCCATTCTTGTTTGTCTTCAGACTTGGGGAATATAAGAGACACTGATCTCAGACAGATTGATTTTCTAGACTTCTGGGTAAGGGTGAAAGCCCCAAACAAGAAATCTTGGATGCAAACCATATATAAAAATGGAACTATTTTAGCTGTTGGCTTTCCCACACCATGCATTTCCTTGATTTCGTCTTTGCTGCAGCAGCTCACTTCGATGAAGACTCTAGGACAGTTAAGGATTTTGATGACAAGGTTGTAATTTGCTTGCACCCAGATTTCTTTGAAGACTTGTTCAAACTTCCATACGTCGAAGACTATGCAAAAATTTCACTAGAATTAGTAGTAGAGAATTGGTACAAGGAAATAAAAGTATGCACAAGGGTCATGTTAAAAATCTATCTGGCCAAGAATTTTACTAAATTACCCAAGACTATGTAATGGTCAGACTTCATCTAGGAATTCAATGACATTATTGTGTTACTAAGCAGAATTTTAGGCCTTCCCTCTATAAAGAAATTTTAGGAATGGATGTTCTTGTATATAGCTACCATCAAGAAAAGAAAAGAATTTATTAGATGGGGGGAGCATATCAGTAGCTCCATTTGTTTTCAGTTAAGCAAGGTATCATCTTCCAAGAGTTTCTACATGACATCCTTTCTAGTCTATGTTATAGCTGCTCTAGGGGATTTTACTGGATTGAATACTAAGGGTATTTGAAGTACTTCCTAAATCTATGATTTTTATCCTCAGCTTACATTGGATGAAGGAAACTAGAAATTCTGAAGGATTAATTATGCTTTCCTTTCCTTCATTCTTTACTGCTTTGATAAAGAGTTATACAATCAAAGGATTTCTAATGAAGCCTTCAAGGAAATATGTGAGTGGGGAGATATCTACTTACAGTTCCCTACATTTACATATATTCAGATTCTTAGTTTCGTAGGTGCTCCCAGTAAGCTGCCAAGATGTCCCACTGACAAGTGGGTCTTACTAGAATTGGTTCAGTAGTTGCTGGACTATCATAAGATTAAGAATAAACGACACAAGGTGGGAGTTCAATTCCCTATTTCGATTGGCAGATACACTTGTCCAAATATTTATAAGGTGAAGAATGTAGATGCAGAGATGTTAGAAGTAACTTTACAGACCTTCCATCCTCGGACCAATTTTGATAACTGGGGTAAATTTGGTGAAACAGGTCGGTCTAGTTCTCACATGTGCCCAGTTGGAAGACATTTGGATTCATTTTTTGGATGAAATCATCATCCAACAAAGAGATTATGAGAGGTTAACTCTGGATGAGATTCAGCAGTTTGGTATAGCTGATATTCCAAAAGAAATGCAAGATGATGATGAAGTTTTGGATGCAGCTTACAAAGATAACAACATTTCCAATCAACCATTACCATGGATTGATTGGTATGTAGAATAATGTTGTAATACCAAGGATATGGCGGGGCCCATTCTGTAGAGAACTTATAATTGGTTGGCCACCTTGGGAATTTCACCCAGAGGGTTAGATCAACCTACAAATATAGGATCCCAACCAACTGTGAGTCTTCCAACACCTACAAAAGGGAAGAAGTCCATCCAAAGGGGCTATACATTTCTAAAGAAGATCTCATTTTTTTTCGGTAGCTCCTCTCTCTCAAAGACTCCCCCTTCTAAGATTGTGTCTCTAGCAATACCAATCTCATAAATATTTGAATTTGTTGATTCTCCAAGTGTCTCGTAGGATCTTCCATCACCTCTTTCATCATCACTTCCTCCATCATTTCCTTCCACCTCTACAATCATTTCTTCTTTCCCATCCCCTTCTATGGCCCCAAAAATTCTCATTTCTTCTAGTTCTCTCAGCAAGGGAAATGATTGGGTCACCCATCTCTTCTTCACCACCTCTAACACTTCCATTTCTTTCCATCTCATCTTCTAATCCCATTGTATCCACTCCTATGGTCATTCTCACATCCACCCCATCCATTATTTCCACCTCCATTCAAATGCCAACTAATGTTACTAGTGCTCTTGTTTTGACTAGTGCTTCAGGTACTAAATCAGTTGTTCCACTCCCATTAGTATCAGCCATTCCAAAATGGTTATTTCATCAGACTCCAAAATAGAAGAAGAAAAAGGTTCCTCTAGGGGATGTCATAGACCTAAGTGTGTTGGAACCTGCACCAAAAAGATAGTCCAAGAGGCCTAAAATTATTTCCATCCTGTCAGTGAATCAATCTGGAGAAAGGTTTGTAGAAGTTAGTACTCCCATTGAAAGGAAAACCAAGGAAAATATTACAACAACGGATTATCAAATTTCTAGATTTTCACTAGGAAAAGTGACACATGAAGGAGCTAAACATGATGTTCAGGCTGCTCTTGGAATTTTTTTGGAAAAATATGACAAGGAAAAGGCTTCCAAGGATGAGCTCAAAGCGAAAGTCAAGCAATTCACTGCATTATTAAGAAAGGTAACATAACCAACTCCATCTACCGAGGTTTCAACTACTACGACTCTGAAATTTTCTTCTACTCTCGATGATATTCCTTATCACAAGATTGAGAAGATAGGTCAGAAGGGAAGATTGGTAAATGGATGGATGGAGCATATACTTCAAGAATCCAATCCTTTAATTAAAGAGGATATTGAAATATATAATGATTTACAGAGTTGGAAGAGATGTTATTTGTAAAATGGATGAATCCTTTTCTAAGGATAATAATAATCTAAACTTGAATTTAGCCACATGGAGTGAAATTGGAGAAGAAGATTAAGATCTACTCCTTCAGGAGGATGTAATTGATGATGCTTCAAAATTGTTTGAATATCAAAAGGCAATGGAATTCTGGTCTCAAGTGTTACAAGATTTAATAAAGAAGTTGGATGATAAATGAGTAGAAATCATGGATGCTCTGCACAACATATCAAAAGAGTTTGATATTATTAGTTGTAAGTTCTTCAACGAGAACATTGATGCTCTTCCGAGGATCAAATATTGGGAAAATTTCAAAGATTTGGTGAAATGAGATGATGATGTTACTCGAACTTTCAGTAGTGACTCTATTGATAGGTTGGTGTCATGCCATAATTTCACAAGAAGACTAAAGAAGGTTGTGGGTAAACTGAGAATAATTCCATCCAAAATCAAAAGGGAAATCGAGACAGTGGATGTAGTGAATCACTACGCATGTGGGCCAAAAGACAAAGAGATTCAGGGAATTATCAAGTGTTTCATCGAGTGCAAACATTGGATGATGGCTTGGGATAAGGACCAAGGGAAAATTGAAGTTAGAGAAGATGTTTCAGAGCCCAACCAATGCTAGGTGGCCATGAGAGGACTTAATCAAGCTTTGGATCAGTTAATATTATAGGTTTGACTAGGTCAAATTCTTACAACAAACTTTGCTATTTTTATGGGAGCATGTTCCCTTGAGTTTAATGACATTTCTATTTTTATTAAATTGTTAGTTAAGGCCTAGCTATAATGTCCCAACCTAAGGAACTTATAAATAGAGAAGTACATTAAGTCTTTAGGGAGATCAATTATTGGAGAAGTTACTCTTCAAGCTTGGAAGAGTGCTTTGAATTTTCAGAAATATTTCAATTACATTCAGAGTGATATTTTCCCATGGAAAGCTAAGTTATTGTGTTAATGGTTGATGTATTTATGCTTTGTGAATGCCTAATTCCTTAATATAAGTGGTCGGTCTGTATTTATCTCATAATATCTTATTTCATTATGTTAGAAAGTGATATAATTATTTGAATATCGGTTGTGGAAAAGGTTATCTTCCTTCTGTTATACAAGCCATATTACTATTGACTTTTATGAATGAAATGGATGTTTGACATGTGCCTGTTTTATATTATCGTGGTGATTGATTGTGTTTCTAATTGAACTCGACCTATCTATGCATAATATGAGTTTAGCAAAAGGAACGTATGCTTCTTCGTTTGTGATATCTTGTATCCTCTCCAAGTCTTAGTAGGTGAAGTTGGCTCGTGGTGCACACACCCTCTTCAAATTAACCCTTCCTGAGTTGAAAATACCCTTTATTTGGTGCATCACCATCCCTAGTATAGTTTAATTTCTTACAAATTTCTTCCCTAAAACCCATGAAAATGTTAGCCCAGGTTTAGATAACCATTTTACCACACTAGGAGTAGTACAACACTTAGTTTAGGAAGAGGAAGCCGACCTTCTCCGGAGGTTCACCTCGAGCCCAAGTCCCATAGCTTGAGAGGTGATCCCATTTGTCTTAGTCACACCGAACATCCTGTTCATATTCTGGTCATTCAAGGGGTGCAGTGATTTGATGAAAACATGTTGTTCTCCTATGATACGAATGGTAGGATTGCAAGGATGTCTAACATATATGTTATAATGTGATAAACCTTAGAGATTATGAGAATGACAGTTCATGCCAGTTCACTTTGAACTAACCATTTTTAACCTCTCTACCTCCTATAAATGATGAAGATGTGGCATTTTTCATGGATGATTAAAGAAATTTTACACATGTATAACTGCCTAATTTTGATGACTAAGTGAAATTCATTCTATTTAAATACATGGCATTTTGTAAATCAAAAGGTATACTTTGTTGTCATATCAAAGAAGAAAAAGGGGCAATTAAGTCTGTCATAAATAAAGTATTACTGTTAACAATCCATAATGTACTTGGAATCATTATAATTTAATAAATATGATGTTAATGTTAAATTGAAATGATATGGATGGCAATTGGGATATTGATTATAATAATATGTTATTATTTAGAATGATTGGAAAACATTTCTTCTAATGATGATTTGTCGTTAAGTTGGTATTTAAGTTCTCTAGTATGAAAGGAGAATGAGATAAATGCACTTGTGATACATATAGTAATGTGAGGACATTTAATTTCACATATGAAAATGTGTAACATGGAAACAATTATACTATAAGCATCATAGGTGACCAAATAGTAAGTGAACCTAGCAAGCTAACTTAGATGATGATTTAAGTAGCCAAGAACACAAATTATTTTCTCGTTATCATTTCCATAGAATACTAGGATACTACATCCTAAGTATGGATTAAGTCATAAGTCAATTTGATAAGTTATCGTTGCAACGAAGTAGGCACTAAAGTGACTTTTCATACACATGGATGGGTCATGTACCTTTTGCGTGAACTAGTAATATATATTGTAGAACTAAGTCATTCAAATCTAGATAACTAAATGAAGTGATGTGGGGAGAGGAAAAGTTTTGATTGATAAGTGTGTCGTCACGAGACTGAGCATGCATGCATGTCTCATAAAATTTGGAAAAATTATAGTAAGCCGCTAATTACACTGTCAGATTCACCAAGTTTCCAGTTGAGGTGTGAGATTCCACTCGAAATTTGATTGATTGAATCCCTAGTAGACACTTATGAACTACACTTGATTATCAATACCTATTACAAGTTAAACCAATAGTATACTTTGTATACGCACTCTAAAAAAAGTGATCTATGGGGGTTCAGATAGATCTAATTGACCCATACAGTTGCACTTGGTTTTTTATGTTATCATATGGATTGAATTTTAAATAAATGCTAGATTTAAATTTTGTGTATTTAAATCATTAAAGGCATAAAGTTAGTATGGGAAGGATATGTTTAAAATCCCATTAAGAATCAATGTTAAAGGAGTGTGTTACATTTGGTATCAAATATGAAGGTTATAACTCTTCAAATTATTGAGTCCCTAGGCTAACTTGAACTTAATTCCTATATAAAAGAGTAATATGGCTAGGACAAGAGGTCATGTAGTGAATCATCAACCTGCAGGTGGCGAAGCAACCGCAGTGCATAAGATGGATGAAATACTGATTTTCCTTCAAGAAACACACAATCTCATGGTTGTTCTGGAATAACAGATGATGGGAAATAATGGCAGTAATGAAAGTGGAAACATTGAGCAACCTCAGGGGACGCTTATTGCTATGAATTCAAATGCAGATGTTGTAAATCCACCTAAGAACAAGAGGGAACGATTGGAAGTAGAGATGTTAAATGACATTAAGAGGATCAACCCACCTAAACTTGATGGAATGAATTTAGGTGATGGGGCTAAGAATTAGCTTAGTGAGATGGATAATTATTTTTCCATTGGGAACTTTTCTGAAGAGAATGGGCATAAAAATTCAACAAACTTGAAAAATAAGTCCGAAAGAAAGGGACTCATAATGATTTTTTTTGTATGTGGCATAGATCATTATGCGAGAAACTATCCACAAAGGAAGAATGACAAAAATCATAAACATAAGATACATGTTGCAGTGGCTGATAGGAAAGCAGAGAAACAAGCTACGCTCATCGAGGTCATGGGTAAGTTGTTTGGACTACCTTTAACTATTTTATTTGATACTAGAGCACTAGAATGTTTTTTTTCCAATAAATTAGCTTCTAAATTAAAAAATAAATCTGGTCATATGAAGAACTAGTGGATTGTACATTACGGGAACAACGTTATTCGTACGGTGAACCAATGTTTGTTTGGAGAGGCATTAGAATTAGCAAGTATCATCACTGAACTTGATATTTTTGTAGCTCCCTTAGGTTTGTATAATGTAGTTATAGGAATAAATTACATGTCACATCACCAAACGACTGTAGACTTCTTTAAAAAGAAAATAAAATGTCTAGAGGATCTATAGAAAGCAACGGAAATTAGGGTAATAATTAGAAGATTTAATGTAAGGAAAAGCTCAGACATGTAACTCAAGAAGGCCAAGAATAAAGGATCCATGCTTTTCACAATAAAAATTTCATATTTTTGGGAAGAAGATAAGACCTTGGTGGAAGACCATTTACTGCTACGTGAGTACAATGATGTCTTTTTTGAAGAGCTACCAGGACTTCCACCCAAACGAGAGTTCGATTTCATTATTGACATCAAACTAGGAACTAAACCAATCTATAAGGTTCCATTTAGAATTACCACAACTGAACTTATTGAGATGAAAGCGTAACTTCATGAATTGTTATCTAAAGGATTTATCAGACCGAGTGTGTCTCCATAGGGGCCACTGATCATCTTTGTTAAGAAAAAATATGGAACTTTGTGGTTTTAAATTAATTATCGAAAGCTTAACAAGGCCACTATCAAAAATAGATACCCTCTACCAAGGATAGATGACGTCTTTGACCAAATGTGTGGTGCATCAGTTTATTCCAAGATTGATCTGTGATCAATTTATCATCAGATGAGAATAAGAGAAGAAGACATTCATAATACTTCCTTTAAGACAAGGTATGGGCATTATGAGTTCACTATGTTACCATTTGGACTTACTAATGCTCCAAAACCATTTATGAACTTGATGAATAACATCTTTTAGAAATACTTGGAAATGTTTGTGCTGGTATTCTTGGATGATATTCTGATTTATTCCAAAAGTGTGGAGGAACATAATGAGCATCTTAGAACATAATAACGTCTTTTAGAAATACTTGGAAACGTTTGTGCTGGTATTCTTGGATGGTATTCTGATTTATTCCAAAAGTGTGGAGGAACATAATGAGCATCTTAGAACTATTTTTGAAGTGTTAAGGAAGAGAAAATTGTATGGTAAAATTTCAAAGTGCTCATTTTATCAAAATGAGGTACAATACCTTGGGCATATTATAAACAACAATGGAATTTATTTGGATATGTCAAAAATCACTGTTATAACTGATTGGTCAACTCCTAAAAATGTGCATGAAGTTAGAAGCTTCATGGGGTTAGCTGGATATTACCGGAAATTTGTGAAATATTTTTTCTAAATTCATTGCTTCAATAATCTCCATTCAGAAAAAGGATAAGAAACTTAATTAGTTGGAAAAGTGTGAAGGTGTCTTCAATTTTCTAAAAGAAATATTGACTTCAACTCCTGTTTTAAAGGTTTTGGATCCCAATGAAAACTTCACCATGGTGATAGATACCTCTGGTGAAGTTTTGGGGGGTATCTTGCTATAAAATGATCATGTGATCATGTATGAAAGTAATAAATTTAAAGTACATGAGCTCAATTATGCTCCCCATGACTTGGATCTTGCTTCCATTGTACATGTTTTGCAAGTATGGAGGCACTATCTTTTGGGAAAACCCTTTGAACTGAAAATAGATCATCTCAGGCTAAAGTACATCTTCATGCAAGCCAACCTGAATGTGAAGTAGTGAAGATGGTTAATTTTTTTTATCTCAGTTTAAATTCGATGTCAACTATATCAAAGGTAAGGAAAATAGGGTGGAAAATGCACTGAGTCGTAAGAAGCACATTTCTACTCTTGTGACTCTAAGAACCTAATTCAAGGATGAAGTTAAAAATGCAATGTTGGATGATTCTTAATATCAACATGTTAAAACAACACTAACTATTGATCCAATTGATAGGAGGTACATGGGTTTCAAATTTGATAATGAAGGAGTCCTAAGGTATGAGATTCGAGTCTATATACCACTAGAAAAAGATTTAAGGACAAAATTGATTAAATAATTTCATGATAATCCTTATTCTGGGCATCCTGTAGTGACTAAAATGCTTGTTGATGTGAAAAGAGATGTTGCAAACTATGTTTCACATTTCCTAGAATGCCATTGTGTCAAAGCTGAACATATACATCTAACAAGATTGTTTTACCCTCACAGCATTCCACAATTTAAGTTTCAAGTGATCAACATGTAATTTGTGTAAGGATTGCTAATGTCAAAGAATAAAAATGATGTGATTTTAGTTATAGTTGATAAACTAACTAAAGTACCTCACTTTATACCAGGAAATCTCAAAGAGGATTCTTTGGTGCTTGCAAAAAGGTTTGTGAATGAAATTTTCAGATTGCACAGAGTACCTGAATTGATAATTTCTTATCAAGATCCTAGAATGACTTCTCATTTTTAGAAAAATTTAAATTCAGTCTTGGAGACAAAGTTGAATTTCAGCTCTGCGTACCATCCAGAAACTAATGGGAAAACTGAAAGAATCAATTATATTGTGGAGGATATACTTAGGACGTACTACATGGATCAGCAATACAAGTGGGAAGAATACCTTCCACTACTTGAGTTTTCATACAATAACACTAACCATTCATCATTGAAAATGGCTCCATTTGAAGTGTTGTATGGGAGAAAGTGTAGGACTGCTATCAACTAGGATAAGATGGAGTATAGAGAAGAAAAAGGAGCTTAGATGTTGACAAAAATATAACAGTAAGTCGAGATCATTCATGAGCAGTTAAAATAAGTTGTTGATAGGTAGAAGAGCTATACAGATCTAAAAAGGGTTGCCAGAAATTTTGAACAAGGGGAGAAATTCTTCCTAAGGGTTGAGCCCAAGAAAATTTCAATATCATTTGGCAAGTCAACCAAATTGTCACCTCACTTTTTCAGACCTTTTGAAGTGATTGAAGTGATCAGTCCTGTGGTATACCGTTTAGTGTTGTCTCCTGCATTTTCCAAGATGCATGATGTTTTTCATGTTTATTTTCTTAAAAAGTATGTATTTGATATATCTCATGTTCTGAATTGGAACTCCTTACAGGTTCAGGATCTAGGAATCATCATGGTTGAGTCAATAAATTTTTTGGAAACTCGCAAGTTGCACTTAAGAAATTGGGATATTATTTAGTGTAAGGTCCAATGAGACCAATTTTGCTGAAGAAAGTGCAACCTGGGAAAATATTGATGATATAAAAACTTTTCCATAGTTATTTTAGTGATGAAAACTTATATTTTGCATCTAATATGATATACTTAATATTTTTATTGTTAATTTGACTAAAAAGTGATTTAAAATTTAAAATTTAATGAATATGGGCTAATATAGCCAATTAACTATGGTGATAATCTTTTGAAAAATTATTAGTTTCATGTTTTATTTATGGTGATTACTTTTGATATAAGAATGGATTATCTATTAATGGTTTTAGATTTTAATCATCAGGATGATGATTTTTAAAAGGGGGAAGTATGTAACACCCCACCTAATTGCAATTTATTTTGTGTTCATTTCTTTAGTAATGATTATTACATTCTTGTTTTGGATGATGTTTTTGTCTTACTATCTAGTTATTTTTCTATGATGGTTTTCTAATTTGGGATATCCCTGTTGGCGGTTGAACATTGGGCATTAAATTTTTTGTTATCTTGTCGACTCAGTAAAATTAGGAGTTGATCTCCATAATCTTTAACTAATCAGATTTTAAATGACATGCATCTAGCTAAGCTAAGTTGATGCTTTTTTTTGGGGAAAAAGTGATGGTGGAGGAAATCTTGAAACCTGTACTTAGTAGGTCAAGCATTTAGTGATATTAATGACATGGGTAATCCCAAAACTTCCCTTGGAAGCTAAACATTTGCATGAAGGGTTATTATTGTTGTTGGGTGATTATGCTTGAGTTTTCTTTCCTTTTTGAGCTCAATTCTTTCCTGGACCTATGCATGTAAGTTTTTGAACTAGTCATTGAGGTTGTAGTGGGTTGGTGAAGGTGATGAGAAAGATTAGAGCCCTACATTGCTATTGATTTTGCGATGTTAATTCCTAGATGTGGTTTTCTTGATTTGGAGGTTTGGTTATAATAACGTGGTGAAAATGACTTGTTGATTTTCTTGACTATTGGAAAATCGTGTAGAAGTAGCAAGAAAGTTTCAGACGCCTCTTTTCAGGCATGAACTTGTTAACTCTCTCTCTCATATGTTGTTATTTCTTTATTATAAATATATTGAATGTTTCATGTTGATGATAAATGAGGGTTATGGCATGTTCTAGTAGGAAATCTTGGACTACGGTTGATTGGGTATGAGAAATTTAGTTTTCTTTCCTGATTTTTTATGTTCGATTTGTCTGAAATTAATGGGGTTTCATTGTATTGGGCTCTAGGTAAGGAAAGCTTATCTGGGTCACCTTTTATGGGTTCATGGATCCCGTTATTATTTTTACCAAAACCTTGTATCCTTGCAAGGATTGTGTTATCTAAATAACTCTCCTAGTTAATTAGACAAATTACATACATATTCTATCTCTGATATTTTCATTGCAAGTTGTGCGCACCTCAGTCATCACCTTGGCACATTAACTTGGTCGGTGTTCCCTCACGTGCCCTTGTGTGTTTCCCCTTATCCTCTTTCCATTTTCCTTTTCCTCTTTGTTCCACTTTTCCCCTGCGTGCATCTTTTGTGCATTCACCTTCCTCCCAGTAGTTATTCATCTTGTGCACTTTCCTTGTACTTGCTTAAATCAGCTAAGTCCTTGGCCCTCTCACACACCCCACACATTACTTTGTAATAGTTACACCTTGACCATTTCCTTTGTGCGTGATGCGATTGTGTGCACCTTCATTCTTTATTTCTCTTGTGCCTTCTTTTGTGTCATTTCGTGCCACGTCATCATTTGACAATTTGTAGTGTGTTTCATGCAACCAATCAAAGCGCACCAGCTAGGCGTCGAATCCTTATAACAAATCAATGAGTGACATGTGGAAAAAAAATACAAAACACTTTTGCACAGTTGGCCATCTTTTCAGTCAATCAATGTGCACCACGTGTCTCGTGTGTGCAGACAACTCTGAAAAACTTCTAATATCCATATCTTTTGCTACAGAGCTCTGATTGGTGCACGCCTAGTCTCAGTCGATAGTTGTTGACGTAGGCTAAAGTGCTAGATATTCAAATTTAAATTATTGGTGGATCTAGTAGGTGAGAAATGGGAAAACATATTTCTGGGCATTAATGAGCATATCTAATTGCTCCAACCACCTGATTTGATCTAATCCACCTTCCTTCATTCCTTCTACAACATGCCAAACAAACTTGGGAAACACATTTAATAGATTTACAAACATTGAATGCTTCTTGTTGGTGGTTGTATTTCAAATTTAGGTTTTCCCTCCTTCTTCTCTTCTTCTTCTGTGGATTCATCTATAAATGTAAGAGTTAGGCTCATTAGTAATGTTGGACTTATTGGATCCTTAAGGTCTTTTCCAAGGACTCCATATCTTTGTATTTTGAGTTGCATACCTCTGTATTTGGCTCTTGCAAGTGGATATCGGCCTCTCTCGCCATTGTAACAATTTGTGCATTTTTGGAAGTAATGGAAGCATTGTTTTGTGGCTATTCTCTATCCTAACATGTTTACATTGCTTCTTTTTGCCTTCCTTTTATAGTGTGTGTTTTATGTGTCATTTTATGTCCCTTACAGCTCCATTTTTAGTTTTGTTCCATGAAACTGATCTGGTAAATGCATTTTAGTTGTGTTATGCGTGCCTAGCCTTATTTCTTGCCTTTTCCTTTCATTTTCATTTAGAACGGATGGTGTTCATCCCTCTTTTTATGGTGTTATCACCTTCCTTATTTTAGTTTTCTATTATGTTATCCTTCTATCCCTGGTCCCTTAGCATTGTCAGCTTAGTTTTCCCTTCCAACATTAGAAGTAGCAGTAGCAGTAGAAATAGATAGAGGAACTGGCCTTCTCCAAAGATATGTATCAAGTGTGCAAGGTCTCACAACTTGGAGATGGTTCCATTGTTGTCTCAAACACCTTAGCTCTTCCAGATCTGAGATGAGGGTGCAAGTTTGAATGACCAATAGTTTATGGCATGCTCAGTGGGACAAGTATTGAAAGCTTAAATTTCTTATTACTAAGTTTTTATGTGTGGACTTAGTATTCCAGCCTTTGGAGGCTCATTTCAACACATCTGGTGACTCTCAACATTTTGAGATATCCTATTTTGTAGTCTTGGGTGCCTTTTATGAGAAGAGTGCATACTAGACAGAGTGTTGTAGCTAAAGGATCTTTTGAATGTCTCCAAATTTCACCAAGAAGCACATGCAACAGATCTTCCACGCGTGCATCTCCATCCCTAGTGTAAAATGCACACTCTATTTATCCTCACAAAAGACAACCTATGCGCCCTGCAATGGCACACCATCCACCTCCTCCACCGAGGAGCTTTTCCAACTTCACTGGTGGAAGTCCTCTTGTTCTAGCCATGAAACATGATATGCCAAATGGTGTGCTCAAAAGTATTCCATACTTTATTGGTGAGAATTAGGTCACCCCTCAGGAGCATATCCAAGATATATCAAATGTGTGTTCACTCTACCTAATCACACATTATGATGTAGCAGTTAGGTTATTTGTAGCCTCTTTCAAAGGTAAGGAACTTTAATGGTACCAAGGCTTGAGACTCGGATCTCACCACTTGGGATGAGTTGGGAACAACTCTTTACAATTATTTTGAAGACAAGTCAGATTGCCTATCTTTGGTGGAGCAACTAACAACAATGAGGAGGGCATCCAATAAGCAGATGACTAATTTTAATATAAGATTCCAGAAGACTTGGGATAGAATCCCTCTTATGGTAAGGCCTATAACCCAACATTATTTCTTGTATTATCTAAAGTTGCTAAATAGTTACATCTCAGTCATGATTCAATCCATGGGAGGTAGGAATTTACTAGTTTCTTATAATATTGTAGTAAGAGTAGAGAATAACCTTATTTAGGTGAGAAAATTAGCTCCTAGAGTTCCCATGCCCTTTTTCCTATTAATTTCTCTAGCGCCCCAACCTTCGGTTACTCCTATTCTAATTCCTGAGAAAAGTGCACAAGTTACTACATCCAGCTCATACTCTCTAGTACAACAAAAAGAAGATGAATAAATGAAGGCCCTAATTAGGAAATTGTTAAATAAAGTCATATCTCTTGAGAAGCAGTAGGTGCAAGCCTTCAGAAATAATTCCAATCTGATGCATAATCAAAATAATCAGCCTTAGATGAATCAATATACAAACTAGAGGTATGCGCAGAACCAACAAAATGATAGATGACATGATAATGCACATCTTTGCTTGTAATTTTTTCCTCCCATGCCTTCTCTTCCCGTGCCCAGTACAAGTCAAGCACTTGTTCCAATTCAGAACAATTTGGCACAAAAGTTTGAATGGTGCTTTCCTTACAACATGCCTCAAAGTCAGTATCATTGCGTTAATGATGCACACGCGTAAGACTATATGATCAAGAATGCTTCCAGCTATGAGCCTTCAACAAGTGCACCTGAAACAGATAACCATGAAAGGCCAGAAGCTCCTCCAAAGGAAAATTTTATGTTCTTTGGTGTTGAGGAATTATGTGCAATCAACCAAGCTACAGATGATGCAAGTAGACCACGTGCCCAAGTTGTAGACAACACAAGATACAAAAGGAGAATGCTAGAGTCTGGTGCATAGGTCACAATTCCAAAAACACATGCCTACCCTCTGAAGCAGAAAGATGCAGCTAAGGAATTCAATAGTAAAACTACACAAGTGCCAGCATGTGAGGTTCCATGCAAATCTCCTCCGGAAGTAACGCATGCCTCTCCATTGGTAGGTCAAGCCTCTGTTTTAGCTAAGGCCCCTTCCTCCATGCCTGTAAAATCAAGAAAGGATTTTTTTGTTCCTCAAATGCATAAGTCAGTGGGTTTTCCATTCAGCATTGTGGACCAGATGAAAAATACAAACATAAATGTCACAATGTAAGATTCCCTGACCATTCCATCTTAGTGTGACCTGTTGCACGAAGCTATGGCTCAACTTCCACGTGTTGATATAGCTATATAGAAGCCACGTGCTAATGTCAATATCTGTTAAGAAGAGGAGAAGCAAGTAAGTAAAGTTTTTAAAACCCCACCCTTCTATATGTTTTTTATCATAGGAAAACATCTTGTCCATAACTACATGATTGATTCATGTGCTAGTACTTATGTCATACCTAAGAAAATTGTTGATGTCTTAGGTCTTAAGTATAGGCCCTTGACAAAAGGAGTCATAAAACTTGATGGTTCAACTATCACTACTCTAGGAGTCATCAAGGATCTCAAGTTAACCCTCCATGTATGTCCAAGTCTAACAATAACTCAAGATGTGTCAATCATTGATCTACCTCCTTTGTTTTCCTTATGTTTATCAAGATATTTTACTGCTAAAGTGGGTGGTTACTTGTATTTTGATTGGACCCATATGTTACTCAAGACAAGGTATGGTACCCAGTTTACCATACATGATGAGCCAATATTTTCCTATAATGTAGATTCATATGTCCCATCCCCTCTCTAAGCCAACTATTTAATCTAAAAAGAACAAGTTTTAGTTTTTGAAGAGCAACCTCTTCCATCTTCTATTCCTGATCTAGTACTTGATGAGTGGGTGAAGAGGCACCAAAAATTTGATACATATGATGAAGAGATGGAAGCTTATGAAAATGGGATTGGTATTTACTGCATTCTTGAAGAAGAAGTTTTGTTTCCGCGTGTGCTCAAGAAAAGTGAAGAGAACCCTAGTCTATGGAAGTTATAATTTGATGGATCTAGAAGTAGAAACGACATGGGAGTAGGATTTTTTATCATTTCCCCTAACGATGAGAAATTATTTTTCACGCACAAGTTGCAGTTCACATGTTCTAACAATGTGGAAGAGTATGAAGCGTTAGTGCATGGTCTGGTTATTGTTGAAAAGAAGAAGATTAATGGGCTGTAGATATTTGGTGACATGGAATTGGTTATCCATCAAGTCACCAATAAGTGTGAGGGAAAAAATAAGCTTCTCAAAGCTTATAGACACATATTCTGGGATCTCCTTAAGATATTTGATGCTCTAAATCTAGAGGTGGTGTCACGCAAAATGAATAAGGAGGCTGACCATATGGTTGCGCTTGTTTCACGGTTCTCTCCTGCTGAGGACTTTGTCAAAGGAAACAATCAGCACATAAAGATGGTGATTAGACCATCTATTCCAAATAACAACACTAGCTGGAAATTGTTTGACAGTGACGCACAAATCGTCCAGTTCATCTAGAATGAAGCTGAGTTCTCATTCAGCATGCAAGCTGATTTGCATGACATATATGGTGACCAAGTGATATAGTTAAAGACAAAAAAGTTTCCTAAAGGGTTGGTCACCTTAGAGAAAATTATTATCCATGATTATGAGTTTAAGGGTCAAGAAAGGTATATACATGCCACATAAGAAGATTACTTCCTAGTCACTATTACACATGGAAAGGAGTTGTTTCTCAGTAAATCTTGCGCATGATTAAAAATATGCATTCATCTCTCTGTATCAAAAATATAGTGATATATTCTCATGGGATTATTAAGACCTCAAAGGTTTTGATCCAAGTGTTGTTCAACACTCTATTGACCTTGATCATGGTATCAAGCCCATCAGACAAAAGTAGCAACCAGTCAATCCAAAGATATAGCCCCTTATGAGGAAGAAGTTATGGAAACTCATTGATGCGGGGATAATATTTCCGATCAAATATTCCACTTGTGTTGCAAATCTAGTTCCGGTGCACAAAAATAATGGTGAAATCAGGTAATGCGTTGATTTAAGATATTTGAATAAGGAATCATTAAAGGATCATTATCCTTTATCTTCTATAGAGTAAATTCTACAAACTATGGCCGATGCACAAAGATTCTCAATGTTGGATGGATACTCAGGGTTCAATCATATTCTGGTCAAGGAAGAGGATCAATTCAAAACAATTTTTAAAACCAAGTGGGGGAAATATGCATATCAAAAGATGCCCTTTGGTCTCTCAAACACATGCACAACATTGCAATGCACCATGGATATTGCATTCAAAGGCTATATTAATGAGTTCATCTTGCCTTACCTTGATGACATTACAATATTCTCAAAGAAAATTGTGGATCACATGACACACCTGGAGAAAGTATTTGAGAGATGCAAAAAATATGGGGTATCCCTCAACCCCAAAAAATGCAATTTCATGGTGGCACACAATTTGCTTCTGGGCCATGAAGTTTCAAAGGATGGTATAGCAATCAACCCTGAGAACATGTCATCCATCTTGAACCTCTCCCTTCAGGCACAAAAGAAAGCCTTGCAGTCCTTCCTTGGGAAAATTAAATTTGTTAGGCACTTTATTCCTAACTTTGTAGGACTGATAAGGCCAATCACTCTAATGGTCAACAAAGACAACTTTTAGATGGACAACAGAAGGAAAGGAAAGCTTCAAAAATATCAAGCAAGATATTACTTTCACGCCAACACTCATCAACCCGAATTATGCTAAGGATTTTATCCTTTATGCATATGGTGCTAATGTGAGTGTTGGTGATGTCCTAACACAAGAAAATGAACAAGGGTTGGAACAATCAGTGGATTTCTTTAGTCAAACACTCAAGAATTATGAATTAAAATATAGTCACATGGAGAAGCAGGTCTATTCCATCATGTGCATGCTCAATAAGTTCAAGAGTATGCTCTCCACAAATCATATCAAGGTGGTAGTCTCCCACTCCATTGCTAAAGACTTCATTATGGGAGTAAAAATCAACGAGAAGAGAGCACGATGGGTGACCAAGATCATGGAGTATGATGTGAAAATCAAAGCCACCAAGATGGTAAGAGGCAACACGCTTTGCAAGCAGATTATGGAGGATGCACATAATGAACCTGAGACTTCAGTGTTTCTAGATAAAGATCTCCCACGCACAGAGCTTGAACAGAGTGTAGATGTTGGCGTGCATGATTGGATGAAGGATAAGATCACATTCCTTTCTGAGGGTGCATACCCTTCTGGTTTAAATAAGGAAAAAAGAATACATCTAAGGTTACAATCTATTCCTTATGTTTTGATTGATGACCTTCTCTTCAAGAAGAATCTTTATGGCTTGTTGTTAAGGTGTATTGATGGTGCATAAACTGAAAAGGTGTTTGTAGAATTTCACAATGGATTCTCTGGTGGACACTTTTTTGCCAAGACTATAGCAATGAAAATCATAATGGCCGGTATATTTTGGCCTATCTTGTTTGCAGATACACACAAGTGGGTCAAAAAATGCAAATAACGGGCTTTCTTTGTAGGAAATAAGAGATTGGTAGCGCTTCCCCTCTGGCCAATCCAAGCGGATCAGGATTTTGCACAATGGGGTCTTGACTTCATAGGAATTGTCAATCCACCTTCAAGCACTACACACAAGTGGGTGTTGATAGCTAAGGACTACTTCACCAAATGGATAGAGGTTTTCACACTCAAGGAATCAATCGAGTCAGTCATCCTTGACTTTCTCAAAGGTATAGTGACAAGGTTTAGTGTTCCCCAAATAATTATCTCTGATAATGCAAAAGCCTTCCTTGGCACTAAGATTACTAATTAGGCTTTAAATATGGGCATATATTTGAAGTCTTATTCCAATTATTACCCTTGGGGAAATGGTCTGATAGAGTCAACAAATAAGAACCTCAGCCAAAGGCAGTGGCATAAAAAGGTCTTGCATGTGCTCTGGGTAAATACACTAACAGTAAAGAAAGCAATAGGAACTTTACCTAACAAGCTTGTCTATGGCAAGGAGGCTACTCTTCCTTTGACGCTTGATTTTAAATCATTAACATTTTTCCCAACAGCTGGAATTTTAAGGCATGGACTAGAGAGAAGTCAGAATGGAAGAGCTGGTTAATCTTGAAGAATCAAGGAACTTTGTCATGATCAAGCTAGAACATCATCAGCAAACAACAAAGAAATTGTTTGACAGAAAGGCTATGCCTCAATATTTCAAAGTTAGGGACTTGCTCTTGAAATAGGATGCTAACAGAGCTAAACCAGGGCGTCATTCAAAGTTTGATGCACTTTGGAGTGGCATGTTTACTATTAGTTCATGCATGGAGGCTAACTCTTTCAAGGTGTCTCATCTTGATGGAGGTGCACTAACAATCCCATTAAATGGGATCTATCTTAAACCCTTCCATTAAGTTTTATGCATCATTTTGTATATATTAGAATAGTTTAAATTCCTCCAAGTGCACTGCATTCACATTGTTTGTTTGTACATAGTTGTTTCTTCTCACGTGCTTCTTGTGCACACTCTTCTTTTGCTTTCAGGATGTTGATCTTCTTCCAGCATTTTTTAGTATTTTGTAGAATTCAAAATAGAGTGAAGAAAATGATCCTTCAAGTGACTTCAGGGGTAGTTCTTGAAAGCTAAAAATTAGAATTTCATGATCACATAACAGACTCCATGCCCAATGGATGCTCTAGGCTACTGATATTATTCATCTAGTAGGTAGTTGGCCCCAAAATTTGCCAAAACTTTTATCCAAATAACTCTCCTAGTTATTTGGACAACTTACATATTTTCGCTTTGAGTGTAGACTCCAAATTTGGGTCACACTCCCCTTAGTCCCCTTTAATTAATTAACGTAACGTATTCACCTAACCATGACCCCTTACCCCATATTCATATTAATTTAATTACTTATAATTGAATTAATGTTCATCCTCACATTATTAATTAACTTAATTACTTCAATTAAGTTAATTTACACCTCACCTAGCCACATCACCTAGACACCTCACCATGGACTTATTCCTAACCTATTAATTAACTAAGATTGAGTCTCTACTTATCTTAAACAATTGGGACTCTTTCAAACATTAAAATTTAAGCCCTATTCCTTATCCAATAACACTCCCACTTATCTAAGCATTAACCCTCACTTGAGACCCAGATTAGCAATCAAGATCATGCCAAACATAGTAAAGATCAGGCTATTTTTGGTAACTTTGACTAATTCACCCTAATCGACGCCGGTTTATCCTCGGTCGACGTCGATCACCTAAACTGCCATCAGTTCCTTTATATACAATTTTACAACTCTTTACATGGGTTGGTCATTCATTTTTGGGAGTTCTATTGCAATTAAACGTGAATCTTAGAGTCTTTCCTTCATCCAAACGATGTCTACACACCATCAAAGTGCATCACAAGTAATGGGTTCTCTCCCAGAGCATTGGAGTATCCACGGGAACACACAGGTTGCACTACCGCGACACTGAACCAGCCATCACCTCACCTATCAACCACCAGCCCTCTTTATTCACGAGATCTTCATAGCAACAAGCAAGTAACATGATTTTGATCATATGTGCTTACTTTACTATAGATATTTTACTTCTTTTAGTATTTCCATTTCTGCTATTACCCAAATATCTCCATCTTCCCACCAATCTACCTACCCAACCATTTCAATCCTTTCCACCTTTCCTAACCTCTTCCTCTGCATTCTTGAGTCTTCTCAGTTATATTACAAGCCTAACCACACCTTCCTCACTCTCTGTGCAATCATAGAGAGGCCCAAAAGCCATTTTTATTAAGTTATTACCCATTTCCCCTACCGACATTAGTTTACCCTACCGCCGCCGATTTGACCCCTATAGTGGTGTTAGTCACCTGACCAATATCACTCTCTGTGTCATTTTATACCCTCTGATTGGCAAGCCTTCAATTCAACCAAAACCAACCCAAACCTCACCTAATCATTCCTAGACCCTTTATCAGACCCATGTCAAACCTGTAAAACCTAGAACAACCTACCAATCCTCTGGATCTAATTGTAACTTTGCTTGTTGGATTAAATTTACTTATTATATTAGCACGAGATACCTAAATCGTACAACTACAGTAGGATTTCCTTATTTCATGGTATTTACTGCATTAAATTGTATTTGAAAGTGGATTGACAACCTTCTAGGAAGCACCTCACTTCCTGGATCTAGCACTCGCTAGGTAGTCCACTAACCTATATTATTAATGTTATTTTGTGGTCTTGTTGTGTTTCTTACAGGTCATTCCTCCTAGCCAAAGGGAATCTCTCCACGATAATATCAGATCAAAAGTCAACAACGCACACATTCTACCTTCAACCTTCGATTTTACAGGTATTCCTCCTAACCTCTTACCTTATCTGTTTTACGCAAACTATTCAGTGAAACATTTTGGCATGCCTAGTGGGACCCTTGTTGGGTTTCGTTGCATTTGTTCATTTTTAGGGAAAAATCTTGTGTGTCTATTTCATTCGAAACAAGTTCACATTAAGCTTCTTCTTTGGAAACATTCTTTTCTTCTAATTGTCTTAGTGACATTTGTATTTTGGGATTAAAAAGAACTCTTCTTTCATTTCTTGCATTTCATCTAGTGAAAGTCATTCTCTTTACCCCTTCATATTTTTTTCTCATCGAATATAATTTGTGGATTTGGGTTCAAAATCTTTGCATCTCATTTCTGTATGCTACATTATAACTCTTTTAAATTGTGGGAAACCTATACGCTAGAAGTCATGACCAGATGATGGTTGAAAAATAGAGTTGTAGCTCACATATTGTACATTCTCTCTCTGTACAAAGCCACTGAAAACAAACTACACATTTCTTAAATAAAATCTTTCTGGGAAGAAGATGTCAACGATCACACGATTAGAGGATTGACAGTGGGCTCTAGCTGGTTTTCTGGCCAGTCATCATATCAGAGTAGGGCCTTGAGTACTGCAAAGTATATATTGGGGACACCACGCCAAAATTACCTAAAACCAACCATAGTTTTAAGTTTCTGTAGGGCACCTTCGGTAACCAAAAACTTTATTCTATTCACAATTCAGTCCTAAATGGCATAAGCCACAACATAAAATCTACATCATAGGATTTCATGTTTGCTAGCTTTTTCTTGATTTTTGTTTTGAGGTGTGAGTTTGTTTTCTTCATTTTTTTCTCTCCCTACATACTCCACAATCATAGTTGGTGTATTCTGACTATTTTTGAGTGTGTTAGGACTAATCATTTCCATACTCAGTCTCTGAATTGGTCTTTTTATTTGACCTAAATCACAAAAATTCACTTTTTCCATATTTCACAGATTTCACAGTAACCGGTGTCAGTCTAGCGACCACCATCAGGTTTCATCATCTCACCACAATGGATCACTAACCACTGTCGGTTTTATGTTGTTTTGGTAATTTTTACCAAAGTAGTGTTCAATCTATATTTCTTTTCTTTCTGTGACTTCCTCTATCACTTTACTATATCTCTGAGTCCTTGATATTACCTTCAGAGTCTAGTTCTACTTCGTCTTCATCATTTATTGCCAAATTTGCAAATCTTTCATTTCTCCACAGTAACTGACATCAGTCTATCCGACTGGTGGTGGTTACCCTGATCATACCGGCATTGGTTACCCAAACTGACATCATAGGTCTCTGTGTTTTGATTTTTCAATCCGAACAACGATCAAATCACACCTTGTAGACCCTTTTTTCTCTATTCTTTTTGTGTTTTTGCATCATCAGCAGGGCTTAGATCACCCATCTATTGTTAGTCACATGGTTTTGACTCATAGACAAGCCAACGCTCTTGTGTTTCATGCAGCTAGCCACCACCTCTTCCACCCGGCCCATCACCCCCTTCCATCTCATCACCTATGGACCTCAATCAGTCTCTTACCATACCCACTGGTGATGAGGAGTTTGCAAGACTCCTTGATCAAAACCCCACCGCTCTACAGTATTACCTTGCTCATTCATCTACCCATGATTCATCAGGGAAGCTTGTATACATGGTATGCCTATGTCCATTCCTCCTACTCTTGCACCAACTTCTGCATCAATCTACTACCAATATAGCCTTAGCCTCTTCCACCTTACCACCTGTGGTTTCCCAGCTTGACCCTACATCATCGATATATGTTGCACCTATGGAATCTATCACTCCTTTGATGTCTATAGTCCCTACAACATCCACCATGCCTTCATCAACCACCCTTAGTATAGGTCTATCTGCATCCTCCACTTCTCATATACCTATTGCATCTCAGCCACCACTGGTGTCAAAAACCTATACTCCCTTCCAAAACCTTGTCTTGTCAATCCTGCAGTATCTTCCTCTGATTGCTATGAGAGTCTTTACGTCCACCCCACCTACCTACACCTATCACCAACAACCCCCTATTTCATCTACCGCTTATTCAGGGTACTTTCCCTCTACATCTATTCTGGCCTATGTTCCTTCATCACAATTTTCATACTCAGCACCACCACATACTGGGATGTCGTCCACATCATACCCACCTTATCTACCCCCTTATACTACAGGGGGATCCCAGTCATCACAACCTACCAATGATCTTATCAAAATGATGATGGAAAATATGTAGACATTAGAAGCATATATCTCTGGCTCACGTAACTCTCTGACATATGACAAGATTTGCAATGAGCCCATTCACCCGTCCATTCCAATTCATCCATACCCTCCCCATTGGGAAATGCCTAAATTCAACCGATTCAACATCAAAGAAGACCTGCAACAACACTTGCAGTCTTTTAAACATGTGTGTTATCTCATCACTCATGATGATGCTTTACTCTTACGGACATTCCTAATGTCCTTGATGGGATTAGATTTAGATTGGTATAGTGCTCTACCTAGGCACTCCATCTTTTCATTTAATCAGGTAGCTCAGGATTTTCTAGACCACTTTTCTATCAACATTGTCAAGAAGGTCACCATGACCGACTTGTATGCAACACACCAATATGAAGATGAATCTATCACAGATTTTGTCACTCATTGGTAGAGCCTGATCAACCAACTCACATTCCAATTACCTTAGATGGAGTTGATAGATTTTTTCACCAGAGATTTGTGTTAGACACATCTCTCTCAAGTTCAAACCTTCCACATTTGATGAGGTGTTCACCATGGCCCAAAAACTTGAAATCCATGTCATTAAAGAGAAGAAGATACAATTGTGTAACAAGAACATTGTGTTTAAATCAAATGATACCTCTTCTTCTTCCAAACCACAAAATAATTATTCTAAAGAAAAAGGATCTGCCAACACAGTAGTTTTGAAAGTTGGCCCATCTCATCCATCCAACCAATCAAAACCTTCTTCCAACCTTTCTCATGTTCAAGATTTTCAGTTCAAGTGGGAGAAATGAAAATATACTCCCATAGGAGAACCCTACTCTTCAGTTTTAGAAAAACTTATAAAATTTGGAGCAATCACTCTTCCACCCATCAAACCACATACTAGTTTTGACCCTTCTCTTCCTATGCCTACATGGTACAAAGAAAATGATTACTGCAACTATCATCGTGTTAGAGGTCATAGTGAATGGTAATTATATAACTTTCAAAAACATCATCCAAGAAATGTTAGATAATGGAGATCTCATCTTGGATAACCCTAATGCACTAGACTAATCAGAACATTTCACATCTTCAAGAAGTCATTCCCAAACCACACCCCGTCATCTAACCAAACCAATGAAACTTTGACCATTGAAAGTAACATTTGTAAGGTGCATGTCATTTTTGAATTCATACCAACTCCTTCTGCTCAATTTCATCTCATTCCATCTATTAGGAGATTCTTTCATGAGCTCCTTCATCACATGGAGAGACCTGTTTCATCTTCTCCTCTACCCACGGAGGAGTCTCCCTTATCTTATCCTCCACCCATGAAGGAGTCCACCATATCTTGGTGATGTATTTGCCCCACTCACCTCTCAACCTGATGAAAAACCCACAATACTTACTCTTCAACCCATGGAAGTTCATGTTTACCTTATTCTTCACTAAAATAAGAACCTTCCTCATCCAACTTACCTTCTCCTTTACCCACATGGGGTCCATTAGTAGTGCCCCTTCCTATTGGTGAAAATTCTCCACTGGCTTACAAGGATCTTGTTGATCTATTCTCATCTCTTCTACCCAAAGAGTCTGGAAGCCAACCATTTCCCTGTCTCATAGACATTCTTTACAGGGATTACTACCAAATCAACATCATCCTCCTCTACATCAGTGGCTATTCTCATGTTTGGTCGAGTTCTTGGATTATGTTGACAATTCCATGTTTTAGTGGACGCCTTCAAGTTCCTATCTCAACTCAAATGAAAATGTTGTCTGCTGAGACACTTCCACAATCTATCCAAAGGTGTTTTAGAAATTCAAAACCCACCATGTCCTATTCCAGTTTATAGTCTACCCATTCTTCATCAACCTCCCACAAACCTAAAACTGTTACAATCAAACAAACATTTTTCCTATTCCTAAAACTCCTACCTGCACCCATATCTTCCTCCACGTCCAGACCCATTACCACATCAGGAGTCATGCCGACCTCAAGCCTAGTCCATCCTCCTATCAAACTAGATTTAGCCACGTCCTCGCAAGTCGTTGTCATAAGATAGTATTTCCCTCACCTAAGAGGAATACCTAAACTCTTAGGACTACATACACCAGCTTCACCCACTACCCCTCTATCACCTTCACCACTGGCCATCTATCCTAGGTCCCAACCCATCAACCTTGGTCAAGTAGCCTCCTACCCAAGGTAAACCAAAAACACAACAACCCACCTCCTCATCACAATCCTCTATTCCCACTACTGTCGTAGCTTCTACAGCTAACCCATCATCCAAACCATCTACTTCTCAAATATCCAATGCTTCTTATTCCTATATGTCCAATGATTCATCTGTACCAGCTACCCACATACCAATTATTGATTCCTTAGAAGGTGTTTTTCAATGCCTCACTCTAGGGGAGTACCATATTTATAACATTAACACATTCCTTACTCCTTAAGAGTATGGTAACCTTTACCAACATCCCCGTTATGATCACCATGTAGGTGAATTTTTCCCCTATGGTCCTCCCCACCTTCACACTAACTTAACGTATGGGGGACTTGATGCTTTTACATACTCACCCAAGCCACCTTCCCAAACTTGACCATTTTCCTTCGACCTTCATCTCTCACCAACTACCGCTTTGCCCACACCTTCCTCCATTGATGTGATTGGAATGGATTTGAATTTTGTTTCTATGAATAAGGCTGTCATACTATCATTCCTTGCACCACCCGTAAGCATAAAGACTGCAATGGTATCATATTTTCCAAACCACTCTCCAAGAACGCACAAGTTGAACTCATGGAGGATGATAAACCTTCCTCACCCCATTCACCTACCTCACCACCTTCACCTACAGAGTCTATGGATCCAGAATCTATTGCTCCTAACTTTTTTTTCGTGAACACCGTTTCCCTTAGACCTCTGATTTATTAGCGTGAAGGTGAGGCTCCCTATTCTCTTCCCTTCCTATATCCACACATGATCAATGAATATACACCTTCTATTAACATCATTCAATGTCAGGATGATGAGTCTATTCTCACCTACCTTGGTGCAAAATATTCTTATATTCATCAGTTGTTACCTTTTGAGACACAAACCATGTTGATTTAATCAACCATCAAAATTAACATTCACACTCAGGATAACTCACACATTCTAAAAATAGGCCAATATTTATATGTTGATGAACATGAAGCTTTCACTTCTTTCTTCTAGGATCATAGCAATGCTTTTTCTTGGTCCTATGTTGATATGCCCAGTATTGACCCAAAAATTGGGGTACACAATATCATAACCATTCTTGATGTTAAACCCATAAAACAGAAGTTGTGAAAATGCATCCTTGCATTGCCCTTCTTTTCAAAGAAGAATTCTAGTGCCTCCTTTCTGTTTCCTTCATTCTACCCATTGATTATCCCCAATGGATCTCTAACATTGTTCTTGTCACAAAAGTGATAAGGGGGACTCCGCATTTACATAAATTTCTGTCACCTTAACCTAGCTTGCCCCAAAGACGACTTTCCTCTACCTAGTATTGACCAACTAGTTGATCTCACTGTCGGCCATGAGATGATATCACTCATGGATGGTTTCACGGGTTATAACCAAATATTAATCACCCCAGAAGATCAACACAAAACTACCTTGGTCACTCCTTGGGGGACCTTCTACTATCATGTTATGCCCTTTTGCCTTAAAAACGTTGGTGCTACATATTAGTAGGCTATGACTTATATCTTTCACGACATCATGCATAGAATATTGGAAGATTATGTTGACGATATTCTTACCAAATCCAAACATCGGTCCAAATACCTTATAGTCCTTAAGGTTTTCTTTGATTGTCTCATCAAATATTGTGTTCGCCTTCAACCTAAAAAAAATTTCTTGTATGTTCTCTTAGGAAAGCTCCTTGTTTTATGGTTTCTTTACGTGGTATTGAAGTTGATCCCACTAAAATCAAGGCTATTCTTGAGATGCCTCCACCTTCTAACCTTCATCAACTTTGTAGTTTGCAAGGCAAGTTGTAATCTATTCATCACTTTATTTCTCATATTTCTGACCACTACCATCCATTTCATCATCTTATCAAAAAGGATTTATACTTCAAATGGGATGATGAATGCCATAAAGTATTCAACGCCTTAAAATAATACCTCCTCCAACCACTTGTGATCATTCCACCTACGGATGACCAACCATTTTACTTTTACATTTTTGTCCACTGATCATTCCTTAGGTGTCATTGCTCGCTCATCACGATGACAAATAACACAGGGAACAATTGATTTATTATATAAGTCATATGACTTTTAAACCATGAGACTAGATATACTCATGCCAAAAAACTTTAACTAGCCTTAGTCTTTGTCACCACTAAACTCAGCCATTACCTACTCAACCAAAAAACCATTCGTTGTCACCAATACTGACCCTTTAGATTACATGTATGCTAAGACTTACCAATATGAATGTGTTGCACATTGGATCATGTTTCTTGTATGACCTATATCTCAAATTCATCCATCAAAATTCTATCAAAGGACAAACCATTGCTGATCAACTCATAGATGCAGCTCTCTTCGGAAGCCAATATTCTAACTTTGACTTCCCTGATGAATCAATTGATACCCTCTCCCTAGACGATACCATTTACGAGATGACCTTTTTCTTCTGATGGTTCCAAATGTTAGCATGGGGGTGGTGCAGGAGTTATCCTTATTCCTCATGATGGTGAGCCTATGCCATTATAATTTCAAACTATATTTTGATTGTACTAACAACATCATTGAATATGAAGCACTCGTGTTAGGTCTTCAAATTGCCAACATAACCTTAGATGTTAAATCCATTAATATTTTTGGTGACTCTCAACTGGTCATGAAGCAAGTGAATGGTATATACCAGTATCATAATAAGATACTCCAAAAGTATAAAAAATCAGGTTGACATGCTTTTGACTACCTTTAATCATTATGAACTTCAAACCACCCCGCGTTCCACTAAAACAATTTGTGGAACCACCATGGCCTATCTTGCTTCTCGAATACTACGCTTCTCCCTCAGAACTCAAAAATATTTGTCATGGTAGAAAGGTTGCAATCACCTTCTTATCTATTCCAAGACGTTAAAATTTGTAGGAAATATTGAAAATCTGACCCACGAGACATTTGGTATAAGCAGTTTGCTGACTACCTTTCCCTCTCAATTATGCCTCAATGGATCTTACTCGCAATAGACAACGAGCCTTCCTCAAAAGTGTCTCTCGCTATGTCATCATGGGTGGTCTTCTCTATAAATGTGTGATTTGATGGTATCCTCATACAATGCCTTACAAGGTCTAAAATCCCATACACCATCAAGGAAGTTCACGATGGGATTTGTGGTGGTCATTTCAGATGGCTTTGTTGTTGCTAAGCGTATCCTTCACCTCGGCTTACTTACTGGCCTAAACCCTAAACCAATACTTTTGTGACTATGTCAAACATTGTGTGAAATGTCAGCAACATGCTAATCTTCATCACACCCCTAGTCACGCCTTACAGGTCACACGAGACCTTTGGAATTTTCTCTCAATCGGGGTTTGGATCTTGTCGGAGAGATTAACCCTCATTCTTCCCAATGTCATCAATGGATTATTACCACTAGTAAATATTAAACTAAATGGGTGGAAGTTGTACCTCTTATTTCTAAAAAAGACAAGAAAATATGTGAATTCATACAACCATCACATCATTTTTTGCTTTGGCATTCCTCACCATCTCATCACTGATAACAGAAGAACAATTCAAAAAACAAAATCCCTACGCAAGCTTTGTAACACCTTTGACATTCAACTCAATTTTTCCTCACCTTGTTATCCTCAAGACAAATGGCCAATCCTGAATCCACTTAACAAAACCCTAAAAAAAATTCTTATGAAAGTGGTTGACGATACCGATAAGGATTGGCACACAGCACACTCCTTTTGCCTTATGGGCTTACCGCACTAGCATTTGTACCTCAACTACTGCCACAACTTACCCTTTCTCTTTGGTCTACGGTATAGATGGTTTTCTTGCCTCTCGAATGTCTAAATTCCCTCTCTTCATATCTCAGTCAAATATATGCTTAATGATGACGATTTTTGCATCAAGACCGTTTGGTGCATAGCTTGAGTTATTAGATGAACACGTCGTCTAAATTATCTTGATCACCTCCAAATATACCTAAAATGTATCAAATGTGCCTACATAAAACGTGTCCAAGAACAGAATCTTCAAGGTCAATGACCTTGTCTTGAAGAAAAATCAACATGTAACAAAAGCATGAGAAAAGTAAATGGGGAAAATTTTCTCCTAATTGGCTTGGAACCCTATATCGTTACTCATGCCTATGGATCAGGTGACCTTATCGTCTATCTTCCCTTAAAGGTAAAATTGAACTTGAGCCCCTTAATTCCTTGCATCTTTGACCATTCTATTGTTGAATCAAGTACTATATCACATTTTGTTCTATTACACATGCTTGTCCCTTGGAGTACCCATTCACTTTCCACTCTACCTCTTTTAAGGATCAATGACTAAACAAGAATCATGTAATTATCTGTCACCTTTCAGTCTTATCTTAAATATGAGTACCAAGGATATACTCATTAGCATGATTCTCATGAATAATTTTTGTTCTTTTCAGGATGGAATCCCATAGTCATCCTTCACTTAAAACCTTTCTTGCATAGTTAAACCTTTGTGTGCTATGGTTTTCCCTTCATAAAAGACAATCTATACTCCTCTATAGTCTTGTCCATGACCTAAAGTCCAAAGAAATTCAAAAGTAATATATGGGATATTCAAACTCCACTCCTTGAGTCAAAATTATTGTAACTAGATGAATCCCTCAACAAAGAACATCTACCTCTCTATCTTGTTGCTATAAATAAAACTTGGTTCCTTGAAGGACAAACTATAAAAAGCTAGCCCTAAAACACATAGTCTATCAAAAAAGAAGACTATAATCTGTACCAAATAAAAATAAAAAATTCAGAAGCTTCCCGCATCAATCAACTTCACGAAGACCTCAAGGAGTAATTCTAATCATCCAACATAGAATTCCTGCATCATTGATTAATCTATTAAAAATGTAAAAGAAAAAAGAACATACAAAAAAAATTAAGAAAAGTACAACTTTCTCTTCATAGATTTACCTATTTTGATTTTGGGTATCTTGCAGAAGAAGCATGCTGTCTCATAATAAGGTTACACTAAACAACCCCATTTCACACCCCATCTTCCTTTATTTCTATATCCTCTACCTACTCAAGGGACATGCTGTACACATGCGACATTTCATGATCATGTAACTTCCTTCACCCTTAGAACAATCAATCATACAATGCCTTTTAGGGGCTTGTAAGTTCATCAACCCGTCCTCAGTATGGTCACTTATGGTCCTTTCCACATTATGAAGCATTCCACCTCTTTTACCGTTCATCTCTTTTTTTACTTATTGATTCTGCTACACAAGACTAGACCTTTAACACCTACATCTATGGGATTTCTTATCCTTCAACCAATGCTTATTCAACCTAAACTCAACTATGCCTAAATGGCCTAGACTCCACCATGCCTAATACATCATACACTCAACCATGCCCAAATGACCTAGACTCAATCATGCTTAAAACTTACCCAACCCATTCATCTACCCCATCATATTCTTCCCTAGCTTATGGGAGAACTGACATCGGCCTCATGCTCCCTTTTCCACCAGTGCTGATGTAGGGTAAGCACTCCTAGATTCCACGGGGCTCTTAGAGGTTAGCTCAGCCAATTTTACCCCTAACCAAATTTCCCCCTTTGCATTCACATTCTAACCTAGTTAGTTTCAATTTACACAATAACTTGGAGATTAATATATCACAAAAACATGCATCGTTTCATCATACCCACCATTTTATAACATCAACCATATCATACTTGACATCATTTAACATTTCCATGATTATCAATTACTTGAAAATTTAAACACAACATACATACAACACATCATTTCCATTAAAACCTGTAACTTGAAAAATTTTCTAACTCAACCATGCGTACACCTGACTCCATCATGCCTAGACCTGACTCAACCATGCCTACACCTAGGCTCACCCATGCCTGAACTCACCTAGTTTCCATAATAAGCAATAACAATGGAAATGAAAACCAAGTACATCATCAGTCCAAATCATCATCAACTATATAAAGGGAGTTTTTGTGTATCAATACATATATACACAAGGATAAATAATCAAAGTATATCAAAAAATCTTATGTACAATCTCATAATCTTTGGCATGCAGACTGGTATATATATCAAAATCATAATCATAATACAATATCATGATGAATCAACCCCACCTGAGGCCCAATTCTTGACTCTCACATGTCTCCTCCTCTCACCCTCTCAACTACCCTGCTAGCATCTCTCCACCCTCTACTGGTCCCTATCCACCCACCATCTCCTCCTCCTTGCCATCACCTGGGCCAGGTCTCTGGGGATTACGACCGCCTATGCTACCTGAGTTATGAGTCTTGGATCTGGTCCTCTCACTAGCTACCTGTTGGGCCCTGTACTCAGTATATGATGGAACATCTGTCCACTAACATTATCAGATCCTCTTGGTAATAGCGGGCCTCATCCAGGGAATCCATGAACCTCACCATCAATATAGTCTGGGGTGGCACCATCAACCTAGCTACAACCTATGAACTCTGCCCCAACAATAGAGGCCTCTATCCTCCTACTTATACTATGGGAAACTCTCCTGGTGCTAATACCTATAAAATGGGACCCTGTCCTAGTACATGTGCTGGTACCTATACAGATACCTGGGCTTGTAGGGTCGCAATATGTTCCTGAGCATGCCAGCTGACTTTGTAAACTAGTGACCTATGCCAGTAGCGCCGCTACCTGGACTCCATCCCCTGTAGGAGCTTGTGTCTATGCATGTGCCTATGTAATTACCAGCTGACCTTGTAATATAGTCACCTACCCTGTCAAAGTGGCTACTTGTGCCTATGTTGTTGTCAACTGAACACCCAGAGCAATCACCTGTCCCTCTAAGACATCCCTCTGAAGCATCATCATCACTAAATCCAACTGACTTGGTCATGGCAGTGTTTCCTATAACTTTTCTACCCACCACTATCTATATGCCATAGTAGGAGCGTACAATAGATTTTGTAATGTCAGATCCTCTGGTAGGCCCACAACTCCCTGTATAATTGCACTAAATATGCAGGTGCCCATGCAAAGAAGACACGATACTCTATGCCTGGGCTCATAGAACTCCCATTAATGGCCCTAGGAAACTAACCACCCTCTGAATATGGAAGTGCTTAGTACCCCACCGCTACCATCATTGATACTACTAGCCATGTCTCCTGTGGGTGCGCAACATACAAAGCCCCATAAACAAGACTGTAAATGTGCTCAGTCATGTCACCCACCATGTCCCCAAACACTACAATCATTGCTTCAAAGGCTCCATCTATTGATACTGAGTATACAGGCTCACCAAAAATTGGTAGCTGCATAATCCTATAAACATTCTCCAACATGATCATCATCTCGCCGGTGGGTAGATGGAAGGTGTTGGTTAGTGCATCCCATCTATCGATGAGATCGACCATGAGACCATGATCCCGTTGGATCCACCTGTACCACCTAATACAAACCAATCCAACCTCTTACATATGCGTCCACTTGTCCTCAGTGACATTGGGTCACATCTCCCCTAATAATGGTGGGACCATGTCCCACATCGTCAACTGTTGTCGTGTATGCATCGGTAACTACTTTACTCATTTCTTCAACCCTAATTTCCCCCGCCCTACACCCGCATTTCTCTAGTGGGTTTCAAGCCAATTCTATGGGAATCTAAGTCCCACTACTTGAATGGTGCATCTTCCATAAGTGCACGCATAAAAGGTGGATTTCAATGGTGGCCTTTCGACCAGAGATCCAAAAGGGGCACTCCACTGACCCTCTGGAAAAGCTAGCAATGTCTCACTAGAGAAGAAACTTTGTCTTGGAAAGGGGAAGGGGAGTGGAAATGGAGGTAGGAGAAAACTAATGTTGTGAGTAGAATATCAGATGCCCACACACATTAATTAGAAATTTCATTTACATGCATTTATAGTTAGAAGAAAAACAAATCCGCAGGAGAAGCTACAAGACCGAATAAAATTCATTGGTCACAAGGTACCAATCAATCCCTCAATCAAAAAGGTGAAAATTCCTTCTTTTTTATTAAAGCTAAAGCAGAGTTTGTACAGAGCTTTGAGAATAGAGGAAATTCTAAGGAGAAGGGAAAATAGAAGAAGTATGGCATTTTTTGTCTTTTCCAGGTACAGAGCACTCTGGTCTTTTTGAAATCAATCACCAGCCCCTGGAATGGCTCTGAGGAGCCATTATATCTCATGCCAAAATGGTTACAACTTTACAAATCATTTACGCCTCTTCAAATTCCTCCATTGCAAAGAAAACGCTCATGGCGGGTTAAAAACCAGATCTTGCAACGTGAACGTTACATTTGATTTGCCAGTTTGAATACAGACCATTTTGATTTTCTCTTATAACTTTGAAATCAGGTCGTCCACGTGGTAGGAAGAGATTGGAGTGGGTACGGGGGAAAGCCCTTTGCATTTTGTGATTTTTTAGAGATTTGGCAATTTGGAACAAATTGGCCCGCACCCCCGCTTCAACTTTTTAACTTAGGCACGTGGCACGTTTTCATTGGAAATGGGGTCACAACCCTTTTCTCAACATTTTAACCTTTTTTGGAAAAAGGCTCAAAAACTCAAATTCCTCCACCCCCGACCCGCTCTGATTGAACTCTTGACACGTGGCATCCTCTGATTGGAAATGGGGTCATGGCCCTTTTCTCAACATTTTAACCTTTTTTGGAAAAAGGCTCAAAAACTCAAATTCCTCCATTCCGACCTCAACGTGGCATCCTCTGATTGGAAATGGGGTCATGGCCCTTTTCTCAACATTTTAACCTTTTTTGGAAAAAGGCTCAAAAACTCAAAGTTCTCCGCCGTTCCGCTCTCCCGCTTTGACTTTTCAACGGTGGGCCCGAGACCTTGGTGGAGCCGCAGAGCATTCTAGAACTTTTACTTCACTTTTGGGAATTTGGTTAAATTTCCAAAAGTGCCCCGATGGCCCACTCGTCCACTTTGACTTTTCAATGTGGGCTTCACCTTTGAATTTTTCCCTGCGGGCTTCAACTTTGACTTTTCCCTGCGGGCTTCAAAATTTGACTTTTACCTTTATAGCCTGATCGGGGCTGCGGGTCACTTTTTAACTTTTCACCTTTTTTACAAAGAGGCTCAAAAACACAAATTTCTCCACCGACCCACTTCCAATTAGGTATGTCCACGTACCCATGGATGATGGGGCCAAAATTTGACGGGGAAGAAAATGCCCATCATTCCCGACTGTGGGAAAAATACACAGAGGAAGAGAACTTCATCATTTTGAGTCCAATTTTTGAATTTCCTTCACGAGCCAGAGGCATGGAGGCAAAAAAATGATTTGATGACCCAGGCCATAGAACAAGTGAACAATTTCGATCAAAAAAGGAGATTGTAAAGAGGATATTACGTGCACAGACCGGGAGATGGAGAATTTCTCAAAACGAGCAAAACAAAGATTTAAACAACACTAGGGCACAAATTTTGCTATTTCTTCAAACTTTCAACTTGGCTTAAATACTTTAGGAGGGTGAGAGCTCAAAATTTCAAATTTAACTTGGAAAATGAAAAGTGGTTTTTGGGAGACAACAACTGGCTCTAGCTTGGGGACATGGCATGGACTGAGCATGACGAAGACATGGTATGAGGATCCAGAATCTCAATTTTTAAACCGTATAACATTGACCAGTGCCTTATCCATTGGGCCTTGTAGAGTCATGTACAATTCTGAGAAAGAATGGAAGAAGAGGAAACACACAAGCCAAACCACACACAACAAAAACCAAACAAAACTAAACCAAAACCACACAACAGAAAAGGGAAAAACACACCTACGAAATCACCTATGGTACAAGGCGGGGGACAACCCACTTTCACTGATGATACAGTTTCAAGTATTTCCCACTTCGAGGAAATTCCAATGGCATTCCATCCAAGTATGAGAGGAGAAAAACATTCTCACCACAAGCTCCATGAATTTGGAATGGGCCCAGCCATAATGAATCAAACTTTCCATGGCTGCCCTTTGGTTCTCTTCTCTTGTCCCATAGCAGGAAAAAATATCCAACCTTGAATTCTCTTGCCTTTTCCCTCTTGTCAAAAATATTCTTCACTTTTAATTGGTGTTCTATAATTCTATCCACCACTTGGCATCTGCTTTCCTCCAGCTTCTCCAGGAAGAGGATCCTCTTGTCAATGGAGTCTTTGTATTGACCATCTTCTATTTCTTGCAGCAACTTGAGAGCTGGCATCTCAATTGTGAGGGGAATCTCTACCTCAACTCCATACAACATTTGGAAAGGTGACATACCTATTGCCTTCTTAGGAGTGATCCTATCGGCCCACAATGCATCATATAACTTCTTGTGCCAGTTCCTTTGATTCTCATCTACCAGCTTGCGAACAATGGTCACAATGTTCTTGTTGCTTGACTCAGCTTGCCCATTTCCCTATGGGTAGTAGTCAGAAGAGTGAGATAGGGAGATTCCAAAGCCATAACAAAACTCTGTGAGCTCCTTGGAAGAGAAATAGGTGGCATTGTCTACAACAATTTTCTGTGGTATTCCAAAACGAACAATGATATTCTCCTTGATGAAGTTGCAGACTGTTTCAGAGCTGGCTTGCTTGGTTGGGATGGCTTCCACCCATTTAGTGAAGTAATCAGTTGCAGTGAGTACATAAGTATGCCCTACACTAGAATGAGGATTCAGAACACCAATAAAATCTAGCCCCCATTGCTGAAATGGTTCTTCAATCACCACAGGCCTGAGTGGCAATGCAACTAGTTGTGGCTTTCCAACAAATTGTTGGCATGCTTTGCATTTGGAAACCCAATCCTGAGTGTCTGCAAAGATGGAGGGCCAATAATATCTCCCTCTGAGGATCTTATGTGTGGTGACCATTGCTGAGAAATGTCCACCACAAGCTTGATCATGATATGCCCTGAGCAACTTTTCTTGTTGCTCCTTATCTACACACCTGAGGAAACAACCATCTAGGCCTCTCTTGTAAAGTGCATGATTCCAGATCACAAACTTGGCTTGCCTTTAGCTTGAGTGTCCTTCTTTGTTTGTAATCAAGATGAGGAGGGAATTCTCCATAAGTGAGGTAGTAAGCAATGTCAGCATACCACTCATCAGTAGTGGTGACAAAGAGCACTGTGGACTGTCTCCTGAACAGGTTGAGCAAACACCCTCTTTTTCTCCATGTTGAGCCCTGATAGCTTCATCATCAGTAATCAGCTGGCACAAACCATTTCCTCTTACCAAATTAGAGGGTCTAATCTCCAAGTCATAGTCTTGGGTCTTTGCAATCCAACTTCCTCTCTTAGCCCCAGGATCTTGTTGAGTCAAAATGGACTTGATTGCACTTCCAGGGACCATCACCACTGTATGGGAATTGAGAATGTAGAATCTGAAACTTTTAACAGCTTTGACCACTACGTAGGCATGTTTCTCCAATTGGTTGTACTTTAGCTCATGATTTTTCAAAGGACAACTCATGAAAGCAATGGGTGCTTCCAAACCTTCATCATTTTTCTGAACAAGGACAACAGAGAGTGTATGTTCTGATGCATAGCAATACATGATGAACTCCTTGTTGAAATCTGGAGATACAAGAGTTGGAGCTTTGGCAATGGCTTTCTTGATCTCCTCAAATGTTGTTTTTCCTTCCTTATTCCACTTGAAACCTGCTTGAGGCTTCATCATGGAAGTTATATGCTTAGTCAGTTCAGAAAACTCAGGCACAAAATGATGAAGGAAGTTTACCTTTCCAAAGAATGAATGAACTCCCTTCTTGCTGGTTGGTAAGGCTAGTGCTTGGATAGCTCTGATCCTCTCAGGATCAATGTGTGCTCCATGTTTGTTCACAATGTGTCCCAACAACTTACCTTCTGTGACTCCAAAAATGCACTTCTTTGGATTTAGAGAAATGCCATGTTTCCTACACCTTGCAAGGACTTGCTCCAAATGACAGATATGATCTCCCCTCCTCTTTGAAAAAACTGTGAGGTCATCAAGGTAAATGACAATGCAATGTTTCAAATCTTTGAAGGCCAAGTCCATTGCTCTCTGGAAAGTGGCTCCAGCATTGATCAAGCCAAAAGGCATTCTGTTGTAGGAAAAAGTGCCCCAAGGTGTTGTGAAGGTTGTTTTGTTGCAATCCTCTTCTGCCACCTTGATTTGGTTGTACCCTGAGAATCCATCAAGCAAAGAGAGCATTTCAGATCCAGTGACTACTTGCAAAATATGATCCATGATTGGAAGAGGGTAGTTGTCCTTGAGAGATGCCTGATTCAGATTTTGGAAGTCTACACAAATCCTTATTTCCCCATTCTTCTTCCTTACTGGCACAATGTTAGCCACCCATGTTGAATGGTGGATGGGGAAGATGATTCTAGCATTGAGCATCTTTGTCACCTCTTCTTTGATAACATCAGAAATCTTTGGATTGTAGGGCCTTTGTTTTTTCCTGAAGGGCTTAGCTCCTTGCTTCAAAGGAATGGAGTGATGCATTTCCTTTGGCTGAAAATATTTGAGTTCATCATAGGAATAGGCCAGGACATCTGAGTACTTTTTTAGCAGAGCAACAAACTTTCTCTTCTCTTCTGGTGAGCAGCATTTACCAATGTTAACCATCCTTGGATTCTCTGAAGTGCCAATGTTTTCTTGATCAAAATCAGATGGACACCGAGAAGACTATTTTTCTTTCTCTTGGATGAACCTGTCATGCTTGTCAAAGAGGTCTTCCAAAGAAACTAGGCCTTTGGGGATTTTGTTTCCTTTCAGTTTGATTACTCCCTCTTCATCAATTCCCTCAATTCCTTCCTTCTCTTCTTTGGGGACTGATTCACGGTGTGGGTTTTCACTTCCTTCAAAGAAAATATTATTGAAGTTATCCCTTTGTTCTAAGAAGGCTAGGATCTGATTGTCATCATTGAAGACCTGCCAGTGATTTGCATTGTCTGGTACACTGGGTCTGAACACCATCTCAATGGTCACTTTATCCTTGCCAAAAGAAGGATGAGGTGTCACCAAGGAAGCTGACACTGCTAGAGAATCAACCTTTTCATTCTGCTCCCTAGGGATAGCTTCAATGGAGAATGCATCAAAGGATTCAATGCAGTCCCACACTCTGTTTCTATAGTGCCTGAGTCTGGGGTTTTTCACCTGATATTGCTGGCGGACCTACTTTACCACAACCTCTGCATCACCTTTGCATCTCAACTTCTTGATTCCCATGTCCTCTGTTGTATTCATGCCTAAGAGTAATGCTTCATACTCTGTTGTATTATTTGTATTGTCAAATTGCAGCTTGTAGGAAAAAGGATATACCTCATTGGAGGGAGAGTATAATACTACACCAGCTCCTGAACCTACTCTGGAATGACTGCCATCAAACTCCATTGTCCAGATTCAGTCTTCTTCTTCCTCCATGAGAAGTGGCAAGTCCTCTTCCTTCTGTGATGTAAGGAGGTAATTTCCAAGCCCACAATCTTGAAAAAGGATATCAGCTCTTGGATCATCATACTTCCTTACTGTGAACTTCATTTTTCTGACTGGCAGTACTTCTTCATTTCTCCTTTCACTGGGATAGTTGCAGATGACCAATCCATTTTTATTTCTCCACCTAGATCTCTGCAAAAACTTCTACTCAACAACATACCAAAAGATGTTGGGATGTCTGCCACCAAAATGGTCAGGAGTATCTTCTTGTCAGGGTAATCAGCTAGTGCAACCTGAGCATCCTTAATCCTTCCTACCAATGGAACTTGTTTGGATTCCATTGAGTAGTATGTGCCATTTACCCAGCCAAAGTGAGGCCAAGAGCATTTGCAACTTTTGTTGGCATCACATTATCTGAGGCTCCAGAATCTATAATGCAATTGTTCAGCTGGAAACCTTTGATGAGAAGTGACAGGTAAAAAGGCTCAACTCTGTTGGTGGTGGAGGCACTGAGGGCTAGCATGTTTTGAGAAGATGGTGTGGATGGTGTGGGAAGTAAGCCTTTAGAATTAGAGATTGGGGATGTAGAGTTACCACCCCAGACTGCCTTGATGAATCTGTCAAATTGGGCAGGATGTGTTTGTAGGTATTCAATTTCAGAGAGCTGGACTTTGGTTTTGCTAGCATGCTCTACAAAGTCAAATGAAGTTATGGTAGATGAGGAAGAGGTTCCAGTAGTGGATGAGGACTTAAATGGTAGATGCATCATTACTTTTGGTGTTGGGTTCTCCTTTTCAAATGTAGCAATTGGCTTGGAAGGAGATGGGGGTGTAGCCTTTGATTGAAATTTAGATGTTCTTGCAGAACCAACATTTAGAAGAGAATTTCTCTTAACAACTTTTGAGTTGGGAGAAGAATCAGATAACTTACTTGGCACAACAGTGTGATCCTTGACAACTGGTGAATCTGATTTCTCTCTAGCTGATTCCATGGAAGGTGGTAATGGTGATCCCCTGCTGATGATCTTGTTTAGTGGAGGCTTTGGAGAGCTATCTTCTTTGTTCTTCCTACTCTCAGTTGCAACTGCTGAGGCTGAAACACCATTCTTGGATTGTGCACGAGTGAAAACAACACATGAAAAACTTGGAGCTTCTTCATCACCTTCCTCCTCATCATCAACGTATTCAATCAGGCCATTGTGCATGCCAACCTCTTCAATTTCAAGATAGTTTTCATAGTCATCCATGCTTTCTTCTTCAGTTTCCTCAATGTCTGCTCCTTCTTCTGATTCCCTAGTGTCACAGATGGCATTGACTGGTGGTGCTTCAAGAGAAAGCCTACGAGGAGGTGGAGAAATTCTTGGTCTATCAGGAGGATTTGGTCTCCTTGGAGCATTCCTCATTGTGATTTGTGACAGCTACTTCTTCAAAGCAACTAGGTCATTTGCCATTTTTTGGAACATTGGATCAGTGGTGACTGAATTTGAACTCTGACCTTTTTGCTTCCCATTTGGTCCTTTCACTTTTCCAGAAAGAATTAGATCATCATCAGTCTCAATTGCAAAGTCTTGAGCTTCCCTCAATGTTCTTGGTTGGGCTCTTCTGAGGAAGAAACCAACTTCTGATGGAAAAGCACTGATGAAGAACCTTTTCAAGTTGTTTTCAGGGGGTACCACATCTTCTGGGATCCTTCTTGTCAACCTATCATACCTTGCTACAAAATCTCTCATTGATTCGGAGGTCTCCTTCTTCATCTGAACCAATTGGACCAGTAGATCCTGACAATCTTCTGTGCTCTTGAACCTATGTTCAAATGCACTTCTTATATCTTCCCAGCATGTGACAGATCTTGGGGGCAACATGTAGAACCATTCAACAACTCTTTCTTGGAGTGACTCCACAAAGAGCCTAACTGAAACATCTTCATTTTCAACTCCCAACACTCCACAAGCAGTGATGAATGCTGCTACATGTTCTTCAGGGAGCTGAGAACCATCCCCTTTGAATTTTGGGAAGTTCTTTCTTGAGCCTCTTGGGAGCTCATGAAGTGGTTGTGGAAGAGCAAGTGGACCAGTATTTCTTCCCCATGGTACGTTAGGCCTACGTACTTCATGCTCATGATCACCCATTCTATTCCTATTTCTAGCCTCCAGTCTTGCTAAGGCTGCTTCTGTTGCTGCTCTTTCTTCTGCTTCAATTTGGAGTCTTTCTATTTCTTCAAGTTGAGCCCTTATCTCCTCTTCAGCTCTTGCCTCTCTTTCAAGCTCTTCAAATGTGGGATCAATTTTTCCTCCTTGCCTCAGTTTCTGGGTGTATCTTCTATCAGCCAGCTTGAAAGTTTATGCTCTTCTCTGGGGTGCTGGAATTTGTCTCTGCCTTTCCAATTCGACAACACGTTCCTCTTCCAGGTCCAGAATCCTTATGGCAATGAAGTATTGATTGACACTTTGTCTATTATGCCAAATAGCTTCTCTCAGATCAGAAGCAATGTCTTCTTGGATGTGAAAGAGTAAATCAGGTCTCTCAACAGGAGGATTTCCCAGAATAGCCATGATTTACATCCATGTAGTTTGTGTGATTATTCAATCTCCAAAAACTTTTCTTCTAAAATATTTTTTTTGTATTTTATAACCCTGAGGTCATTTTTAGGTGCAGATGTTGCAAAATATGCCCCGCGGTGGGTGCCAAAAACTGTTGGCAAGAAAATTTGTCTTGTGGACAAATTGGTGGGTTTCAAGCCAACGCTATGGGAATCTAAGTCCCTCTACTTGAACGGTGCAGCTTCCATAGGTGCATGCATAAAAGGTGGATTTCAATGGTGGCCTTTCGACCAGAGATCCAACAGGGGCACTCCACTGACCCTGTGGCAAAGCTAGCAATGTCTCACTAGAGAAGAAACTTTGTCTTGGAAAGGGGAAGGGGAGTGGAAATGGAGGTAGGAGAAAACTAATGTTGTGAGTAGAATATCAGATGCCCACACACATTAATTAGAAATTTCATTTACATGCATTTATAGTTAGAAGAAAAACAAATCCGCAGGAGAAGCTACAAGACCAAATAAAATTCATTGGTCACAAGGTACCAATCAATCCCTCAATCAAAAAGGTGAAAATTCCTTCTTTTATTATTGAAGCTAAAGCAGAGTTTGTACAGAGCTTTGAGAATAGAGGAAATTCTAAGGAGAAGGGAAAATAGAAGAAGTATGGCATTTTTTGTCTTTTCCAGGTACAGAGCACTCTGGTCTTTTTTGAAATCAATCGCCAGCCCCTGGAATGGCTCTGAGGAGCCATTATATCTCATGCCAAAATGGTTACAACTTTACAAATCATTTACGCCTCTTCAAATTCCTCCATTGCGAAGAAAACGCTCATGGCGGGTTAAAAACTAGATCTTGCAACGTGAACGTTACATTTGATTTGCCAGTTTGAATACAGACCATTTGATTTTCTCTTATAACTTTGAAATCGGGTCGTCCACATGGTAGGAAGAGATTGGAGTGGGTACGGGGGAAAGCCCTTTGCATTTTGTGATTTTTTAGAGATTTGGAAATTTGGAACAAATTGGCCCGCACCCCCGCTTCAACTTTTTAACTTAGGCACGTGGCACATTTTCATTGGAAATGGGGTCGCGCCCTTTTCTCAACATTTTAACCTTTTTTGGAAAAAGGCTCAAAAACTCAAATTCCTCCGCCGGCTCCGATTTGAACTTTTCATTGGAAATGGGGTCGCGGCCCTTTTCTCAACATTTTAACCTTTTTTGGAAAAAGGCTCAAAAACTCAAATTCCTCCGCTGACCCGCTACTTCGATTGAACTCTTGACACGTGGCACCCTCTGATTGGAAATGGGGTCATGGCCCTTTTCTCAACATTTTAACCTTTTTTGGAAAAAGGCTCAAAAACTCAAAGTTCTCCCGTTCCACTCTCCCGCTTTGACTTTTCAACGGCGGGCCCAAGACCTTGGTGGAGCCGTGGAGCATTCTAGAACTTTTACTTCACTTTTGGGAATTTGGTTAAATTTCCAAAAGTGCCCCGATGGCCCACTCATCCACTTTGACTTTTCAACAGTGGGCTTCACCTTTGACTTTTTCCCTGCGGGCTTCAACTTTGACTTTTTCCCTGCGGGCTCAAAATTTGACTTTTACCTTTATAGCCTGATCGGGGCTGCGGGTCACTTTTTAACTTTTCACCTTTTTTACAAAGAGGCTCAAAAACACAAATTTCTCCACCGACCCACTTCCAATTAGGTATGTCCACGTACCCATGGATGATGGGGCCAAAATTTGATGGGGAAGAAAATGCCCATCATTCCCGACTGTGGGAAAAATACACAGAGGAAGAGAACTTCATCATTTTGAGTCCAATTTTTGAATTTCCTTCACGAGCCAGAGGCATGGAGGCAAAACAATGATTTGACGACCCAGGCCATAGAACAAGCAAACAATTTTGATCAAAAAAGGAGATTGTAAAGAGGATATTACGTGCACAGACCGGGAGATGGAGAATTTCTCAAAATGAGCAAAACAGAGATTTAAACAGCACTAGGGCACAAATTTTGCTATTTCTTCAAACTTTCAACTTGGCTTAAATACTTTAGGAGGGTGAGAGCTCAAAATTTTGAATTTAACTTGGTTACCACATTTCAATTTTTTTCATTTCCCACCCGATTTCTTCAGTTTAACCTTAAATTTCAGTAAAAAACAAACAATATGGATTGATTCCTACCTCAATATGTTGCCTCCTCTTTGCTGGCACCTCCAATATCTAGACTGGTGGACCTCCAACACCTCCTCCTACTACAGCCATGCCTCCAATCAAACTCTCAGTCCCCTGGCGAAGCCAATCTCTCTGACTGATCTTGTGGACCCGTCTACCTCACTCCTCTAGCCACTCAGATGCCTACAACTCATCCAAGTATAGTATCTTATCCTTTTCTCCATGGAAAATGCACAAAAACATTTTTCTTTTTTATTTTCTAACAAGTGAAACGGTTAAAATGAATCTGTAATATATAGATTTTTTACTTTTTTACATTACCCCCAACCTGGCTGACGTCGTTTTATCTTGACCGACATTGGTCATGTGCCCTAGCGCACCGCAATTGATTTCCCTTGACCGACATTGATTCACCATAACTGATATCGGTTAGCATTTTTGAACCCATTGCACTATTTCTCACCACATCTGATTGCCTGAAACCATTTTTGCCTTACCCAAATTTGACCCTAGCCTTACAATACACCTAATGACCTTATTACCTACGAACCAACTTCACAATCAGTTGGGGCATGTTTTTCCCCTTATGTGGCCTTACCTACGGCCACACCTAATTTTCCCAACCCAACCCCAACCATTGTGACACTCGAATTCACTTACTTGATATACCTTGCAATGATGTTACTCGTGTTGTTCAGCCTAATGACCTTACCTTGCTTAATGCCATGTTGTTTATCCTGACCTAACCTTTAGTGGTCTGGAACAAACCTATTGCACATTCATACACCTTACCTTGTTGTGTTTTAGGAACATATCTTATACCTTGGATACCTGAACCACTTCAACCTTGTTTGAATAACCCTATCGACCTTAAACGAAGTAGAGTTTGCAAGCTCTTCAACTTGGTACCATATCGCATTATGTATGTGTATGTGTGTTAGACTACCACTACATATTACCCGAACCAAACTCACCCTTACCTAAAACCCACCAACCCTTGTTTTCATCACATACACATTTATCAAACCACTCACCAACTCCATCTATTACCTCATCAGATCCTGGTTTGAGGGGGATCACCTCCACCCATACTTGGGGCAACCTAATCTTCACTCATACCTCAGACAACAACTTTCTGTTTTTATTAGCGTCGCTTATCAATACAAGCTAAGTGACAAAAAGGGAAAAATGTAGACACCAAATTTGGGTCACACTCCCCTTAGTCCCCTTAATTAATTAATGTAACGTATTCTCCTAACCATGGCCCCTTACCCCGCATTCATATTAATTTAATTACTTACAATTAAATTAATGTTCATCCTCACATTATTAATTAACTTAATTACTTTTATTAAGTTCATTTACTCCTCACCTAGCCACCTCACCTAGACACCTCACCATGGACTTATTCATAGCCTATTAATTAACTAAGATTGAGTCTCTACTTATCTTAAACAATTGGGATTCTTTCAAACCCTAAAATTAAATTCCTATTCCTTCTCCAACAACAATCCCACTTACCTATGCATTAACCCTCACTTGAGACCTGGATCAACAATCAAGATCACAACACACATAGTAAAGATCAGGTTATTTTTGGTAACTTTGACTAATTCACCCTAATCGACGTCGGTTTATCCTCGGCTGATGTCAGTCACCTAAACCGCAATCGGTTCCTGTATATATAATTTTACAACTATTTACATGGCTTTGTCATTCAGTTTTTGGAGTTATATTGCAATCAAGTGTGAATCTCATAGTCGTTCCTTCATCAAAATGACATCTACACACCACCAGAGTGTAGCACAAGCAATGGATTCTCTCCCAAAGCATTGGAGTATCCACATAAACATACAGGTTGTATTTTCGTACTAAACCAACCATCACCTCGCCTATCAACCACCAACCATCTTCATTTGCAAGATCTTCATAACAAGTAAGTAACATGGTTTTGATCATGTGTGCTTACTTTACTATAGATATTTTACTTCCTTTAGTATTTCCATTTCTGTAATTTCCCAGATATCTCCATCTTCCTACCAATCTACCAACCCAACCATTTTAAGCCTTTCCACCTTTCCTAACCTCTTCCTTTACATTCCTAAGTCTTCCCAGTTATATTAGGAGCCTAACCACACCTTCCTCACTCTCTATGCAATCACAGAGAGGTCCAAAAGCCATTTTTATTAAATTATTACCCATTTCCCCTATTGACATCAGTTTAACCTACCACCGTCAGTTTCACCCCTATACCGGTGTCAGTCACCTGACCGATATCGGTCTCTATGTCATTTTATACCCTCTGATCAGCAAGTCTTCAATTCAACCAATACCAACTTAGACCTCACCTAGTCAACCCTAGACCCTTTATCAGACCTTTGTCAGACCTGCAAAACCCAGAACAACCTACCAAATCTCTGGATCTAATCTTAACTTTTCTTGTTAGATTAGATTTACTTATTGTATTAACACGAGATACCTAAATTATAAAACTAAAATAGGATTTCCTTATTTCATGGTATTTTTTGCATTAAATTGTATTTGAAAGTGGATTGACAACCTTCTAGGAAACACCTCGCTTCCCAGATCTAGCACTCACTAGGTAGTCCACTAACCTATATTATTAATTTTATTTTGTGGTCTTGTTGTGTTTTTTATAGGTCATTCCTCCTAGCCAAAGGGAATCTCTCCATGATCAGCTTGGATCAGAAGTCAACAACGCATGCATTCTACCTTCAACCTTTGATTTTACAAGTATTCCTCCTAACCTCTTACCTTATCTATTTTATGCAAACTATTCAGTGAAACACTTAGATTTTCATTGAAATTTTTGCCCACCTCAGTCATCTCCTTGGCACATTCACTTGGTTGTTGTTCCCTCATGCACCATTTTCTACTTCCCCTTACCCTCTTTCCATTTTCCTTTTCCTTTTCCTTTTTTTTCCTTTATTCCCCTGTGCACATCTTTTGCACATTCACCTTCCTCCCAGTAGTTATTCATCTTGTGTGCATGCCTTGCACTTGCTTAAATCAGCTAATTCCATTTCCCTCTCACGCCATCTGGCACATTACTTTGTAATAGTTGTGCCTTGACCATATGTTTCCCACTCATCAATTTTCCCCATTTCCTCTGCATGCGATGTGATTGCATGCACCTTCTATATTTCTCTTGCACCTCGTTCTTCCATGCACATACTTTCACACCTTCTTCTGTGTCATTTTGTTCCATGTCATCATCTAAAAATCTTGAGTGTGCTTCACATAACCAATCAAAGCACGCCAGCTGGGCATCGAATCCTTGGAACAAATCAATGAGTGACCCATGGTAGAAAAAGACAAAACACTTTTGCATAGTTGGCCATATTTTTAGTCAATCAGTGTGCACCACATGTCTTGCATGTGCAAATGGCTCTGAAAAACTTCTGACAGCCATATCTTTTGCTACAAAGCTTTGATCGGTGCGTGTCTAGTCTTAATCGATAGGTGTTGACATATGCTACATTGTTAGATATTCAAATTTAAATTCTTGGCAGATCTAGTAGGTGAGAAATGGGAAAATGTCTTTTTAGGAATTAATGAGCTAATATGATTGCTCCAACCACCTAATTTGATCTAATCTTCCTTCCTTCCTTCCTTCTCTAACACGAGAAATAGACTTGAGAAGTGCATTTGATAGATTTACAGGTGGATTTATAGGTATTGAATGCTTCTTGTTGGTGGTTGTATTTCAAATTTGGTTTTTCCCTCCTTCTCTTCTTCTTCCATGGATTCATCTATAAATGTAAGAGTTGGGCTCATTGTTAATGTTGGACATTTTAGATCCTTAAGCTCTTTGTCAAGGACTCCATATCTTTATATTTTGAGTTACAGACCTCTAGATCTTGCTCTTGCAAGAAGATATCAGTCTCTCTCACCATTGTAACAATCTATGCATTTTTGGAAGTAATGGAAGCATTGTTTTTTGGTTATTCTCTGTCCTAACATGTTTACATTGCTTCTTCTTTCCTTCTTTTTACAATTTGTGTTTGTTGTTTCATTCTACATCCCTTGCAGCTCCATTTTTAGTTGTGTTCCCTAAAACTAATCTGGTAAATGTGTTTTATTTGTGCTACATGTGCCTAGCATTCTTTCATACCTTTTCCTTTCATTTTCACTCAGAATGAATGGTGTTCATCCCTATTTTTTTGGTGCTATTACCTTCTTTATTTTATTTTTCTATTATGTTATCCTTCTATCCCTGGTCCCTTGGCATTGTTATCTTAGTTTTCCCTTCCAACATTAGGAGTAGCAGTTGCAGTAGAAATAGATAGAGGAACTGACCTTCTTCGGAGATCCATCTCAAGTGTATAAGTTCCCACAACTTGGAGACAGTTCCATTGTTGTCTCAAACACCTCCACTCTTCCATATCCGAGATGTGGGTGCAAGTTTAAACGGCCAACATATTGTTCTATAGAAAATACTTGTATAACTAAAGAATGAGGAAAATATCATTTACCAAGATCATAGGAAAACTTGTGCTAAGTGTCAGCTAATAGCATTTTTGGTTGGTGTTGTTTGGTATCATTTTTATTTTTTTCAGCCAGTAACATTTTTGGTTGGTGTCGGCCAGTAGCATTTTTGCTACTGTCGACTGATAACATTTTGTGTTGGTTTTGGTTGGTATCATTTTTTATACTGTGGGTCAGTAGCATTTTTTGTTGGTGTCAGCCAGTATAATTTTTTCTACTATCAGTTGGTAGCATTTTTGGTTGGTGTTGACCGGTAGAATTTTTTCTACTGTCAGCTTGTAGCGTTTTCAGTTGGTGTTGGCCAGTAGCATTTTTTGCTACTGTCAGATGGTAGCATTTTAAGTTGGTGTCATCCGATAGCATTTTTTTTACTATTGGATGGTAGAATTTTTGGTCGGTGTCACTCAGTAGCATTTTTCTACGGTTTCAGTTGGTTACATTTTATTGGTGTCGGTCGATAACATTTTTTTACGGTGTCAGCTAGTTGGATCCTTTTGGTGTCGGTCAGTAACATATAGCTACTGTTTCATCTGATTGCATTTTGTATGGTGTCTAATGGTGTCTAATGGCTAAGGTATGGTTGGTTGCATTTTTTTGGTGTCAGTCACTAGCGTCATGCTACGGTGGTAACCGGTAGTAAATATTTGGTGTTTTCGATAATGACCAGGCATTGTTATTATCTCATCTTATCCTAGGTGCTTCCAGGAAGTCTATGAAATATATTATTCTTGGCATAATGAAGGTAATATTAGCTTCATGAATGATAGGGTTGAGTTGCTTACATTGATTCAATGCTTATATGAAATTAATAGTAGAAGTGGTTACTATTGTGGATTGACTCTTGCTATTTGTTTTAAATACATATAATTATGTTTCCAAAGGAACTGACTCTATGTTATGATGTTGTAATAATCCAAAATGGGTCAACATTACTTTTTGGTTATTATGGTGTATGTTGTTCTCATATGATACAAATGGTATGAAGGTAATGAGGATTACTTTATTAGCCTTAATATTTTGATAGCTTTATGTTTCTGGAAAATAGAAATGGTAAAATTTTAGGGATATTTAACATATATGTTATAATGTGATATACATCAGGAATGATGAGAATGACAGTTCATGTCAGTTCACTTTGAACTGACCATTTTTACCCTCTCTACCTCCTACAGATGACAAAGATGTGCCATTTTTCATGGATGACTAAAGAAAGTTTACGCATGCGTAACTTCCTGATTTTGATGACTAAGTGAACTTAATTGTACTTAAATACATGACATTTGGTAAAGAAAAAGTTATACTTTGTTGTCATGTCAAAGAAGAAAAAGGTGCAGTTAAGTTTGTCTTAAATAAAGTATTACTGTTGACAATCCATAGTGTATTTGGAATCATTGTTATTTAATAAATATGATGTTAATGTTAAATTGAAATGATATGGATGGTAATTAGGATATTTATTATAATATTATGTTATTTTTTAGACTGATTGAAAAATGTTTCTTCTAATAATGATTTGTCGTTATGTTGGGATTTAAGTTCCCTAGTATGAAAGGAGAATGAGATAAATGCACCTACGATACATATAATAATGTGAGGACATTTAATTTCACAGATGGAAATGTGTAATAAGGAAGCAATTATATTATAAGCATCATAGGTGACCAAATAGTAAGTGAACCTAGCAAGCTAACTTAGATAGTGATTTAAGTAGCCAAGAGTACTACTTATTTTCTCATTATCATTTCTATATACTATTAGGATACTACATCCTAAGTATGGATTAATTCATAATTTGATTTGATAAATTATCAATGTGACAAAGTGGGTACTGAAGTGACTTTTCATGCACGTGGGCAGGTCATGTACCTTGTGCGTGAACTAGTAATATGAATTTCAGAACTAGATAAATAAATGAAGTGATGCAGTGAGAGGACAATTTTTTATTGACGAGCGTGTCGTCACGAGACTGAGCATGCATGCATGTCTCATAAAATTTGGCCAAAGTAGTGTAATTCATTGATTACATTATCAGATTCACCAAGTTCCCATTTGAGGTGTGAGATTCCACTCGAAATTTGATTAATTGAATAATTGGTAGACACTTTGGAACTACATGTGATTATCAATACCTGTTACAGGTTAAACAAATAATATACTTTGTATACACACTCTCAAAAAAGTGAACTACGGGGGATCAAGTAGATCTAGTTGACCCATACAGTTGCACATGGTTTTTATGTTGTCAGATGGATTGAATTTTAAATAAATGCTAGATTTAAATTTTGTTTATTTAAATCATGGAAGGCATAAAGTTAGTACAAGAAGGATATTAAAAAAACATATATATATATATTCCCATTTAGAAGCATTGTTAAAGGAGTGTGTTATAGTGCATGAGGCCAAGTTTATGGAATATGTCTAGACCGAGCATGTAGAGAAAGAGAGCACAAAATATATCTAGATGGATCATGTGAAACATATGACCTATGTGAAGAGTTTCTCCTATGAGGTGGGCTATGTGATCTACAAATGTGATGAGACATATGAGTAGAATCCATGTGTGAAGGAAACTGAGATGCATGTGTAAAAGGTGCTACAGAAGGAGCAAGGGATCTAGATACCATAAGAGGTGTCAAGGCTAAGGATCCATCATGAATAGGAGAAGATGCACTAGGATTAGGAGCAAATTAATATGGGGTGTCCGGAGGAGCCAAGGAAAACAATGTTTGTGGTGGAATGCCTCGTATAGTAATAATTTGGTGCTCACATATGAACTTGAGGCACAAATGAACACTAGAAGGCATAAATTTGGAATCCCATAGCCAAGGGAATCCTAAGACCATGTCACAATGCATAATAGTAGATCTAAAATTTAATAGAATATAAATAGTAAGAGGACCAACGGTAATGGCTAAAATAACATGACCATGAGAAGTGGGAGATGTGTTCATCATCTGAGATAAAGGGAATCTAATTGATTGCAAGAAAGATAATAAACATGCATTGTGATTTAACATAGGATGGGCCATAACATTGTTATGGCATGGGGCCCAAAAGAAGCATCGATATATAATCTATGTGAGGAGAATGAGGCATGAAAATCAGTATCAATGAAAGTGATAATGGGTGATGGGAGATTAGTAGCACCAACAAGGAATCCAAAGGGATGATCCAAAGAAGAAAGAGGAGGCACTACATTGTAGGTATGATTGGAAGATGATTCAAGTGCTGAATTTTCATGCTTAGGTAATGGGTCATTGAAAATTTTTAACTTACCATTGTCATTGGTAGATTTGAAAGTTGAAGTAGTGGATTCAGGTAACTAGATATCATTATTGTCAATGAGATATTCAATCAAATTACGAAGCTTGAATGACTTGTTGGAAAAATTTTATTACATCTATGGTATTCGCAATATGTATGCTCATCAAAACTCTTTCCATGGGGCCTATTAGGATCATACTCAAGAGGTGGAAGAGAAATTAGATTGCTTTCAATGAGTTGAGGAAATATCATATGAGGAGGATAATTCAATAAAGTAAATGTACATCAATGGGTTTAGAGATGAAGCTTACATGATTGTAAAATGACATTGGCAATATGATTAACATCATTAGACTTAGTTTTAAAGGTAACCCTGCCTGAAAATTTAGAAGAGGAATGATCATAATTATTAGAACCTTATTTGAGTTTTCCCAAATAAAGTAGCTTAGTCTCACGAGTATTCAAATTATGGCATAGATGTTTAAAGGAATGATAGGAATCAAAAATTAGACATTCTTGCAAAGGAGGCAAAAGATTTTGAATAAATAGATCTTACAATTCAAATTCAGCTAATACATTGTTCATTTTAGAAAGATTGTTCTTGTAACACAATACGTAATCACTAAGATGTTCATTAGATCCTTGTTTAATTTTATCCATTTGTACATAATATATTTTTGTTGCAATATTCATAGAAAAATGAGCTAAAAATCAGCAAGAGTAGTGAATGATTTAACAGAATGCAAGGGCAAGTCGTGGAACCATCGCAAAGCATAATATTATAAGCTCTTAGGAAACAACTTGGTCAAGAGGGTGTCATCACATGCATAGTCCAAGAAAGTGACATGATATGATCTAAGGTGCTCTTGAGGGTCTCCATGGCCATCAATTACAGGAAAATTTGGTTAAACAAAATTTGCAGGGAGTGGATAAGAAGACACTTCAGGAGAAAAGGACTGTGAAGAAGAAGGGAAGAATCAAGGGATGGAGAGGGGAAATAATTAGCTTGTGACAAATGAAATATATGTACTTGCAATTCATGAAAAAGAGACTCTAAAACATGGGTTCCTAAAGAGGAATTAGGCTAGATGTGTGAAATAAGATGAGATGAATAATAATTAGAATGGGTAGGAATAGACATGTGAACGGTGAAGACTCCAATATTGGAAGGAGAGGGAAAAAGTGGGATAGAAGAATAAGTAGTGGTAGAGAGTGCTAAGGTACGAATCATACTATTATGGGTAGCATTAGCACGAGCACACTAGGCATCCAATAGAGCATCTAGGATATGCAAAACATGGGTCGGATTATCACACATTGCATAGTGGAAATTGGTAAGGGAATCCAATTGGGATTGATCAACATTAGTATCTTCATCATAGGAATGTTCATTGCTAGATGCTTATATGACATGGAGAGGGATATGCTTGGAATTTCTAAGAGTATTTTCATTAATGGAGTCAACCATGGTAGAAGAATGATGAAAATTGGGTGGGGCAAGCTCTATATAGCTTGGGGATCCAAAGCAGGCACTATGGGTAATGGACAAAAAAGAAGAGATTCATAATGGGCATGTAAAAGATCATGTTCATCAAATGATTTAATAAAATTTAAATCTAAGTAAGGAAATTGTTGATAAGATAGATATATCCGTAAATATGCAAGATTTAGCTAAATAAGTACAAGAAAGAGTGAGATATAGGAGATAAAGATGACTCAACTTGTAATTGTAGGTCTAAACTGATTTTGGATTGATTAACAGGATGGAAAGGCATATTCTAGACTGTATGAGTTCTATGTCAAAATCTAGAATATGAAAATCTTAAGGACATAAGCGCCTGGGAGAGGACACACCCACATAGACGCTAGTGTCCATTCTAGGTGTTGGTGTCTAGGGGATAGTTGTTATTCTAGTTATTTATGTGTCTCTTATTGTTCACTATAGGTCATGTTAGACTCGTTACAAGTTTTCTCAGTCGTACCTATACCTACAAAAGAAAACCTAGATACCTACATAATACTCAAGTGCACATTAGATGAATAAAAAATATACATATTCTTGAGTCGAAATGACCTCAGAGGTCACCGCGATGTGATTGTCATTTTCACTAAGCACTTCACTACATTTCAAACTCAATATAATTCTTGTGTGTGTGTGAGAGAGAGAGAGAGAGATAGATATATTGGAATAATGTACCTTGAGTTAGGATTCCCTATTTCCAATTGCAAAAATAATAACAGACTATAACTACTTTGTCCCAATGTAAAATGTGTGGAATGGAATTTAGAATAGACCCTTATATATAGTGAAGTATGCAGTCCCAAAATGCATTCCTTAATGTAGTAGATAGAAAATATTAGCTCCTTGTAGATGTATATGCTTCTTGAATTCTTTCCCTCCTAATGATATTAAACAAGACATGTATATATATTATTCCTTCATTTAAGTTTCGTCATTAACAAGTGAAAGTCCAACCCAAGGTAGTAAACAAATACATGAAAGATGTAACATATAAAAAATTAGAAAAATGGAGGGGGAAAGAAGCACCCAGGCACTCCTGTCCCTAATGCACATTTGTGTACAGGGTGCTATAAAGATAAAACAATGGAATCATGACTGAGTAGGATGTTGGCTAGAATGCAAAATTGTGAGGTGTAAGTCCATAAACAATAAGAAAGATAAAATAAATGTCAAAGCACAACAAGTGTTATTAATGACTAGTTCTCTTTCTTAGGAATCATGCATATAAATGAAGTATTCAAAGGCTAGATGTGCATAGTAAGTGTGATAATTAGCAATTAAAAAAAGTATATGTCAATCAACATATTATGATGAAGACATGTAAGAAGCAATGTGCTATGATTATGATATAGATTGAAATATATGTCAACCACTATGTTAGGAGAAATTAATGTGGCATGAGCATGATATATATCACCATATTGTCAACCGTTGTGCTATGAGCAAGATATGTAACACAGAATGTGTTACGAACATGATATAGATTAAAATATGTGTCAACCATTGCACTAGGAGAAAGATATATAACAAGTAATGTGTCATAAGCATGATATAGATAAAATTACGTACAATCAATTTAATAGGATAAAATATGTGCATAAAGAATACACGAGCATAAAAATAAGCATAAGCATAGAGAATATAAGAAAACATGAACATAGAGAATACACAAGCATAAAAGCAAACATGAGACTAAAACATATAAAATCATAAAAGTAAACATGGTCATACAATATACAAGAACATATAAATAGACATGATCATAGAAGAAAACATAAGCATTGAGCATAGACCATACAAGAGCATATAAGAAAATATGATCATATAAGTAAACATGAGCACAGATCATAGAAGAGTATAGAAGAAAACATGATCATAAAGCATAAAGGAGTATAAAAGTAAATAGAAGCATAAAGAATAAATGGGTATATAAGAAAATATTGGCATAAAGTACACATGAGCATAGAATTAAACATGAGAAAAAAACATTCATGATCATATAAGAAAACTAAAACATAGAAAACATAGGCGCATAGAAGAAAAACATGAGCAATAGTAGTGCATGTAACTCTAGATTAGAATTTTGTGTGTTCAATTCATGTTGGTTTCACTATAACCTAATATGATAACTAGGTTATTATAATTAAGATATTGTAATCAAATTTGTGTACTATGGTATCAAAACAAAAAAATATAGATAAAATTCCAAATATCATAACATAAGATAATATTCAATCAACACTAATTCAAGAGTATAATATAGAAAGACTAGGATTGGGTTTTAGAAAGAAGTAACCATTTTGCAAGGTCTAGCGATGTGACAGTGATATGAAAATTGATACATAAGCCATACATAGTGTTGTAAAGATGTTTATATATTATAAGAGAGTGAAAATGAGTTATAGAAAGGCTCACCTGGTGAATTCATTGCACGGTAGTTAGTTATGTCATCTTCTACTATGATTTACAGCTGAAATTTGCTACTCAGTACACTTATGTCTCTAGATCTAGGATATGTGTTTGAAATTGCACCATTGCACTTTTGTACCTATGAATGGATTCTCTTGTGTTCAAAACCTCACTCTTCTCATGTGGCCTAAAAATGAGTTAATCAAAAGAAGTTAGGCTGACCTCAACACATCATCATTGAGGATGGGCATTGCCTACATAACAATACCTTGAAATGGTCTTAGGCTCATGAAATTCTCCCTATTAATGGGTGTGTGAAAATTTGCAAAATAAATTTAAATGGAAAGTCCCTAAATAATACCTTTAACACTCTGTAAGAACTTTGGCTTAAATTTTATAGCACATAAGTGATATAGGGTACCAAATGATGATTTATTAAGACTTATATATTACCATAGTACTGCTCTAAGAAATTTATGCTTCAATGATTGGGCACAAAAGTCCTTATATTTTTCTTGAACACAAGATCAATATATGACCCTAATAGATTAGGGTGCATGTGTTTACATAGGTGACTTAAGTGAATGTTTTCCTTATCAATCAACCTTAATCCAACTAAGGTAACTCGTACATTTGAAAATGTGAATGTTGTAATTTTAACATACAAGTTATTCATCCTCAAACAAATTCTTCAGTCGAACTTTTCCTTGAATGGAAAACTTATCTAGGTTCAAAATGGAACTTGATCAGAGACACGAGGTGAATAATTGAGAGTTTGAAGAAGTGTTATGTATATGGTGCATTGGTTTTACACATGTTAATTTAAAGAGAAATCCATGACACAATGGACTCAGAGTGTGGGGATTAAGCAATATGCCTCTAGATTAATTCAATAAATGTGTAAATTATACAACATTCAGATACATACCAATTGATTATTGCCAAGTTCCTAAGGACCATATTTTGAGAACTACAATAATGATGAAACACTCTACATATTAAGTCATGCTTAGTGATACACTATAATTACTAAGGAAGACACACAACATCTCATTTTTCCATATGTTAATGGTGTCATACATTCATGTGAGGTGGAATTCTAATGTTTATGATAATTGGTACAATGTAACACATGATAAACTAAATTCACTTGGGAATGTCATTTATCTGACATAGGGAAGTTAAACCATTGGGACTCCCATAACAATTTCTTGTTATAATACTTTATAAGTAATGAAACCCGTTTTTTAGGTGTTGATGGGTTGGCTATGAGTAGCAAAGACACGAATTTGGATAAGATATGAGAGGAAAGATGATCTAAGTCAAAGAAATAGTATGGCTTCAAACAAATATTTGTTGAGATTTTGTGAATTTGAAGACTATTGTGGGTTGTGAGATAATCCCATTTTGGGACTATTGTAATCCTAAAAGTAGTTGAAGTCTATGACTAGAGTATAAATGTGTAATGCACGTGTAGTTATAAGTTCCTCACTGACTTGTAATAAAAATCAATGCTTATTATTTCATGTTACACATGGAGTGTGTGTTTGCATGTTCATTTTTTTGTGTTATTTATTAGGTTACATGGTCTAAGATAGTTACCAATTTGACTCCCCAATCATGACTTCGTCACTTGCTCGTCTTTCCTCACACCCCAATCATCCATTCATTTCCCTAGTTTCCCTTTATTTTTGACCTCTTATGTTTGGAATGTGGAGTTTATAGTCTTTATGGGGTTTTATTGGTCCCTTCCCTCCTTTCAACAATGTGACCTTTATCTATCTTTAGCACTTTTTTAACTGTTATAAGTTAACTTACATGCCAATATGGTCCTATTTTAAATTTTGTATGCATATTAAAAACACCCTATTTCATTTGTACATCAAAAATTTAAGGAACACATTATTATTTAATAATTAAAAGCTATTCAATTATTGTTGGAGGAAGTTAACAAACAATTTAAAGAATCGAGTAATTATCACAAGTATTCATTGTAGCACTAAAGTTTATGTTTAAAGACACATTTCATTGCTCCAGTTTATCTAGATGAAAAATTACTACATATCCTTAGTGTGTTGTTTTTGATATTGTATCAAACAAAGGTATATATAAGAATCATCTAAGTGGAACACGAATTCCTGAAGCAAACCCATTTTTTGCAAGTATAGAGTTTGTATCCTAATTAGAGTTAGGAGAAAGAACACATATTTTTTTGGTTACAATACTAATTATTTTTTAGATATTAGGTAAAATAGGGTTTTTCTATGGGTCGTACCCTATTACAAAAAAGGATATAAAATCTAGATATAAAAATTTACAATACAAGGAACAAAATCGGATCAATAACCAAAATAGCTAATGTAAACAACATAAAACATCCTAGTTACCATCAAAGTACAACCCAAGTGTGGCCAAAAACTAGCCAAAATATAGTAAAACAAAACATAATTCATTTTTGATTGTGCACTTGACCAGAAAGCTATAAAATGTCCTTCATATATTGATCTCTCTTCTCAACTTCCTTTTTCCTTTCATCCTATTTGATGTTACCTTTACTACCCTTTTTGTTAATCACTTGTTCTCCACTTCCCCTAGCTTAACTTCCACCTCTTTCCAGTTCTAATTGTCCTTTTTTTCCTTGGTGTTGCTGAGATCTTTGAAATTTCCTCTCATAGCTCTGATGTCCTTTCTAATCCACTTAATAACATCATTTTGATAATCCAACTCATTTTGGATAGAAACATTGATATCCTTCTCACTACTCTTACCAAGGCTCAATAAGCACCTAACTGCCATATCCCCTTCAATTATGTGTTGGGATTTGTCTTGAGTAGAGCTAGGGCCTTCAACATTTTTACCTTTGGTTGTGTTGCTTCTAAGTACCTTGGTCAAACTAATATCCTCTCCACGTCTCTTATTGTTTTTAGGAGAAAAGGTGGAGGGAAGTGAGTGAGTGGGGATTATGACTAGGGTTTTAGCTCAGAAAATGCATGGTAAATGAGAATAATAACAACTTGATGAAGGGGATAAACTCCTTTTACCCCTATTGCACTTCCTTGATAGAGTTTTCTAATGACATAATAATATGAAATGGAAGACTCGTCATACATTTTCTTCTAAAACGGTTTAGCAGCACCAAATGGTAGGTATTAATGTGATGACGTCTCCCTTCCATCATCAGATACTTGATAATGATTCTAACAACTTCATCATATGGGCTAGGTAAGGATGAGCGAAGAAAACCCCCAGGGATTTGTTGAATTTTTTCGCCATCATCCAAGAATTTAGCCTCGTGTTCATCCTTGTTGCACTTGTTTTTGTAAAATTTTATGTCATGGGTACTAATCCCTTTGATATGAGAAATGAGACCTTTGGATATGAGCCACCTCTGTCCCCTGAACTATATAATTCGATCTTTCAATGCAGCAGAAAAATCCATTGAAATATGTGGGTCATGCCCACGAATTGTTTCCAGAAAAGTGGAAAAAATTTCCATGCCCAAAATGTTCCAAAGTTCTTCATTTTCTTTCTATCCTCTCTTGAAGGGAGGCTCAACTTGGTAGGGTTCACCACCCATCTTATCTCCAAATTTCCACACTCTGTAATGGGAATATAGAGTAGGGTTAAATCCAAAATATTTTGTGATCTCCCAGAGTTGAAGCACACATAAATGAATGGGGTCACGTGTAAATGAATCATGTCAATATAAAACAACATCCACAAGAAGACACGATAGCTTGTTATAAGTGTCTTTTGGAACTTTCATGATTTACTAAATTCATAACTTCTAAAGGGGTGTTTAAACTCCCAAACCAATGATGAAGAGTAGCAAAATTGACCCCAATTGTGGCACAAATATCCTCTACTTTATTACCTTCCTTATATGTATGAGTAATGTTAACTTGAGGAAAGGTGCTAAGGATAAGAAGGACATCCTTGATGACCTTATTGATAGACCAATTAGGATAAGACTTTTTATGAAGGCAGTCAATGATATTATGGGTTTCTCCCTCCACCCATAGATTTCTAATGCCCATATACTTAGAAATTTTTATCCCCCATAGAGCTATCATAGCTTCAACAAAATGGTTAGTTTGGGAGCCCAGGATCCTAGCATAGGAAACAATTAGATCACCATTTTTGTTTCTAAATTGCACCTCTTCCCCCAGCTCTACCTGGGTTTCCTTTTTCTACTCCATCAAAATTAAGATTTTTTTCAGTCCTCTAGAGGATGGTTCCAAAGTGTCTGTTGCCTAGGAAATTTACCAATAACTTGTGTTGTGTCCTACTCAATTTGAATATTCCATTTTCTAAGGAAATTTATGTCAAAGTATTTTATACTCTCTTTGCTAGATGTAATAGAAGACTTAAAGTTTTCTATAACCAGAAGAAAAAGGTTTTTTAAAACCATGTTAACATGAAGGATATGATTTTGAAAATTTATTTTGTTTCTTTCTTTCCAAATGTCCCAAACGGTGTGAGGTAAAATAATTTCCCAAAGAAGTCTCATAGATTTACATTTTGATTTAAAAAACCAATGTGACCATAGCTTAATCACAGAAGATGGGATAGCCCATTTCAAACCAACATTGTCAAAAATGAGGCCCCACAATGAGGAGGAATATTTACAATGGATGAAAATATGATTAACATTTTCCTCTTCAGTTTTTCATAAGATGCACATGTTGGGAATCATTTTTTGTTTTCTTTTTTATTTTTTCCATTGTGAGAATGTAATTATGAATTTTTTTCCACCTTATAGAAATTGATTTTAGGAACAAGTTCTTTGATCCAAACTTTCCTCTAGTAGATTAAAGGATTTTGAGTTTGACTATGACTATTGTATCTTGAATGCATACTATAGCTTTTATCTCCTGAATATTCCCAAATAAGTTCATCTTCAATATTTATGGTGGGGATGTATATTTTTGCTATCAAATTTTGAATGAAATTTAGATTTTCTATGTCATTATTTTAGCCTCCTTCAAGAGAGAGTATTTTACATTTTGTTTTCTCATCATTATTGCTAAGGTAATTGTAGGGTTTTTCCCATATTTTTCCTTATCATAGTAATTTGATCATGTATATTATTTCTTTGTTGTTAGTTTATCCCCGTGTTCCACTTATACTCCCAAAAAGAGATCTTAGTACCATTACCAAACTCCTACTTGATTCCTTTGGTGATCAAATCACGACTCTTAATCAGAGAGTTCCAAAAATAGGATCCTTTAGGTAGATCATAAGACATAGTAAAGTTTTTAATAAAATCCTCCTTCAAGTATTTGTTTTTGATAATTTTTCACCAAGGAAGATATTTTTTAAGGAGTCTCCATCCCATCTTAGCTAATAGAGATTTATTTATATGTCTTATATTTTTAATTCCCAAACCTCCTTGGAATTTTTTTTGCAGACCTCTCAAGCCACTAACAGTACTCTATTATGCTCTTTAATTCTTTCCCATAGAAAACATTTCTGAATTTTATCTATCATTTCCACAACCTTTTGGAGAATTCTAAAAAGTGAGAGAAGATATATTGGTAGATTTTGTAGCATGATTTTAATCAATGTAGACTTTGCAACACTTGAGAGGACCACTCCTTTCCAACCTGTAAGCTTGAGTTGAAATCTATTTAAGAGAGAATTCTAGACTTCCATAGAGATTGAACCATTAAACAGTGGCACACACAAATAATTAGAGGGAAAGGGCCTAACACAACACCCAATAATTCTAGCAATTTTTTTTGTCTACTCTAGGGTGTGTTGATGAAAAAAACTGAACTTTTGGCATAATTGATGAGTTTCTCATATGCTTCTTTATAACATGAAAATAGTAATTTAAAATACTTAGATTCAAGAATAGAGGCTATGGAGAGTAATATTGTGTCATCAGCAAAATGTTTATGAGAGATAGTTAAATTCTTAGAAGAAGGATTGAAGCCATGAAGAGTACTTGAAAAAGTGTATATTCTTATAACTCAGTTAAGACTCTCTGTCATGATGATAAAGAGAATGGGTAGATAGGTTCACCCAACCTAATCCCTTTATTGTTGTCAAATAAACTAGTAGGGGATCCATTTAAGATAATTGAAAATATGGGTGTGAAAAAACATTCTCTAACCAACTTTCTGAAATAGAGGTTAAACCCAATTTTTTCAAGCATTTTATTCAAAAAATCCCAAGAAACTCTGTCAAAAGCCTTGTTTATATCCATCTTGATTACCATGATAAATTTTTTGCTCTTTTCCATTGAATGAAGTTTCATGCACCACCAAAATGTCATCCTGAATTTATCTTCCTTGCAAAAATTCCCCCTTTTGCCATGAAATTATGCTTTTTAGAAGAGGTTGTATTCTCGTTGATATAGTCTTTGTAAAAAATTGTATATTTTGTTGGAGAGACTAATAGGATGAAAATATTTGAAATCCTTAGCACCCATTTTTAGGAAAGAGAACAATGAATGTATTGTTTATTTCTTTAAGAAGGATGTCACTGTGGAAGAATTCATTAATGGCTTTGAACATATCACTCTTGCAAATTTCTTAGTAGATTTGAAAGAAGCAAGCTAGGAAATTGTCAAGACCAAGAGAACTTTCTACTTTAAAATAGAAAATAATTTTAGGGATCTCCTCCATATCCACGGGCACCAGAATATTATTCAAACCTTCTTGAATTTCTGGTCATCGAGGTATACATTCCAACAACAAGTTAATACAATTTTCGTTCTCCTTACCCTCCTTGGATATGATTTTTTTATAATAATCAACAGCATCTTTTTGAATGATGTATTTTTCCATGATTTTCTGGCCATTATTACTGATTATAGAAGAAATTCCATTATGACTTATATTCTTAAGGGTGGTCATGTGAATTTTTTTTTTTTTTATCCCCTTCTTTGAGCCACAATTCCCGATATTTTTGTCTCTAGTGAATTTCCTCACAAACATTGATATTTTGTAGTTCACTAAGCAACTCTTTTTCCCTATAATAGTCACTAAAATCCATGCCAAAGTTCTACATTAGCTTCCATCAATGCAAGCTCATCACTTATCTTTTTTTTCTTTCAAAGATATTTCCAAACACCAATTTATTCCATTTTTTATCATTTAGTTTCACCTTTTTCAACTTTTGTACCACAATGTACATGGCCAAACCCATCTTTTCCATCTTCCACCATTCTTGAACTCTATTATGGAATTCTTGATGCTTAGTCCACATTTTCTCAAATCTGAATGGATTAAGAACATGTTTTCCTTTACTGTCAATACTAAGAACAAGAGAATTATGATCAAGACCAATTCTTAGAAGAGCTGAGAGATAAAAATCTTGGATGAGAAACTAATCAGAGGAAACCATGTCTCTGTTTAATTTAACCATTACGAGGTTTTCTCCAAGTCTCTTATTTTACACCCCTTCACTCAATATCAAAAATATTATTATGTGAGAGGAAGTCAACAAAAATTTCCATGCTTATGGTAAAGTCTTGGTTTCCCCCTTTTTTCCAATCGAAGAGATGGGGGTGTTAAAATCCCCTAAAACAAGTCGTTCAAAATTTAGACAATTGTTTATGAAATTACATACCTCAGACCAGAGCTTTATTCTACCATTTGTGCTAGTATGGGCATAGATCCTGAATTAGGTTTTATTATTGTGAAGATATGTGAAGATAACAACAAGATGATTATATGTCTTAAGAATAATTCCTCCTTTAACCATATTTTCATCCCACATAACAATAATACCACTTGAAGCACCATAAAAATCACACAACTGATCTCAGCATTTATCCACATTTTATTGCTCAAGTCTTTGAACTTTTAGTATCCATTTTGTTTTCTGAAAGGTAGAAACTATTGAATTCAATTGTCAAATTAAATATGAAACTTGAATACTTTTTATAAAATGGAATGTTACATTTTAGGGAACAAAATTAATGATTTGGGAAAAGTTCTCCAATCATGGCGAGTTTTTTGGCTTCTCTCGTTCTTCTTGAGAAACCTATATCTAATATACCAAAAAATGATGAGGCTAGATTTAAGTTTCATACAAATTTGGAATAATAGATAACCCTCAAACATTAACAATAAGTCACTAAAAGATAATCATTCATACACTAATATGAACACATGAAAAGAAAAGTTTGAAAAAGATAAAATGTTTATATTTCATTACAAAAAAAAGAATACACCAATTTAATCTTGAATCTAACATAAGATAATGATATAAAATAAAAATAGTATGTTAGGGTTTCAATGAGATTGTATGATTATTATTGATATGTGTTTGAGCCTCACCATACCACCTTTTGTGGGAAAATTTTGTGCATGCGTTTAAATTTATTAGTGTCTTTTAAGTAGCATCACCCTTAGGCGGTGTTTTTAAATGACATCCCACTCACAAATTCTAGTCATTGAAACTACAACGAATTATGATGGCACCTCTGGGGAAGAAACCAAGGAAATTTATGCCAAAGGTATTCCATGATGTAATAATATTGCCCCTAATATATTATTACCTATTGAAGAATTTAAATCTGCATGTCAATGGATTGAACACTTTAATATGTTTTCTTATTTTTTGGGGAGGATTCCCTATGAAATCATGCTAAAATCTTGGGTTCAAATGGTTTATACCGGGTATGACATTAAGTTGGACTTTGTCCATAATATTACTAAGGTGATGCGGGAGCATAACCTATGAAGGCCATAAATTTTTATCCAACCATTGGATTGTCTTGAAATTTTCTAGGGTGGTAGATCTTGATTATTAATATGTTGTGACTAAATTTTTTGAAACTTGGTTGCCATTTCGGCATATTTTCGGGACCGGATTCCTTCATTTAGTGGTTTAAAATTGGCTCTGAACTTTTTTTTATTTTTTCTAGAACTTGAGTGTTAATAAAATTTGTTATGCTTTATATAATAAGCCAAATTTTGGCATGAGCCTTCAATTATGAAGGCATATTTTGTACGCAAAATTTGGGGGCCATCCGAGGTGTTTTATTAGTAAGTAATTTTTGGCATTTTAGGTTGTTTTAGAGATAATGTGGAATAAAAGGAAGATTGTAATGATGTAAAAAAATAGTGTGGATTCCGGAATGAGAAGAAAGATATTATGAAATTTATAGTTTTTTTACAAATAGTTTGTGTGTTTTTTGGAGGTATTTTAACCTCTTACATCTGGATCCACATCAATTGGTATCAGAGTAGGATTTGGATCTTGCGAGAATAGTGAAGGTAATATATATTACATTTGTCTGTGTAATTTATTACCTCTATTTTATATAAGCATGGCTAGATGTGGAAGGGGAGGTTATGCCCAAATGAATAGGCATATGCAGAAGCTATAGAGACAAGTTGTTGATATCATAGGAGAATTTACTTGCCTAAGAAGGAGACATGCAAATGGGGATGTAGACCCAGATAGTGATACTGAAGAATTACCTCCATTAATGAATGAAGGAGGAAATGAAGACGAAAATGAGAGAGATGAAGACACCTTGAATGATAGACCATTTGAGGAGAGATTTATCCAAGATTTAGAGGGAAAGAATGATGACATCAAGATTAATGTTCCTAATTATGGTGGAGGGTTATGACCAGAGGAGTTGATTGACTGGTTGAATTGCATGGAAAATTTATTTGAGTGGAAAACCCTTTCAAAGGAGAAGAAGGTTAATTTTTCATGCACTAAGTTGGCCAGACATGCATTGATCTAGTGGGATCACTTACACAATGAAATCCAAAGGAAAGGAATGGGAAAGATATGAAATTGGAATAAAATGGTGAATAAGGTGAAAGAAAATTTTCTTTATATAGATTATGCCCAAGCACTATTTCAAAGGTTTTAAAACATATGACAGAAGGATCTCAGCATTGAAGAGTATACCAATGAATTTTACAAGCTATCAATTTGAGTGGAATAGTAAATAACATAAGGCTACAAGGTATGTAAATGGATTGAGTTATACCATACAAGAAGAACTGAGTATGCTCTGGATTCATAGCATGGATTATGCTTACCAACTCGCATTAAAATTAGAAGAAAAAAACAAGAGGAGTAATTTTAGAAGATGTGTGAAGAGAGGGCCATCATCATCTCTAATGAGATGTAGAGGTAGATTTGATTGTATAAAAGGTGAATCCTCTAATGTAGAATGGTAAGAAGAATCTGGTCAAAGCCATGGTAACTACTAAAGAGGTAGGGAGTTTAAGAGGGGAAGAGTTTATAATGAAGGACAGGGTTGGAATATCCCCCAAAGGTAGTAAACATGTTACCAATGTGGTGAATAAGGGCACAGAGCTTTTGAGTGTCCACATTATCCTACACAGAATAGATGGAAAGGAGAACAACCATGAGTAAACCTAAATGAAGCTTAAGAGGATGAAGAAATTGAGGTTGATAAAAAATTGAGTGAAATCCTCATGATAAGGAGGATGATGATTTTCCCAAGGAAGGATAAATAACAAGATGGTGTTGGTGTTGATTCTTGGCTAAGGATAAATATCTTTTGAACAAGATGCACCTCTGGAGGAAAGGTATGTAAAATTATTATTGATGGTAGTAGTTGTGAAAATATGGTCTCAACTGTGATGGTTGATAAACTCAGTCTGAAATGTGAGAAGCACCCATATCCCTATCGTATATCATGGTTCAAGAAAGGGAATGAGGTAACCATAGATAAAAGATGTCTTATAAATTTTTCAATTGGGAATACCTACAAGGATGAGGTGTGGTGTGATGTTATCCTGATGGATGCATGTAATATATTATTAGGGAGGCCTTATCAACATGATAAAAAGGTTACACATGATGGAGGGAAATATACTAATACTTTTTGGAAGGATGGTGTAAAGGTGGTCTTGTTACCTTTCAAGGAAGAAGAGAAGAGTGGGGGATTATTTGGCTACAAAAGATTTTATTACAAAAATGGAAGAAGTTGGTTGGTGTTATGCACTGATGTCAAAGAAGGTGGAAATAGAATACTTTAATATACCCGATGTGACAACAAAGGTACTAAAATAATACAAGAATGTCATACCAGATGAGCTACTAGATGGGTTACCTCTGAAGACAGATATACAACACCATATTGATTTGATCCTAGGATCGTCACCCTTCCAAAATCAGGAAAGCCTATAGATGAGTCCTGACACAGAGTGAGGAGTTGAACAAGGAAAGTGATATATCTAATACAGAAAGGGTTATTGAGAGAAAGCATGAGTCCATGTGCAACTCCAACATTATTGACTCCCAAAAAGGATGGAGATATGAGAATGTGTGTGGATAGTAGAGTCCATAAATAAAATCAAAATTAAGTATCAGGTTCCCAATTCCAAGATTGGATGATATGATGGATGTGCTATTAGGAGTCCTGATATTTTAGTAAGATTGATCTTCGGGGTAGGTACCACTATCCGATCCATGAAGGGGATGAATGGAAAACATTTTCGAAAAAAAAATGGATTGTATGAGTGGATGGTGATGCCATTTGGGTTATCTAATTCACCTCTGTACATTCATAAGGTTGATGAATAGAGTACTCGAAGAATAAAATGGTAAGTTTGTTTTTCTTATTTTGATGATATTTTGATATTCAGTAAGACAGTGGAAGAACACTTGTTACATCTTGAAATTGGTGTTAGAATTGTTACAAAAAGAGAGTTTCTGTATGCAAACTTATAGAAGTGTATATTTCTTCATAAAATTATTTTTTTGGGTTTTTCATCTAAGAGGATGGAGTGAGGATGGATGAGGAAAACGTGAAGGTGATTATTGGAATGGCCTATTCTAAGGAATGTGAATAGAGGTTCATAGTTTTCATGGATTGGCAAATTTTTATAGGAAATTCATCAGGAATTTCAGTAGCATTGTCGCACCCATAACAGAGTGTATGAAGGGAAAGGAGTTTATATGGACCAAGGTAGCAAAAAATAGTTTTGAATTGTTGAAGAAGAAAGTGTCAGAGGCACATGTTTTGGTATTGCTATATTTTAGCAAGGTCTTTGAGGTTGATTGTGATGCCTCACATGTCAGGATTGGAGTTGTACTAAGTCAAGAAGGACGACCTATAGAATTATTCAGTGCAAATCTAAATGAATTCAGGAGGAAATATTCTACTTATGATGTGGAATTTTATGCTATTATTCAAGCATTAAGGCATTAGAGACATTACTTGGTAGCTAAGGAATTTGTACTCTTTACTGACCATGAAGCATTGAGGTATGTAAAAACATAGAAGAAACTAAATAGTAGGCATGTAAATTGGGTTTCATTTTTGCAAGAATATACTTTTGTCTTAAAGCATAATTCAAGTAAGTAGAATCAATTTGTAGATGCCTTGAGTATGTGTGTGGTGCTTTTGATAACAATGGAAAATGAAGTAGTAGGGTTTAAGTTAGTTAAGGAATTGTATGAAGGTGATCCATTTTTTTTTGATGTTGTGAGACAATGTAAGGACCCTACATTGGGTTGTGGTTCTTCTAATTATTTGATACATGATGGTCATTTATTCAGGGGAAAGTAATTGTGCATCCCTACTAGTTCAATGAGAGAAAATATTATAAGATAATTACATAGTGGGGGGTTGGTTGAACCCTTTGGTATAAGTAATAAAACTGCTCTTTTAGCATAAAAGTATTATTGTCCAAAGGTAAAGAGGGAAATAATTAGGATCGTAACAAGATGTAAAGTGTGCCAAATGGCTAAGGGTCATGCATAAAATACTGGGTTGTATATGCCATTACCTGTCCCTACAGGGCCATGGGTTGATTTGAGTATGGATTTTTTGTTAGGACTTCCTAAAACACAACGAGGGAATGATTATATTTTTTTTTGGTTGATAGATTCTCTAAGATGGCACATTTCATTACTTGTAAGAAAACTAATGATGCTTTCAGAGTTACATATTTGTTTTTTTCACAAGTGGTTAGGTTGTATGGAGTTCCAAGAATGATCACTTCAGATCGGAACCCAAATTTTTTGAGTCACTTTTGGAATAATCTATGTAGGAAAATGGGGACACAACTATAGTTCATGTAGTGCATATCACCCCCAAAATGATGGGAAGACAAAAGTAGTGAACAAAATCTTGGGAAATCTTCTATATTGCATAGTTAAAGAAAATCCAAAACAATGGTATTTGGCTTTACCATAGGCTGAGTTTACTTATAACATCTTGGTAAATAGTTCAACAAGGGGAGGTCTCCTTTCCATATTTTATATGGTAGGAACCCCAAGGGAGTCCTAGATCTGATTATGCTACCTAGTGAAGATAAAACTAGTGATGATGTAGAACACATGCTACAATTGTAGGAAGAAGTGAGGGAAAAGATTAAAATTGGTAATACAAAATATAAATCAGGTGTAGATGTAAGTAGGAGAGTAAATATATTTGAAGAAGGATATATGGTGATGGTTCATCTTAGAAAGGAGAGGTTTCTAAAGTGGAAATATAATAAACTAAAGTATAAGAAGATTGGGCCATGTAGGATTATGAAGAAAATGAGTGATAATGCCTACAAGGTGGAGCTACCTGAAAACTTTTCTATTTCACTAGTTTTTAATGTTTCTGACTTATATAAGTTTCTAGGTCATGAGGAAAATTGTTGTCAAGGAGGAAGAAATAAACTGGGAGTAGCAGATGTATGAAAGAAGAAAAAGGAATGGGAAATGTGTTTCTTGGAAAAAAAGATAGTCACTACTAGACACGAGAGCTACAACAATATTTGGTGCAGTGGAAGGTTTGCAGCATAGAATAAAATACTTGGATTCCTGAGTGGGATTTGAATAATATTGACAATGGAAAATTAGATGAATTCCATCAACTGAATTTGCAGGAGCATAGAATTATTTTCAACCAAGGGAGAATGATGCAGGAGCATAACTTCCAGTGAAGACCATAACTTTTGATCCGAACCATTGGATCATCTTGAAATTTTCTAGGGTGGTTATGATCTTGATTACTAATATGTATATGACAAAATTTCCTAAAAGTTTGGGTGCCCATTTTGGCATATTTTCTGGGGATGGATAATTCCTTCATTTCTAGTGGTCTAAAATTGGCTCCGAACATTTTTTTTGCTTTTGTTCTAGGCCATATAGAGTTTTAATAAATTTTGTTCATGCTTTACAGAATAATCCAAGAATTTGGTGTAATCCTTAATTTAACAAAGGAACATTTGGCATGATAACGTTTTGGGACCATCTGAGGTGTTTTACTAGTAGGTAATTTTTAGCATTTTTGGGTTTTTATGCATTTTAGGGTTTTTTAGAGCTAATGTGAAATAAAAGAAAGATTGTAATGTTGTAAAAGATTGGTGTGGATTCAAGAATGAGAAGAAATCTATTTTTAAGCTTTTGGTTTGTTTTACAAAATGTTTATTGTGTTTTTGAGGTATTTCAACCTCTTGCATTTGGATCCACATCAATTGGTATCAAAGCAGGATTTTGATCTTTCAGGAATAACGAAGGTAATATATATTAAAATTTTCTTGTGTAATTTATTGCCTTTATTTCATATAAGCATAGATTATATGTGGGAGAGGAGGTTATTCCCATATGAGTATGGAATATGCAGGAGTATACAAAGACAAGTTACTGAGCTCACATGATAAGTTAATCGCACCTTAGAAGGAGACATGCAAATGGGGATGCAAACCTAGATAGTGATACTAAAGAAGTACCTCCATTAATTAATGAAGAGGAAATGAAGAAAAAAATGAGAGAGATGAAGAAACATTGAATGAGAGACCATTTGAGGAGAGATTGATCCAAGATTTAGAGGTAAATTAATGATGGCATCAAGATTAATGTTCCTTATTATGGTGGAGGGTTATGACCAGAGGAGTTGATTGGCTGGTTGAATCACATGGAAAAATAATTTGATTGGAAAACCCTTTCAGAGGAGAAGAAGGTTAAATTTTCATGCACTAAGTTGGCTAGACATGCATTGATCTGGTGGGATCACCTACAAAATTAAAGATAAAAGGAAAGGAAATGGAAAGATCTGAAATGGGAATAAAAAAGTGAAGAAGTTGAAAGAAAACTTTCTTCTTATAGATTATGCTCAGACACTATTTTCGAAGGTTTCAAAAACCTAATACAAAAGGATCTCAGCATTGAAGAGTATACCAATGAATTTTACAAGCTATCAATCATATGTGGAACAAGGAGATTCCGAAGAAGAAAAGGATACAAGGTATATAAATGGGTTGAGTTATACCATACAAGATTAAGTGAGTATGCTCTGGATCCATAGCCTGGATGATTCTTATCAACTCGCATTAAAATTAAAATAAAAGAACAAGAGGAATAATTTTAGAAGAGGTGTGAAGAGAGGGTACCATCATCATCTCCAATCAGAGGGAGAGGTATATTTTATTATACAAAAGGTGAATCCTATAATGTAGAAGGGCAGGAAGAATCTGGTTCAAATTCACTGGTAACTACCAAAGAGGTAGGGGGTTTTTAGAGGGGAAGAGGTTATACTGGAGGATGGGGTTGGAATAGATCCCCCAAAGGTGGGATACATGTTAATGATGTGGTGAAGAAAGAAAGAAATATTTTGAGTGTTCGCACTATCCTACACAGGATATATGACAAGGAGAACAACCATGAGTAAAACTAGTTGAAGTTGAAGAGGAAGAAGAAATGGAGGTTGCTATAGAGTTGGGTGAAACCCTCATGATAAGGAGGATGATGATTGTCCCAAGTAAGGAGAAATAACAAGATAGTGTTAGGTGTTGATTCTTGGTTGCAGAAAAATATATTTCGAACAAGATGCACTTCTGGAGGAAAGGTATGTAAAATTATTATTGATGGTGGTAGTTGTGAAAATATGGTCTCAACTGTGATGGTTGATAAAATTAGTATTAAATGTGATAAGCCACCCATATCCCTATCTTATATCATGGTTCAAGAAAGGGAATGAGGATAACCATAGATAAAATATGCCTTATAAAGTTTTCAATTGGGAATACCTACAAGGATGAAGTGTTGTGTGATGTTATCCCAATGGATGAATGCATATATTACTAGGGAGGCCTTGGAAATATGATAGAAAGGTTACACATGATGGAGGGAAAAATACATATACTTTTTGGAAGGATGGTGTAAAGGTGGTCTTGTTACCCTTCAAGGAAGAAGAGAAGAGTGAGGGCTTGTTGGCTACAAAAGAGTTTGTTACAGAAATGGAAGAAGTTGGTTGGTGTTATGCATTGATGTCAAAGAAGGTGGAAATAGAGGACTTTAATATACCCATTGTGGTAACAAAAGTACTAAAAGAATACAAGGATGTCATACCAGATGAGATACCAGATGGGTTACCTTCGAAACGGGATATACAACACCATATTGATTTGATCATCAGGATCAACCCTTCAAAATCAGAAAACCTACATGGATGAGTTTGACACAGAGTGAGGAATTTGAACAGGAAAGTGACAGATCTAATATAGAAAGGGTTAGTGAGAGAAAGCATAAGTCCATGTGCAACTCTAACGCTATTGACTCCCAAAAAGGATGGAGACTAGAGAATGTGTGTGGATAGTAGGGCCATAAATAAAATCACAATTAAGTATCGGTTCCCAATTCCAAGATTGGATGATATGATGGATGTGCTAGCAGGAGCCTGATATTTTAGTAAGATTGACCTGTGGAGTGGGTACTACCATATCCAAATATGTGAAGGGGATGAATTGAAAATGACTTTCAAAACAAAATATGGATTATACGAGTGGATGGTGATGTCATTTGGGCTATCTAATGCACCCACTACATTCATGAGGTTGATGAATAGAGTATTCATAGAATACAATAGTATGTTAGTTGTTATCTATTTTGATGATATTTTAATATTCAGTAAGATAGTGGAAGAACACTTGTTACATCTTAAATTAGTGTTAGAATTGTTATGTAAAGAGATTTTTTATGCAAACTTAAAGAAGTGTAGATTTATTCAAAAAAGTCTAGTTTTTTGGGGGTTTGTCATCTCATAGGACAGAGTGAGGATGGGTGAGGAAAAAGTGAAGGTGATTTTGGAATGGCCTATTCCAAGGAATGCAATATAGGTTCGTAGTTTTCATAGATTGAAAAAATTTTATAGGAAGTTCAGCAGGAATTTTAGTAGCATTGTTGCACCCATATCATAGTGTATAAAGGGGAATAAGTTTGTATGGACCAAGGTAGCAACATATAGTTTTGAATTGTTGAAGAAGAAAGTGTCAGAGGAACCTATTTTTGTATTTCTAGTTTGTAACAATATCTTTGAGGTGTATTGTGATGCCTCACATGTCCAGATTGGAGTTGTACTGATTCGAGAAGGATGAATTTTGGAATTCTTCAGTGAAAAGATAAATGAATTCAAGAGGAAATATTTTACTTATGATGTGGGATTTTATGCTATTGTTCAGGCATTAAGGCATTGGAGACATTGCTTGGTAGCTAAGGAATTTTTACTCTTCACTAACCATGAAGCATTAAGGTATGTAAACACACAAAAGAAACTAAACAGTAGGCATGCAAAGTGGGTTTCATTTTTGTAAGAATATACTATTGTCTTAAAATAAATTCAAGTAAGAAAAAGTCGAGTAAGAAGAATCAAGTTGTTGATGCCTTGATTAGGTGCTTAGCACTTTTGATAACAATTGAAAATGAAGTAGTAGGGTTATAGGAACTTAAGGAATTATATGAAGGTGATCCATATTTTGGTGATTTTTTGAGACAATCTAAGGACCCTACATTGTATAATTATTTGATGAAGGATGGTTATTTATTCAGGGGAAAACAATTGTGCATCCCTGTTGGTTCAATGAGAGAAAATATTATAAGAGAATTACATAGTGAGGGTTTGGCTAGACACTTTTTTATAAGTAAGACAAATGCTCTTGTTATAGAAAAGTATTATTGGTCGAAGGTAAAGAGGGACATAAGTAGGATCATATTAAGATGTAGAGTGTGCCAAATTACTAAGGGCCATGCACATAATATTGGGTTGTATATGCCATTACCTATCCTTATAGGGCCATGGGTTTATTTGAGTATGGATTTCTTGATAGGACTTCCTAACACACAATGAGGGAATGATTATATCTTTGTTGTGGTTGATATATTCTCTAAGATGGCACATTTCTTTTCTTGTAAGACAACTAATGTTGCTTCCAGAGTTGGAGATTTATTTTTTTCAGAATTGGTTAGGTTGCATATAGTTCCAAGAATGATCACTTCAAATCGGGACAAAATGTTTTTGAGTCAATTTTGGAATATTTTGTGGAGAAAAATGGGGATAGAAAAACAATTCAACAGTACATATCACCCCCAAACTAATGGTAAAATAGAAGTAGTGAACAAAATCTTGGGAAATCTCCTACATTTCATAGTTGGAGAAAATCCAAAATAATGGGACTTGGCGTTACAACAAACTGAGTTTACTTATAATAGTTTAGTAAATAGGTCAATAGGGAGGTCTCCTTTCTATATTGTATATGTTAGGAACCCAAAGGGAGTCATATATTTTATTGTGCTACCTGGTGAAGATAAAACTAGCGATGATGCAGAAGCATTTGCAGAACACATGCTACAATTGTGGGAAGAAGTGAGGGAAAAGGTGAAAGTTAGTAATGCACAATATAAAGCAGTTGTAGATGTCAGTAGAAGAGTAAATGTATTTGAAGAAGGAGATATGGTGATGGTTCATCTTAGAAAGGAGAGGTTTCTAAACGGGACATAAAATAAACTAAAGTATAAAAATATTGGACCATGTATGATTCTGAAGAAAATGAGTGATAATGCATACAAGGTGGAGCTACCTGACAACATTTATATTTCACCAGTTTTTAATACTTCTGACTTATATAATTTTCCAAGTCATGAGGAAAATGTCATGGAGAAGGAAGAAATAAATTGGGAGCAGCAAATGGTGAAGAAGAAAATGGAAAGGATAATGTGTGTCTTGGACCAAAAGACAGTCACTAGTGACATGTGAGCTACAACAGATATTTGGTTCAGTAGGGAGTTTTGCAACAGGAAGAAAATACTTAAATTCCTGAGTGGGAGTTGAAGAACATTGACAATGGAAAATTAGATGAATTTCATTAACTAAATTCACAGGAGCATAATTCTTTTCAACTAGGGTAGAATTATGCGGGTGTAGACACTAAATCATGCACTTAGGTACATTTTTAGGTCTCAATCACATACCACTATTCATATGACTCCTAAGTGAGAAAACTAATAATTAACATCTATATTTGGCCTCTATGCTTTGCTTTCTTGCTTTCTATGTGGTATTGGACACCCTATTTCCGAGTCTGAATTTCATTGTTTTATCTTTCTTTGCTCTTGACACTAACACCTAGCTAGGACGGCAACACATATGTGCCCTTGTCCCCTCTGGGTGCCCTCGACCTCTTTATATCTTAGTCGCCCCTTTTGGGCCTCTTTTATCTTTTAGGCATCTTGTTTTCTTGGTGGTTAACCTTTTAGATGTTAATTACGAAATTAAAACAAGGGAATCATATAAATATAAAACTATGTGACCAAAATAAAGGACCAAGCTCTAAGCTTCTATTACTATCACCTAAGGTTGCATCCAAAGGCATTTCAAGAGCATCGAAGCATCCATCTAGCTTCATTTCAAGGACATGGGACAACATTTTCTGCATACATGCATAGGAGGGGAATTTCATTTTGACATCCACACATCTATCTACATTTAGACATATAGTTATTGCTCGTTATTTAGTGCATCTTGCACAAGATCCACCTAGGGCACGATTCTGCACACACATACAGAATTACATGGAGTCTGAGATCTAATGCAATTCTCAATTGTAAGTTCACTTTGTTGGGTGATGATGAGGCCATAAATTGTCCATAAATTACCATTATTTTGTCCTTCCAAGTTACATTTGAAAGTGGATTTAAATGTAATCTAGGAACTTATAGTTTGCTTAAGATAGAATATAGGATATATATATTTTTCATTCTTTATAAATCTTTTGTTATCTATTTTTTTGACTAATCCTATTGATTATTTGGGAAAAGATGCAAAGTCTTGTGTATGCAGGCCATAAAGGAAAGATAATGCTAGTATTGGGAAAGTGGAATTGATCATGAATAGTACATTTAAAATCAGATTTTATTTCATATTTAGATTCCTCTCAAAAAAATATGCAAGTTCAAAAAAAAAATCATCTCAATTTGAGGTCGCATGCAAAAGTTATAGTTGTTTTAAGTTAGTTGCGGAACTCGCAGAGTTAGTTCTAAAACTTACAGGTTTAGTTCCAGACCTCACAGATTTAGTTCTAGAACTTGTATCAATTGAATGAAAGTTATTTCTGGAACTTTCAATTCATGGACAAATCATATTTAGTTCCAAAACTTGTATAAAAAGAATGACAGCTTTAGTTCCAGAACTTGCATCAATGGAATGACAGTTTTTGAGGGATTGTGAAAACTTAGAGATTCCAATGGGAAATATGAGAGAGGTTGTTGTTCATAGCAATGTGTTTAAAAAAACCTCATTCATATTTGCTATACCCATGAAGAGATCTAACTTTCAGTGAGTTGCAGTCCGAGGAAACGTGTATCAGACGAGCACTAAAAGTTCCATAAAAAGAAATAGAAAAATCAAATGGAAAATATGAGAGAGGTTTTTGTTCATATCAATGTTTTTAACAAAAACCTCATTCATATTTGTTACATGTTTTACCAATGAAGAGATATCTAATGTTTAGAAAGTTGTAGTCTGAGGAAACGTGTATCAGACGAGCACTAAAAGTTCCATAAACAGAAACAAAAAGTTCAAATGGAAAATATGAGAGAGGTTTTTGTTCATAGCAATGTGTTTAATAAAAATATCATTTATATTTGCTATAGGTTTTACCAATAAATAAAAATCTAACTTTTAGTGAGCTGAAGTTCGAGGAAAAAGCGTATTTGACAAACATCAAAAGTTCCACAATCAAAAACAGAAAAGTCAAATGGAAAATATGAGAAAGGTATTTGGTCAAAATCATATTTTGAGGAAAATCCTTCTTCCAATAATGTATAGGAACAAAATCATTATGATTCTTATTACCAAAAATCAAGGAGAAGATTTGGGAGCAAATCTTCCTAAAATAAACAAGATAGGATTTGACTCCAATAACATATCTCTCTCCATATTTGGTGGAGATGGAGATCTTAGTTGTTAGGATTGGAATAAAGATAAGATCAGATTGTATTTCCTAAAATAAGGATTTGGCTGGATGCATGAATTATAAATGCAACCTTCCACACTGAGATATGTAATTTTCTTTCTCCCAAGTAATCAAGATCGGTTCTTTCTTTCCAATCTTTGGAAGTAAATTTTTTCTACAAGTTTTGAATTAAAAGTATGAATTAAATCCTCTTCCAAGGAATGAGCTGGCCACTCATTCCAAGGAATATGGATCAATGTGTTAATATTTATTTCTTTATTTATGCATTTTTCCTTTTGTTGTAAATTTCTATTTTTTATGTTATGTAATTTCTTTTGTGAACCTGCAAGTGTCATTTCCTCTTTCCTTTATTTTCAATTCAGCAATTTCAATTTATGCAAGTGTGCCTTTCAATTTATGCAAGTGTGTTTCTTTCATGAAAACTTTATTTCTGCAAGTGTGCCTTTTAATTTCCACAAGTGTGATTTATTTTATGCAAGTTTGGTTTGTGTTTAAAGGAGTTGCTTTCCAAGATCTTCTTCTCTTAATGCATACAGCCTTTGGAAACCAACCCGGATTGACATTATTAATGGTGAGGATTGACGACCCTCATCAGGTGACTTTCAGGGTCAACCTGACTCCCCATTTGCATCTTTTTTTAGGACTTGATGTGTTTATGGGTTTTGCATGAGGCCTTTTGTTTTGCATGTTACAGGAGAACTAGACGATCTTCTAGCGACCTACAAGTGATCAATCGTAAACATTAGCTAACATCTTGTGACACTACAAAATTTAGTTTCTAAGGTTTTTGACAGTCATAAAACGTCTCTGAAACCTAGGCACCTCTGATCCAGTCTAGGTGCCCTAGTCCTGATATTTCTAATAGTTCTGTGATTTTTTGGGTTCGGTTGCAAAATTCTCCCCTCTTGTTTCATCATTTTTCTAGCTCAGTACATCTTCGAGATTATTGCAAAATCAGCTAAGTCTCTTATTCCCCCTCTTGCACCTAGGGTTTCATATTTCTCTAGCTTATTTCTTAGGTCAGATCTATATTTTATTGTTTATCATTGCATTGTGACTCTGTAATTAGAATTTTACAAATTTCCATATTTGTTAAATCATCTGGTGAACCCTGCTCGTGATCGGTCTTTCGGATCCTTCTTTGGCATATCATCTTCTCTATCATGGCTATTAAGGTTCGTCAGATCTCTTTATCTCAATTACTTCAAATGCATGCACCTTGTAAAGAGGTTCTTCAAAAATCCTTGGACACCATGTTTCTCCCTAAGGATATGCTACTTGCTTAAGTAAGTGCCATTTTTTATCATCTCTTTGATGACCCTAGTCTTCGTGATCCTTCATCCAATCAACCAATCTTAGAGTCAATTCAAGCTATACATTATTTATTTCAAGATAAATTTCAGGCTATGGAATCCACGATTACATCTCTTAAATCTAAAATCCAACATCTTAAAGACACTTCTCAGGCTCACACTAGTTTTTCTTCTCATCCTCATTCTATGTCTTGTATATGTGCTCACGCTCCTCGTGCCTCTCAAGATTTATTTTAATGCTATGAAACAATATATTCTTCCATATCTCCTCGCCCATTAATTGATCACTTTTCCAAAAACTCATTGTTATCCTCCTTATCGGCTGGTCAAATATCAAGGTATCCCATTTTATGCTTATCATTGCATAAATCGACATAATGAAAATGATTGTTATGCTTTACAATGAAGAATAATACATCTTGAGTGTCAAGGTTTTATCTCATTCATTACACAACATTTTGTTACATGCTCATCTTCAATTGCTACATCCCAATGGGTTCCTAAATCTTATTCATCTATGTCTAATGAGCATCGTGTCATCACTTCTAATGTACTTCCTTTTGTCACTCAAGCATTACTTATACAAACCACTCAAACTAAGCAGTCACCTATCAAGGTCAATCCTCCATCACCTCCTCTTATTAAGTCTTCTTCCACGTAAGTGCCTCCACTCAAATCTTCTCAGGAATTACCAAACAAGGAACCACTCGCTAAGTAAGAAAAGCAAATTCTAGATGGCCTTTTTCAACTTCCTTCATTCTACCCCGCATCCAGCCTTGATCATACTCTTTCTCTTACTCAACATTATGAAAACAATATACTTTCTTATGATAATTTTTAAACTCCATAATCTTCGTAATGTCTTTCTTACATTGTCACATATCTCTCCATCATTGACACACTTGGGAGGCATCGTATCTTCTCCCCCCTTGCATTGCTATCAAATGTTTATATCATCTCATGCAATTGACTTTCCACGCTTAAACATCTAATATGTCCTACACATCATTACAAACCACTTGATATACATATTGTATCATCACTTCCTTATGACACACTTTTGTGCTATGGCTCACACTTGATTGTTGATGGAATACTACATCCTTGAACCTCACACACTACACATTTCTACACTCAGTGCATTCACGACACATCTCTCTAGCATCACATTCTCACACAACACACTTCCCGATGACATACTCTTGTGTTACGGTTCACACTTGACTGTTGAGGGCATACTACATCCATGAACCTCACCACACTCACTCACTCTCTATGATTTACGCTTTATTGATCAATATTTCTAGTGCACGTGTTCAAACCATTTTGCCGATGACACACTCTTGTTATATGGCTCATTCTTGACTGTTAAGAGGTATTTTATAAATGAACCTCATCTCATATTCATACACATTTTCTTGGGGGCACAATGTTCCTATCACTCTCACTTTGCATTGCATTCCATTCACACTCACAACATGTTGCATATCTTGGTTGCACTTACTCTTGTTTGCTTATATTCGCATGTTACACTTTGTTTACTATATTAGAATAATATTTCATATGTCATTATTTTTTCTATATATACATGCATGTTCACTTTCCTTATAGTTGTGAATGTAGACTTTACACAGATCATTACACACATCACAGATGTTTGGCATTATACCTCTTACCAATCCCATAGAGGATCCTGGGGGCATCTATTTTTGTACACATCGCAGGGTGTTATTGTTTCGTTATATACTACTTTGTACTCTTACCAGCACACTATTATATCAGATCATACATGCTTTGACATAATTTTTATCTTTCTAACATGTTAACGGGTGCTTCATCTGCAACATTTACTTTGTAGGAACTATTTTCCACCATGGTTTTCTGATGCTTTTCTTGCTATTATTTTTCATTGTTTTCCATTGTATTTCATTGTTTGTAGGCTATGCCCTTTGTTTGGTGTGCACATTGTATTCTTTTGGTTGTTTCGGCCCTGGTTGTCTTGTGACATTGTGAGTGATCTCCCATGTTTGAAACTCACTTTCCATGGTCTACATTTTTTTCTTACTTGCTAACTTACACTTTGTCTTCTATATGCGTATTTCTCTTATTTGCACTAACATATGTTTCCATCCACTTTGTTTACATGTGCCTTTGTTTCTACCAAGCACATTCCCTCCCCCTGTAGGGTATCAGGTTCAATGCAATTTTTAGACCTCTCCTTTGGGTCGCATCCTCCTAGTGACATCGCATACACCCCAAATGAGGGGGGCATACATTGGTTGAATCATTCACCCCATTCAGCATTACATAGTCACATTTCATACATGCACATTGAAAGAACAACACAATCTTCAGTCATAGAAATGGCCTAGATTCTAACTTGGTTCCTTAGCATAGCATATACATCATTACCTAGATACAGACATGAGCACCTTGGTGCCTCTGACCCTTCCTAGGAGTCTATGACCATGGGGAGTTACAGATTTTTTATCATATCAACATAATTTTCAACATTTTACACAACAGTTTTCATAGAACAAGCACAATCCTCCAACAATCAGCATACATGTTATCTATTTTTTCTATTTACATTGGATTGAACTTGATCAAACTTGATCAAACTGGAACAAAGCAGGATCACACCATCTGCAGTGGTGTATAAATCATCAAGAAGTAGTCAGAGATGGAGGATAACACTAAACCTTTCTCCCCAACACTTCTTCTTATGTGGCATGAGATCACCCAAAAAACTTGCACTTGGCGTGAGATCACCTGAAAAACTCATTTTTGGTGTGAGATGGCCCAAAAATCTTGTTTTTCTATAGAAATTGAGGACACTTTCTATTCTTTTTTCACTCATCATGGATCAGGTGCACATGTTACTTTTTGTATTTTTACATACTTTTACATACTTAGATCAAATTTTTCACATATACAAGACTTTGACTACTGTTTTTTCTTATTTTTACAGGTCCATCCTTATGAGAAGTAGTAGTCCCATCATCAAACACATCAAGCAATAATGATATTGGTACAACTAGCTATTGCTCATTATTCAGTGCATCTTGCACAAGATCCACCTAGGGCATGATTTTGCACGCACACACACACATAGAACTACATGAAGTCTAAGATGTAGTGTAGTGCTCGGTTGTAAGTTCACTATGTTGGGTGACCTTTGGGGTCAATTCAACTCCCCATTTGCACATTTTTCTTTTTAGGATTTGATGTGTTTTAGGGTTTTGTAGGAGGTCTTTTTTTTTGCAGGTTACTGGTGAACTCAGTGATCTTCTAGCAACCTACAGGTGATCAACACAAAACATTAGCGAACATCTTGCAGCACTACAAAATTCAATTTTTGATATTTTTCACAGTCACAGGTGCCTATATAAGTTATCTAGCACCTAGGAACCTCTGACCCAATCTAGGATCCCCAGTCCCGGAATTTCTGATAGTTATGTGAATTTCTGGGTTTGGCTACGATAGTCTCCCCTCCTCTCTCATTAGTTTTTCAACTCAGTAAATCTTCAGGATTATTTTGAAATCAGCTAAGTCTCTTATTCACCCTCTTGTACCCAAGTTTTCATATTTCTCTAGCTTATTTATTCGGTCATATCTGTATTTTATTATGTATCATTGCGTTGTGACTCTGCAATTAGAATTTTACAAATTTTAATATTTGTTAAATTAGTGGGAGCATAACTTGTGAAGGCCATAACTTTTGATCTAACTGTTGGATCGTCTTGAAATTTTCGAGGGTGGTAGATCTTGATTAGTAATATATTGTGACTAAATTTTTCAACAAAGTTTATTTGCCTTCCGGTATATTTTTAGGACTATATTCCTTCGTCTAGTGGTCTAAAATTGGCTCAGAACATTTTTTGTTTTTGTCTAGAACTTAGAGTTTTAATAAATTTTGTTATGCTTTATAGAATAAGACAAATTTTGGTGTGATCCTTAAATTAAGAAGGTGTATTTTATATGCAAAATTAGGGGGGCATCTAATGTGTTTTACTAGTAGGTGATTTAACAAAAATAAACTAACATATGTAGATTACTTTATTAAATTCTTGTGTATGTTACAACAAGTATATATGACAATAAAGTATAGAAATGACTCAAGAAAATAAGAAAAGTAAGTAATACCCTAAGTGAAGTAGAGAGTTAGATTACTTAGTTGGTTTTGTAAATATCATGGCAGTGTGCAAAGGTGGAAGACTGGAAAAACGGTAGTACAAGACCTCGAAACTGAACCTAGAGAAGTGTAGGAGTGCAGGAGGAGCAGGGACCATGACGCATGGATTGGTATTGGGGTTCCTGGGTACTAGGATCCCTTCCTAGGTGTCAAGGTATGTGCAGGAGCTCTAGAGATGAATTTTGTATGATCATTAATTGATCTGAAACCCTTGTTATTTGTCACTAGATGGTCTTACTATGATCATTGATGTCGTTGATAACCTGTAATAAAAATATCACCTACAAACCCCTCAAAAGAACGTCGAATCCTAAAAAGTAATATGTAAAATGAGGGGTTGTACTATCCTTACCTTTCAAACAAGTGATCTTATGATTGGGAATTGCATTACATCTCAAACCCAATGTAGTTTTATGTGTGTGTGCATAATCATGCCCTAGGTTTCTCTTGTGCGTGTCACACTTGACAGTGAGCAAAGTAGCTAGATGTAAAAATATATAATAGATGTGTGCATACAATAAAATGAACTTCCCTCTTATGTGTATGATGCAGAAAATCAACCCTTGTCCCTTGTAATGGTGTTACATGAATGCAAAGATGCTCTTGAGTGCTTGTGAAATGTAACCTTGGGCGATAGTATAGATGCTTAGAGCTTGGTCCTTTAATTTGGTCACATAACTTTATATTTATATTTTTCTCTTGCTCAAATTTTGAAATTGATCACTAAAATGTCGACCCCTAAGAGATAGGGATGCCCAATGGCTAGAAAGGAGAGAGAAAATTACAAAGAGGTCTAGGGCACTCAGAGGGGATGAGGGTGCCTGAGCATTGGTATCCTGGCTAGGCATTGGTGTCCAGATCCATAAAAGGTGAAGTATGAAGGGTTAGAGTGGGCAATGAGGTCTATAAATCCTAGAGATAGGCTAGAAAGGAAACTAAGAGGTTGGATGTTGGACCCATAAAATAATTAAGTACCTAAGGCACAAAGCCTTGTGGCATGTGGAATCAAGGCGCGAAGGCATGTAAAGAAGTAGTTCTTGGATAATTGTGAAGGCTCGTGCCTAGGTAAGATGGATTCAGGACTTAGTGAGTTTTGGACAACAGGAAAAAATGTGCATAGGGAGCAAATGGAAAAGTGAACAAATACAGATGTGGATAAGCTATGGAGACTTGTGGCTTAAGGAAAGGACATTACAGGGCATCAATACGGTTATCATGAAAGAATAAGGATTCGAGGTTGTTAAGGATTAGCTGGAAAATTTATTCTAAAGGCACTCAATTGAGGGAAATGCATGATGACATGTGGCATATTCCTAGGTACGGGTAGAGTAATCATGAGAGGATTCCTTAAGGATTTCACAGGTAATGATGAGAGGTTAAGAGGAGATTCCTTCTTATTCTTCATATGGATGGTTTTCTAGTAGGGTGGAAGAGGGGAGATAAGATAGTATGTGTGTAGATGTATGCAAGAAAGAGAGCAAGATAAATATAAAGGTATTTTGTAATGTGTAATGACGATCTCTGTAATGTATAAAGGCTCTGCTACTATGAACATTCCCAGATATGGAACCTTTTTTGATGTAATCTTGGCTACAGTATTTGATTAATGAATATAATGAAGAGTTTCAGAAGCACTCATGTGATGGATCTTGATCTATACATTTCCCTTATGTTCATGTGTGTTACAGGTTTTCTTGATATTATTCATGGTTTGATTCTACTTTCATTTAGTTGATCATGTTATACCATGCTCTGATGCATTAGACTCAGACTAGTTCTTTATCTCAATTCCCATAATGGGTATGTTCATTCCATGTTTATGCAAGGACTCCCTTACCAAGGGTGATCATTCTCATAAATCTCACATAAAGGAGGGGCTCAGTTCCTGCACACACCTCAGGTGAGATTCTAGACCAATCTGGATTATATGTCGGTGTGTTTGGGGTTGGTTGTTAAAGCAAGTGGTATAAAGAGACTACATATTAGTTCTATTGTTGGGATATCCTTTCGAAGTTATTATGAGAATGGTGTGTGATGATGGAGCACTTGACCTTGTACAGTTTCGAAGCATGGCTTAAAAGCATGGAGGATGATTTTTCTCATAGATTTATACTGGACCTGAGTTTGATGCACATAAATGGGTAGAAAAACATTTCATGAGTTGTATGAGACCTTCTTTTGTTGTTTTCCAGTGGATTTGTATGAATGGATTTTGGTGTATGCATCTAGATCAAGCTGGTACTATATACATCGCATATGGACCCAAGATGAGTATTAGAGGTTGTATGATGCTGATCTGACTTGGACATGTGTTGTTGATCACTGGTGGAGTAGAGTGTTGACAAGTTACACCTTGGAGTACGTGATTTCTACGTATTCTTATTTAGATATTGTTGAGTTTGAGTTCTTGAGGGAGCCAAGAGGATCGTTCTTGCATGTTATCCCTTTAGCTATAAATATCTTGATCATTACACTGAGTTTGGAATAATTTCCTATGGCTAGCTAAGCTTCTTCTGAGCATTGGGTAAGGAAGCTAGAGTGGAGGAAGATGGCGAACCTTGTGGCTGAAAGGGAGAGGGAAGAGAGACAACTCAAGTATAATGAAACTCAAGAGAGGGAGTTGGCAAGACAGTGTGAAGCTACATGAGTGATGGATATATGAAGGCAGACGTTGCGGGAAGGATTTGAGGTTTACGTAGAGAACATGGAACTTGAGCAGCCTGAGCTACCCCATCTTGGCAAGTGCAGAAGAGAAACCCCTTCGGCTTATAGAGAGAGCTTGTCATATGAATAAAGGAGAAGAGTCATCGATGAGCATTTGAATCCACCTAGTGACCAACCCTTGGCACTTAGTTTTCCAAATCTAGAGATAAGTATTACTAACCTAGTTGGTATTGGTGGAAGTAACCCAACACCTAGGAGGTATAATTTTTCATTTGGTACATCTATGGTTGCACAATCATTTCTTGTGTTTGGAGGTATATTGTCTGGTACAACATTTGGAAAAATTATGGGTACACAAAGCTTGGGTATCGTGTCTAGAAGTGGCGTGGGACACACATCTGGTAGCAGTGTAATATCACAAATTATTGGCGTGCAGTTTAGTGTGACAATGGGGACACAAGGCATGACCACTTCAGGACCTTTTCCAGCTACGGGAGGTGGATCTGGTGGGTCAGGTGGAGTAGGAACTAGTGGACCTAGTGGACCTAGCAGATCTAGAGGATTTGGTGGGTCAGGAGGAACAATCTTTGCGGATCTAGTGGATCTAGTGGTGGAGGCAACACCGGGGGAATCCAGGTTCTGGATCAAGGGACAAGGGCCTCAACCACCTCAGCAAGTGTTCTTTAAAATGTCTTTCCATCTACCATATTACAAAGGTGTTGAGGATGATGTACAGAGCATGTACACAAATGTGAGTTGTTATGGCGTGCGAAGGGGATCACTACCCCAGAATGGAAGGCAAGTTAGTTTGTAATAACGTTGCAAGGGAGCACACATAGTTGGTACCGGAAGTATGACCCTCACTAAACAATAGTAAATTATACCGCGCTGCATAATGCCTTCTTAGCTGAATTCTATATTCCTGAGTTTGAACAGAAGAGCATTAGCATGCTAAAGGAGATTCAACAAGGTATGGTAGAGAGTGTGTGGGAGTATGATGTGGGTTTTAAGACTCTCTTATCACAACTTTCTTATGATATTCATCCTTCTCATCATGCTCAATGGTTTATTGGAGGATTAATAACGCCCTTCAGAAGAGTGTTGTGACATAAAACTTTCACACACCTGCATGAGGCCTTGGAGGCTTCCCTATGCATTGAGGCTGTGGGAAGCATGGATACCAGTGTTATTCCTTTTCTTGAAGCTTAGATTTATGCCATGGAAAATCATCTGGAGAAGCTATCTATGAACTCGGCACATGAGACTCACAGTGGCCTATGGTGCATGGATTGTGAGGTAGAGGGACATACAAAGGAAAATTGTCCTTGGAGATCAGTACACATCATGATGGTAGACTATGATATTTTCCACAGAGATCATGATGTAAGTAGGTGTCTGCTAGTGTAGTGCACAATCCATAAGAATGTGTCTTGTTATTGCAATATTTTCACCTCTACTACTCATGACACCAAGGATTGTAGATTGATTGACCAGATACATGATGTCATTGATATTGGTGTGCACCAGACCAGCATTGCAAATAATTCCAAGGATGATGGTCATCACTATGAAGGGTGCACAATGGAGGAGCTCGTGGAAGAGGTTTTCATAGAGGATTTAGAGGCCATAGAAATTATGGAGGTGGAAGAGGTGAATTCCCTCGCATGAAATTGTTATAACTGTGGGTCCACAAAGCATTACAAGTGAATGTCCTGAACTACTACAATGCTCATGGTGTGGGAAGAAACATAAGTATGAGGATTTCCCAAAATTATTTGAACACATGAGCCAACAACAATGGAAATACAAGGGCACTGGGATGGTAAGCATGAAGAAAGAAGACTCGCAGTGGATGCCAAGGGTGGTGCGTGAGTCAGAATTAGAACCTGTACTGGTGACAACACAAGCTGAGGCTACATGCGCCAGGGAAATACCAAAGTAGAGACCACTGGTCACAAGAGAAGAGGTGGTGCATGGGAAGTATCTGGACCTCGCTCATTAAAAGGAAGTTTATCAGGAGACCATGGATGTGATTCGGAGCCTACAAGGAGAGATCCAGTACCTGAAGGATCAGTTGTGGAAGCTAGAGCAAAAGAAGAGTGTTGAGGCTCCATAGAAGGATTTCGATGATTTCAAGGAGGTATGAAAGATGTTGAGGCAAGAAAATATCATCCCCTTACTAGGAGGAGTGGTTAAGAGATAAAGTACTAAGCACTGGAGCAGAGCACGTGAAAGGTAGGTTTTACATGCTAATCTACCTCCTCACAACATTGACTATGATAAGGAAATTACCCTGAATGCCATGGTTGATGGATGGCTCCTGAGAAATATCCTAATTGACATGGGTGTAGAAGTTAATGTTCTCACCTTGGATGCATGGAATCAAATGGGAAGGCCCCCATTACAGCCATCTTTGAATGTGTTGTATATGGTTAACAAGACAAAGGTAATGCCCATTGGAGTTTTGAAGGATGTTGTTATCACTATCCAAGGGGTGAAATTCACTAGAGAATTTGAAGTCTTGGCGCTTGCTGAGGTGGAAAACTTTCTAGCATTACTTGGGTGCCCCTGGTGCTATAAGAACAATGTTGACTTACATTTCAATAAGGGGTATATAAGTTTTGAGAACAAGGAGGAACATGTTATCATCCCATTGACAGATGGAAATTCAACGCCATATACTGAACCCTTGGGAGAAGGAGATCTAGACAGAATATATGTGTGCACTATCAGAGACCCTGAAGTTGTGCATCCAACGGAAGGGGTTATTTAGTGGGAAGACACTCAATCTGTAAGTGATACCACTAGTGTAGCATGTGATAATTGGGCACACGGGACATATGAGTTAGTTAGAAGGTAGTTAAGAGGCTCTGTGATGAGAGTAACAAAGGCACACTCATTCAGGTGCCTAGGAGGAAAGAAGTTTCCAAGTTATATTGGGTGAGCTAACCCCAATGTTTTCCTATGAGAAATGGAGACCCAGTGGAGATGTGAGATCGAAAGGAGAAGGATGTTTAGCTATACCTTTCTCCGGACTGGAACACATTGGTGGGAGACCCATCACGATAACCTTCTAGAGTGGCACAAAGTGAGAATCATGTTCTCTATTAGGTTTTTCTTGATCAATGCACCTACTATCATACAAGATTATCATGGGAAGTAACCTACCTCATTTCACATCCAAGCATGTGAGAAGGCCTAGATGGAAGGTGTGGAAGCCTTGTTACCTTCTTTATGGGTGCATAAGATTTACTCCACCTTACAAGGTTATGTGTACGCATGGTACATTCATTCAGAGATGCGCCATTAGATAGGAAACTAAAAGGAGTTGACATTGATCTCCTTCAAGATTTTAAATATCATAGTACTAAGCCATTGGTGGATGAGGCATTATAGGTTGTTAAGTGCCTAACTATGGGAGATAGTGTCATGGCGGAGGATAGAATACTAGAATTATTGGGTGAACCTGGCTTAGAAGCATGCTTTGATGAGGAAGAATCAGAGGAGATACAACTTGGGCATGCATGCATAGAAAAAGAGAAAGGAAAGTTGGTCTATGTGATCGATGGTGAAGAGGTGGAAAACTTGGATGTTAACCATACTATTGGTACGCATGAAGTAATGGATAATGCTAATGAGAAAGTGTGAACATACCATGAACCCCTGATAACTATGAAGGTTAACATTGGCCCGGATATGGAACCTAAGGAGGCTACTATCGGGGACTACTGGTCAGAGAAGGAGGTTTCAAAGATCATTGATCTGTTGTGTGAGTTTTAGGATTTATTTCTGCATGGGTACCATGAGCTTAAGGGAGTTCACCACTCTTTAGGGGAGATGAGGATCAAACTAAAGGAGGGAGTGTGCCCAATTCAGAAGAGACCTTACCAGATGAATCTGAATCTGTGTCAGGGTCAAGGAAGAGATTGACAAGATGATCACTTCAGGTATCATTGAGGTTGTTGAAGAATCAGAATGGATAAGTCCAATGGTCATTAACATTAAGAAGGATGGGAGGATAAGGATTTGTGTTGATTATAGGGATCTGAATGTGGTATGTGTTATTGACCCTTTTCCAACCCCCTTCACTGAAGAGATCCTGGAAGGAGTAGTTGGGCGCGAGATCTATTCTTTCACAGATGGATTCTCAAGATATCATCAAGTTAGAATTGCAAAGGAGGACCAAGAAAAGAAAACTTTCACCACTGAATGGGGAATTTTTTCCTACATGGTCATGCCTTTTGGACTGAAGAACGTGCCTGATGTGTTTTCACACATTGTGGTGCAGGAATTTCAAGACTTCATCCATAAGTTTCTTCAAGTCTACCTTGATGATTGGACAATATATGGATTAGTGAGGGATCATTGTGACAATCTGAGGCTGATGTTTGAAATATGTTGGCAGTTGAGGATATCCCTCAACATTAAGAAATGTGTTTTCACTACTCCATTTGGAACCCTGTTGGGGCATATCATATGTAAGGAAGGCTTGTTGGTGGATCCTGCCAAAGTTATCATTATTGTGGGATTGGGGGAACCTACCAGCCAGAGCACGGTGCATGGATTCCTTGGGCATATGGGGTATTACCAGAAATTTATTAAGGGGTATGCCAAGATCACCACGCCATTGGAAAATTTGCTAAAACACAAAAGTACATTTCATTGGGGAGAGGCATAGCAGATGGCATTTGATACATTGAAGAATAGACTTATTACTACACCCATATTACACTTTCCTTCTTGGGATAAACCATTTCATGTGCATGTTGATGCTTTAGGGATGGAAATTGGAGTAGTGTTGGCACAACCAGGTGAGGGAACTATTGACCACCCTCTTTGTTTCACAAGCAGGAAGTTAACCCCAACAGAAAAAAACTATACTACTACTGAGCATGAGGCATTGTCAATGATCTACACGTTGCAAAATTTAGGTAGTATTTGTTGGCAACACCTTTTACCACATGGCATTGAAGTACTTGGTAAACAAGCCCATTTTACAAGGGCACATATGCAGGTGGGTCATGTTGTTTCAAGAGTTTGAGTTTACGTTGTTGTGAAACTAGGTAAGAGTAATTTGGGACCTGACCATTTATCAAGGATTGAATCAGAGGAGGATACACAGAGCATTAAGGATACAATGTTAGATGCACAACTATTTAAATTGCAACGTGTGTCCTCTGACTTAGAAGATATTGTGGTGTTTCTCAAAATGGGTATAGCACCAAAGGGAATGAAGAATTTGGAAAGGAAACAATTAGCTATACACACCACGCCCTACATGCTAATTAGTGGAGACTTATACAAGCTAGGTTGTAATGAGGTTTTACGTTAGTGTGTGTTAGAGCTTGATAGTACTGCAATCATAGAGGAAGCACATGGTGGAATTGTAGGAGGACACTATGTAGGGAATGCAACCACACAAGATCCTTCTAGCAGGCTTTTGGTGGGAAATGGTTTACAAAGATTGTATCAAGTATTGCAAGGCCTGTGACCACTTCCAGCACCTTGGTAAACTAGGGAAAAGAGATGAAATGCCATTAAGGCTGATAGCTAGCATTGAGCCATTTGAGAAGTGGGTGATTGAATTTGTAGGCCCTATTTCACCTGTTGTGTGGAGGACTAGGTCGCTATATAATTACCTGTACTGATTACTTAACATGGTGGGTAGAGGAAGCACCTACAAGGGATTGCACTACGGCCACAACAACAAGATTCCTGTGGGAAAATATAATCAGTAGGTATGGGTGCCCTTTGAGTTTGACTAGTGACAGAGGTACACATTTCTTGAATGAGACAGTTAGGATCTTGTTGGCAGAATTCATGGTGGCTCATCACAAGACTACCCCTTATCACCCTTAGGCTAATGGAATAGTTGAGGCATTCAACAAAATACTAAGTCACACATTGACCAAGATTTTTGATGTTGGGAGACAGGATTAGGATGACAAAGTCTCAGTCGTGCTATGGGCGTATAGAACAACCTACAAGAGATTGAACAAAGCCACACCATTTCAATTGGTATTTTGTGCAGAAGCCATTTTAACAGTAGAATTTATGCTAACCTCTCTGCATGTTGTGTGTGCATGAGGATTGGCTGATGAACAAGCATTACAAGAATTCATGGATAAGTTAATGCAGTTGGATGAAAGGAGATCACTTGCCAGATAGAGTCAGAGTACTAAGAAAGTAAGACAAAAACCATGGCATGATCGTCACTTAAGAATAGACAATTTGAAGTTGGGTAGATGGTTCTACTATATGATTCTAAGTTTTTATACCATCTTGGGAAGCTCAAATTCCATTGGTTAGGGTCATACATTATGTCTTACATCCTTGATTCAAGCATGTGCCAGTTGCAAGCACTGCATGGGACAAGGTTGTCAGGATATTTCAATCGGAGTAAGGTGAATCCCTACTATAAATAAGGATTCTATGTGTCTATAAAATAAGGTAGTATTTCCAATTAGATTAGGTTTCCCTTAATTCTTTCCCCTTTCGGTTGTTTCCTTTGTCATCATTTTTTAGTTTTGTGTTGCACGTTGGTGCGTCAGTAGCTAATTGCATTAGAAGTGGTTCTATGTGTAGAGGACCACACATGCATTTTTGTGTGGGGTGGATTGGTAGATATGCTTGGATATGTTTAAAAAATTCCTTTGACAAGGGACTATTGGGAAACTCATTCTGAAGATAGAAGAATGGGTGGTACGATGGATTAAGGTGTTTGGATTTGGGTGGTTATAAAGGTGTGTTGAGAGAAGTTTGAAGACCACAAAGAGGAGAAAGATCACACAGTATAACATAAGGTAGGAAGCACCATGGGAAACTACTTGGTAGTCAATGTAGAGGTTATGTACTTTGGCATGGTGACGCACGTGAAGGAGGTCTGTGGCAGTGAAGTAGTGTTGGAGCACCATAAGGTTATAGCTGTGACATGCAAAGGGAAGTCAGGAAAGTTAAGTTGAGTAAAATAAAGTACTCTATTAAAAAGAGACGTTGAGACATGTGGTTAGAAGAACTTTAAGGTGTTGGAAAAGTATAAATAGAAGGGTAAGGGTAGTCATTTCGACTACTTTTCCTTAGAGAATTTATTTGTGTGCTGACGAGCTCGAAGTGTGATGAGGGTTTTGTGAAGGAGAGTGAAGAACTTGTCATGAACCAGTGTGATTGTGTGAAGTTGTGGAGTAATCTTGTGGTGCAAACAAGAGGAGAAAGGAGACAACAGGGCAGGAAGGGGTTGCATGAGAGAGAAGCGTGGAAGTCGTCAAGTTCGGGAAGACACAGGAGATGTTAAGAGCACCTAGGGCATGAAGGAAAGGAGGAGGAAGATGGCACCAAAGAAGATCCGTATAAAGAGACCAGTGGTGGAAAAGGAGGATCCCGTGGAAATTTACTCAAAAATGTAGTACCCTCCTGGAGTTATCAAGGCAGAAAAGTGGAGCTCGAAGCTATACAAATGCAAAATCAGTGAGTATAACCATAGGACAAGTGACAACAAGAAGATGATGAGGGTAGACTTGGTTTCAGACACTCTGATGGTAGACAAGCTTGGAAACCCTAGGGTTGACGACTCAGTACAACAGGAATTACAGAAGACCAGAGTCTTGTAGCTATGGGAGCTTCCTTTATTTGCAAAACCCACCCCATTATTCATGTGGTTAATGTCATGGGTGCATGAGGACTTGTTTTATTTTAGGGTGAAGGATGAGGATAACAAGCCACTTGATTAGGATAGTTACAGGCCTGAAAAACACTGGCGAGGACATGGCACTTGATTTATGTGCCACTATTAAGATTGAGGAGTTGGCAAAGAAATTGAACTACAAGAAGGGAGGTAGGGCACAGGTAATTACAGATCTCCTAGACCCAACATTGAGAGTCACATCCCTGATCATTAGCTACAAATTGGGTGCATCAGAGAGATGGACAAACATTAACAAGAGGTTCTTATACATGGCCTATAGAGTGTCCAAGAGGAACATTATAACTTTGTAAATTTCATTGCAAAGGGAATTGTTGAGGAAGTGTGAGTGTAGAATGAGGTAGGAGAAAAGATCACATGGGGCTCCATCCTACTATTGATCATGTTCTGGGAGATTGGTGTCAGAGATAGACCAGTTGGGAACATTTGGGTTCACTCACCCACACACACATCCCCTGCATTCTAATTCACAAAGTTCACCTACGGTGGGACCATCTCAAGTGCTTACAAGGCTTGGATGAATATGTGGTTTGAATTATTGCACGAAGCTTTTGAGAATGAGTGGCACATCCCCCATGAGTTACCACAAGTTGTTGGGGACCAGGTAAAGTTTTCCGTTACACAAAATTTTTGTCTAGAAAAATTTATAATGGCCAAGGGAGAGATGGGGCCATGGTGCAAACTCCCCTTCACATTTACTACCAAATATTTGAAATGCACCATCAACCGGATAAAGGATGCAAAAAAGTTTTTTTTCAATGTGGAAAAAGTAGATGTTGATGTCCACACATTGCACACAACATACAAATTTGGCACTCGACCTGCTTACATCGAAGTTTTGGAGCTAGATTTTTTGTACATGCACCCTCAAGTCAGCGCTACCATCAAGGGGTATGTCCATCGGGTGTTCGTGTAGCTACACCCCAAAACAAAAGGAGGGATTGAGGTGGAGGTTACAGACTCTCCCTTTCCAAAGCCATGGGAGACACCAATCCCACCCATGAAAGCAGTGCAGGAAGAAGAGGAAGAAGAAGAGGAACAGGACAAGGGAAAGTTAGATACTTCTAGGAAGAGGAGGTACTACATGCACTGTAATGGGAGCAAGGAAACAAACACTTTGCAAGGTAGCACCAAGGCCTCATTACCATGGTGCGAGGAAGGGAAGGAAGAGGAGGATCCTGAAGAAAAGAAGTGAAAAACACAATATGCATCGAGCTCCGCTACAGGCTCGGAGGAAGGAGAAGAGGAGGACAACACCACCTTCAAGGTGGAGTTACAGGCAGAACTTGAGGAACAAAGAGCCGAAGCTAGATCCAGGGTTGGGGTTAGATGCATGAGAAAGGGAAGGAGAACTCTGCAGAACCAGAGAAAAGTCCAGTGCGTGAGGCCTCCCCAGCACAGACTACCAACCCAGGAGGAGGAGATAAAGGGGACTCCTTCACTATAAAGGAGGATAAAGGATTTAGCCCAGGATCAAATAAGTAAAGGACCAAATGCAAGGAAATGAGGAAGAAGTGGACCCCCATGTCCCCACATATGGACTTCATGGATGACCCCATGAAGGTGTTACGCACAAGGTTCCAGGCCACCCTCCCACTAGAAAAATTGCATGGTTGGGATTTGATGGACCAAGATGGGGGTGTGCCCAGGACTAGGAAGATGCTCAGCTGGAACATGCACTGCCACTCCGAGGAGCCTGAGTTTGAGGTCAATGATCACGCAATTGGGACCATTCATTTGAAGAAGAAAGGAGGAGATACATATAAGGTGGTGGATCCTAACCACCTAACAAATGAACATACATGTAATGCATTATAGAATATGTCCGCAAAGGTGATTCGGTACATCTTGGATGTAGGAGCCACTATTTAGACCTTGGTCATGAGAAATAAAGAGAAGGAAAAAGAAGATGACAAATTGTGCCAAGGACTAATGGGCAAACAAGCATGAACCAAGGAGGCGTAGGACCGAGTTGGCACCCTAGTAAAAATCATTATGGGACAATGTCTGACATTGGTAAGCCAGGCCAGGACCAATTACAGGGATGAAATGGAGTACCTCGAGGACCTCGTGGGGATGTTACTCATTAACATCAAGGATGGCATGGGCCCCATAGTTACAGAGCTCACAAAGGAAAAATAAGAGAACAAGGTCATCATTGAAGCCCAGATCACTGAGTTGGAAGACTTTCTCTCCCAACTCAAGGAAGTAAATATACTAGCAGATAGGGGCTTCAATAGCTGTAGAAAATGTGAGCCAATTATCGACGTGTGGGTGACTGAGGATGAGGGAATCCCTCAAGGTTTTGTAGGAGACCATCCCTACCAACAAGGCAGAGCATGCACAGTTGGTCGTTAACACCACAACCCAGAAGGAGAAAATCAAGACAAAGCACGAGAAGCTGGACTTCAGAATCAGTGAACTCTGAGACTCCATCACTGAATGGATGGATGAGTTTGAAGGTGTCTACATGGAGTTGGGGGTGGTTATCAATGCACTAAAGGGGAAGGTGGAAGAGATCCTCCCAGACCAGGTGCCCAGTATCATTGGAGAAGCACCAGGAAAGGCCCTATCAGAATTGAGGGCTTGGGAAAAGTTGAAGGATGAGATAGATGTGGAGTTACCTGAACTCCTCCAATTGGTTACATAACCTATTCCTCCATCCTTCAATTATTTATTCAGATTCTTTCCCAACCACTATTCTTTATTCTTTGGAGTAGCATTCTTGCCTTAACAGATTTGGGTCGACAAGTTTTTGTTCAGGGAGCAAGAAGGATTTCCAGGGTGAAACCAGTTTAGTGTGGGGTGATGTTGGACCCCTAAAATAACTAAATACCTAAGGCGTGAAGCCTTGTGGCACGCGGAAGCAGGGCGTGAACGCATGTGAAGAAGTAGTTCTTAGAGAGGCACGAAGGCTCACGCCTAGGAAGGATGGATTCGAGACTTAGTGAGTTTTGGACAACATGAAAAGACGCACATAGGGAGAAAATGGAAAAGTGACTAGATACAGATGTGGATAAGCTATGGAGACTTGTGGCTCAAGGAAAGGATATTCCAGGGCATCAATACGGTTATCATGAAAGGATAAGGAGTCAGGTTGTTAAGGATTAGCTGAACATGCATGCTAAAGGAACTCAATTGAGTGAAACGCATAATGAAATATGGCATATTCCTGGGTAGTGGTAGATAAATCATGGGAGGATTCCTTTAGGATTTTGTACGTAATGATGAGTGGTTAAGAGGAGATTCCTTCTTATTCTTCATATGGATGGTTTTCTAGTAGGGTTAAGGAGGGAGATAAGTTAGTATGTGTGTAGATGTATGCAAGGAAGAGAGAAAGAAAAATATAGAGGTATTGTGTAATGTGTAATGGCAAGCTCTGTAATGTATAAAGGCTCTGCTACTATGAACATTCCCAGAGATGGAACCCTTTTTGATGTAATCTTGGCTACTGTATTTGATTAATGAATATAATGAAGAGTTTTTGAAGCACTCATGTGATGGATCTTGATCTGTACATTTCCCTTATGTTCATGTGCATGTTACTGGTTTTCTTGATATTATTCATGGTTTGATTCTACTTTCATTTAGTTGATCATGTTATACCATGCTCTGATGCATTAGACTAGGACTAGTTCTTTATCTCAATTCCCAGAATGGGTATGTTCATTCCATGTTTATGCAAGCACTCCCTTACCAAGGGTGATCATTCTCACAAAGCTCACATAAAGGAGGGGCTCGGTGCACCTGTGCGCCTCAGGTGAGCTTCCAGACCAATCTGGATGATGTGTCAAATGCGTTTGGGGTTGGTTGTTAAAGAAAGTGGTAAAAAGCTACTTCTTCCCATAAGGATGGACCTGCAAAAGAGAAGAACGAACAAGTAGTCAAATATGTGTATCTATATGTAAAAATTCATGTCAAAAGTGTGTAAAAAGGTGTAAATAGTAGAAAAAAAGGAACATGTGCATCTAATCCATGATGAGAAAAAGTGATAGAAAGGATCCTGAAGATATTAATAAAGAGCGATTTTTTCAGGTGATCTTACGCTGTGGCATAAGTAGGGTAGGGAGAAAGGTCTAGTATTATTCTCCAACCTTTGATTACTTCCCGAAGTAAAAACACTAGTGTATATGTTGTGTACAAGTTCGATCCAATATGAATAAGTGTGATCAAATGTGATTGCCAAGTGCTGAAGGATTGTCTACCCTATGAAAATCCTCTATGACAATGTTGAAAGCTATACTGAACTAAAAAATGTTGTGTATCTAACCCTGGTCTCAGGCACCCAAGAAGGGACAGAAGCACCTAAGTTCCCAAGTTTGATTCTAGGCAATAGTGTCTGTGTTGAAGTAAGGACCCAAGTCTAATTCTAAGCCATGTTTGAGTCTATAGACTGTGCTGACTTTGTGTTGTGTTATACTAAACTATGAATGTAGACTGTTGATATGTGATTGTAACTGTCGAATGGGGTGACTTATTCACCCAATAGATTCCCCTCTCATTTGGGGTACATGCTACATTGCTAGGAGGATTTGGCCCAAAGGAGGACCCCATGCTGAAGTGATACTAGTATGTAGGAGGGAATGTGCTTAGTAGAAACCAAGGGACATGTAAATAGTGGCTAGAAGACAAGTGTTAGTGCAAACAAATATGTATATAGAAAACAATGTAAGCTACCAAGAAAGAAGACAATGTAGACCACAAAAATTGGGTTGAAAACATGGGACATCACTTGTGATGTCGCAAGACAATAGAGGCCACAATGGCCAAAAGTATACAGTGTGCACACAAGATAAAGCATAGGGAAAAGCCCACAAACAATCAAAAACAAGAGTAAGCAAACATCAGATAACCATGGTGGAAAATAGCTCCTACAAGGAAAATTCCACATATGAAGCACTTGTTAGCATGTTATAAAGATATAAAGTATGTCAAATCATGTATAATCTGATATAGTAGTGTGTTATGTATGATAATGAAACAATAACACCTGAAATGTGGATTCCAGCAGGAGCCGCTATGGGATTGGTATGAGGTATTGCACCAAGTATCCATGTTCTGTTTATCGATTTGTGTAGATTTGGCAATCACAACTATAAATCAGGTGGATGTGCATCTGTGTATGATAAATATAATGACATACAAGATATCTATCTATCATGTGTAATACAGTGTACATGTAAGTATAGGCAAGTAAGAACTATGTGCAACCAAGATATGTAATATGTTGTGGATGAGATGGAATGGAATGCACTATGAATATGATAGGTGTAGTTTGCCCCCAACTACAGATGTATGCATGAGTGAATTGTAGTTCATTTATAAAATACCCCTCACCAGTCAAGAATGAACTGTATAGCAAGAGTGCGTCATCGGGAAATGGTTTGAATGATGTGTTGATGTGACCAAAAGAGTGTAGAGCGTAGAATAGATGGATGATGTAGATTGTAAAGAGAGATACGAATTAAACGCTAGAAAAGATTGATTAGGAATACCAAACATAATGATGTACCTTAAAGCGTAGATCATAGAATGTGTAAATAAGATGCAAGGAAGAGTGATTATGAAGATGTAATTCAGGATGTGGAAATGGCGAGGTTCAATTCTGATTTAGACCCTCAGTAGATGGGTATGAACCTTGAGACTAGAGTGTGTCATCAGGTAGTGCGCATTGTAAAAGGCTTGATCATGATGCTTAGAGTTTACAATAGAATAGCATGATGCCTGAGTAGACTATGATGCAGATTATAAGTGTGTAAGTTGAATGTGTCTAATGTAGATACATATAGTGTACAACGAAAGTTATACAGAGTGTGTAGAATGAGTAGGTGTAGAAAGCACAAAGTGCGTATGATGTATAATAGATACAAGGAGAGGATGTAGGAATCTCACAACATGTATGATGTGTAGGAATAAGAAAATTTCATAGATGTGAAATGTGCAGTGTGTGAGTTTCATGTATGTAGGATGCCCTAACAGTCAAGTGTGGACCGTAGCACAAGAGTGTGTTATCAGGTAGCTACGATACAAGAGTGTATCAAGATGTGTATGAAGTATGTGAGAGACTAGGTGTGATGTGAGAAATGAAATGATAGAAGTGCCAGATATCTGAGAATGCTAGAAGGGGGGAAGAACTACATACGATGTCCCCCAAGTGTATGAAGAGAAGAGTTATCAAGTGACATCATCTAAGAGATCATCATTTTCATGGTCAAAACCGCATGGTGACACATTTAAAACTTGGTAAGTAATTGTATGTGGCTGATTGAGAAAAGAGCCATTGCAGAATAGATTATACATGCCCATCACATACTCCTCCTCAATGAAAGGTGGTAATGGACATCCATGTGCATACCAATGAGTAAGGTTTTATAAATGAGTTTTTAAAACTAAAAACACGGTCGAAAGGCATGGAAAATGAGTTGTTAGTATGATCAATATCTAAAGAGTCGTCAATATAATCAAGCCAAGATTGGCCCAAAGTAAGTGAACTGTGTGGAGTGCATGTAACAAATATCAAGAGATGAAATTATATTTGGAGGCCATAAGTAATAGTAATGTAAGCATGTCCTTGATATAAATATGGTGAATGAAGTGGCGGTAAGATATCATCGAGCGTAAAACTAAGCTGAGTCAAACCATCGAGCATGCAAATAGTGTCAGAGGTAGTAGGATCAAATGAAATATGTGACCAGAAATCATTGTTGATGAAAAGAGTGCATGTGAAAGGTCATGTCACAAATGTAGGTTTCTAATGAGAAGATATTAAAGTTTGTATGACATCTAATGTATGGATAGACCCACGATAAAGTACCATAGCATTAGTAGAAGGGGGAGTTCTGAAGTAGATGGAACAACATCTAAAGTACAAATGGTTCCTTCAAGTGGAGGTAGGTTATTTGGATAGTTCACAGGTCATAGATCAGCAACATAATGAATTGTAGTGGAAATTGGAATAGGTAATGCAGTGGTTGAATCTAGATTACAAAGTTAGAATGGTGTACTATCAGTGAGAACCTCATATTCAACCGTGTAAGAACCTAACACAACAGTGAATCATGGAGGAGACTGCTTTCCTTTGATGAATTCATGGCCTACCAAGTAAGTAATTATTGGAAGTGTTATATCAATGACAAAAAATGGAACTTGAATGATCTTTGACCCAACTGTGAGCGGCAAGGTGACAGTGCCTAAGCACATATGCATAGTAGAATCATATGCTTCGAACAAAAGTAGATGTTGGGTTAAGCATAGATACATGGATGCCTAGAGCCTGAATGAATGATAAAGGGAAAATATTGAGCTCATATCTAGTATTGAATAAATTACACTTGACTTCTAAGTTATTAACATAGACTCATATAAATAGAAGAGGATCACTATTATATACAACAAAATTTTCAGCTATAGTAGATGAAAAAGTAATCTATTGTGAAAATACATTGATGAATGTTTGATAAACAACATTTGGATGAGTAGTGTCAGGAATATGAGTAGTAGCAAAAATATTATTGATTTTAGCACGACACTCAGGATGGGTGAGCAAGAAATCATGAATAGAAATATTCATGATGAGAAGATCCTATGAAGATAAAAGCAATAAAAGTATAAGGACCCTAAGAGTGTTCAAAATGATTCGGGTTCACCAAATGATTTAACAAAAATAAACTAGTGTGTGTAGATTACTTTTTAAATTTCTTTTTTATGCTAAAACAAGTATATATGATGGTAAAGTATAGAAATGACTCAATCAAATAAGCAAAGGAAGTAAAAACTTAAGTGCAATAGAGAGTTAGGTTACTTAGTTGGTTTCAAAAATATCCTAGTAGTGTGCGAAGGTAGAAGACTAGAAGAATGACATTACATGACCTCAAAACAAAACCCAGAGAAGTGTAGGTATGCAGGAGAAGTAGGGACCAAGGTGCTTGGACTAGTACTGGGGCACCTGGGTGTTAGGATCCTTCTTAGGCATCAGGGTCTACGCATGAACTCCAGAGATGAATTTCGTAGGGTTGTTGGTTGATGATAAACCCTTGTTGTTTTTCACTAGATGGTCACACTATGATTGTTGATGTCATTGATAACCTACAATAAAGATATCACCTGCAAAACCCTCAAAAGAACATCAAATCCTAAAAAATAAAGATGCAAAATGAGGGGTAGGATTGTCCTCAACTGTCAAACAAGTGATTTGATGACTAATCATTGCTCTACATCTCAGACCCAATGTAGTTTTGTGTGTGTGCAGAATTATGTCTTAGGTGGCTCTTGTGCATGTCGCACTTGATAGTGAGTAAAGTAGCTAGATGTAAAAATATGTAATAGATGTGTGTATGGAATAAAATGAACTTCCCTCCTATGTGTTTGATGCATAAAACCAACCCTTGTCCCATGTAATGGTGTTAGATGAATGCAAAGATGTTATTGAGTGCTTGTAAGATGCAACCTTAGGTGATAGTATAGATTCTTAGAGCTTGGTCCTTTAATTTGGTCACATAACTTTATATTTATATGCTTCTCTTGTTCAAATTTTGTAATTGATCACTAAAATGCTAAACCCTAAGAGATATGGATGGCCAACGGCTAAAAAGGACCCAAAAATGAGCAAGAAAAGTAAAAAGAGGTCTAGGGAACCCAGAAAGGATGAGGGCACCTAGGCGCTGGCATCTTGGCTAGACACTAGTGTCCAAAGCCAGAAAAGGTGAAGTATGAAGGGTCAGACTAGGCAGTGAGGTCTATAAGGCCTACAAGGAGGCTAAAAAGGAAACTAAGAGGCCACGTATAATGATCAATTAATACTTTTCTCCTGTAAGAAGCGAATGAATAGTAGTATGTGATTAAGACCTAGTAATGTACCCAAAGTGCATGATTTAGTGTCTACAGTAGGTAATTTTTGGCATTTTAGGTTTTTTGGAATTTTAAAGGTTTTTTAGAGCTAATGTGGAATAAAAGGAAGATTTTAATGATGTATAAGATTAATGTGGATTCCCAAATGAGAAGAAAACTATTTTGAAACTTCTAGTTTTTTTTCAAATAGTTTGTGTGTTTTGGAGATATTTCATCCTCCTACAGATGGATCCACATCAATTGGTATCAAAGCAAGATTTATATCTTTTTGGAACAGTGAAAGTAATATATATTACATTTGTTTGTTTAATTTATTGCCTCTATTTTATATAAGCATGGATAGAAATAGAAGAGAAGGTTATGCCCTAATGAATAAGAATGTACATGAGCTACAAAGACAAGTTGTTAAGCTCATAGGAGAAGTTACATGCCTTAGAAGGAGTCATGTAAATGGGGATGCAGACCCAAATAGTGATGTTGGAGAATTACCTTTGTTAATGAATAAAGGAATAAATGAAGAAGAAAATGAGATAGATGATGACACCTTGAATGATAGACCATTTGAGGAGATATTGATTCAAGCTTTAGAGGGAAATAATGATGGCATCAAGATTAATGTTCCTAAATATGGTGGAGGATTATGACCAGAGGAGTTGATTGACTGGTTAAATCACATGGTAAAATTCTTTGAGTGGAAAACCCTTTCAATGGAGAAGAAGGTTAATTTTGCATGCACTAAGTTGGTCAGACATGTATTGATCCAGTGGGATAGCTTGCAAAATTCAAGAAAAAACAAAGGAAAGGGCAAGGTTTGAAATTGGAATAAAATGGTGAAGAAGTTGAAAGAAAATTTTCTTCGTATAGATTATGCCCAGACATTATTCCGAAGGTTTCAAAACCTAAGACAGAAGGATATCAACATTTAAGAGTATACCAATTAATTTTACAAGCTATCAATTCAGGTGGAATAGGCAGAGTCTAAAGAATAGAAGGCTACAAGGTATGTAAATGGGTTCAATTATACCATATAAGATGAACTGAGTATGCTTCAATCCATAGCATGAATGATGCTTACCAACTCGCATTAAAATTATAAGAAAAGAACAAGAGGAGTAATTTTAAAAGAGGTCTGAAGATAGTGCCATCATCATCTCCAATGAGAGGTAGAGATAGATTTGATTCTATAAAAGGTGAATCCTCTAATGTAGAGGGGTAGGAAGAATTCGGTCAAAGTCATGGTAACTACCACAGTGGTAGGGGGTTTCATATAGGAAGAGGTTATAATGGAGGATGGGGTTGGAATATCCCCCAAAGGTAGTATACATGTTACCAATGTGGTGAATAAGGGCACATAGCTTTTGAGTGTCCACACTATCCTACATAGGATAGATGGCAACGAGAAAAACCACGAGTAAACTTGGTTAAATTTGAAGAGGAAGAAGAAATGAAGTTTTACTTAGGTGAAACCCTCGTGACAAAGATGACGATGATTGTCTGAAGGAAGTAGAAAGAACAATATGGTGTTCATGTTAATTCTTGGTTTCAGACAAATATCTTTGGAACAAGATGCACCTCTTGTGGAAACGTATATAAAATTATTATTGATGGTGGTAGTTATGACAATATGGTCTCAATCATAATGGTTGATAAACTCAGTTTGAAATGTGAGAAGCACCCATATCCCTATCATATATCATGGTTCAAGAAATGGAATGTGGCAACCATAGATAAAATATGCCTTATAAAGTTTTCGATTGGGGATACCTACAAGGATGTGGTTTGGTGTGATGTTATTTTGATGGATGTATGCCATATATTATTAGGGAGGCCTTGGCAATATGATAGAAATGTTACACGTGATGGAGGGAAAAACACATATACTTATTAGAAGGATCATGTAAAGGTGTTCTTGTTACCCTTCAAGGAAGAAGAAAAGAGTGAGGGATTGTTGACTACAAAAGTGTTTGTTACAAAAATGGAATAAGTTGGTTGGTGTTATGCATTGATGTCAAAGAAGGTGGAAATAGAGGAATTTAATATACCCATTGTAGCACAAAAGGTACTAAAAGAATACAAAGATGTCATACCAAATGAGCTACCACATGGGTTACTTCCAAAGTAGGATATACAACATCATATTGATTTTATCCTAGGATCAGCCCTTCCAAAATAGGTAGCCTATTAGATGAGTTTGACATGGATTGAGGAGTTGAACAATTAATTTATAACTCTAATACAAAAAGGGTTAGTGAGAGAAAGCATGAGTCCATGTGATACTCCAACACTATTGACTCCCAAAAAGGATGGAGACTGGAGAATGTATGTAGACTATATGGCCATAAATAAAATCACAATTAAGCATCAGTTCCCAATTCCAGGATTGGATGATATGATGGACGTGATAGAGGGAGCCCAATATTTTAGTAATACTATAATGTGTAGTGTGTACTACCATATCCGAATTCGTGAAGGGGATCGATGGAAAAAGGATTTCAAAACAAAATATGGATTATGCAAGTGGATGGTGATGCCATTTGGGCTATTTAATGTACCCAGTACATTCATGAGGTTGATGAAATGGAGTACTCTAAGAAATCAATTGTAATTTTGTTGTGTATTTTGAAGATATTTTGATATTCAGTAAGACAATAGAAGAACACTTGTTACATCTGAATTTAGTGTTATAATTGTTACGTAAAGAGATTTTGTATGCAAACTTTAAAAAGTGTAGGTTTCTTCAAAAAAGTCTATTTTTGGGGGGGTTTTTCATCTCAGAGGATGGATGAGGAAAAAGTGAAGGTGATTTAGGAATGGCCTATTCCAAGGAATGTGATAGAGGTTCGTAGTTTTCATGGATTGGAAACTTTTTATAGGAAGTTCATCAAGAATTTCAGTAGCATTGTTGCACTCATAACAATGTTAATGGGTATAAGGTTAACTTCTTCCCCTTCGTACACTTCTAGATTGCAGAAGGTTGTGGCCCTATCTACTACAGAGGTTGAGTATGTTGCAGCTATAGAAGCTAGCAAGGAGATGATATGGATGAGCAAGTTCATGGAAAAGTTGGGAAAAGAGAAAGAGGATTACAGATTGTACAGTGATAGTCAAAGTGCAATTCATCTAGAAAAGAACTCAGCGTTTCATTCTAGAACAAAACACATCCAGTTGAGATATCACTTCATATGGCAGGTATTGGAGGATGGGTAGCTGAAGTTGGAGAAAATTAATACAAAGGAAAATCTTGCGGATATGCTAATGAAGCCATTGGCAAAGGAGAATTTAGAGCTACACTCCACTTCTGTTGGTCTTCGAGTTTGAGACTTGAAGAGGATGGAGTTATATGGTATAGTGAAGAAATTTATCTCCAATTAGGAGATTATTGAGTTGTGGAGCTTAATCACTTCACTGGGCATGATTTTGTAGACTTGTTGGAATACATAGTAATCGGCGTCGGTTGACGAACTGTCGTCGGTCACCCATGGACCGGTATCGGTCGGGCAAGGAGGAACTGGCATCGGTTAGGGCTAACCGGCATCAGTTAAAGCTAACCGGCGTCGGTTGCCTATGCGTGACTATTATAATTAAGTTATGGGAATTATATCTATCTTTATTTGTAAAGTGAATCTAATGGTTGTAATTGCATAGCTTAATTTCCCTAAGATTGTAGATGCATAAAGCTAGGATTTAGAAGGAAGAATTTAATTAAGATTAGAGAGAAGTTTCCTTTTGAGAGAAGAGAAATTTGTAGAGAAGAAAGTATAGGACATCCAAGAAGGTGTGGAAGATTGCAAATCTTCATTGTATTTCCTCTATGACAATAAATTGGTTATTTCTTGGTGGACGCATCCCACACTGGGTGAACCATGTTAAATCTTGTGTATTGTTTCTTCTTGTTTATTTCTGTATTGATTGCTTTTATGCTTAGATGTGATTAATATATATGTACAACCAGTGTGCTAACCCCAACAGGAACTTCCTAATGATAGGTAGGGTAACCCAAACAATAGAGATCCTTTGCCTAAATGCAATGAAAAACTAACTAAAATGGAGACAAAAAACAAGTATAAACCTCAATATAGCCTTCCAATACAAACCTCAAGTAAGGTTGTATGAAGCTTTGAGTTGTGTAACCTTGTGGAAGATTGTGGAATGTAGATTTGTGGGTTCTCTTGAATGATCTCCAAATGGGAATGTAGATTGCTACGAGTAGTTGGCTTGGAAAGCTTCAATATGTAAATTAATAGAGTTTTCTTGCAAATAATACAGGATGATTTGGGAGAGGATAAGCCTATATTTTAAAAGGCTAAATGGTGGTTGGAAATTGTTTGTAAATGGATAAATGTACATGTTATTTTTAGCACTTTGAGGAAGTTGCAGTAGTTCCAGGAAGTTAAATGTCATTAAGGGGTAGTAAAGGGATTTAATTACAAAATTTGCATCCATAAAGGTGGTTGTATGTGTAATTGAATTGCCCCACCTTTCAAGGATTATAGAACCTGAGTTCAATGAACTGGTGAAGTGGAGTCCATGTGGACTTGACTGGGAATCTAAGTGGCAGTTGACTAGGAAAATAGGTGTTTTTTCCTGGTTAGATAACTAATTTAATTAGCTATGATGTGCACACTAATTAATTAATCATTTAATTGATAAATGATATCTAAGCTAGCTAAAGGGGTGTTAAAGATTAAGTTAATTAATCCAAAGGGGTACAATGCATATGATTAATTAATTTAATTAATAAATCATGAAAGGGGTGAATAACAGGATGTACTTGGACAATACTAGGAATAGGTGAGTGATTTTGGGGTGTCTACATTTTCCCCTCTTCAAAGTGCTATTGTGAAGTAATATTGCTTTAAAGATAGTAGATGCGTGCAGAGAAAAGGAAATGAAGCATTTGGATGGCCAAACAAGTAGAATGGTAATACCCCCTCAAGCAAGTGGGTGAAGCAACAAAGCAATGGAAAACCACTTCATAGGAAGAAGACAAGGGATTAGAACAAGGATGGGACGGATTGTGCTTGTAGCATGAGCGTCATTTGGAGAATAATTTTAGAGAAACCTTATTCTTGTTATTGCACAATAGATTTTTCACAACAATTATGAAGGAATCAAGATGGTTAACCTAGATGCACGTAAAAAAACACACACATAAAAGATAAGATAAAAAGGAAAGCATAACCAATATACATACTAGGTGCAGGAATCAGGGTTATAAAGGAACCAAGATGTAATCACACTACTTATAAGTGGTCCAAAAAAGAGTAAACATGACAATGCAACACAAAATCAAAAAAGAAGACAATTAGTTATGCCCCTAATGCATGCCACAATGATGATTAAGTAGATGCAAATGCTCTCGAGGTGGGAATAGGACTAGACTAGAAGATATGAGTAAAGAGACTCCTTATGAAACTCTTGTTGGATTCGTTGTGAAAATGATCGAAGTTGAAATTTCCCCAAGTGAAGTTATATCACGAAGGAAAAATAATTTTGTGACTTGCCCCAAGCAGAGTTAGCCTATCATGCAAAGGAAAGAAAGTGACAGTTGTAAGATTGGAATGATCACTAGGGTAGTAGATAAAAGTATGACTTTACCAAGATTGTGTTGAGATGTTGAAAAATTTAGTTCAAGGGTTTTCCAATTGTAGGATTTTGATGATAAGTGAATGTTTGTTTGAAAATTTTGTAATTTTTGATTTTTTTATTATTTTTGAATATATGATTTTTTTGGATTTTTGTGAGTTTTTTAAATAAAAATTGAAATACAAATGCAAAGAAATGTAAACAAACTTAAATACATAGCAAAAAGGAAAACACTCCATAACTTATTTAATAAACAAAGACAAAAAATAAAACACGTGCAAGCAACAAAAAGACACAAAAACGAGCATTGAAAACAAACCCAATATAAATAGGAAGGAAACACATGAAAGTTATATGTGAACCTAGATGTGGATAAATTTCCTACAATTGGTCTACAAAAAAGGTAAACAAAGTACAAAAAATTAATAAACTGAAAGAAGCAAAAGCATAGTCACAATACTAACAAACCACAACAGTTCAACACAATTTGCAATAATGGTGTCTAATAACACTTCGAATGTGTTCCACATTGAAGAACTAGACAGATTTGAATGCCCCCAAGCAATAGCTTATAACACGAGAGGATTAGATCAGGATGAAGAGCAGAGTGATACTTAAATACTCCAAAAGGTACTCTTATCGGATCCCATTGTAGTTTATATTAGATTAAAATTTGATATCCAAGTGTGCCCTAAGTAAAGTTATATTGTGAAAGGGATGAATGCATTGAGCATATATATACACTACGGGAAATAAATATGATTATCAAAATATGATCTAGAACGATCATGAGGAGCACCATCAAATGGCGAAATTATTGAACTATGTTATGCAATTCCTGAAAGTTGGTCAAACATTATTTAAATGTTTTGATTTTGACAGTTTTATACTATTTTTGATTTTTTGGAACAATTTTATATTGTTTTTGTATTTTTGAACAATTTTGTATTATTTTTGGGATTTTGTGAAACATGTTTGAATGTTTTTAAGTTTTTTGAAACATTTTTTATATTTTACAACTCGGTAAAAAAGGGGTACATTGCTTGAAAGCGTGTGTAAATAATTAGAAGCATTCCATTTCATTAGAAAAACTGTAGATGATAAAAGGTGTTTCACTCTTCTCGTGACTCCACACAACTAGGAAGAGGCAAGGGCTCATCAGCAAGAGCCAAGAAGGACATGAAAATGAAGTGAATAGTGATATGAAAGTGAAGATAATGGATGCGAAGACACAAGGTGTAATAATGATCCATATGAGAAAAATGTAACTCAACTCTAGTAAATATTATATGACCAATTCCAATATGATTCCACTTTATAGGTTTTGAATCAACTTAGATCCGTTGATGGCCTACTAATTGGAAAAATTCATTTGAAGGAATTGTTGTCTCTCTTTAACATGAGCAACTAAATTACTTCTTGGGATGTTTTTGATTAAGCACTTTTGATTAAGATTTATAAAGGCTTTATTGGTTAATTATTTTTGTTTGTTTTTGAAATGGACCCCCTACATGTTGTCCCATGCCACCAGTAAGAGGAAAATTCTCAACACCAAATATAAGATTTAGGTGAGTAAGGACTTCCTCCATTCCTAGTCTCATACTACTTGAGAAGTATGGGATTATCACCAAAGATTGTGAAGGATGAAAATTGTAATGATTTTATAGTTTTTATTTTATTTTTAGATTGATTTAATTTTTCCTTGTATGTCGATGATGTGCTTGTTGGGAAGGAACATTTTACCCCCAAGTCTCAACTTCATGCGACTAATAGGACGTAAGGGTTCAACACTGTAGATTGAGATGGGTGGTAAATATGATCAGGTAAAGAAGTCTAAAATTTTTGTTAAAGAGAGATATTATTTGAAAGGAGGATCTTCCATTGGTAAGCTTCAATACAAAATCATAGGTAAAAAAGATTTGTAATGGTAGAAACCATAACAAAGATGAGACATATAATGCCCAATAAGAAAAAGGTTAACATGTGTCGTAAATAGGTGAAGAATGTGAAGAGATGATAATGGTATGATTAAGATATCTTCCAATAGATGGAATGTTTAATATTATTTGTACTCACTTTTCAATTTCCAATTCGCAAACAATGCTTTAATACGGAGTTTTATTCTCTTTTTATGATTTTTAAGTTTTCTGAATTTTGGTGGATTAGTGTTTGGAATGGACTCATCAAGAAAAAGGTCCATTTTTATTAAATTTTAAGAGTCCTGAAATATGAAACTTGGGCAGAAGAAATCCAAGTCAAGAGAGGGAATCAAAATATTTGATAAGTCCTGAAATACGAGACTTGGGTGGCCAAGGTCCAAGTAAAAGGAGGAAATTTGAAGATGTGATAAGTCGTGCAATACATGACTTGGGCAGACAAGTCAAAGGATATAATCAAAGGATTCAATTGGTCCTGAGTTATAAGACTTGGTTAGATAGGATCCAAGTCAAAGGATGTGTGATTAGATAAATCGTCGATGGGATCAAAATACCTATGTGAAGTTAGAATAATATTATCGATGAGAGAAATATGTTGAGATTCATATTCATTTGTGAGTGAAAGAGTGTGAGGAGAGAGGGTTTTATCTCTAGATGTACACCTGGGGCTCCTTATAAGACGTAAAGAGGATATATTTAATGTTGCTCCTTCTAGTTGTGAATTAGTTGATTTGACGAAAGACTTACAATTAAAGTGTGAAAAGGTTGTGTAAGGACATTCCTAGGTATATGTACCACATAGAAGTACTCATATAGATTTATTGACAAGTAGGAATCATCATTGATGAAATTCCTGCAATATTTATTGTATGAGGTATAATGGACACAGAAGGTTGTGCTTTCACAAGTGTCCAAGCTTATTGTGGTTGTGTTTCGACAAAAAGAATAGAGATGTTAGGCGTAGGATCCGGAATGGAAAAAATAAAATCAAACTCAATTGTGCTTGATGATGGACCCTCTTCTATAGTGTCTATAGTTATAGCAAGGGTTGAAAGGGAGTCTTGAAGCAAGGTTGAGCTCTTCTTTGATGTTAGAAGGTTGTTTTCTAAAACAGGTTCAATGTTTGTTTGGACTAAAGGAAGAAAATATGGAGAAGAGATGGAATGGTTTAGAGGGAGAGATACTTGACCTTTGTTGTGATCTCATTGAGTGTTAGTATGTAAAGAAGTGGGGACAACAGTAAAATCTTAATTTGAAGTTGTGGAATTTGAAGTGTCATCGGTCATGAGAGCTTCGTCGTCAAGCTCTATGGAGATGGTTTTGTCATCAATTAAGTCTTGAACATAATGATGAAGGGGTGTACAAGTATTAGTATAATTTTCATTCATGTGATGGTATTCATAATATTTGGATGCATTATATGACGTAGGATTGGGTTCCCCATTAGAAAAAGGTTTCATAGGTGGATATTTGATCATGTTGGCCTTTACTAATTGTTGAAAGGCACTAGATAGACTCTCTTTGAGAGATGTAAATTGACATTTAACTTTATGTGGAGTAGTGTTGATGATACATGATATGATTGATTTATAATTGACGGTGTTCGAGGATTCACCATATTCATGAGATTTACCCTTTGTATCATGGTTAGGTGGTATGTCTCTAGCCACTATGTCTTCATTGTCAATGAGGTCTTGGATGTAATTACAAATTTGTTTTCATTTTTTCGTTTGATGACCATCAATGCAATGAAAATCATAATATGTGTTAGGTATGTACCAACCTGGCTTAGGTTCACCTTCAGGGAAGGGTTTCATAATAGGATAAGTAACCATATTAGAACTATTAGTACAGAATCATAGCACCCTGAATGCATGCAACCTGTTGGGTTGAGACTCTCAGTGTGATTACATGACATGGAGCATCTCTCAAAGTGTCAGACCTTGCGAGTTGAGAGAGCTCTTCAGACTGAGGTCGGCTCCTATTCCTCTATTCAGGTGCATACAAATATATTGCAGAGGGTTTATTTTTAATCTCCTCCATCTTTCCAAGGAGCAGGGTTAAAGAGATACAAGGAAATAAACCTAATCTAATGAGGTGATGCACCAAAGGAATGTTAGACGCTCATTTTGTAATTTAACATAGATCACGAAATGTAATACAAACACTATGCACAAATGACCAAAATGTAATAAGAGATCGAGGATACAACAACGAATACATGAGAGGGTAGACAAACATCCATAGACATATATATTATTGCTCAGGAGTTGATACAGTATATTATAGTGGCCAAGAAGCAAAACTTGCATTACAACCCGAAGGAGAGGTTAGAAAAGCTCCATAAATCCTTCTGTGAACAAAAGAAGAAGGGAGGGTGCAAAACAGAAAGTCCAACATTTTTTAATGAGCCCCAACCCTTACTTTATAGATTTGACATAGAGGGAAGAACAAGAGAGAGAGGTGGAAAAACTAGTTCGAATCTCAACCACTAGCCATCAATGCCTCCTATAAATCCACTAAAAATCTATCATGTCTGCATTAATTACTTGTTCGGCGCCTCAAAGGAGGAGGAATGGTGGATCGGATCAAATCCAATCTGGTTGTTAGGGAAAATAAATCCTGTATTAATGGCACAAAGATTTTTCTTCATTTTTTTCCACCTAACCTCACCAAAATTAAATTTTCAAATCTCCATGGCGTAGATGAGGCCGAGATCTTTCCAACAGTGTCATATTTTTCAGATTTCAAACACTAAGTCAAAAGATATGCCCATTTGAAATTTAAATTAGTTCCATACAGAAATGGCGGCAACCAGTTGTCAAAATGGGTCTTTGGAAATTAGACACGTGGAGGGATGGCGCATGTCTGGGGACTACTTTTGGATTCTACTTTTGGAGTTGTGCTGGAATGACACGTGGCTTCTTCCGCAGCTTGCTCAGTTTCCTCATGTTTTGGCCAAGTCCCTTTTTGCTTGGTGGGGTCATACATCTGACTGGGGACACGTGGAGGCATAACGCTTGTTTGGAAACCTTCCCCAAATTTTACTCTTGAATTAGCATCGTGTTGACACTTGGCTCCCTCCGTTGGCCTATCTCTACTTTGACTATTCAACCCCGACCCTACCCCTTTTTTTTCGGACTTGGGACACATGGAAAGTCCGCGCTCATTTGAAAACCAACTCAGGATTTTAACTTTGAAGGAGCGTTAGGTTGACACGTGGAAGCCTTTGCAGACTCTTGGACTTTTCAACGGCCACTCTTACTTTTTGGGCCCTGAATATGTGGCGAGTTGGCGCTCGTTTGGGGATCACCTTTTGGGCCATGCTTTGAAGATGTGTCGAGCTGACATGTGGCAGTTTCTGCTAGCACCTTTATACTTAGTATTTTTTAGGCCCGCCCAGTCCACCTTTTTGACTTTTAACTATTGACTCTGCCCCTCTTTGGGCCTGGGACACATGGGGGTCTAGCACTTGTTTGAGTCTTCCCTTTTGGATTCAATCTTTGGAGGTGTGCCATTTGGACACTTGGCAGTGTCCGTTGTCTCCTCCATACTTAGTCATTTTTAGGGCTCATTCTGAACCATTTGCAGAGCCCGAAGACTTTGAACCTTCACCGTTCCTTCTCCTTTGAGGCTCAGGTTTCTTTAACACTATCTTCTCCTTCCCCGACCCTGCTATTCCATTTTAGAGCCTACCTACAATTTTTTTGCTGGATTTGAAGCATGGGTTCATTCGACTGAGCCGTTTCTTGAATTTCTTCTTGCACGGGGTCGTTTGATCTTTCGCAGGCCCTACAACTCCATTGTAGAGTCCCTCTACTACCTGATTGTAGGATTTGACTGTGATTTCTCTAATTTCTCCCAACAAGGTCATGGATTACCATTTTTATCTAAGGGCAAAATTGAGATAATAATTTGGCGACTCACATGGGCATCTGCCTGCTAGATGAAGGGACCAGTAGCCTTGAAGCATCCATTGGGCATGAAGTCAAGAATGATGGCCTAATACTGATCATGCCTCTAATCTGCGAGCCCGACCATTTGCACTCTCAATTTTCATAAGAAATCTTGAAACAAGGCTTCTGAGAGTAGAAAATTGTTTTGACCCGAGGCTTTCATCTGTCCCTGAATGGACTGTTTCGAAGATGGATTTAGTTGCTCTGTATTTTTTTATTTTGAAATTTACAATTGTTATAGGAAATTATGGGTCTTCTACCATGAATACTGAAAAGGATAGCACATTCACTTGGAGGCATGTTGAACTGTGTAACGACGCAACCTGGAGCAACAAAGAACCTGTGCCACAACACTTAGGGAAACAAAACTACACTACAACAAAACAATGTGCATACACACTTAGGGAAATTAAAATCCTATGCTAATATTTACAGGGTGGAAACTTCCCAATCAGTAGCAATGTTTGAGATGGATCCCATTCACTGGGATCTGTAATTCTTCGCCATCCAATTTAGCCAGCTGGAAGGCATTACTACTCTTGCACTCTGTGATCATGTAAGGGCCACTCCAGATGGCATCAAATTTGGAGTGTTTTCCTGGATTTTCTCAATCTGCATCCCACTTTAGAACTAAGTCCCCTTCTTGAAAGGTCCTCATTCTTTCCTTCTTGTCAAAACTCTTTTTTATCAATGCTTGATCCTTTTCCATGACTTGCATTGCATGCTCTCTTGCCTCCCCTACCTCCATCAGCTCTGCATACCTGATTGTCCATAGGTTCAAACTCAGCTAGCTCTAACTGTTTCATGAGTTCCAAAGTGGGAAACTCTAATGAGATGGGAAATATTGCCTCTTTTCCATATACAAGCTTGTATGGGGAGCTACCTGTGGATCTTTTAGATGTGATCCTATCAACCCATAGAGCTGATTTGAGCCTTGTATGCCAAGTCCTCTGATTTTCATCAAGAGTCCTTCTAATAATCCTTAATAGGTTCTTATTTGTGGACTCTGCTTGGCCATTACCTTGAGGGTAATAATTTGATGAGGTGCTGAGATACACACCATTCTTAACTGCCCATTCAGTGATCCTTGTACCAAGGAATGCCAATGCATTATCTGATATAATAGTGGCAGGGACTCCAAACCTGGTGGCTATTCCTTCATAAAAAATCCAAGATGTTGGATTCATTTGCTTCTTTTAGTGCCACTGCTTCAGTCCACTTGGTGAAATAGTCTGTTGTAGGAAGTATCCATTTGTGGCCTTGGCTTGAATTTGGGTTAATCACCCCAATGAAGTCTAGTCCCCACTGCATGAATGGTTGATCCACTAAAATGGGATTAAGGGGAAGGGATGTTAGCTTCTCCTTTCCTATGAAGAATGCACATTTTTTACACTTCTTGACCCATGAGTAGCAGTCCTTGAACACTGTAGGCCAATAATAACTAGCTTTCATGATCTTGAGAGCTGTTACTCAAGGGGAAAAGTGACCTCCTGCTTCTCCATCATGGAATTCATGCAACACTCTCTCAATTTGGCCTGTCCCAATGCACCTTAATAGAACACTATTGATATCCTTCTTAAACAAGACACCACCAACAAGCACATATGGGATGGCTTGTAGTCTGAAGTATCTTCTCTTTGCTTTATTCCATTCCAGAGGGCACAAACCTGTTTGAAGGTAATGCACCAAGGCTTGGGTCCAACATGGAGCAGGTGCATCATTAGCTGGTTGTTCTTGATCATTTTGTAGAAATAGGACAGCCTCCTTTTCACCCATTGACTCAGCCTGATGCTTGGAGGTGAGCTATTCACATAGTCCCTTGCCTCTAACTAGTTTGGTCACCTTGATCTCAATGTCATATTCCATTACCCGAGTGATCCAACCTGCCCTCTTCTCATTCAAATCCTTATTTAAAAGGAATTCCTTGACACCAACATGAGATACTAGTAGTTGAATCTTGTTATTTGAGACCAAGTGTCTGAACTTCTTTAAGCTCCTAATAACAGTAAGGACCTATTTTTCAATGAAAGAGTATTTTACCTCGTAGTCCTCCAAGCTCTGACTGAAGAAAGCTATGGGTTTCTCTGAACCTTCATTGTTGGGCTGGACCAAGATGGTTGAGATGGTGTCTGACCCTCCAAAAGCATATAACATGAAGTCTTTTGAGAAGTCTGGGTTAACAAGAGTTGGAGCCTGTGATATTGTGAGCTTGATGGCCTCAAAACTCTCTTTTCCCTTATGTTGTCCATTTAAATGCAAGACTCTTCTTTAACATCATTGTTAAAGGCTTCACAAGAGTAGAAAAGTCAGGTATAAACCTGTGAACAAAGTTTATCCTCCCCAAGAAGCTTTGGAGAGACTTTTTATGTTGTGGCAATGGAAGTGTCCAGATGGCTTCAACCCTTTCAGGATCAATTGTCAATCCCTCTCTTGAGACAATGTGCCCAACAATTTCCCTTCATGAGCCAGGAACACACACATTTTTCGGTTTAATGACACCCCAAACCTTCTACATCTCTGAAATACCTGTCTAAGGTGAAAGAGATGGTCTGCAACATTCTTTGAGAAAGACAGTGATATCATCTAGATACACCAGGACTATGTTGTTGATTAAGCCTTTGAATGCCATATCCATAGCTCACTGAAATGTTGCTCCAGCATTTGATAGTCCAAATGGCATTTTCTTATAAGCATATGTACCCCATTTGGTGGTGAAGGCTTGTCTTGAATTGATCTTCTTCTTTCACCATTATCTGGTTATAGCCTGAATACCCATCTAACAATGAAAACCTCTCAGAACCAACTACAACTTGTAAGATCTATTCCATTGATGGAAGTGGGTAGTGATCCTTAAGTGATGCTCTGTTTAGATCACGAAAGTCCACACACAGCCTGATTTCTCCATTTTTCTTTCTCACAGGTACCAAGTTAGCAACCCAACTCGAATGCTTGATAGGAAAGATGATACTGGCCTCAATTAGCTTGTTCAATTCTTTTCTCATGAGAGGCTCAATGTGGGGATTTATTGGCCTTTGCTTCTATCTGAAAGGCTTAGCTCCTGGATCCAACTCGATGGTGTGTTGTGCCAGCTTTGGGTTGAAACCTCTTAAATATTTATAAGTCCAGGAAAAGACATCTGGGAACTCTTGACAGAGTTGAACAAATTCAGATTTTTCTTGTTGAGTGCTTACCCTGCCAATCTGTAATGTTTTGCCTTCTTCTATAAAAATAGGTTCTGAATCTTCACCCTTTACCTGAATATTTTCCTTCTCTTTACGGAATTGGTCATTTGGGTTGAAGATTGATTCCAAAGTGACAAGACCCTTTGGTAGTTTGTTGGTTCTCAGCTGCACCACTTGATCACCATACTGCTGCTCCAATCTATCTTGATTCCTGGAGGAGAACTCAGCTTCCTCTTGTAGAAAGTTGACAATTTGTTGATCACTTTCAAAGACTTTCCAACTTATGTTGTTGTCTGGGACAGCTGGCCTTACAACCAACTTGATATGGGGTTGATGCTTATCACTCTTGATATTCTCCACAACATCAAATGCTGCCCCAATTGTTGCTAATCTGTCTGTTGCTTCATTCTTCTTCCTTGGGATGGAGTTAATGTTGAATGCCTCAAAATCTTCAATGAGGTCCCATACCCAGTTCTTGTAACTCTTTAACAGGTCATTCTTGGCAGCATTTTGTCCTCGAACCTGATTAGCAACTAGTTCACTGTCACCAAACACCTGCAAGTTCTTGATTCCTCGTTTCCTTGCCCAATGCAGTCCATGGACCAAAGCCTCATACTTTGTTGTGTTGTTTGAACAATAAATTGGAAATGGAAGGCTGAGTAGTATTTCATACCTTTAGGTGAGACAAGCATAGCTCCTCCTCCGGCTCCTTGCCTACTTCTTGAGCCATCAAAGAATAACTACCATACCTCATTATCATCTTTGTGGTCAGGCTTAATGATGTCAGGAAGAGGTTGATTTTCCTCATGTAAATAGTAGACTCCTAGCTCAAAATCCTCCATCTCTTTATAGGGGTCAAAATCATGTCTCTTGTTCACCCATTCATTGTCAGTCAAGTCTGGGATACACCCCACCTTGGTATCTATCTCACAAGTGCTTGGGAGGTCCTCCAAATCAAAGGCTGAACAATTTGCATTGATTGGGCTAGGTACATAAGACTCAATATGGTAATCTACAATGGGCTCAGATCTGATTATGGCCTTAGCTCCATACCTTGTTCTAAAAAGCATGTGTGACCAATCAGCAGACAAATATCCTCCAATCTTAGCAGTGAAGTCTCTTGACAAACACAATGCAAAATGGGGTGGCAAGTCTATGACTGATATGTTTTGCAATACAGTCACATTGGGGCAGGCATGTAGTGTGAGGCTCAAATATTTGATGACTCCAATAGTTGTCATTACTATCCCATCCAATTGCACTACCCCTCTGGATATGACTTCATATTGAAGACCCAGTTGATCAGCTATTTGTTTTGGCATTACAGAACTACTTGCCCCCGAATCAATCATGCAATTATGATCAATGAAACATAGAATGGAGGAGGCTTTAGATTCTTACCTTGTTGTCCTCCATGGTTTCCCTCAGGCTGAGCTGCATTGGTAAGCACTTTCTCTTGCTGGCTAGGGGGCCTATTTGAGCTTGACCAATTGGCCATAGTAGTCTGCAACAAATCTCTCTGTCCTGGAATGGCCAATGACTCCCACATTGAAATGTTCACATTTGTCTTCTTCATTTGTTCAATGATATTAAATGAGCTATCCTTCTACTGCCCCTTCCCTGGTACATTTTTCTCTTGCACATGGGTTGTCACAACCGGTGCCTGAGTGGATTTGGAAGGTGGCTTGGACTGACTCTGCATATTGGGAGTTACATTTTGAGTGCCAATACCTTGTGGAGTAATGGAGGGTTGAGGATTACCTGAGTTTGGTGATTGTCCCTCTCCAATATTTCTTTTCTTGGACCATGTATTGATAGCTACACTTTGAGAAGGTGTTTGATTCATTCCACAGAAGTCTTCAGCTTGCCAATTGACAAGCATAGTTTCTCTTGGAGATGCTTCTTGTTGAGATCCTTGTTGCTGATTTTCTTCTTGACTAGACTCTTGTGACACACCAATGGTTTGTACCATCAAGGCCTAGTTTAGTGCACCATTGAAGCACATTGATTGGTTATGTTTCTAATTGCATGGAAAAAACCAATCATATTCTTAGGCCATGTTGTTTTGTGTTGGGAACCAAGGCCCTTGATGTTGAAGCTATGTTTGGATCATATGACCGAAAAGGCCTAACATCTTGAGGTTGTCCTTGGCTTTGGTTTTGATTTACAGCCTGAGCTGGTTGCCTATTTTGCTGATATGGGGGTCTAGCCTGATACTGAGCTTGAGGATGATATGGCCTAGAACTCTGAGCTTGTTGCCTCTTGATAGTTACTAACTCATTCCCTAGGTTCTGCAGTTATTTCATAACTTCTTGAAGCTCTTTTGAGGTACTAGAGGATGAGGTGGAGGCTTCAGCTGAACTTTGATTCCTAGGAGTAGGTATAGGAGCTAATGTGGGTGTCTGGCTAGTGCTTGGGTCTCCTAATTCTGGGTATAGAGGCATGGGTGGCCTAGGAGCAAGTTTTCCAGCCTGAATTAAACAATTTTCAGCTCTTATGGAAATGTTATAGGATGCAGGTAAGGTTGTGCCTCCCATTGATTGAATCATTAAAGCAATATCAGAATTTAGAGCTCTAAGAAAGTATAAGAAGGCACCTTCATCTATGGGCTTTACAGCCACTGGAATCATGTCCCATGTCCTTTGAAATCTGAGGTTGAAATCTGTCAACTGCTCATTAGGAGCCCTCTTGATTGTTGTCAGTTGCTCCAACAAGGATATGATTATCTCCCTTTTCTCCAAACTGGTCATGAAGAGCTTTGCACAGATGGTCCCAAGTTTGAATAGAGCCTGTTGTTAGACTCCTGAACCATTGTGAAGCTTTACCCTTGAGTGAAGAGGCTAGTAACTTGACTACAATGTCCATCTCAGTGATCTCATGGATTGCACAGACATTTGCAATGTCTTGAATGTGGTCACTAGGAGAAGTCTGGTTCTCTCCAGTGAAATATGGGATGCTCTTTAATGCTGCCACTGGGACTAGATTTTGTGCATTAAGGGCGAGTGGGATGCTGCCAGTGAAATTGACATAAGGATTTGGTTGTGCCATCCTGATTGGCCTGAGAACCCTTGTTGATTGAAAGAATGGCCTACTAGGAGGAGGTGTTGACAAGGTTCTGTTTGGTGGAGATGGAGACCTCTGGGCTCTTCTCCCCCTTCTCCTTCTATCTGGAGACAAGTGCAGATAGACAAATAGTCCCTCTTCTCTAGTTCTTGACCTTGTTTGTATTCTTCTCATGAACTTGACAAGCTTGGGCTACTGAAACCAGTGGATTCTATCCCTTTTGGAGTCACCAGATGTGTAGTTTCAAAGCTTCTTAAAAGCTAGAACTTGCAAACAAGTGCACATCAATCTTGCTGCAATAAAAAATGAAGACTTCTTGTCCCACCGGGCATGCCAAAACTATTAGTGCAGAATCATAACACCCCTGAATGCCTACAACCAAATGGGTTGAGACTCTCAGTGTGATTGCACAACATGGAGCATCTCTCAAAGTGTGGGACCTTGCGAGTTGAGAGAGCTCTCCAGATTAAGGTCGGTTCCTATTCCTCTGTTCAGGTGCATACAAATATATTGCAGAGGATCTATTCTATCTACCAAGGAGACAGGGTTAAAGAGATGCAAGAAAATAAACCTAAGCTAATGAGGTGATGCACCAAAGGAATGTTAGACACTCATTTTGTAATTTAACACAGACCACAAAATGTAATACAAACACTATGCACAGATGACCAAAATGCAATAAGAGATCGGGGAGACAACAACGAATACATGAGAGGGTCGAGAAACATCCATAGACATATATATTATTGCTCAGGAGTTGATACAGTATATTGCAGTGGCCAAGAAGTAAAACTTGCATTACAACCCGAAGGAGAGGTTAGAAAAGCTCCACAAATCCTTCTGTGAACAAAAGAAGAAGGGAGGGTGCAAAACAGAAATGTCCAACCTTTTACAATGAGCCCCAACCCTTCCTTTATAGATTCGGCATAGAGGGAAGAAGGAGAGAGAGAGAGGCGGGAAAACTAGTTCGAAGCTCAACCACTGGCCATCAATGCCTCCTGCAAATCCGCCCCAAATCTGTCATGTCTGCATCAATTACTTGTTCGGCACCTCGAAGGAGGAAGAACGACAGATCAGATCAAATCTGATCTAGTTGTTGGGGAAAATGGATCCTGTATTAATGACATGAAGACATTTCTTCATTTTTTCCCCACCTAACCTCTCTAAAATTAAAGTTTCAAATCTCCATGGTGTAGACAAGACTGAGATATTTCCAACTGGTGCCAGATTTGTCATATTTTGAAGCACTGAGTCAAAAGATATGCCCATTTGAAATTTGAATCGGGTCCGTACAGAAATGGTGGCAACCAGTTGTCAAAATGGGTCTTTGGAAATTGGACACGTGGAGGGCTGGCGCATGTCTGGGGACTACTTTTGGATTCTACTTTTGGAGTTGCATTGGGCTAACACGTGGCTTCTTCCGTGGCTTGCTCAGTTTCCTCATGTTTTGGCCAAGTCCCTTTTTTGCTCGGCGGGGTCATACATCTGACCAGGGACACATGGAGGCCTAGCACTTGTTTGGAAACCTTCCCCAAATTTTACTCTTGAATTAGTGTCATGTTGACACTTGGCTCCCTCCACTGGCCTATCTCTGCTTTGACTATTCAACCCCAAACCTGTCCCTTTTTTTGGACCTGGGACACGTGGAAGGTCCGCGCTCATTTGAAAACCCACTCAAGATTTTACCTTTGAAGGAGCATCGGGTTGACACGTGGAAGCCTCCACAGACTCTTGGACTTTTCAATGGCCACTCTTACTTTTTTGGGCCCTGAATACGTGGCGAGATGGTGCTCATTTGGGGATCACCTTTTGGGTCGTCCTTGAAATTGCTTTGCAAGACGTGCACCGTTGATACTTAGCGTGGGCCCGCTTCTACATGCACCTTTATACTTTTGGTATTTTTTAGGCACCGGGCTGGTCTTCTGTTACCTTTTTTAGTCTTTTTTTAGGCCCACCCTATTGACTTTTAGCTATTGAATCTCTACCCCTCTTTGGGCCTGGGACACATGGGGGTCTGGCGCTTGTTTGAGTCTACCCTTTTGGATTCAATCTTTGGAGGTGCGTCGTTTGGACACTTGGCAGCGTCCGTTGTCTCCTCCATACTTAGTCATTTTTGGGGCTCGTTCTGAACCATTTGTAGAGCCCGAAGACTTCAAACCTTCGTTGTTCCTTCTCCTTTGAGCCTCTGATTTCTTTGACACTATCTTCTCCTTCCCCGACCCTGCTATTCCATTTTAGAGCCCACCTGCAATCTGTTTGCTGGATTTGAAGCATGGGTTTGTTCGACGGAGTCGTTTCTTGAATTTCTTCTTGCACGGGGTCATTTGATCTTTCGCAGGCCCTGCCACTCCATTGTAGAGTCCCTCTATTTCTTAATTGTAGGATTTGAACATGATTTCTCTGGTTTCTTCTGTGCGGGGTCGTGGCTAACCAATTTTATCTGGGGGAAAAATTGGGATAACAAGAACTTTCTAGTTATTTTAAGATGCTTGAAGGAGATTCCCCCAAAGATGTATATTGTCTTTAGTAGTAATCATGAGGAGGAAAGGTTTCTCTTTTTGGAATGGTGATGGGTGGCTTGGACTTAATCTATTTTAATTGGTTGTTCTGTAAGTTGTGTGAAATAGAAATACGAGTTTTTTAAATACAAAGAAGAGTAAGAGAAACACCAAAATTCAAAGAGAGAATGATCTTCTATTAATTTCGCATTGTTTGATTACAAAATTGCTCCCATATATATATAAAAGAAGCAAACACACCAAAATATTTGTCTTTATGTTGAAACCATATGGATGGTTTCAACCACTCCTTAAACAATAAACAATAAAAGAAACCTAAGTTTTTATGTAACAACTTCATAAACATTGAATTACATTTACTTTTTAACATTTTATTAGCTTACTAACCTTTGCATATATTTACCATAAGTAAATATAAAACATAATGTGAAACACTAACCATAGTTTTCCTAATATTCCCCCTTAGTGGAAACATGGGGAAAACATCAAACATGTACTTGCACCTAATTTCATGATTTGGTGATTTTCGATTGGCTGATCACAAACCAAGACATAATGGTTTTCTTTAGGATAACCAAAAACCAAGAGCAAGGTGATTTTCGATTGGCTAATCACAAACCAAGACAAAAATGGTTTTCTTTTGGCTAACCAAAAAACAAGAGTATGGTGGTTTTCCGGTGGTTTACCACAAACCACAAAGTGATGGTTTTTTAGTGTTTTGCCAACATCCAGATCATGATGTGCCAAATACATCCATTATCTCTCATAACATATTTTCTCAAGAGATGACATAGGAAAAATAGTGTATCTTCATAACCTTGAACACTACAACTCATACTGAAATAGGAACTTAGAAAACACAACGGAAAACATACTGCACAAAATGAAATGAATTGTAAAGATTTCACTTTACCACCTCTAAGAATCACAATGTTCTTAGTTGTAGCCACTATTATCAATCATTGCCACTCGATCTCAAACACCATAGGAAACTACCACTTCCATTGGAATTTTCCTTAGACATTATCTGTTTTAGGCAAAAAATGGAAATGGAACATTGATGACATGTTTCCCCCCATAATGTGAAATTTCCACATATGAACAATGAGAAGAAAATTGTATCTAAGACATACTACTAACCAGATCTTGCTAGTTAGATCTTGTTGCACATGGTCACCATTTCAAGTGAACATATTCACAAGCGGACCATATTTCAATGAAGTATGACAATCAAAGGATCACGTCAGTTAGAGGATCACTGACAGTCATTTGCGCTCCAACACAACTCTTTTCTAGCATCAAGAACCATACAAAATAAGAACACTAAAATGAAACACATCATGCACAACTAAAAGTAAATGCACAATAAAATGTGCCACCAAACCTTGATGTGGCCCTATCATAGATGACTGATGAGAGGTCATTGATTGACCTCTAACCTCTTATGCCTCCATCCTTTAATTTCATGTTGCTAAATCATCCTTATTTATATTTGAGGCTCAAAATGCAAATATTTTTTATCTACATGATGAAGCTCTGAATTTAACGAAAAAACCCACTTCTTATGATTTTTTGGAAGTGACAAGGACTGAGAGGGGGCGTGAATAAGTCCCTAATAAAAACCTTTTCAACTTTTATACTTCAAACATTAAACACATATCCTCATGAACCACATACATTAATGATTGATCATAATCAGATTTGATTCACCATGAAATATACTTTACCAAAGCAAGGATTCATGCATACATATCAATAGAACATAAGATATACTCAAAACCTTTCTTTATTGATATTTAAATTAGATCACAACATATGATGTCTTCATAAATACAACAAGTTACAATAAAGTGATATCAATGCAATCAACTATGCCTCTTAAATACACAAGATTATATTCCTCTTTTGCATAAGACTTCATCTCACAATCAGAACTAAAAATACTTCAAAAACCTACAAATGACATCAACATGCTCTGAATATAACTATCAACACAAGATATCAACTCTTCTCTCATTCATCAACTTGCCATCAAAGAAACTTCACCATCCTTTTCTTCACTCAAATCTTCCTCATGAAAATACCACCAACTACTAACCTAGAATGGAATTCTAAGGGTTTTAGGCTAGGCCTAAGGGGTTTTTCTTTGCATCAAAATTTTCTTCAAAACAAGATAAAAGGGGTTCCAAAAGATTTTCAAATTTACACCCAAAACATCACTTATATAGGCGCTCCTTCATTAAAATTCAAAAGAGGTTAGTTTCCCTCATTTATCACGACCATACCAACTTAAAAACATCCCATAAGAATCACCACAATAGTCGCATATGACCCAAGTAGGTCAGCCAAGCCAAAATCTACCCACCATGCAACAAAAATCCTAAAAACCCCATCACTGGGATGAGAAAAAAACCCTCATGCCAAAACTATTTTTAGTCAAGCTCTACAAATCAACACATGATTAATATGACATTTAAACATCATCCATGGTTGCAATTTACATGAACCAATCAGATTATTTCATTTAATGGGCCCACTGGCTCATAACCTTCTCAAAACACCTGTTTTTAGCACCCTACCTTTACCTTTTGGCCTCAAGACTATCCAAGATGATCTAAAATATGGAATATGAGAACTCGATGGAATTCCGAGAATTTGTAGAACACTTATAAACAAGTTAGACACCATGAAACATTCATATGCTCAAACCACATCAATTTTTGTCCTCGCCAAAACAAGTTGCTCAAAAAGTAGTTTTATAAATCCAATTATTTAACACCCCTAATATAACATTAAAGAGCTAAAAATGTATTAAATGGATTCCAAATTAATCCTTATTCACATTTCAAGTGATATTAAGCATCACCTAATCCATTTCATGCACTAACCAACTCAATATTTCAGTAAAAGTTTTCTTGAAAAGCAAGAAACTTTCTTGCTCATAAAGTGACCTAGAAACCACATCAAATAAACTCATCATTAACCCAAAATTATACCACTGGAAATAATTTTGAATTACCTTTGCATTACATATTATAACTCCTTTCAAATCTAAGTGGAAGGCCTTCAAGCAATCTAATTTCTGCAAACTACCCCAAATCTTCTCTTTGACCAGTCAACATAAATGAAGAATACTTACCATTTAACTGCATCACCATGACCTAAAAACATCATATACATAAAAAAAAAAAAAAAACTCACCTAATCACCATAATGGTCATTTATTTTACAACTCCTTTAAACAACCTTGTCCCGAATTGAAGTTCTTCAGAAAATGACCTGTTTGAGAGGGGTCTATCGACACTAAAATTTTCCTCCATAATTTCTATTTCATTAATGTATGTATTAGGAATAGGATGTTGTTAAGTATAATTAGTAGTAGCGTTTGATAGAAGATAACGGCGCCATCAGTACGGTGTCGCCAATAATGTGGAGTATGGTAATAGTCAAAGTACAATAGGAATGTTGTAAAAAGTAAATATTTGTCGTAAGTGGTCCGGTAATGTTAAAATGTCAAAGTTTGGGTAATTAGAGAAATAGGGTCTACATGATTAGGAATTAGAAATATTATATTGGTAATAAGGACAAGGAGTGAGGTCATAAATATTTTGTGTATTTTATTTGTAAAAAGTCTAAAAATGTGGAACCCATGTAAAATGATAAGGTTTATCTTATCTTAAGAGATAAGCTTACATGTACAGATAAGAGTTAAGGTATGGAATATGATTCGTCAGAGTGGATTTCTTATCCTATCTTAGAGATAGGATGGATAAGCCTAGAAGTTCTATAAATAGAGAGGCCACCCCCCTCATTTAGCATAGAAAGAAGCAGTGAGAAATATTGTAAGAAGTGTGCAAAGGAAGTCATCAGTTAAAGGTGTGTTGAAGAAGCCATCAAGAGGTGTAATTGTAAAGTTTCTCCCATAGTCTTGTTGAAGCACCTCATGGGTGAGATTGTAACAATTTCGTGTTAATATTATAATTTACTTTGATATTTCAGATTTGTCATCATTCCGTCTTATCATAGTCGATGGTATTCTTGTGTTCGGTTGTTGTTTTGTTTCCAGATTACATCCACTAAACTAAAGGTTGTGCATTAGTAAATAATCATAGCACGAGGAGTTCCCGGTGAAGAATTATCATAGTGCTGGATTGGTGTTGACATTTTGGTTCCGTTGCCGAGACCATTCCTCGTTGGTGAATTTTCTGGAGAGATATTCCCACTTAGTCAAAAATCAATTGGAGGATAACCTTGTTTTTACTGTGCATAGTAGTTACTGTGGTAAAGTCATTTTTACCGTGAATAGTAGTTACCATGACAAAGTCATTTTTTTTGTAGATAGTATTTATCACAGTAAAGTCACTTTTTACCGTGAATAGTATTTACCGCAGTAACTTCACTTTTTACCGTGAATAGTATTTACCACAGTAAAATCAGTTTTTACCGTAGTAAGTCAAGTTTTACCATAGTTTACCGTGGTCATTTCTATAGTAATTCCAATTATTTGTGCACATAAGTCTTGTTGATTGTACTTGTGGGTGGGTATTTCACGGTGGTTACTTTTGAAAATGGGAAAGATTCCTGTTTTTTCAGCTCAATCTAATGAAGATGCTTCTTCTTTCATTCAAGAGTTTAAGCGATCTTGTATTTGTAATGGCCTTATAAGAAGGGAACAATGGACTGGAATTTTTTCCTACCTTTTTGGATGGTTCCGCACTTAGGTGGTTTAAAACACTAGGTGATAATGTGAAAAACTCATGGGATTTATTAACTGAAAGTTTTCTTGAAGAATTTGGTGAACAACAGAGATATGCAGACCTCATGATCGAGATCACAAAGCTATCCCAAGGAGAGAAGGAGAAGATAAGGGATTATCATGCTCGTGTTCTAGAGCTAAGGAGGAAGCTCGATGCCCAGATCTGGAAGGAAGGACTAGCGGATGGGTTGATGAATGGCATGGATAATCTCCTCTGTAAGCACTTCATTCTTGGGATGAAGCCGGAGATCAGACAACGAGTGAAGTATGACTGCCCAGCTACCATTGAACAAGCAAAGGAGATTGCAAGAAGGCAAGAAGAAAGCATGGAAGAGGAGCCCAAAGAAATTGTTGCTAAAGTAGAGCCTACACCAGCACCTTTGGTCCAGAATCCACAACCACTCCCAGTGAGCACAAATATTTCTCCTAGTACATCTATTGAGTATGAAGATCTGCTCAAAAATATGGGTCAGTTAACTATTAATCTTCTTCAAGGAAAGAAATTTAGTTCTCAGGGAGGAGATAGAGGTCCAAAAAGAAATATTTCTAAAGTTGGTTTGTTATGGTTGTTATAAAAAGGGTCATTATAAGTATAATTGTCCAGATAGAGCTTCTACATCTGGTACAAGAGATAATGATAAAGGAAAATCACCTGTGAATTCTCTTGATGTAGTAGATAAGAGTAGAAATAATGAAGTAGATGTGTTTGTAACAAAAAGAAAGAAAAAGATAATCAAGATGGAACTGATCCTAAGAAGATGAAAGGAGAAACTAGTAAGAAACATAGGAGAAGAAAGTTGGGTGTGCAGGATTTTCTGATTTCACAGGGGCAAGGACCATACTCCATCTTGGAAGATCTTTCCAAAAGGCCTGCAAATATTACATATGGTCAACTCTTGGCTATGTCTTCTGAGAAGAGGCGGGAGTTGCAAGGTGGACTCAATGCTCGAAGAAGGAAGGAGGTTGAGGTCCCTGTTTTGGAGGCAAAGGCAGATCCCTATGCTCCACAAGCTGAGGTATTATGTAATGGTATTTCAATTCATGATGTCTTAGTTGATGGAGGTGCTGCAGTTAATGTAATGACCAAGTCTGTAATGAATATGTTGGGTTTAAAAATTGATCACCCTTCAACACTTATGTTAAGGTCATTAAATAAGGGAAAAACTAAACCAGAAGGTGTAGTTTCAAATGTGGAAATATCTGTTATGGGTGTTGTATGTGTGGTAGACTTTCAGGTGATGAAAAATGGTACTGTTGCGTACCCAATGTTGCTGGGAAGACCATGGCTAAGGAGAGTTCATGCAAGAAACTACTGGAATGAAGGTTTCATGACACTTGGACGTGGTAGAGAGAGGGTGAAGATAAATGTGATCCCTCGACATCATAAGGCAGAACCTGTGGATTCAAGTGATGAAACTGATGATTGGACATCCTCTGATTACTCTAGTACCAGTGAAGTGGACACTGAAGATGAAGAAAGCGAGGTGGATGTTTCAGTCATGGATATCCTGCCAGTCACACCAACTCATGACCCCATAAAATTATCTGAAGAAGAAGAAGTTGATGATCGTCTCCAACAAATAAAGATTGGTGTTGTTGTGATGGAGACTGAGAAATAATCCTACCTCCAGATCTTTCGAAGGTACATACACCTATTCACTTTTGATTACAAGGAACTCTGTCAAGTAAGTTGGGTAGAACATTTTATTGAGCTGGTAGATGGTGTTAAGCCCATAAATCAAATGCCATATAAAATGAATCTTAATTTTCCAAGACTGTAAAAGAAGAAATAGATAAGTTGCTTGATGTAGGATTCATATTTGCTGTGGAGAATTCAGAATGGGTTTCTCCCATTGTGATCTCAATAAAAAAGGATGGGAAGCTACGCATTTGTGTTGATTACAGGAAGCTCAATAAGGCAACAAAGAAGGATCATTACCCTCTTCCATTTTCAGATCAGATCCTAGACGAAGTAGCTGGCCAGGAGTGCTATAGTTTTGCTGATGGATATAGCGGCTACAACCAAGTTCGTATAGCAGAGAAAGATCAGCTGAAGACCACGTTCACCACTCCTTGGGGAACGTTTGCTTATAGAGTTATGCCTTTTGGGTTGTGTAATGCTCCAGCGACATTTCAGCGCTTGATGAATAGGGTGTTTGAACCCTACATTGCGAACTTCATCAGAGTATTTCTGGATGAATTTTGCATCTATGGGAGCAAGATGGACCACTTGCTCCAGGTGGAGATAACATTTCAAAGGTTAGATGAAGCACAAGCCCTCACTAAACCCTACAAAGTGTGTCTTTGGATGTTATAAATGCGTTTTGTTAGGGCATGTTGTATCTAGAGATGGTATTGGTACTGATCCTGATAAAAATTCAAAAATCAAAGAGTTACCATTTCCTATGAATAGAAGTAAGTTGAGATCATTTTTAGGCCATGTGGGTTACTATAGAAGGTTTATCAAGAATTTCTCAAAGATTGCACAGCCACTAACCCAGTTCTTGAAGAAGGATGTTACTTATGAACCAGAAAATAAGGCGCATGAAGCTTTTGAACAACTGAAGGAAGCCCTGGTGTCTTCACCTGTTTTGAAGAATCCAGATTGGAGCAAGCCATTCATTGTGTACACTGATGCCTCAGATGCAGCATTGTGGGCATATAGAGCAACATCAAAGTCAGCAACAGGATACTCCCCATTTCAGTTGGCCTATGGCATTGATTCAGTTCTTCCTATTGAGTTTGATATTCCCACTGGGAGAGTTATGAAAAATGAAAGGATGGGTGAAAGTGATTCAGTAAAAGGAAAGGTTGGTACATCTTCATTTGCTAGAGGAAATGAGGGAAATAGCAAAGGATACAAGCCATAAAAAGAAATTGAAGCAGAAGGAGTACTTTGATCAAAAGATTCAATGGTCTCCATTTCATGTGAATGACTTGGTCCTAGTATATGATTCCAGATACAAAAAAAGAAGACAAAGAAAATTTCTTCCAAAATGGATGGGGCCCTACAAAATAGCAGCTGTGCATGAAAATGGTACGTACCGACTGGAGGAATTGGATAGCACTCCCATTACGAAATGGGTCAACCACGACAAGTTGAAGATTTTCCAAGCACCAGAATAGTCTACTCCGAGGACGAGTAGAAGCTAGGAAGGGGAAGATGTCGACACTAAAATTTTCCTCCATAATTTCTATTTCATTAATGTATGTATTAGGAATAGGATGTTGTTAAGTATAATTAGTAGTAGCGTTTGATAGAAGATAACGGCGCCGTCAGTACGGTGTCACCAATAATGTGGAGTACGGTAATAGTCAAAGTACAATAGGAAATGTTGTAAAAAGTAAATATTTGTCGTAAGTGGTCCCGGTAATGTTAAAATGTCAAAGTTTAGGGTAATTAGAGAAGTAAGGTCTACATGATTAGGAATTAGAAATATTATATTGGTAATAAGGACAAGGAGTGAGGTCATAAATATTTTGTGTATTTTATTTGTAAAAAGTCTAAAAATGTGGAACCCATGTAAAATGATAAGGTTTATCTTATCTTAAGAGATAAAACTTACATGTACATATAAGAGTTAAGGTATGGAATATGATTCGTCAGAGTGGATTTCTCTATCATATCTTAGCGTTAGGATGGATAAGCCTAGAAGTTCTATAAATAGAGAGGCCACCCCCCTCATTTAGCATAGAAAGAAGCAGTGAGAAATATTGTAGGAAGTGTGCAAAGGAAGCCATCAGTTAAAGGTGTGTTGAAGAAGCCATCAAGAGGTGTAATTGTAAAGTTTCTCCCATAGTCTTGTTGAAGTACCTCATGGGTGAGATTGTAACAATTTCGTGTTAATATTATAATTTACTTTGATATTTCAGATTTGTCATCATTCCATCTTATCATAGTCGATGGTATTCTTGTGTTCAGTTGTTGTTTTGTTTCCAGATTACATCCACCAAACTAAAGGCTGTGCATTAGTAAATAATCATAGCACGAGGAGTTCCCGGTGAAGAATTATCATAATGCCGGATTGGTGTTGACAAGTCGACTCATCACTACACCCTCTATCATACCTTTCTAGAGACCCAGAGGATTCCTCTATTTTCCAATAATCATCCATATAATAGCAATAAATTCTATCCACTTAGGATCATTTTCTCTCCTACCACTTTTGAGCTAGGGTTTCAAACTCATAAAAAATTGTTTACCTTCCTAACATTTGTTCATAAAAATGTGACAATTAAATGACCTAATTATTTTTTAAAACCTTTTATACTCAATGTAGAAACATACCTGAAAGCCACAAGGTCCCATGCAAAGCACACAATTCAGGGTGAGCATCAAAAGATCTAATTCGAGCTGGAAATGACCTTGTTCTTGACCATGTTTCACCAAAAGTGACATAACATGCAAAATACTCATCATGGAAACCTAAAAATTTTCCCACATAATCATGACACACCCTACTAACATCTCCAATCAACACCATGTCACAAATAGTTCTCAATATTTCTAGCTATTGATATTTGTATAGTCAACCCTTAGGGTTTTGCACTGTAAAGGCTAGGGTCAACTAAAATAACACTATAAATCACCATATAAATAATACAAAAGGACCTAACATACCTTTTAAATCATGATTCAACTACCTACATACATCCATGAGATCATATAACTCTGTAACTCAATCTTGTGCCTTCTAACAACCATACCTGGCCCAAATGAGCACATGAAACATGATCACCAACATGTATTTGCATCCTGAAACTTATGTGAGTGCCAAATCAATCCCAAAACATGCTCTAAATCATGCCAAAATGCTTCTCAAGTCACCAAAAAGATCATACCACCATGCACTGTCGCCTAGGCTAGCTAGGTCACTTGAATATGCTTGCTAGAACAAGCAATTTTCACTTAATCAACATGTGTAACCAAGAACATACCTAAATCTCCATCTCATCATCACTCTGAGCATCATTTTAATCCACTCCATAATCCAATTTTACATTAATGACGTTTTTCATCAATGACAACACCTATACCACAACATGTCAACAATCTCCCCATTTGTCATTGATGGAAAACCACTTGAACTTCTTTCCCTTTTTACATTAATGAAAAAGGAATACTTGTACCAACATGTTCTTCATATTCCTCGACTTCATAGGATTATCATTTGGTTATAAACATCAACCAAAGGTCTCATTCTAGTTCACAAACAAGAGATTCTTCACAAAATTTTGATTTTTGACCAATTTTCAAGCAAGAAAGCACTATGCTCCCCCTAGAAAAAGCACATAAAACACCTAAACATGCCAAAAATCATGAATAAAACATCATCATACCTCTAATTTGGGATAAAATACAATCATCCACCTTCTAAGCATGAAAAACTTGCCATTTCACTTCTAAACTTTGTTTTTCCCTCCATGAGATCATTGTACCAGACATATACTTGAAGCATACTCTTCATGAACATGCCAAAAATGGTGAATAAGTACCAATAAATACACTTTAACTTCATCCTTGAGCTAACTCAGCTTGAGAAGACATAATTTTGGCTTTATGTCTTTTTCTTCTTAGCATTGCTCAATCATTTGAACTAATTTCCCTAAACAAACACCTCGATGCATTATATGCCAACTTTGATAAGCTCAAGAACACAATGCACATCATCAATATGAAATCCACAACTCCCCCTAGACTTAGACCATTCATATATAGTAGAAAAACACATAAACAAGCTTCTTACCTTGCACTCTTGACTTGGATGACTGGCAAACATTTGAGCACATCCCTAAAGCATTTACTCAGTCTTTGACAGTCATAAATAGATGAGATAGTGCATTCATGAAACATGATTAGATTGACTTTGGTGAAAACAACCACATCATACCTTGTACACTTAGGAATCATTAAACCATCTTCAAAAAACACAAATTCATGCTCCCCCTATCATGATTATCCTTTTTGCATACCTAAGCATCATCTTTCTCTTCATACAACATTGTAGCAACACATTAGATCCACTTAAGTCTAAGTGTAGAAACAAAATTTGGGTCACACTCCCTTGTGTCCTTTTTTGAATAGTCATCCTGACGTGTTAACCTAAACACGACCCCTTTACCACATATTCATATTAATTTAGTTGTTTACAATTGAATTAATACCCATCCTCACATAATTTATTAATTTAATTACTTTAATTAAATTAATTTACACATCACCCAGCCACATTACCTAGACACCTCACCATGGATTTGTTCTTAGCCTATTAATTAACTAAGACTCAGTCTTCATTTATCTTAACTACTTGAGACTTAGTCTAACCCTAACATTAAATTCCTATTCTTTATCCAATAGTATGCCCACTTATCTAAGCGTTAACCACCACTTTAGACTCGGACCAACAGAGAGATCTTGCCCAAAATAGCCAAGATCTCCTATGTTTGGTAAACCTAGGATATCTCACCTTAACTAACGTCGAATAACCCTCAACCAATGCCAATCACCTTGACCGTCATCAGTCACCATATATACAATTTCGCAACCTTTTTCCCAGGTTGGTCACTTCGAGTTTTGGGAGAGAGATATCTACATTCAAGCGCAAACCAGATTTTTCTCAAGTATCAAGATGATAGGATACATCTAGCCAGAGACCCAAGCAAGTACCAGGACTGATATGAAGGAATAAGTATTCACGATAACATTCTGGGAAGCAATGTCACGACATTGACCACCAGGTTCCCAGATCGACCATCACTTCCTTCACCCACCAATCTTATAGAAACAAGTAAGTGTCTTTGATTTTGTATCATTCATATACTTATTCATTAAGTTCTTTATCTCTCTGTTATTGGACCTTATTACTCCCTGTGTTCAGTCACTTTCATTTTCTAGCTCGTATCCTTATCCAGTCACCACAACCTTCCAGATCCTTATTCCTAACCTCTTACACACTTACGAGTTTTTATCACCTTATCACGAACCCAACCAGTCCCCTTTCATTCTTTGTGCAATCACAGAGAAGCCCAAAACCACCTGTTAATCAACTTTCACCAAATCGCCCCTACCAACGATGGTTACCTTAACCGCCATCAATTTCCCCTTCACCAGCATCAGTCACCAGACCGACGTCAGTTACTTTATCTCTTGCTAAAAAAATTCTAAATTGACCTTGACACCCCAAAGGTCTCACAAAAATATCACCCAAGCCAAATACCCTACCTGAAGCCTCTCCAAAGACCTCCCCATCTCTATGTGCAGACACAGAGAGAACATGGACACCTGTTTCTGATACTTTTACCATTCCCATAGAAACTGAGATCAGTTATCCCTAACCAATATCGTTCGTAGCTAAATCGTCATCGGTCACACCTGACTGACATCGGTTATTGTGTCTGGAAAACTACCTCAAACCAGAAAGCACCCCAATCTCCCAAATCAACCCCAAATTGTACCAAGCCTTACCTAAACCATGTATGTGACTTCCAAATCACCTATCCAACCTGTGACCTAACCTGTGACCTTAAATATTTTAATATCAAAGCATTTAAGTGGATTAAAGTTGATAAGTAATCTAAGATACCTAAATCGGACTACTAGCACTAGATTTGTTTATATGCATGTTCATTTGTTTTATATTGAAATATATATATATATATATATAAACACATATATATATTGGAGTTAGCACACTGGTTGTACAAACAATATATCAGATCTAAGCATACATGCAAATAAAAGTGGATATTCTACCAAAAGAAATACACAAAACAAGAGACATAGATTAACACCATATTTAACGTGGTTCACCATGTGTGGGCTATGTCCACCAAGAAACAAGCCAATATATTATCCAAAGCTTTGACAAGATATACAATTGAAGATTTAAAATCTTCCACACCTCTCAGATGTACAATACTTTCTTTCTCTCAAGATTGTTGCTTCATCACCAAGAATTATCACTCTCACCAACCTTTACAAGTTCTTCTTAATTCTTGTTAATACTTACTTCTAAACCCTAGCTTTCATGCTTATATAGTCGTTTATAGACTTAGGGAACTTAGCCATGCAATTACAATCAATAGATATACTTTAATGTTAAAAATAGATTTAATTCCCGAGAGTTAATTAAAACATCCTCACACAGGTAATTGATGTCTGTTCACCCTAACCAATGTTGGTTCCTCCTTGTCTCACCGATGTCAGTCGTAAGTGACCAATGCCGGTCCCTTCTAACCGATGATGGTTACTGTGTTTTCTAGCAAGTTTTACATTACATGCTAAACCAAATTAATTGAGCTCCACAATTCAACAATATCCTACTTAGAGATTAATTACTGCACCATACCTATACAACATCATTCTTGGATCCTTCCTTAGCTTTGTTTCTTCCTCTTCAAGTCTCAAACTCGAAGACCAACAAAAGTGGAGTGTAGCTCTAACTTCTCCTTTGCTAATGGCTTTGTTAGCATATCCGTAGGGTTCTTACTCATATGAATCTTTTCTAGATTCAACTTTCCATCCTCCAATACCTGTTACATGAAGTGATACCTCAACTAAATGTGTTTCGTTCTTGAATGAAACAATGATTTCTTTGCCAAATGAATTACACTCTAACTGTCTCTGAACAGTTTACAATCACCCTACTCATTTCCCAACTCTTCCATGAATCTACTCATCCATATCATCTCCTTGCTAGCCTCTGTAGCTACAACATACTCTACCTTTGTAGTAAACAAAGCCACAACCTTCTGCGATCCTAAAATCCAGCTAACTGTTGTCCCACCTACTGTGAAAATATATCCAGTAGTGCTTCTTCTACCATCCAGATCTCCAGCCATATCTGAATCAACATAGCCACATAATGAAATATCTGAACCTCCATAGCATAACTGCATGCTAGATGTCCCTTTCAATTATCTGAGTATCCATTGCACCGCTTTCCAATGCTCTTTACCTGGATTGACCATATATCTACTCACAACTCCCACTGCCTGTGCAATGTCTAGTCTGGTACAAACCATAGTATACATGAGACTCTCAATTGTTGAAGCATATGGCACTTATGTCATGTATTTTACCTCCTCATGTGATGATGGAAACTGATCTTTGCTCAATTTGAAGTGTCCAGCCATAGGTGTACTAACAAGTTTTGCATTCTGCATGTTGAACCTTTCTAACACCTTGTAGATATAATCTTCCTGAGACAAATACAATTTCTTGTTTTTATCGTCTTTATGTATTTAGGTGCCAAGGATTATTTTTGCAGCTCCTAAATCCTTCATAGCAAACATGTGAGCTAGCTTTCTCTTAAGCTCACCAATGTCCTGCATACTAGATCCTACAATAATCATATCATCCACATACAATAAAAAAATAATATAGCTCCCATTTTCAAGCTTCTTGAAATAAACACAATGGTCAGATTCACATCTCAAGTAACCATGCTCTTGCATAAAACTATCAAACCTCATGTACCATTGCCTTGGAGCTTGCTTGAGCCCATATAGGCTCTTTTTAAACCTGCACACTAATTTTTCCTTACCCTTGACTTCATACCCAAGCAGCTGATGCATATAAATCTCTTCATCCAAATCATCATGAAGGAAAACCATCTTCACATCTAGTTTCTCTAAATACAAATCTTTGATTGTAACTAAAATCAATACAGTACAAATAGAAGTCATCTTAACAACAGGAGAAAATATTTCACCAAATTCAATACCTGCTTTCTGTATAAATCCCTTTACTACAAGCCTTGCCTTGTACCTTTTTTGTCCACCCTCTTCTTCCTTAATCATGTAAACCCACTTGTTCTTCAATGTTCTCTTACCTGCTAGAAACTTAACCAAATCCCAAGTCTGGTTCTGTTCCAAGGAGTCCATCTCCTCATCCATGCCATGCTCCCACTGGACGTGGGTCTTATCCTGCATTTCTTCCTCAAAGCTCTATGGTTCACCATTATCAATCAATAATAAATAAAATAGAGAAGGTGTAAATATTTCTGGAGGTTTACTTACCCTTTGTGACCTTCTCACAGGAGTTTGGGGTACCGGAGGCTCAATCTAGACCTCCTGGACATTTGTATCCAAATCTGACAGTGACCTACACCAGTCACCTCTAATTGACATCGGTTTTGCTAACCGATGTCGGTTTGGATCTTCTGTAACTGATACCGGTTCTGTTGACCGATGTTGGTCATGGGTAAACTGACACCGGTTACTATGTAACCCTGTAGGTAATACTTTTAAATCCAAGAGTTCATTTTTATTCACAAACTTCTCAACTGGTTCATCCTTGGGTACCAAAATTTGATCCCTGTACATTCTCTTTTCATTCCATTCAACATCATGACTCCTAATAATTTTAGAATTCTCTAAATCCCAAAAATAGAAACTGAAATCACCAGATCCATAACCAATGAAAGTGCATCTCTTGGATTTTGCATCCAACTTTTTTCTATTTTCCTTATCAACATGCACAAAAGCTTCTGAACCAAAAAAATTAAGAAAAGAAAGATCTACCTCTTTTCCGGTCCAAGCTTCCTCTGGTATTCCTCCATCTAGTGAACTTGAAGGCCCATGATTAATCAAATAAACCATTGTATCAACTGCTTCTACCCAAAACTGTAAGGGAAGTCCAGAATGTATCCTCATACTTCTAGCACGTTCCATGATTGTCTTGTTCATTCTTTCTACAACACCATTCTCTTGTGGTGTTCTTAGAACCATTCTTTCTCTACGTATCCCATTCACTGAACAATAATCATTGAAATCCTTGCTACAGTATTCACCACCATTGTCAGATCTAAGGCACTTTAACTTAGAATTTGATTCATTCTCAACAAGGGCTTTCCATCTTTTAAAAGTCTCAAAAACATCAGATTTATGTTTAATACAATAAACCCATACCTTTCTTGTAGCATCATCAATGAAAGTAACATAATATTGAGATCCTCCATGAGAAGCTACCTGAGCTGGTCCCCACACATCTGAGTGTACAAGCTCCAATTTCTGCTCCTTCTTAGTTGCCCCAAATTTGAGAAATCTCACTCTCTTTTGCTTTCCAAAGATACAATACTCACAGAAATCAAGATCTAAATCTTTCAAATCTGATAACTTACCCTTAGCCTTTAAGATTTGCATTCCTTTTTTACTCATATGGCCCAGCTGGTTATGCCACATGCATGCATCTGAATCTGAAGTAGATAATGCAGAAAAGGAATCAGTAACACAGGTAGATAAATATAACGTTCCTACCTTCTTACCTCTTGCCACAACAAAATCACCCTTGGTGACTTTCCAAGAGTCTCATGTAAAAGTAACCATGTAACCATATTCACCTAGTTGCCCTACAGAAATAAGATTCCTCCTGAGGCTTGGCACATGCCTCACATCTTTCAATACCCATGTATTTCCATTCTACAATTTTAGATGAACTTCCCCTTTACTAGTAATACTGCAAGGTTCATCATCACCCAAATAAACATGCCCAAAATTACCCTGGACATAATTTCTGAAATAACCCTTATTAGGGGTTGTATGGAAAGAAGCTCCTGAATCTAAAACCCATGATTCAATTCTATTATCTAAAGAAAGAATAAGAGCATCTTGCATTACCTCTGATGTAGCAAGATTTGCTTCTTTACCTTTGTCTGGTTGTTGGTTCTCTTTGTCCTTTGACCAACAATCTTTCTTTGCATGTCCTTTCTTTCCACATTTCCAACAAGTAATTCCCTTACTTCTGGATTTAGATCTGCTATCCCTTGACTTTGATTTCCCATTACTCTTATTCTTGGATCTCTCCTTCTGCCTACCCCTGCTTTCTACATTCAAAGCATTCCCAGATGATGATTCCTTTGTACTTTTCCTATGAATTTCTTCATTCAAGATTATACTAACCACATCATCAAACTTCAAAATATTATTAGCAGATGCTGTATTACTAACAGCCATTACCAAGTTATCCCAACTATCAGGCAAAGAACATAAGAATAAAAATGCTTTCACTTCATCATCAAATGGTATATCAACCAATTTTAACTGATTTACAATAGATCGGAAATCATTCAAATGACTAGATGTAGATCCACCTTCATGCATTTTAGAACTAAATAGTTTCTTCATCAAATAAATTTTATTTGAAGCACTAGGTTTTTCATATAAATTAGCAAGAGATTTCATTAACCCTACCATAGAAGTCACTTCTGTAATATTGGAAGCCACAGATGCTGTCAGGCTCAATCTTATAGATCCCAAAGCTTTTCTATCAAGAATCTTCCATTCTTCATCAGTCATCTTTGTAGGTCTAGACTTCTCATCCAACGGTAAATACAAATCTCTTTGATACAAATAATCCTCAATATGCATCTTCCATAATTGATAATTTCAACCGTCAAATTTCTCTACCTTGTATTTGTTTTCTTCTGCCATTGTTGTAGCTCCCACTCAATCAGAAAACCCTCTGTGAGTAAATATGTCAACACATAAAAACCCTCAAACAAATCTCTGATACCAGTTGTTAGGGTTAGCACACCGGTTGTACAGACAATATATCAGATCTGAGCATACATGCAAATAAAAGTGGATATTCTACCAGAAGAGATACACTAAACAAGAGACATAAATCAACACCAGATTTAACATGGTTCACCCAGTGTGGGCTACGTCCACCAAGAAACAAGTCAATCTATTATCCAAAGCTTTGACAAGATATACAATTGAAGATTTACAATCTTCCACACCTCTCAGATGTACAATACTTTCTTTCTCTCAAGATTTTTGCTTCATCACCAAGAATTTTCACTCTCACCAACCTTTGTAATTTCTTCTTAATTCTTTTTAATACTTACTTCTAAACCCTAGCTTTCTTGCTTATATAGTCATTTATAGACTTAGGGCACTTAGACATGTAATTACAATCAATAGATATACTTAAATGTTAAAAATAGATCTAATTCCCGAGAGTTAATTAAAACAACCTCGTATAGGTAACCGACATCGGTTCACCCTAACCGATGTCGGTTCCTCCTTGCCTGACCGATGTCGGTCCTAGGTGACTGATGCCGGTCCCTCCTAACCGATGACAGTTACTATGTTTTCCAACAAGTTTTACATTACATGCTAAACTAAAGTAATCTGAGATACCTAAATCAGACTATTAGCACTAGATTTCTTTATGTGCAAGGGAGTTCATGCAGTCAACTTGGATTAGGAAATCAAAACGTGTGCACAACCTTCAACCGACATCACAACAGGTATTCCTCCTTGACCTATCACCCCTTATCCGTTTCATTAATTTGTGAACAATTCAGTGATATATTTTGGCACGCCCAGTGGGACCCATCCTGGGTTCCTTGCATTCATTCATTCTTTATGAACTGTTGTATGTTTGGTTCTTTAAAAAAAGGAAGTCAACATTAAATATTCTCCTTAGGATTCTTCTCTTTCTTCTATTTGTCTAAGTGACATTTGTATTTCGGGACTAAAAAGAATCATTCTTTTTCTTCTTGCATTTACATTAGTTAAAGTCATTCTCTTTCATATTCACTCTATGTTTACATCGAATATCACATTTTGATTTGGGTTCTAAAATACTTGCATTTCATACTTCTATGCTTGTATTTTTAGCTCACATTAAAATTAAGGGCAACCTATACACTGGAAGTCATGCCTAGGTGATGGTTGACATAATTGAAGTGAAGAGCACTTTCTCTTCTCTCTCTCTTTGCCAAACTACAAAAATATAAATTCACACATCTTCTTAAAACAACACCTTACCTAGCAGAAGTTGTCAATGATCACACGATCAAAGGATTGACAGTGGGGGCCCAACTAGTTTCTCTGTCCAGTCATTAACTCAAAGAAAGGACCGCCCCCACCAAAACATAACCTGAAACCACCCTTATATTTTATCTCTTCAGAGGACACCTTCCCAACCAAAAACTGTGTTCTGGTTCATAAAGTCAGTCTAAAATAGCATAAGCTAAAACATAAAATTCACTTTTAAAATTGCATGTTTTTCTTAGCTTTTCTTGAGCTGTGAGATTGTGTTCTTCATTTTCTTCCTCCTTTCACACTCCATCATCATAGTTGGTGTATTTTGAATGTTTATGAGTGTGTCAGGATCCATTACAATCATACTCAGTTTTTCTGGGTTGATATTTCATTTGATTTAATTCACAAAAATCAATTTTTCTTCACTTTTTCAAATTTCACAGTGACCAATGTCGGTCTAGCAAGCATCATCGGTTTACATCTTCCCATCATCAATTTACCTAACCATTGTCAGCTTCCAGCTCTTTTTGGTCATTCTACCAAAAATAGCATTCATCACATCTTTTGTTCTTTTTTAAGTTCTCAGGACATCATCATACCCCCATAATTTTAAAAATCACAGTCAAATACAACTTCTTTATTTCATTTTCATCAGTTTTGTCTCATTTGTAAAACTGTTGATTTCTCACAGTAACCGGTATCAGTTTCCCTAACCATCATCGGTCACCCTATAACCGTCGTCGGTTAACCTAACTGTTGTCGGTTCCTTTGTTTTAATTTTTAATTAAAACACCGACCAGTTTCACCTCCCGGAATCTATTCTCCTCCATTTTTGTTGTTTTTATGTGTCATTTATAGAGAACACTTTTACCAAGTCTATGTTAATTCACATGATTTTGACTCGTAACCAAGACAACACCTTTGTGTTTCACACTAGCCTTCAGCCTCTCACACCTAGCCCATCACTGCCTTTCATCCTATTGCCTATGTATCCAACTCATCCCATCACCATTAATACCCATGATGAGGAGCTCGTAAGACTCCTTGACTAGAATCCCACTGCCATAAAATATTATCTCACCCACTCATCTACCCGGGACTCTTTGGGACAGCTAGTATATGACATACTCGTGTTTATCCCTCCTGCCCTCTCCCCCACTCCTGTGTTAGCTACCACTAGCTTGGCATTACCCTCATCCATCTTACCACCTATGGTGTCTCAACTAGACCCAACATCCTCTATAACTGTTGCACCTATGACATCTATCCCACCCATGGTGTCAATTATTTCTTCGTCAGCCTCCCTGAGCATAGCCCCATTTGCACCCTTTACCTCATATGTACTAGTTATGTCACAACCACCCCTGATGTCGGCAACCCGTACCCCATTCCAAAACCTTGTCATTTCCATACCACAGTATCTACCACCAATTACCACAAGATTCATTACGAATACCCCACCTACTTATATATATCACCAACAACCCCCAATCTCGTATATCACCTATTCGGATACCTTCCTCCTGCATCTATTCCCCCTTCACAGTTCTCATACTCAGCACCACCATATACTAGGATGTCATCCACATCATGCATCCATCATCAACCTCCTTATACCACAAGGGGTGCCCAATCGTCACACCACCAATGACCTTATAAAGATGATGATGGAAAATATGAAAACATTAGAAGCATTAGTATCTAGCTCTTGAAACTCTTTAACCTACGATGAAATATGCAATGAGCCCATCCATCTATCTATTCCCATTCGCCCATACCCTGTGCATTGGGAAATTCCCAAATTTAACTGGTTTAACAATAAAGAAGACCCACAACAACACTTTCAGTCTTTCAAACATGGGTGTTATCTGATCGCCCACGACGATACTTTACTCCTACAAACATTCCCCATGTCCTTAACAGGACCCACTTTAGACTGGTATAGTGGTTTGCCTCGACATTCCATTTACTCATTTAATCAAGTGGCTCAAGCCTTCTTGGACCATTTTTAAATTAATATCATCAAGAAGGTCACTATGACCGACTTGTACTCAACTCGACAATATGACAACGAGTCTATCACTGATTTTGTCACTCGTTGGCGAAGCCTCATCAACCAATTAACATTCCAGTTACCTCAAAATGAGCTTATAGAGTTGTTCACTAGAGCTTGTGCTAGGCACATCTCACCAACTCTGCAAGTACAAACCTTTCATACCTTCGACGAAGCATTTACCATGGCACGAAAACTGGAAATTTGTGCCATTGAAGAGAAGAAAATTCAATCGCGTAACAAAAATTCCATGTTCAAATCAAATGATGCCTCTTCATCTTCAAAGCCTCAAAACAATTATTCAAAAGCTAAAGGATCTGCTAATGCGGTAGTTCTCAAAGCTTGCCCATCTCACCCATCTAACCAAGCAAAATCTTCCTCTAATATTTTTTCTCGTTCAAACTTTTCAGTTCAAACAGAAGAAACGAAAGTACACTCCAATTGGAGAGCCCTATTCTTCAGTCTTAGAAAATCTTCTTAAGGCCGGAGCCATTGCACTTCCACCTATAAAACCACATACTAGTTTTGACCCCACTCGTCCTATGCTTGCATGGTATAAGGAACACGATTATTGTAACTATCATCGCGTCAAAGGCCATAGCGATGGTAATTGCATAACCTTCAAAAACATTGTCCATGAAATGTTAGATAATGGAGATCTCATCCTAGACAACCCAAACACACCGTCAAATCAAAACTTGCATATCTTTAAGAATTTGTTCCCTAACCATACACCATCATCTAATCAAAATGGTGAACCTTCAACCAATGACAACAATGTCCGTGAAGTTCACGTTGTTTTTGAAGTCGTACCAACCATTCCTCAATTTCCTCCTATCCCCTCTATCGAGGAGATTCTAGCACGAGCTCCTCTACCCACAGAGGAGCCAACCTCATCTACTCCTTCACCCACAGAGGAGTCCCCTTCATCTCCCCCTTCACCCAAGGAGGATTCCACAATTTCTGCCAATGCCATTTCACCATCTACCTCGCAACCTAACAAAAAATAAACGGTATTAATTCTCTAACCCATGGGAGAATCATCCTCACTTTCTTCTCCACCAAAAGAAGAATCTACCTCACCCCACCTTGTCATCTCTCCTACCCATGGGGGATCCTTTAGACGTTTCATTTCCTATTGGTGATAATTCCCCATTAGCATTCTAGGATCCTGTTGATCTGCTCTCGGTTCTTTTACCTACAGAGTCTGAGGCTAACTAGTTCCCTGTCTCACAGACATATTTTACAGGGATTTCCACTAAACCAATGACATCTCCTCTTACAATAGTACCATTTTCATGCCTGGTTGACCACTTGGATTATGTTGATAATTCCATGCTTTGGGGACACCTTCAGTTACCCTTTTCAACCCAAATGTAGATGTCACTTATTGATACCTCCACGATCTATCCGAAGGTATTTCAAGTGACCAAATCAACCATGACCATGCCTATTGAAATGGCTTCTTCTTCATCACCCTTGCCTACATCCAAACCTTTAACCACAACCAAACCCATTCCTATGCCTAAGAACCTACCTGCACCTAAATATTCTCCCATATCTAGACCTATCACTACCCTGGGTGTCATGTTGACATCAAGCCTTGTCCATCCACCCATCAAATTGGACTTAGCCACATCCTCCTAAGCTCACATAAAAATCAATCCTCCACCTAAAAAGAAGACCCAACTTTTTAGGCCGCACACACCAGTTTCACCCACCACACCTTTGTCACCTTCGCCCCTTCCATCTATCCTAGGGCCTCACCCGTTGACCTTGGCCAAACAACCACCTATCCAAGGCAAATCAAAAGCATTGCAGCCCACCTCTTCATCAAAATCCTTTATTACAGCCAACCTATCAACGCAGCATACACCTTCACTGTTACCCACATCTTTCTTACCACCTATACCCCCACCAGCTACAATAACCTCATCACTACCTATGAGACTTCCTTCTCTTCAACCTGTACCTTCCACTTTGCCTCTGCCAACAACCTTTACCACACCTCCATTATCACCATGGCTAACCCATGTCTCTTCCGTCATCCGCTTTCCCTTCAGCATCATGTACTCCTCCTTCACCTTTACCCAAGAAGGTGCAACCGAAATTGAAAAACCCACTACCCTCCAAAGAGGTAGTCGAGCCTACAATGCCTTCCATCGCTAGTTCATCTACCACACCCTTACCCAGGAAGGTACAACCCAAGCCTAAAATAGTACCACCTACCAAATCGGTGGTCAAACCTATCCCATCTCCAATTCCACCTCCTGTAGTACCTCACACATCACAATCACCTACACTTCAATCTAGACCAACACTCACCTCACATTGTGATCCATTGGCAGGTTCTTACGCCAACATTCTAGCCAACCTTTTAGAGACCGTTGTCATCACATTCCCCCCCTTAGACCTTATGACCCACTCAAGCCCAAACCAAAAGGGTTTGACGATACTAAAATTTGCACCTACCATCATGTGCCAGGACATGATGTAGAAAATTGTAAGGCTCTAAAAACCGTTCTTCTCCAACTTTGTCCTCCTAAACAAAACTTTGATGATGATGATCTCCTAGACGAGGACCCAGTTCCACCTCCACCTATCACTACACATCCTCACCCACTACCTATTCAGTGACCTACATCACCACCTCCACAACCCTTTTATCCACCTCCAAAATTCAAGATCAACATGGTCCGCATAAGAGAACTCACCAAAATGCCAGTGTGCCCTACTCATTTCGCAAGGTTCTTACCCCACATTAGGTTTTTGTCCATCATGACATTATACTAATCATGACATACCTTCTCCATCCACCTCTCTTCCTCATATTAACATGATCCAAGTTGCCACTCGTGCCCAAAAAGACAAAGGAAAAGAGAAAGCAATTAGCCCATCCGCCAATCCTGTACCCAACATACCATCTGCACCCGTACAAAAATCACCATTAGGGGACCCACATACCCCATTTCTGATGGGGTCACCCATCATACAATGATAAAATAATTGCACCAATCCCCCCTAAAAATGTCTTTGTATGATCTCATCCAAACCTCTGAATCTCATCGACAGGCCCTCATGGAGGTTCTGCAATCCATCAAGGTTTTACCCAACAACCTTACACCTATGGCCTCCATTATTACCCCTCACCATGTGGCCTATCTCACCAAATCATCACCTTCCTTTACACCCCCACCACTCATCAAGTCAGCCGCCCTCAGTTTCTCTAAAGACGAGATTATTCCTCTCTAATCAGATGATCCTAATCTCGCCCTTTTCATTTCTATTTATGTTGATAATATTTGCATCCGACATGTTATGATCAATGGTGGTGTCAACATCAACATCATCTCCTCCCACAAGTACAATCAAATGTGAATCCCTTAAAATTACATGCATAATAACCCAGTTATGTTGCATTCATTCAATGATGCCATCACTTCCATTCTCGGCACCATCATCCTCCACATTCATGTGTGCCCCCGTACCGTTCCAAACTATTCTATGTCTTAGAGGGGGAGTTCCAGTACAACCTGTTGCTTGGCCGACCTTGGATCTGCATCATGGGTTGTGTTCCTTCAACCTTACATCGTTGTGTAAAATTTGAACATGAAGGACATAACTATACCATCCCCACTGACCCTTCGCCATTCAAAACCTGTAACATGTTATACCGACCTAATGATGTCCTTATACCAGTTAAGGCATCTACCACTATCACCACTTCTTCTTCACCCACAACCCCATCCACTGATGTTGCTGCTACCTTTTCCGCACCTACCTCCTCCATTCCCACTGGCGCCATAGCTTCTGCATCTGACCCATCCACTAATCCTTCTACTTCTCAACTGACCAATGCTTCTTCCTCCCAATCGCCTAGTGATTCATCTATTCCTGCCACCCATATACCAACTACCAATCCCTTAGAAGGTGTTTTTCAACATCTCACTCTGGGGGAGTACCACCTGTACAACATCAACACATTCCTTACTCCTCAAGAGTATGGTAACCTTCACCAACATCCTCGCTATGATCACCGTGTAGGTGAGGTTTTCTCTTATGGTCCTCCTCACCTTCGTACAAACTTAACCTATGGGGGACTTGATACTTCTACATACTCACCTGAGCCACCTTCCCAAACATGACCATTTTCTTCTGACCTTCAATCCCTCACCAACCGCCACTTCACCCACACTTTCCTCCACCATTGTGCATGGAAAGGCTTTGGCTTTGGGTTCTACGAACAGGGCCACCATACTGTCATCCTCGTGTACCACACGTAAACACAACAACCACAGTGGTATTGGCTTTGTCAAACCATCTTTCAAGAAAGCCCGTGTTGAACTCATTGAGGATGAAAAACCTTCTTCACCCCATCTACTAACTTCACCACCTTCACCCACAGAGTCTATGGATCCAAAATCCATTCCTCCTAACTTTTTTTTTGTAAACACCATTTCCCTGGGACCTCTGACTTATCAACACGATGGCGAGGCTCCCTCTTCCCTTCCCTTCCTGTATCCTGACATGATCAATGATGATACACCTTCTATTAACGTCATTCAATGTCAGGATGATGAGTCTATTCTCACCTACCTTGGTGTGGAAGATTCTTATATTCACTAGTCATTGCCTTCTGAGATGCAAACTATGTTAAATGAATCGACCATCAAAATCAATATTGACACTCAGGATGACCCGTACATTCTAAAGATAGGCCAATCTTTAGATGTTTCCGAACAGGAAGCTTTTTACCTCATTCCTCCGAGATCATAGCAATGATTTTTCTTGGTCCTACACTGATATGCCTGGTATTGACCCAAACATTGTGGTCCACAATATCGTAACTGTTCCTGAAGCCAAACTCCGTAAAATAGAAGCTGTGAAAAATGCATCCTTGCATTTCCCTTCTTGTCAAAGAAGAACTTCAACGCCTTCTCTCGGTTTCCTTCATCCTACCCATTGATTATCCCCAATGGATCTCTAACATCATTCCTATCACAAAAGCAATAGGAGGACTCCGCATATGCATGGATTTCCACAACCTTAATTTAGCCTGCCCTAAAGATGACTTCCCTCTACCTAGTATAGACCAACTAGTTGATCTCACCGCCGGCCATGAGATGTTATCACTCATGGATGGATTCTTGGGTTATAACCAAATATTACTCACCCCAGAAGATCAACACAAAACCACCTTCATCACTCCCTGGGGGACCTTCTGCTATCGAGTCATGCCCTTTGGCCTTAAAAATGTTGGTGCTACATATCAACGGGCTATGACTTATATCTTTCATGACATCATGCATCACATATTGGAAGATTATGTAGATGACCTTCTTGCCAAATCCAAACATCGAGCCGAACACCTTACAGTCCTTAAGGTCATTTTTGACTATCTCATCAAGTATTGTGTTCACCTTCAACCTAAGAAGTGTGTCTTTGTTGTCCTCTCAGGAAAACTCCTTGGTTTTATCATTTCTTTGCATGGCATAGAAGTTGATCCCACTAAAATCAAGGCTATTCTCAAAATTCCTCCACCTACTAACCTTCACCAACTGCGTAGTTTGCAAGGCAAGTTGCAGTCTATCCATCATTTTATTTCACAGCTTTCTGACCACTGCCACCCCTTTCATCATCTCCTCAAAAAGGACGTCTCCTTCAAATGGGATGATGAATGCCACAAAGCCTTTGAGGCCTTAAAACAGTACCTCCTCCAACCACCTGTACTCATTCCTCCTAAGGATGACCAACCATTTTACCTTTACATTTCTGCTACGGATCATTCCTTGGGAGCCATGCTCACTCATCGCGATGAGAAACATAGGGAGCAAGTGGTTTATTATATAAGTCATACACTTTTGGATTATGAAACCCGATACACCCACGCCAAAAAACTCTACCTAGCCTTAGTTTTTGTCGCTACTAAACTTCACCATTACCTACTTAACCATAAAACTTTTGTTGTCACCAATACAGACCCCTTACATTACATGTACACTAAGCCCTACCAACATCAGCATGTTGCACGTTGGCTCATGCTTCTTGCAGACCTAGACCTCAAATTCATTCATCAAAAATCTATCAAAGGCCAAACTATCGCTGACCAACTTGCAGATGCACCTCTCTCTGGAAATCAGCCCTCTAACTTTGATTTCCCAGACAAATCCATTGCTACCCTCTCATTGGATGATACCATTTACCCGATGACCTTATTCTTTGATGGTTCCAAATGTCAGCATGGAGGTGGTGCTGGAGTTATCCTCATTCCTCTCAATGGTGAGCCTATGTCATTATCTTTCAAACTAGATTTTGAATGTACTAACAATATCACCAAATATGAAGCACTCATATTAGGCCTTCAAACCACCATCACCTTAGACGTCAAATCAATTAATATCTTTGGTGATTCTCAACTGGTTCTAAATCAAGTCAATGGTATATACCAAGTGTCGTAACGAAATACTTCAAAAGTATAAGCATCATGTAGACATACTTTTGACTACCTTTGACCGTTATGAACTTCAAACCACTCCACATTCCACTAAAAAATTTGTGGATACCATGGCCTGCCTTGCTTCTCAGATACCCACCTCGCCCTCCGACTCAAAAATATTTGTCACAGTACAAAGGTTGCAATCACCTTCCTATCTATTTCGAGATGTCAACCTCATCAGAACTATTTAACCTGACCCACATGACCTTTGGTATAAGAATTTTGTTGACTACCTTTCCCTTTCAGTTCTACCTCTAGACCTTACTCATAATGGAAAATGATCCTTTCTCAAAAGTGTCTCTCGGTATGTCATCATGGGAGGCCTTCTTTATAAACATGGCTTTGATGGTATCCTCTTGCGATGCCTTACAAGTTCTGAAATTCCCTACACCATCAAGGAAGTTCATGATGGAATTTGTGGAGGTCACTTCAGTGGTTTAGCTGTCGCTAAACACATTCTCCGCCTAGGATATTATTGGCCAACCTTAAACCATGATTTTTGTGATTATGTCAAACATTGTGTGAAGTGCCAGCAACATGCTAATCTTCATCACACACCTAGTCATGCCTTACAGGTCGCACGAGACCTTTGGCCTTTCTCTCAATGGGGTTTGGATCTTGTTGGAGAAATCAATCCCCATTCTTCACAATGCCATCAATGGATTATTACCACTATAGAATACTACACTAAATGGGTAGAAGCCATACCTCTTATTTCAACAAAAGTGGAGAAAATATGTGAATTCATCAATCATCATATCATTTGTCACTTTGGTGTTCCCCATCGTCTCATCACTGATAATGGAAAACAGTTCAAAAACAAAAATCTACGGAAGCTTTGTGATGCCTTTGGCATTCAAATCAGTTTTTCTTCACCCTACTACCCTCAAACAAATGGCCAAGCTGAATCCACCAACAAAACCTTAAACAAAATTCTTATGAAAGTTGTGGATGATACTGGAAAGGATTGGCACACACACATTCCTTTTTCCTTATGGGCTTACCGTACTAGTATTTGTACCTCAACTGCGGCTACACCTTTCTCTCTGGTCTATGGTACAGAGGTTGTCTTGCCTCTTGAAGTCCAGATTTTGTCTCTTCGTATCTCACTCAAAGAGATGCTCAATGATGATGACTTTCACCAAGACCATTTGGCACAACTCGAGTTATTAGACGAACATCATCTTAATGCTCTTGATCACCTTCAAATCTACCAAAAATGTATCAAACGTGCCTATGAAAAATGTGTCCATGAATGAACCTTCCAAGTTGGTGACCTCATCCTTAAAGAAAATCAACATGTAACAAAAGAGGAAAAAATTAAACGGGGAAAATTTTCTCCTAATTGGCTTGGACCTTATATCGTTACTCATACCTATGGATCAGGTGCTTATCGTTTGTCTTCACTCGAAGGTAAACCCAAACCTAAACCCCTCAATGCCTTGCATCTTTGACCATTCTACTATTGAATTAAGTCATATATCACCTCTTGTCTATTCAACATATGTTCCTTGAGCACCATTCACCTTCCATTCTACCTATTTTAAGGATCAACGACTAAACCAGGATCATGTGATTACCCGTTACCTCTCAACCTTGTCTTCAATATGAGTACCATGGCTCTACTCATGGCATGATTCTCATGGATACTTTTCATATTTTTCAAGATGGAATCCCATGGTCATTCATCACTTAAAACCTCTCCATCACAGTTAACCTCTGTGTGCTATAGTTTTGTCTTCAAACCAAGAGCCTATTTTCCTATATAGTCTTGTCCATGACGTAAAAGGCCAAAAGCAAAACAATTTCAAAAGTAAAATGGGATTCCACTCCTTGAGTCAAACTTCCAGCAAAAAATATGACTCCCTCAAAAAGGACATCTATGCTTTTTATCTCGTGGCTATAAATAGACTGCTCCCTCAAAGGACAGCTATACAAAGCCAGTTGTATTGTACTTAGTCTATCATCAAAAGAAGACTATTCTTGCAAAAACTAAAATAAAAATATTTTGAAGCTTCCCGCATTGATCAAATTCACGAAGACCTCAAGGAGATAATATACTCATCCCACATAGACTTCCCACATCGATCAGTCTATCAAAAACAAAAGCAAAAAGAAAAAGATTAACTTTTTCATCATGGACTTGCCTATTGTGATCTTGGGTCTCTTGCCAAGTCGGCATACTGTCTCACACTAGGTTACGCTAAAACCAACCTACTTTCACCTTATCACCTTTTCACCCTAATTTCCCACCCACTCAAGGGAGGTGCCGCAAATGTGACATTTCATGATCATGTGACTTTCTTCACCCTTAGAATATTCAATCATGCAAATGCCTTTAGGGTCTTACATTCATAAGCCCATCTTTGGTATGGTAGATTTGTTTTGGTTCTTATCAATTAGGTGACTCTTCTATCACCTCTTACCACTCACCTTTTTCATTACTTGTTATTATCCTATACAAGACCAAGTCCATGACACCTCAAATTAACCACACCTTTTAATGACCTCAATTCACTCATGCCTTCATGACCTAGACTCAATCATGCCTAAGTGACCTAAACTCAATCATACCTAAGTGACCTAAATATACCTAAATAACCTAAACTCAATCATGCCTAAAACCTACTCACCCATTTCTCTACCTCATCATAATTTTCCCTAGCTTATGGGAGAACTACATCAGCCTGAGGCCCCTTTTCATCGGGGCTATGTAGGCAACACTCCGAGGGCATGGGGCCCTTGGAGGTTAGCTCAACCACTCTTTACCCCAACCAATTTCCCCCCCCCATGTTTTCAATTAACATTTCACCTTACTTAGTTTCCATTTTTCACAACACTTGGAAATTAAACAATTAACAAACATAAATACCTGTCATTTTCTTACAACATCATATCATACATCCATCATTTCACATTTCCATGATATCAAATATTTTGGAAATCTACACCATAACATACATATACATCATCATTTATTTCCCATGTTACCAATAACTTGGAAATTAAATCAAAACCAACAAACCTTAACTCCACCATGCCTAACTCACCTAGACTCAATCATGCCTATACCTGACTCAACCATGCCTAAATGACCTAAACTTAACCATTCATATACCTGACTCAACCATGCCTAACTGACCTAAACTCAACCATGCCTAACTAACCTAAACTCAACCATGCCTAACAAACCTAAACTCCACCATGCCTAACCAACCTAACTCAACCATGCCTACATGACCTCGACTCAAACATGCCTAATTCACCTAGTTTCCATCACATACACAATAACAATGGAAATTAAAACCAAGTACATCATTAATACATACACATCACCATCAAAATCATCATCTATATCAATGAAAAGATATGTGTATCAATACATATGTACACAACCACAAATAAATACAAGTATCTCAAGATGCTCAGATACAATCTCACTATCTTCGGCACATGGCCGGTATAATAATCAAAATCACAAAACTCTCATGTACATCCTCACTATCATCGGCACGCAGGCCATATATACCAAAAATCGATACACCAATCATATCAGGTGACTAGTCATCACTCCATCTGATATCCATGCCTGTCTCATCTGTCTCCTCCTCCTCACCTCCAGCCAGACGACCTGCCTGCACCTCCCCACCTAGCATGGGTCTCGGCCTAATCTCTGTCTACCCCTCACCTGGGACTAGCCTCCATGAACTCGTAGCCTCACCCTGACCCTACCTCTGGGCTCGTCGGCCCCCTGTGCTCTCATAACTATGAGTGTGGGATCTAGTCCTCTCACTCACTACCTGTTGTGCCTTGTACTCAGCATAGGAAGGGACATCTATCCCGGCGGTAGTCAGATGATCCTGGTAATACCATGCCTCATTCAGAGCATCCCTAAACCTCACCATCGGCACCATCTAAGGTGGTGTCATAGGTCTCACCGCAACCTGTGAGCTCTAACCTGCTAACATTGGCCTCAGATCATGTACATGTGAGTCATGTCCTCCTCCTTGTACCATGGGACCCTGTCCCACTGCAACTACTTGTAGTGTGGGACCATGTCCCTAAGTTTTTGGAGGCGTATGTGTTACAACCTGGGACTGTAAGGCCACAACTTGAGCCTGTGTGGTGGCCAATTGGCCCTGCAAACATGTTACATGCACCTGTAAAGTAACCAACTGTCCCCCATCTCCATCTCCACCCTGTACAGGTGCCTGTCCCTATGCTACCTAATCCTATAAGGCCACTACATGTGCCTGTAAAATGGTAACTTGTGCCTCTGATCCAATAAGTTTCCCCTATAAAGTTGTAATTTGTGCTTGAAGGGTAGCCACCTGACCCTGCAAGGTATCCCTCTGTACTGTGATGGTAGCTAAGTTTGGCTACCCTAGCCTTAGTGGTGCCACTCGTAGCTGTGACACCCACCACTTCCTATATCTATCGATGATGCCCACATCATTGATTCACTTGTCCACTGCTTGCTCCTCCTGCCCTGGAGGCACACTCAGTCATGGTGGAGAAATATGTATCTCTACATCATCTCTCTTGTACTGTGGGAAGGGTGGAGGCACGTCCTGTGGCAGCTCAAATTGTCATCTCACCATGTCTATAGGTATCATCTCGTGCTCACTAGCACAATGCCCCTAAATCCACCTCAGCAGTTGTAACTCCTCTAACTCATCCACCATGTCCTTGTATGAGGGATAGCCAACATATAGCCTCAAAAAAATATCCACACCAGATAATCCCTCTTGCAACTACCTGTAATATGAAACATCATGCATGGCCCTAGCCACCCTATGCTACCCACCAAATGATACCCACCATCTATATCCGACTCTAACCAAGCCACCCTCGAACCAATCGAGTCGGGGTAAACCAACTGGACATACACATATGATGTGCTCATATGCCCAACAATGTAGAAGAAAAGTGCAACACAAACTAAACCATCACAATCTCCCATAGGCTAATAACTTCCTATACAGATGCACCAGGAATGTTGGTGCCCATGCAAAATAGATCCACTCCTCCACCATATCCTAGAGCAGTCTTGTACGATGGAAAAGTGACAAGTGAGCATGGGAATCTACAAGTAACTCTTCCTCGCACCCGACCTCCCGAGGTCATGCCGAGACAGCCGGTGGGGATGGAATATATGTGGGTTATGGACAAACTAATTGGGTAATCTTATGTCTTCGACACGCACTAATGGAATCTATGAATCTAAGGCAACAAAGGCCCTCCTAACCTAAACTGGCATGATAGATCAGTCGGTGAGGATGACTGCTCGAAGGCTCCAATCAATATCGAGCTCTAGCGTGATTCGATCTATAGGTTGTGGAATACGTGGAAAATGACCTGGGATTGTTTCGTGTATGTCTCCAAATAGGGTCATAAGATGGATGATGGATATATAGTGGATTCTATGGGTGATTCTCTGGTATAGTCCATAAACCTTTAGCTTGATTCGCTGCTATGTCTAAAAAGGATAACTGTGTGATAATATCTGGTGGAAGTGGAGTGGATCTAAATAGTAATGTGCGTAAACCAACATCTACGTCTGATTGACCTATGGACTCGTTGGGTTATGGGACCTGTGGATCACAACCATAGATTCGAGGTTGTTGTGGAACTCCTACGGTCATGCGCGGAATCAATCCCTAACCCCTAGTATCCAGTAGTCGTATGCCTTTTCGGCCTCTATATTTAGAATTAACAGTTGTGCAATCTTCTCAGAGTATGCTACAAGCATTATGGCAATTTGAATTCTTAAGCTAGTGTCTATATCGGTTAGAATGTCTCATGTGTCTAGTTTTGGGACCAAAGGATCACAACCGAATGTTTTCTCTTTCTCAAGCCCTTTTACAGTCATGTGGATATTTATCTAGGGTAGTTTGTAGCTTGGCTGGTTTGACCAAAACGTATGTGCTTTTTCGTCTTCTACGTTTAGCTCTCTTAATTGTGAGCTAATATCTTGTAGGTTTGTTGTTGTTTAGAAGACTTGTATTCTGAGATTTTGATCTACATCAGTTATTGCTACCATAAGATTGGGTTGAGGCATGATTGGATCGAATACGTATTCTCTGGGCCCCCTAGGTCCCATGATTGTCATACAAAAGAAACAATGTAAATCTAATTGAATCAAAGTAAAACTAACTATATAAAGTATATCTACAACATATATAACTTCTTTGTTTTTGTGTTTTTGATGAACTATTTGAATGAAATTGAAAGAGAAGCTATTTAAAATATCCAAAAATTGACAACTAAACTAACAACAAAATTAAAACAAACAAAGCAGCTAAGTATAGCTACTTGCCTGTGCAGTTGTAAATCTATTCTAAATAACGAAATAACTGATCTAATCTATTTGAAAGACTATCGATCCTACCTCAGAAGTGAGGAATGAATCATAGTTTCTCATAAACTATCAATCCCCACAGCTTCCCCGGCAATATCGAAAGTGAGATTAACTGAAATGAAATGATTGACTACTCTATTTGATATATTTTAACTAGAACTTTGATAGCTTGAACCTGGATTTTGTAGAACAGTGGCGAATCCGGTTGTGTGTGGCTTTGTCCCCTCAGCATGATCTCTTCATTCCTTCGTGCTCACGTGAATCTAAAAAAGCGTGTAATGCCAACATCAACAGAAGTAGGTATTGGGACAGTGGCAGCTTAGGATGCATACTGAATATAATGCGAGTAGGAGAGGGATAGCACAAGAGAACAAAGCTTGGCTTATGCAATTCCTAGCGGGATTTATTGCGAGTCATACAACATGAAACGTCCATAACCTGAAACAATCCTGTTTGACGAGCAAAACCTGCAACTTTAATGGATTTCGACTGAGAATGAAACTATTCTACTCTAATTGATTGTGTGAAACAGTGACAACATTAGCACAAGAAGATTATGTGGCTTCTAAACAACAAAACAACACTAACTATGCATGTAACAAATAAAACTATTGATTCCTAAGCAAAACTGGAAGACTAAGCTATTGAAATGAGAAATTGAGAGGAAAATTTGAGGGTCCATTTACTTGAAAATCAACCAGCTATTTATAGAATCCCCATTTACCCAAGGGTGAAAACCAATTTGAACTCTTTAACCATAAACAATGCAAAAACACTATTCCAAGGAACCAGAATCATAAATATGAGCAAAGACGGTGAAAAAAGCTGGTGAACGTTGAAATTTTACACGATTCACGTTAAAAAGAACATTCTGGAAAATGCGTGAAGGACCGCCGCCCTGCCTAGGTGGCGGTCACGAACACCAAAATTGAAAACCCCCTCCCCCATTTATTCAAAAAATAGTAAAAACAACTTACAAACCTACTTAATCCCACCCACATCTACTCCACATTTATTTCTCACCCTACTTAACATATATTAGACCATTTCCCCTTGATTTCGTTCATTTTTCACCCACAAATTCAAAATTAAAAACCCACCCAAATTTGTAACTGAGATAATTTCATCAATATCGTCTTTAATCAATAAATGGGTTGGTATCACCTCCTACCTCATCCTGATGGAGTCTTTGTGGTGGCACATCTAGTCGTTGCATCGATGGTCCACTCGACCCTTCTCCCGCCTCTGCCATATTGAAATCTACCTTGAACCTCTCCACTAATCACATGTTTCCAACTACTCTCGTGGACTCGTCTACCTGGCTCCTCTCACCACTTAGTCACTTCCACCTCATCCTAGTACAATACCTTGTCTTTTTCCTCCCCGAAAAATGCACAAGTCACTCATCTCTGTCATTTTCTCAAATTCAACAACAACAATGATTCCGTAAAATACGGTATTTCAACCTTATAACCCTAACCCGACATGACTAGCGTCGGTCACCCAAAATCGACATCGATTACCTTATAACCAACATTGGTCAACCACCAGTACCATTTCCTCCACGTCTTTCCTATTTTGACCTAACCTCATTATTGCCCCATACCTTTTGGTCTTACTAACACTTCATAGACCCTACCCACAAGCCTAAATTACCCATACATTTCCTTAATTGCGTGTAGGGACTTGTTATTTTACCTTTACCTTAGCCTTACCCATTTCATGACCTATAAATCTTGACCTGAACCACCTTATGTGATCTTTGAACTTGTGTCCTCGCTCTAGCTTGTGATACTGTTACCTATGTTATTTTAGCTGAACAACCATACCTTGCCTATTTTTGTGTTGTTTATCCCAACCAAATGCATGGTGTACTAGATCATACCTAAATGTTCCTACACCTAACCTACATTGTGTTTCCGGACCATATCCTATACCCTGGATACCTAATCACTTCAACCTTGTTTGGATAAACCTATTGACCTTGGACGATGTAGAGTTTGTAAGCTCTTCAACCTGGTACCATGTTGCAGTCTATATGTGTGCATGTGTTCGATTGTCATTACCCATTACCCACTTTGATTGTAACCCATTACCTATTACCCGATTTGACCATTATCATTTACCTAAAGTACTTGTACCCTTCCCCACCTACCTTAACTTACACCAACTACACATTTATCAAACAACTCACTGACTCCATATAACACCTCATCCATTCCTGGTTCGAGGGGGGTCAACTTCACCCACACTTGGGGGAACCTCACCTTTAGCCTTACTTGGGATAATTCCACTCTCACTTATATTTGTGCTAACCACCTCCTGTTTTTGTCAGTGTCACTAATCAATACAAACTACGTAACAAAAAGGGGCAAATGTAGACACCAAATTTGGGTCACACTCCCTTATGTCCTCTTTTGAATAGTCAGCCTAACGTGTTAATCTAACCATGACCCCTTTACCACATATTCATATTAATTTAGTTACTTACAATTGAATTAATACCCATCCTCACATAATTTATTAATTTAATTACTTTAATTAAATTAATTTACACATAACCCAGTCACATCACCTAGATGCCTCACCATGGACTTGTTCTTAACCTATTAATTAACTAAGAGTCTCCACTTATCCTAACTACCTAAGATTTAGTTTAACCCTAACATTAAATTCCTATTCTTTCTCTAATAGCATGCTTGCTTATCTAAGCGTTAACCACCACTTTAGACCCGGACCAGCAGGGAGAGCTCACAAAAAAATAGCCAAGATCTGTTATTTTTGGTAAACCTAGGATATCCCGCCTTAACCGACGTTGGTTAACCCTAAATTGATGTTGGTCACCTTGACTGTCGTTGGTCACCATATATACAATTTGGAAACCTTTTTCCCTGGTTGGTCACTTCGAGTTTTGGGAGAGAGATATCTACATTCAAGTGTGAACCAGAGTTTTTTTGAAGTATCAAGATGACATAATACATCTAGCCAGAGACCCAAGCAAGTACCAGGACTAATCTGAAGGAATAAGCATTCACGGTAATATTCTGGGAAGCATTTTCGCAACACTGACCATCTAGTTCATAGATCGACCATCACCTTCCTTCACCCACCAATCTTACAGAAACAAGTAAGTGTGTTTGATTTTGTATCATTCATGTACTTATTCATTATGTTCTTTATCTTTATGTTATTGGAATTTATTACTCCCTATGTTCAGTCACTTTCATTTTCTAGCCTATATCCTTATCTAGCCACCACAACCTTCTGGATATTTATTCCTAACCTCTTACACACTTCTAAGTTTTTGTCACCTTATCATGAACCCAACCAGTCCCATTTCATTCTTTGCACAATCACAGAGAAGCCCAAAACCACCTATTAATCAAGTTTCACCAAATTACCCCTATTGATGTTGATTACCTTAACTGTCGTCGGTTTCTCCTTCGCTGACATCGGTCACCAAACCAATGTCAATTACTGAATCTCTTGCCATAATTTTTCTAAATTGACCTTAACACCCCAAACGTCTCACAAAAATATAACCCAAGCCAAATACCCTACATGAAGCCTCTCCAAAGACCTCCCCATCTCTCTGTGTAGACACAGAGAGAACTTTAACACCTATTTCTGATACTTCTACCATTCCCATAGAAACTGAGATCGGTTATCCCTAACTAGTATCAGTCATAGCTAAACTATCGTTAGTCACACCTAACCGTAATCAGTCTCTGTGTCTGGAAAACTACCTCCGATCAGCTAGCACCCCAATCACCTAAATCAACCCCAAATTGTACCAAGCCTTACCCAGACCCTATCTGTGACTTCTATATCACCTGCCCATCCTGTGACCTAACTCATGACCTTCGATAGTTTAATATTGAAGCATTTAAGTGGATTAACGTTGATAAGTATTCTGAGATACCTAAATTGGACTACTAGCACTAGATTTGTTTATATGCATGTTCATTTGTTTTACATTGAAATATATATATATATATATATATATATATATATATATATATATCAATGGATTGACAACCATTGAGGAAGTGTCGTACTTATCGGATCTAGCTTGCACTAGGCAATCCACTAGCCTTTTACTATTAACTATATTTCATGGTCTTGCTTTGCATTTTAGGTAGTTCCTCCTAAACAAGAGGGAGTTCATGCAGTTAACTTGGATCAGGAAATCAGAATGGGTGCACAACCTTCAACCAGCATCACAACATGTATTCCTCCTTGGCCTATCACCCCTTATATGTTTTATTAATTTGCAAACAATTTAGTGAAACACTAACATATATCATTTTGGTCCAATAGGGTCAAATAAACCTAGTCAAGTACATCTTCATAGTCATACTCATCTTAATCAACCAAAAAAATAGTAGAGAGAAGTGACTCCCCCTGACTTCTTGGCCCTCACATGAATCTGTGGCAGGTTACCGTGACACAACCATGTCCAATATTACTACAATGTTGCTTAGAATGCAAGCGAAAAGACACATCGGCATTGTAAGATACAAAATCCTTCTATTCTCGCTTTTCTTATCACATTGCTTACAGTTTTAAGAACAAAAACTAGCTCTCTTTGTCCTTTAACACTTATAGCTAACCATTTTACTTCATTTCACATTCTTCATACATTCAACATGAGGATGAACACATGCTTGCAACTTCCTTTGATCACCATTTTGACCACCCTTGAGACAATTATCAAACTTTTTACAACTTGAACAAATCTAAGAGCATCTCAATGCATCATAAATTGAATTTACAGACTTATTATACCTGTAGCCACCTATTTCACTCCATTGTAGCACTGTAACATACCTAATAAGGTATTATATCCATCATTTCAACTCATGCATGAGTAATGGGCATAGATAAATCCTTCACCATTGACAATTAACTTGATCAACCTTATAGAATACTCAAGACATATTGTACCCTTCAAAAGAAACTACCTCCATACTTGATCATTACCTACAGAACTTTATTCAATCATATGTAGACATGACAGATTGCATAACAAGTTAAAATCCCAATTTTGTAACCTTGTCGAAAATCATCATAATTGTAACAGCATATTAGCACAAATGTAGCATCAGAGAAAAAACACCTATCGGACTCAAACAACTTCCTTTCAGACTTGATATTTGCACCATTTAGGCTGGAATCACTATCAACAAATTGATATAACACTTTCATTGACCAAAGAATAGGTTTTTTACCCATGATGCCTCTCTATAAGCTCTATAATTCTTCCACAATATGCAACATTACCTCTTGACAATTAGGTCTCTATCACGCTACCCTGTCAAATCTGAAGACTGTCATCAATTGCAAGAATTTTGGACATTGAAAAGGTCTGAAACCACCTAAATCTCAAAGAAAATCCTATCAAAATGCTTTGTTTCAAATTTTGGCTTTGGAAACCATCATTTTCCCCTTCAAACTCAACTTCTTCTTTATACCGCTTGAAATGCAAAATTAGAACCTAGTTTTAAGCAAAAACATCTCAGATTGTTCAAACATTGAATTCATGAGCTCAAGATTTGCAATCATAATTGTAACATCATCTTCTACTATCATGACAACACATATCTTCATGAAGAAACATGACTATCACATTCATCCCTTAAACTATGTCAATTTGCACTCATCAACCTCCAAAACATTGTCATAATCCATTTTGAAATAATGGCCTGATCACTTTAATGACACATACTGACTTCAATCCTTCAAACAGAGCAATAACATATTTGACATTATGATGAACACTTCATACTAGCAGATAACTTAGAGCATTTGGACTCAAACATCACTATATGACCAAGACACATCAATGAATGACAATGTAAACTTGGAGAAACTACTCACTCATTGTTTTTTCTTTTGAGACCTCTTCATAGCTTCACAAACATAATAGACTCTTGAAAACACTTGATTCTAGCACTTGAAGCTTATGAAAAACTCATGACACACCTTTTGACTCAAAATTGACTCTTTGAAAACACCACAAACCACTACGTAAGACAACATTACCAGTTCTCAGACTCATACTACAAGAAGACACTTCATATGTTTTTCATGACATAAGGAACTTCCTTTAGGACACCAAACATATTTCATACACCCTCTAAGTCATCTCATATTGACAATACACTTATGACTAAGTGATCTTAGACTTTAGGGACATGAACTTATATACATCAAAGACTACAATACTTGAATCTTGACAAACACAACTTTGACAACCATATAGAAACACAAGAACATACTTAAGGACTTGATATGACATACCTTAACACCATGAAGAAGACACACATAGACTAAGACATCTCCCCCTCACTTCAATGCTTCATTTAAACCAATACACCTCTAAGAAGCCTAGTAGAGGTATATGACATCATAGAGGGGCTAGAAGAGAGACCTAAGAAGGTCTCAAGCCTTCTTTTGGGTCCTTGATTGATTAATTCTCTTCTAAATATTCATTTAACACAGTAAACTTCTCTTTTTGATCAATCACGCCTTTGGGATACTCTTGAACACCTTGGTTAGCTTCTTCCTTCTTGTACTTTTGAACTTGTGGTTTGAATCTATGAGTTCCTTTCTTCAACCTTGCAATGTGACCTACCTTGTGGCACCTAAAGCATTCCATTTGTCTCCTCTTGTACTCAATTACCTTATGTCTATAACCATTGCAAGAAAAACAATATCCATTGAACTTTCTTACATACCTTGTAGTGTTTTCTTGTTCATTCTTGTAGTACTTTGCAAGGTGTCCCTTTGCATGACAAAGGTAACATTCATCACTATATTTCTAACCTACCTTCTTCTCCTTATTTCCTTGACACTCTTCTTCATTCTTTCTGTCACAATGATGCCTATGAGATTGTCCATTACAATCATCCTTATTCTCAAACTTAGGGTTGCACGTACTCGCTTTTATCATAATTTTACCATGAAAAACTCCATACCTATATGCATTTGGTTGTCTAATAGATGATCTTCCATGAGATGGAAGCTTTAAATTCTCTCCCATGCTTGGTTGTCTTCTAACATTAGATCCTTGACTTGATTCTTCCTCATTTATCTCTGATTTCAATGAACCCTCCTTGAAACCTAGACTTGTTATATCACCATATGATACCTTGCTTGTAATGGTAGATAACCCTTTCTTTATATCCTCTTTCTCAGCCTCATGTTTTAGACACTCTTCTTTCTTGATCTTGAACTCAGCTAGGGCCTCCTCAAGTTGATTCTTTAAAACCTTGATTATTTCCTCATTAAATACACCCAATGTGTCCATCTTCTCTTTAAGAAACATTACTTGCCACCTTAAGTTATAAAAATCCCCCATTATCATCACCAAATATCTTCCTCTAGCTTGTTAAGATGCTTCCTAGGGCCTGCTCTGATACCAATTGTTGGAAGTGACAAGGACTGAGAGGGGGGTGAATCAATCCCCAATAAAAACCTTTTCAACTTTTATACTTCAAACATAAAAGACATATCCTCGTGAACCACATACATTAATGTTTGATCACAATCAAATTTGATTCACCATGAAATATACTTTACCAAAGTAAGGATTCATGTATGTATATCAATAAGAACATAAGATATACTAAAAACCTTTCTTTATTGATATTCAAATCAGATCACAACAAATGATGTCTTCAGAAATACAATAAAGTGATCTCAATGCAATCAACTATGCCTCTTGAATACACAAGAGTATATTCCTCTTTTGTAGAATAATTTAGCTCACAATCATACCTGAAAATACTTTAGAAACCTAAAAATGACATTAACATGCTCTGAATATAACTATCAACACAAGATACCAACTCTTCTCTCCTTCATCAACTCGCTATTAAAGAAACTTCACCATACTTTCCTTTGCTCAAATCCTCCTCATGAAAAGACCACGAGCTACTAACCTATAATGGAATTCTAGGGGTTTTAGGCTAGGCCAAGGGGTTTTGCTTTGCATCAAAAGTTTCTTCAAAACAAGATAAAAGGGGTTTTAAAAGATTTTCAACTTTACACCTAAAACATCACTTATATAGGCTCTTCTTCATTTAAATTCAAAAGAGGTTGGTTTCCCGCCTTTATCATGACCATAAAAACTTCAAAAAATCCCATAAGAATCACCACAATAGTCGCATATGACCCAAGTAGGTCAGCCAAGCCAAAATCCACTCACCATGTAAGAAAAATCCTCAAAACCCCATCATTGGGATGGGAAAAATGCCCTCATGCAAAAAATATTTTTAGTCAAGATATAAAAATCACCAAATATGAGTAATATGACATTTAAATATCATCCATGGTCACAATTTACATGAATCAATCAGATTATTTCATTTAATGGGCCCACTGGCTCATAACCTTCTCAAAACACCTATTTCCAACACCTTGTCTTTACCTTTTGGCCTCAATACCATCCAATATGATCTCAACTATGGCATATGAAAACTAAATGGAATTACTAAAACCTCTATAACACTTATAAATAAGATAGACACCATGAAAAATTCATATGATCAAACCACATCAACTTTTGTCTCCATCAAAACAAGCTTCCTAAAAAGCATCTTTACAAATCCAAGTGGTTAACACTGTTTCTACCACATTAAAGACCTCCAAATGCATGTAATGGATTCCAAATTCATCCTTCTTCACATTCCAGGTGTTAGGAAGCATAACCTAATCCATTTCATGCACTAACCAACTCAATCTTTCAGTAAAAATAGTTTTGTCCTGAAAAGTAAGAAACCTTCTTGCTCACAAACTGACCTGAAAAACATATCAAATCAACTCATCATGAACCCAAAATTATAACAATAGAAATCCTTCTAAATTATATTTCCATAAAATATTTGAACTCCTTCCAAATCCAAGTGGAAGGCCTTCAACCAATATGATCTCTGCAAACTACTTGAAACTGCCCCAAAACCACCCTTTGACTAGTCAACATAAATGAACCATACTTGACCATTTAATTACATCACCATGACATTAAAACATCATATAAATCAAGAAAAACTCACATGATCACTATAATGGTCATTTAGTTTAAAACTCCTTTGGACAACCTTGTCCCAAATTGAACTTATTTAAAAACTGACCTGTTTGAGTGGAGTCCACTCATCACCATAACCTATATCATACATTTCTAGAAACCTGAAGGAGTCCTCTAAATTTTTCAATCATCATCCATGAACTAGCAACCAATTCTGGCCAATTAGGAGCATTTTCTCTCCTACCACTTTTGAGTTAGGGTTTCAAACTTGTAAAAAGTTATTTACCTTCTTAACACTTGTTCAAAAAAATGCAAGGATGAAATGAACTCATTATTTTTATGAAACCTTATAAAATCAATGTAGAAACATCCCTAAAATCCATAATGTGGCATGCAAATCAAAAAATTTAGGGTGAGCATCAGAAGATCCAATTTGAGCTGGAAATGACGTTGTTCTTGACCCTGTTTCACCAAAACTAACATAAGATGCAAAATACTCATCATGGAAACCTAAAATTTTTCCCACGTATCATGACACACCCTAATAACATCTCCAATCAACATTATATCACAAATAGTCCTCAATACTTCTAGCCATTGAGACTTGTATAGTTATCCCTTAGGGTTTTGCACTGTAAAGGCTAGGCTCAACTGAAACAACACTATAAATCACCATAGAATCACTCCAAAAGGTCCTAACATACCCAGTACATCATGACTCAACTACCTATGTGCATCTATGATCTCATATAGCTCCACAAATCAATCTCATGCCTTCTAACAACCATACTTGGTCCAAATGAGCACCTGAAACATGGTCACCAACTTGTAATTGCATCCTAAAACTCACATGAGCACCAAGAAATCCCAAAAAATTCTTTCCATCATGCCAACATGCTTTTCAAGTCACCAAGAAGTTTATACCACCATGCACTATCACCTAGGCTAGCTAGGTCACTTGAATAGGCTTGCTAGAACAAGTAAATCTTACTTAATCAACATGTGTAACCAAGAATAGACCTAAATATCCATGTCATCATCTCTTTGAGCATCATTTGACTCCACTCCATCATCCGCTTTGTCATTAATGAGGTTTTGCATCAATGACAACACCTATACCACAACATGCCAACATATTTGATGATAACTTGAGAAGTAGAGCTCCATTTTGCAAACTGTAAAATGCGTCAAAAATTTGGTTTTAAAATATTTACAATGGTGTAGAGAATTGTTAGAGATTTATTAGGAATTGTTGGTAATTTACCCAAAACATTGGTGATTTTTACAAATCGCTGGCGATTGCAACTCAAGTTAGAATCATTGGTGATCCTTGCGCAAAGAATTACAATAATCATCGGTGATTCCTGTGCACGACAATTACTTCTAGCAACTCCTCAAATGGTCACTTTGATACCATATGTAATGGACATACAAGTTTTGTGGATGTAGAGTAATGTAAGAGCAACACCATAATTCAAAGAGAGAATGATCTTCTATTAAATTCTATGTTTGATTACAAAATGGCTCCCATTTATAGGAAGCAAACACGCCAAAATAGGTGTAACAAAGTATTTGTCTTTATGTTGAAACCATAATGATGGTTTCAACCACTCCTCAAATAGTAAACAATAAAACAAACCTAAGTTGTTTATGTAACAACTTCATAAACAACTAATTACATTTACCTTTTTACATTTTACTAACTTACTAACCTTCACATATATTTACCATAAGTAAATATAAAACATAATGTGAAGCACTAACCATGGTTTTCCAAACATTTTGCACGTTGCAATTATTTGTGACACCATCATTGAAAACATTACAATTGTGGTTGATGTACCTAGGTTTATCATGAGAAGAGCTAGGATTGTTGTTATGGTGATGATTATGATTATGCCCACTGTCTTTATAATAAATCTTGATCGAAGCCTTTATATATGAGGGATTTTTTCAATTTGAGTTCCTTTTTCGATAACTTCCTCAAAATTGATGAGGTAGTGTATCTGCATGTGAAAGGAAAACTCGTTGCTAAGGTTTGGGATGAAGATGCTAACCATTTGTTTCTCAGGGATTGAACATAGGAATCGACTTGTGATTCCTTGCCATCATTGTAAGAAATGTGCAAAGCTCTCATTTTTTCGTTGTTTGGTATTGCACAAATCCATCATTGTGACTTTAGAGTCAAGGTTGAAAGCAAAATGTTTAATGAACTTCTTTAAGAGGTCCACAAAGGTAGAGATAGATCCCTTTGGAAGGTGTAAGATCCATTCCAAGGATTTTCCTCCTAGACTCTTAGGAAAGAGGTGCAAGAGAAAGATATCGTTATAAGCCACCTCTTGGCATGCCATGAAAAATTCTTTAATATGCTCTCTTAGATCAATTTTTCCCTTGTATTTTTCAAATTTGGGCTGTCTCGAAAGAGCATGGGGAAGGGTATGTGTAAGATGTCCCATGTTGAAAGGGTATGGATACAAAACTAATCAAAATTGAATTGTTTTCCATGAAATAGTGTCCTTCATCATTTGCCACTCTTGAGAAAATGGTGAACTGGTTTGTGGGATGAATGGTGATTTATTATTCTGTATGCTTATTGTTCTTGTTATCAATCTCAGAATGAGTTTTAAAGGTGTGGTCACTTTTCTTCATGTGTTCGATACCTTTGGTATCATTATTAGTGACTGTAGAGGATAAGAGAGCCAATTGTTTGGTGATATCATTCATTTGATCCGTAAGGGATTTAATAGGATCAGATGGCCAAATCAGTAGATTTTCCTTTATCATCGGCATTTTTTTTACTTGGTTTATGTCGTCATGTTTTTTTGACTCGAGTGGTGGACCCTTAGGGGATTTAGGTTGTCCTTTGAAGGATTTTAATTCATCCTCATCAAAGTTCTGAGGGAAATCTTATTACCATTATAAGGAGATGCAAAGAAGGAATTGGTCTTTGTTTTGTCACAAAGTGGCATCTATGGAAAGGTTTTTAAGTTGGTCTTCATCCTCTTCATCGAAAGATGATATGGAAAGGATATCTTTCCTCCCATCGAAAGGGACTATAATTATGAATGTCTTGTTCCCACCATTGTTTGAAAAAGGGGAGGAATGAGAAGAGGTGCGATAGAAAAATCAACCCTTAGAAAAGTGAATGATAAGATGGAAGAGGGGAAGAAATGATAATGCTTTACCCTAGTAAAATGATTTCTAAGAGGGATGAGGTGAAAAAAATTAGTTGAAAGCTTGACTCTTAACAAAATGAGAGTTAAGAGAAAAGGGACTAAAGCATGGTTAGATGTGCTCTACTGTTTAACAAAAATAGATGTTAAGGGAAAAGAGACTTGACAAGGTGAACACTATCAACTCTTAACAAAATGAGTGATAAGAGTGATGAAGAGATGCGAAAAGGTTAACTCTTAACAAGATGAGTGTTAAGAGGAAAAAAAAGGGGGAGACTTCGCAACACTTAACAAAATGAGTGATGTTAAGGTGAAATATACTTTAACAAGGTGAGCACGATCAAATCTTAACAAAATGAGTGATAAAAATGATGAAAAGAGGGTGTAAAAAGTTAACTCTTAGCTAGATGAGTGTTAAGAGGAATGAAAAGGTGGAATTCGCAACACTTAATAAAATGAGTGATGTTAAGGTGGAAGAGGGATCGAAATGTTAGTTTGGAGGATTCTTAAAAAATGATTGTGATAAGAAAGATGAAAACATTTGAAAGGCTTTGTGACCCTTTATAATAGGAAGTGTAAATTAATGAAAGTTGGAAGGGGTGAAAGAGGGTTAGTTTTCTCAACTTGTGACAAAATTAGTGCAACAAAAGGAGACTTAAAACAAGATGAAATATGCTCAACTCTTAAAAAAAAGAGTGTTAAGAGAAGAGACTTAGGAAATGTGATGAGAATTCTATATCCTTTAATCAAATTTTTGTTTAAAAGGGAAGAGTGTTAACAATGAAGGTGTCAACTCTGTAACAAAAGTGTGTTAAAAGAGAGACACAACAAAGAAATGGGAGCACTTAAATAATGATAAAGCAAATTACGTCACAAGAAGTGAAGAAATGAGGAAAAGGTATAAATATCACAAAATTGGAGATAAGAGACAATGAGAAAATGATTGATTAATGGTCTTAAATTAAAGAAAAGTGAATGCTTTGAAAGAGAAAAGTGAAAAAAATGATGATGTCGACAATGTAACAAAGTGAATGTCAAAATATGACGACACAAGATGATGCAGAGAGAAAGATATTGAATATGTTGTTAATTCAACAAAGTGAATGTGAAATGTGACGATGTAAGAGTATGGAATGGTCAAAGTTCAACAAGAGTAAGTGTCAAACTTAAGACTTATGAAAATGAAAGATCAAGGTGATCAAGAGGGTGTTTGAATGTGATAAATTGAGTATCATGAAGCCAAGACTTAGATGAAATGATGAAAGTTCTGGAATTCGAATATGGATGTCCACAACCCAAGACTTAGACATGTTTACAAAGTGACAAGGTGGATGAGAGAGAAATATGAATGACAAGAGTGAAACACAAGTGTGTAACATGTAAGAAAAATGAAAAATGATGTAGTGAAATTTGGCCTCTACCTTAGATTGGCTTGGACAAGGCATGGATTCCTAGGTGGTTCACTCAACTAGGTGTCAGCAGTATACCCGAGTGAGTGCGGTGCTATTGTTAGCTATGTTAGATTTACTTTACCCCCTTTGAAACAATGAGAAAATATATTTCTCAAATGAATCACATTGGGGTCACCACTAAGGATATCCATGACTCTAATCTCACAAGGTGCACTAGTTAATTAGGATGGGGGTACCCATTTTCGTCAACTAGTTCCCTCAATGTGTTGACTACTTTAGGGTTCATGTGGTACTCAAGTGAGTTGTATGGCTTATGCCAAAGAACTTCCCATAGTTATAATGAATGGGAAATAGCCTTGTCAATCGCACCTATAAATATAGTGTGTAGTTTTCATTTTATCTTGATTAAAAATATTCCCTGCACACAATGAATTAGTAGTTTGCGTAGCTCATACAGTGAAGGAAACATGTAGTTAGTAGTTTTGAATGGTATTTCATAATGCGGTCCTATAAAATGAGTGTTTGTAGTTTTCTTGAGGTAGATAAAGAGCAAAAAAATGAAAAACCACACAATCACATTTCTGATTCTCAAGATCACTTGTAATAAGCATGAGAGAAGAGCATACACATGAAGTGTGTTGCAGACTAGTCTTCACAAAAATCAAAAAAATAACAATGAAAATGTGCAAAAACAACTGCCACAAAGTGTTAGTTATGTTGAAAAATGATAAATGGGTAAAAAATTTGCTAAAAAGTGATGTTATGGGACGAGAAATGTCCAATAACCCTAGTAACAATTCACAATTAATCATAAAGAAGCAAAGTGATGGAAACAATTAGTAAAAAAAATGGTCCGAAAAAGGAAACGTTGAAAAAAGTATTGAAACGGAAATTATAAATTTAAAATGTCCTAAGACCCCTGCAAAAATCATTACAGTTAGTCAAATTGGTTAACAATTAGTCCATGATGAAAAGGGGCCTAATATATTGAAGAATAATATAATTAAATTAGATGAAAACTAATTAGTTGAGAAATACACTAATTAATGAGACTAAAGATAAAAAATTAATTATCCTGAAAATAACTAATTTAGGATTAAAAGAACAAAATGAATTAAAAACTAACACATGTAATTAATTAAGAAAAAAACTAAATTAAAAGGAATAATAAAAGATCATAATAATTCAAAACTAAATGGTTAAATAAAATGAAACTATAATAAATGATATAAAAATAAAGTGTAATCTAAAGTTAAAATAAAAAATATTAAAAATTAAAAGAAAAGTCAAACCTAAGTTTAAGTTTTAGGTTAAAAAACCAAATATAAACCTATAAAAAACTAACCTAAACCTAGGGCTTGATGGGTTTGTTTTAATTTGGTGTTGGTTTTAATGGCAGATGGACCTGTTTGTTATTGTGCACATGGTTTTGAGGTTGGAGGTGAGGATTGATGGAACAGGGTTTTGTGGTTAAGTGGAGCTATGGAATTTGTTTGGGGGTTGAGCGATGGGTATCAGATGGTAAAAAAAGGTGGGGCTCTGTGGGAGGTGTAGGAGGGATTGGGAGGGCATTGCCAAAGAGTTGTGGTTGGGTATCTGTTGGGTTCATGTGGAGTGGAGGGAGGGTATGTTGTGTAGGGGGAGATGTAGGGGAGTTGAGGGTCACTTAGGAGTCTATGAGACATGGAAGTAGACTGTGTGGGAATATAGGGGGGTCATTAATAGCTATGTGTGGGTAGATTGGGTCATGAGAAGTGAGGGGTCGTGTCTCATTCGAGTCATGACTGGGTTAGGGGGTAGGTTGATTAGGAGTCATGGGGGAGTGTTAAAGGAGAGTGGGCTCAACAAGCCAAGGAGGTTCCTAAGGAGTTGCGAGGTCAGTAAGGGGAGTTCCAGGGTTAGGAAGGATGTGGGGCTGTGGGGAGTTGGAATACCAGCTCGGTGAGATATCTCATCGAGCTCAGGCCAGGGGGGTGGGTTGTGGGGATGGGGATTGGGGTAGGGTCTGGGTAAATTATTTGTAAAGGGGACTCTGGTTAGGGTTTTTAATAAATTTTTAATTTTTTTGATTAGTTTTTTGAAATCTGGTTTTTGAAAAACTTGAATGTTGCTTTTTGTAAAAATCTTTTTTGTTGCTACTTTTTTTTGTAGTACATGAAAATACAGGAAGCATAAAAACATATGTGTTTTAACAGGAAACCAGAAATCAACCCCCTAACTTTGTGAAACAAATTGAATAACAAACACTCCCCATAGCTTGTTAAATTAGCTAAAAAGTACTAAAAGTAAAATTTATTTGAATTTTTTGATATAAAACATAATTATACTTCCAAAACACCTACAAACAAGTTGTTAAAGGTGTTAAACAAGACAACAAACTCAAAACAATTTTTTAATAAAATTGATTTCTGCTTCTCCTAGAACACCTTGCAAACACTTTAATCAATGAAACTTCACAAGTTGTTGAAATGAAACAAAAACCAATGAAAAATGGGTGTGGTCCCACCGAACGTGCCAAAATGTGAGATAATGAAAAACTAAACTAAAAATGGAAGACAAACAAATAATTGTAAACCTTCCTGTAGATTTTCCAATTGTAAACCTTGATAACATTGTGTGATTTTGAGAAGCCTAACCTTGTTCTTGTGAAATTTGATTTGTGGGTGCTCTTGAATGACCTCCAAAATGGGGATTAACAATTCTATGAGTACATTTGGCTTGGATCAGCTTCCAAAATACAAATATTGGAGAAAATTTGATAGAGTAATTGTACTATGTAAATCCAAGAGGATTTGTAAGAGGTAAGCCTATGTTTTATAGAGGCAGAAGTGGCTAGAAATTGGTTGAATGCACATGCTAAAAATAATAGTTGAGGGGAAGTTAAAATAGTTCAGGAAGATAAATGCCATTTAGGGGCAAGTAAATGAATTAATTAGCAAAGTTGCATCCGGAAAGGTGGTTATACGTGCAATTAAATTTCCCCCACCTTTCTAGGATTCTAGAAGTGCAGTTGACTGGACTGGTGAAGTGGAGTCCAAGTGGAGTCTAAGTGACTCCAAGTTGACTAGGAAAATATGTAGTTTGCAATTTAGGATGTCTACACTTAATTAATATAATGTGCACATAATTAATTAATAAATGATAATTAACTAATTAAGGGGGTATAAAGGACTAATGTAATTAATCCAAAGGCCGCAATGTGTATCATTTGATCGATTTAATCAATCAATCACAAAGGGGTGAATAACAAGATGTGCTGGGACAATACTGGGAATATGTGAGTGATTTTTTGTGTCTTGTTTAGTTCTGCCATAGCGGATCTAAAACCCTAACTTCATAAACCTAGCGAGCTTGGGTGGATAACTGCTTTACGTGTAGAAGATAAAGAACAGCAGAAGGTTTTAAGGCGGGGCAAAAATGGTGAAATTCAGGGTCAGTTCGCTCTTACTATTCTTTTCCCTATCTCTGAGTTCAATTTAAAATACGTTTGATTGTCTTTGGCATTTCACCATGCCATTTTTTTATAGAGTAGAGTAGGATATTTAGAGGAGTTTCAATTTTGGATTCCTATTGCCTTGCAAAAACAGTTTTTTGGAATTTTAGCGTCTTACAAATTCTAGGGCTTAATGTGCTGTTAAAGGCCCGGTTCCTTTGCTCTTGATTCTATGCTGCTATTGAGCGAAGTGGGTTTTCTTCCGTATTGGTGGAAACAGTGAACTAGTTAAATTTTTCCCGTTGAAATTGAAATCTATGAGAAAAATCTACACATCATTATATTCTTCAGGTTGAAATTGAAATCCTTGAAAAGACGATCATTACATCTGTTTACAGACTAACAGTGCCATATATCTAACCCCAATATGATTAGGATCAACGATTAGGGAGAGGTTCACAGTAAAGTAGGTATTCTTAATACGGGTGTCAAGCATGGTGAGTCAAGAGTGCTATACATAAGAATATACATTAGTTTACTAGTACGTTTCTTGTTCGATTACTATATCAGTAATATATGATGTCGTCTCGGTTGTACTCAAATGAATAACCCATGGAAACAATGCCATGCACAGGCACTGAATTGGCTTCCTTGATGAGACTTGCAGAATAGTTAGAGCACATCCAAACACATCAGATGGTAATATCTTAACCTTAAGAAGACACCACTAAAATTGCAAGGCAAACAAGAGGTTGTGTGTGGTGATTTTATTCATCCCCTAAGGTTCTCCAACTCCATTAAAAGTGTCTAAAGTGCTAAGAATGTGAAGAATAGTTGAGTGAACATTTATATAATTTTTTTTTGATGATGGGGAAATCAGTAAGTCATTCTTACATAGTTACCTAAGTCTCGGGGGTGGGGGGACAGAGAGACGAAGGGACGGGGTTTCCGGGACGGGAAAAAATTCTCAAATTTTGGGGACGACTATTGAAATATTAATATTTGAAAATTTTAACTTTATTCAATGAAATTTAAGGATTTAAATTCTATTCAGGTACTTTCAAGATTATAATTTAATGTTCTTCATAAAAATAACAACCTTTTAAAAGCAAAAACATTAGAAGGTTTTTGAAAGATTTTAAAAAAATAGGGGACGTCCCCGAAACGTTCGGGACGTCACCAAAATCTAGGGGACGCATCCCTGCGTAACATTGGATTCCTCTTGCAAAGTCTCTTAATTGGAGGTCATTGGTTTGAATGGGTCTGCCATTATAACCTTGGATTTGCAAAGAAGACCTAATCTTGCATCGCAATTTGAATTGGGGGGATTCAAATCAACACTCAAAGGAACCACATTAATGTGGTCTGGTCGAGCCGCACTTCGGGATATAGGGCATGTTTATAATTACAATCAATTGCACTATTGAGTTAAGGAATTTAGGCATAAAACTTTTGTTGCATATGTTGCCATCTAGTGATGAATAATTACAATATTTGTAGTAGTTTCCCTTTTGCAATTATGTCAATTGCAACAAGTTATAATTGCATGTACGAAAGGATTGGAAACATGGATGGGACTTGGTGTTTAATTAAAAATTTGATATTGGCAAAACATTTGAAGTGGCCTTGTTAGATTTGGGATTATTGATTAGCATTGGAATTTGAGTTGATTAACCCTATCAAATCAACCCTAAAATTAAATAGTTAATTATTAGACGTGTAGGTCAATAGTTTTAGGGTTAATCATATAAATAAAATGCTTTATTTTAATACATAGAGATAAATTAATCCCCACTCGCTTCATTTCATCCAATCTCATAGGCTATCCAAGATCGCATTAGGCTTTGATACCAACATGACATGTTCCATTTTCCTACTTAAATTCTCATTCATTAATTAAAGCTTTGCCATTTTATTTTCTATTTAAAATAACACAATATAATTCATAGAATTATCACAACAACATTTTATTGATAATTCAACAAATACACACTTCATAGAACAATTTTATCTCATTTAAATAAAGGTTTGAATACATTTCTTTGTTGGCTCTTTGGAATACAACTTTCTCAAAGTAGACTTGGAGGCATATGCAACATTGAAGCAATGAGGAATCAATGCACACAACTCATCACATAACGCACAAATCTGTTATAGAAATCTTGACCATCACTGAAGCAAGGGGGAATCAATGCACACAACGCATCACACAATGCACCAATGCGTTGCACAAAACTAGGCCAAGACAATTTGAGGGGTGTACATTTTACCCCCAGTTGGATACACACTGTGTATTTCGTCTCAATGCCTCAATGCCTTAACACAACCTCCTTGCCTTTCGCTTCTCACCTTGAGTTTCTCTTTTATTTTCATTCTTCTTGCCATCTTTCCATACCCACATCCAAGAATTCCAACCAATATTTATAGCACTCAAAGGTTGTTATAATTAATGCATCTTTTCACATCTTTTTTAATGTGCATCATTACATTTAAATAATAGATACCCACATTATCAGGTATTTACTTAGCCATTTTTTATGACTTTTACCCCCTTTAACATATAACTTAATGTCACTTTCTTTTATTTTATATTTTTATTTAACATTATCACACTATGGAGAAATTGTCACATAACATGTATGGCCATATAAAAGATATTAATAAATATAGCCAAATAAGAAAACTTTACCATCTCTTGCATAGAATAAACAAAATAAGCTAAATAACCACAAAAACATAGTGATAATTCAATGCCAAATGTCATGATATTCATTGGTCGAACTTAGAACAAGCAAATTTTGCAAATGTTATAGTGTATACACAAAAATTAAGACAAATCAGCATATTCATTATATTCATATCATAATTCTTTCCAATGTTTTTGATGAGAGCATCAACACCATCATGTGGTTCATTGGAACCACAGGAAGTAGCAAATGTCACTCTTGCCTGCTATGTAGGTCATGCGAAGTATCTTTGGTTTCTGGTTTATCAATGAAAGTTGGGCAATGAGTGCTTCCAAGTTTCGAGTCTTTGGGTCTACATCCCAACACTTTGTTTACCCTTGCTTTTACCCATCCTTCTTGTGTGTCAGAAGGCGTAGGTTGGAATGCACGAAGACCAAATGCTCTGCTTGTTTTGCTCCCAACTTGTTGCGGTTACTTGAATTGATAAATGAATATGCACCCCAGCTCTACTCAATTGAAGAAGTTGGAACCGATTGAGGCAAGCCACAAAATCAATGCAAACTTTAAAATTTAAATTTATATAAGTTAAAACAAAATATAGAAAAGAAAGGGAGTTAAAATTAAAAAAAAATCTTACTTGTGTTCAAATGTTTATTGCAAGTATTTGGAGTTGGGGATATGTTTTCCCATGGAGGAACCACCATGAATAACTATCCATTTTGTACTTGTCACAAAACTTGCTAATGGACCGATCCTTGGAAGATCCTAAATCTACAAACTTATACCTAACTTTGTCATGTACTTCAAGATTGAGGAAGAGTCTAGCCAAGGCTGCCTTTTACCCTCCACTAACCTCCATATCTCTATATGGTGTGACCCTCTTTGGCAAAGAAAGGCTAAGTTGCCGAAACGTTTTGGATACGGGTGCGGGAGAGGGGTATCCGATACGCGGAAACGGCAAAAATTTTTTTGACCCTGGATACGGCAGTACAAAAACTATATAAAAATCTAAAAATATATAAATTTCAGCCTTCTAAATAAGAATTTAATTATTAACCACATATTAAATATTAAATATTAAATGTTTTCGAATAACTTGTTTTTATCATCAACATTTTAATGCTACAAATTATTGATGCCATCAAAAGGCCAATAGTATGAACAACAATAAATCTTGTTATTCAATATATAATATGTATCATTTCCTATTGAAAAAATTATAATATTATTTAATATTATTATGGGTTTTTTATAATAATAATAATGGGTTTTTATTATTATGGGTTTGGGCACAACTTTTACCGGATCAGGTGACGGTGGTGGGCTTGCATCCTCCCCCGTTCACCTGCTAGCTGTGGAGTCTCCCCCCCAAAATGATTTTAATGGGACCCATTCTAGAGGGAAATACTTGACCGATGGAGGTGCTGCTTCCCTTGTGCGACAGAATCGTTCTAGCTCATGCCTCATCTCTCTTAACGGGCTCGTCCTTTGGCTGCGAAGGATCCATATGCGGCCCGCTTTTGTGCCGCACCCGTCACTGCTCCCGCTCCCTCCCGCTCCCGCTCCCGCTCCCACAGCTTTATTTAGCCGTATCGGCTACTTAGAAGAAAGGGTCTCTGTGTTGTAGTATTTTGGAGTCAAGGACAAAGAAAGATGCAATGGGGTGCTCATTTTGTTGCACCTATCAATGAGATGTGATTGCACTTTCTTGAAGCTCTTTGTAGGATCTTTCTCTTTGTCATTTATGATGAACCAAGGTGATTCCGTCATAAATCTTACCCAAACATGGATGATTCATATAAAAAAATCTGAGCATACTCTCAACCGGCTTTGTAAAATTGAGCAGGTACTCCACACAATCCTACTGTCAGTCATTGAGGATCAACCCTTTCACCTTTGTTGTTTGCATGCCTCCATACGCCCCGTTAACTACTCAACTCAATCATCAAACAAGGAAGGATGTGAAAATTTTGGTTCAGGCATTTTATCAAACAATAAGCCTAAATTCTGGCAATTAAAATCTCTAAGATGTGAGTTATGCATGGAAGTTGATGGGTTCTCCTTTAGGATGTAAAACCCAGATAAAAATGTTTCTTGGTTTCCCCACAAAACACAATAACCTTTACCTTACCAAACTTACTCTGTTCAAGCTTCTATGGTCATTATGTCTTAAAGAATGCATGAACTTTGTGTTTTAGAGAATTGGAAAATGATCTTAATGATCATAGCTACCGATGCCCCGACTTTGTTCTGAACTACTTCCATGGCTTCTAACTTGCACCACCCTGATCTCAAAATGGACTTTTAAGACGAATTCTTGGTAATTTCATTTTCTTTCAGATATTTTCATCATTTTCTTAAATGGATGAAGATTTTTAGCTTATGACAGGCTTCTCTAACTATTCTTGACTTGTTTAGATCCATCCATCCTTAAATTCCTGCAGCACCCAAAACCGCTCTTGTATGATTGGTCTCATGCTGAGTTTTCAGTTATTGCTCCCCTTTTCAACCCTAAAATACGTTTTCAATTTCCCTCCCAATCTGGAACACATTCCCACATTTTTCGCCAAGCATTGATGCTCAAAAACACCAGGAAATATGTCTTTCTTCTTTTCAGATTAGAAAAAATCTTTTTTAATCCTTAAATCCATGTTTTTGTTTTGGCCCTCCCTTCTTTTGATGATTGAGAGGTGTTTTCCAATCATTTCTTTTGATGGTTCAACAATTTTGCCATTCTTTTCCCTGTTAGCATAGGTTATTATTTAACCTTTTATTTGTTTAGTTGGATAATTATTGCCCTTATGTTAGCTCGACACTTATTGTGTTAGCTTGCTTAGGTGTACTAGTTGTGTTGAGTTAGCTTACTAGTTGTGTTGAGTTAGTTTACTAGTTATGCGGAGTCAGCTCTACTTTCAGTATCAGTTAGTTTCACCACTGATGTAGGTGGTAGTTGCACTTTCCTCCTATATGTACACCACTCGCATCATTCTATTATGTAGCTTTGAGTTGATTTTCTGTGTACTCTTCATGGTTGTGGTATTGTTTATTTTGTTGGAGTGATCCTAGGATGAGAAGCATTGACTTCTTTGATATGGTATCAAAGCATGCTTCAGTAGCCATTGCTCAATTTTTGTGAAATCATTTTGCGGGGTTCTATTGGATTGTGAGCCTTTCTTACTCAACCCTAGTGTGTTTTATGGATCATCCTTATTTTCTTGGAGTGAGATATGTCTAGTTTGACTCAATCCGCATGTTTGTTTGGCCTTATTCTAATTTGGGTTGAACCTATTTGCTGATCCTGTCTTGGAGCTTACTGCTTAGATTTGCTCTTTGGGTGATTGATTGATTTATTGAGGATTTGCCTCACTTTGAAGTCTCCACCATTTGATATATCTCATTTTTCGTTGTGTGTTAATCCTCGTGTTTTGTCTCTATGCTTGTTAGTTTATATATCTGGAGCTCGTTTGTTGCTTAATTCTATCTCGTGCTGCTCTGTACAACTCGCGAGCTCCTCATCTAGCTCGTTAGGCCTGAGTTTTCTTCAAATCACATCTCTCGGAGCTTTCTTCTATGGCTCGGATAAAATCAACACAGTCAACATTGAGGCTTGTATAGGCTCTGTATAGATTTGGCTCGAGCCCAACATTGATCCGTTTTTTCTATCAATGCAACACCTGCTCTTCCCAATTCTGTCAGACACACATTACTCTCTATAACACGGATATGTCCAGATATTTGATCTCTGCATTTTGGCGACACCATTAAGTATTGCCAGCTCTCTGCAACTCGACTCTCGATCGTCGGTGGATACATGGTGGCTCGGTTGTGTTTTGATGGAGGCTCTGTGGTAGATATCAGGTTTAAACTCACGTCTCCTTGACTTGGCGTGATGGTGGTTGGGGGCATAGTGTTTTTTGTTGCTTTGGCGGCGCATTGACAATATCTAGACCTGAAGCAAGACCCTCATAAAATTTATTTTGTTCGGCCTCTTTGCTGCGGCTCGCCTTGCTCCCTTGGCCACAACCCGTCTTAGTATACTTGTTCTCCGCAATCAACTCGTTCGATTAGGGTTAAAACTCTAATCCACCTTTTATTTTATTTTTCTCATTTGATAAAAATATACAAGATTCAAGATATACAGTTCATTGCATTTTAAGTTATAATGGCAGATTTGATAAGGTCGATTATTGCTTCTAACAAGCTTATAGGGTCGAATCTCTTTAAATGGGTTTTGGTGTTAGCCTATATCGCCTTGTGCCTGCTCGCCTCATGTCCAACTCACCAAGTGGCTAACCAAGCCCTTTTTCCAACTCTCTTAGCCGAGCTAGAAATTGTTTATGGAGGTAAAGATTTTTTAAGTAGGGAGAGAAAATTATCATTTTTGGAGGGAAATAATTTTATTAACGGGGCACATTATTTTGGAGCAATTTTTTTCTAAAATTGGGCAAATGTTGTGATAAAACTGCATAATTATAAACAGTTTGGGGGGTTCATTCTGTGGTGAAAATGTAATTTTTAGGTCATTACAACAGTCGCTTAAAAGGGTAATTTGTGTTTAGCTTCAGGGGTGTTGCCCCTTGACCCCATTGAGGGCTGCCGTCCCCAGACCCCCACTATTTGGTCCGTTGCATGGTATATTCTTGGTGCTCTTTTGTTCTCGAGTGTCGAAGATTGAAAGGTGAGGCCTTGTTTGACAGGTGGTCAAATCCCCTCACAAAAAAACATTTTGCTTCTTTCTTACTCGCATAATATTGATATGGAGCTAGGATATAAGAAAAAGAAAGGACTCCACTTGTTTTTGGAGGCATTTTCGGCAGAGGCCGACATCTTATATTGTTTGAGTGCATTTTTGCATTTATCATGGATTCGTGCTTTGACATCTTTGCTTTACAACTTGAGAATGGGATGTTCTTCAGTGAAATTTATTCCATTCAGGAGGACCTAGTAAAATTTGTGGAAGAAAATAGATCGCTCAAGAAGCGAAATTCTCTTCTACAAGCACTCATTCACGACAAAGATGATCTCATGCACTCCTTGTAGCAAAAACTTGCTAGCTTGTAGCATCAACCTCAGTCCACTTGCAGTTATTGCTCCTACACCCATTGACCTTGATCTGTAAGTTTTTGAGTCTGCTCCTACTCTTGATGCTCCTATGCCTATTAGGCTTGTTACTGCATGTTCTTCCACATCTGTGCCTATTGCAGTAACACATGCCGTGTATCCTACTGCTCACATGCATGGCTCTTTTGAGAAACATACCACTGCATTCGGTTCTCGCATGCTCCGTTCTATGGGTTTCACTGACGGAGGTATTGACAAACATTCACAGGGTATTTCTTCCCCTATACAGCCTATTAAGTGGCATTCTCACCACGACATTGGTTTTTGATCAGGTACTTCGTTGGGATCACACATTGACAGAGCTATTTTTGTTTGCTCGACTCTTTTCGAGGATCATGAGCTATATGTGAGTTTTGCTCTTTCACTCAAGCTTGAGAAACCTGAAATTTCAGCTGTCAGCCATGATTGACTTGACACATATTCTGATGTTCCTTTGCATGACCTCGTTGTGCTTTTCGTACCAAATCATATGCAGGCATCTTCTTCATCCATCCGTGTTGATTTGGGGTGGATTTCTAATCACTCGTGGCGGTGACATAAGCATTTGTTGAGAGGAATCAACAGGTGAGGCTCCTCCACCATTCGGCCTCTTGCTCCACTTTCTATACCTTCTACATTGTAATGCTCCTTGTTTTGAGCATTTTTCTTTAGCAGATGTATGATATCTCTTTTGTTTGTTGAGAGATTTTGTATTTGTATTTTCGACATTTTTTGGCATGTTGACAGTCTCTCTTGTGGGGAGCTATTTTGGTGAAGCCCAGTGTTAGTTTGTCAGTAATCAAGTAGTTGTTTTAACAACTCATACAAATTTGTAGCATCACTCCACCCATTCAGCAGTATGGGAGGGTACGGTGTTGATCTTGCTTCTTCGGGTCTTGTGTCCTTGCCTTGTTGCCTTGACTTTTCTTGGATTGTGGCACTCCTATTTCTTTGGATCTTGTGTCCTTGCCTGTTGCCTTGGTTATTGTTCTTAGATCGTGGCACACTTATTTATAGCAGTAGATCGAATTATGTTTGATGTTTGTTTGCACTTTCGACATTACTCCATTGACAGTCTCTTTGTATGGAGCTATTTTGGTGAAGCCCAGTGTCAGCTGTTTTGGAGTTTTGTGATTGAGCAGTAGATTCAGACCACAGTGCACACCAAACTTCTTCATCATTGTACAAGTTTTTTGAGTTGAACTTCTTGGGATGCCTTGCAACTGTTTTTTGCTCTCTCAACTTTGTTATTATTGGTTTTGGGTATCTTACGATGTTCTTTTTTTCCTAGTTATTGTATGTGGGCACCTCATCAGGCCTTGTTGCCGGGACCCACCTTCTTTTCCGCCCACCTAAGCTATGCTTACGAGGGGGTGTTAGTGTAGGTTATTATTTATCCTTTTATTTGTTTATTAGGATAATTCTTGCACTTACGTTAGCTCTACACTTGTTGTGTTAGTTTGCTTAGGTGTACTAGTTGTGTTGAGTTAGTTTACCAGTTTTGTGGAGTCAACTCTACTTCCAATATCAGTTACTGAGAGTTATTCACCATTGATCTAGGTGGTAGTTGCACTTTCCTCCTATATGTACACCACTTGTATCATTCTATTATGTAGCTTTGAGTTGATTTTTTGTGTACTATTCATGGTTGTGGTAATGTTTATTTTGCTGGAGTGATCCTGGGATGAGAAGCATCTGTTTCTCTGACATTCCCTCCCTTGTCAAAAATAGTTTGTAAGAAGGAAAAATATGTTTTTCTTTATTAAGTTCAATGGGATCTTTCTTTTCCTGATCGCTGCACATTTTTCAATTGAATATCATCATTGATTGTAATTCATTCCCTATCGAGATATTCTTTGGGCTTCCATTATGCACACAATGGCTTGTAAGAAGGAAAAATATGTTTTTCTTTCTTGAGTTCAATGGGATATTTCTTTTCCTAATTGCTGCATTTTTCAATTGAATATCATCATTGAAACAGTCCAATAACACAACCCTCCTGAGATATTCTGTGGGCTTCCATTAGGCACACAAACCCTAAAACAGTCCAATAACACTCGAAATGGGGTTGTCTTCATGTATGAGTTGACCTTCAGGAGTAAAAACCTGTTTAGAATTGGTCTTCAGATGGTTGTGAAAGTCTCTGGAACCTCCCAATCTTCACCATTCTCACTTTGAAGCCTAGCTCAATGGCCGCATGAAGATCACCTTATTGACTTACTAGCAATGTTTTCGGGTTAGGCCTGATCACTGTTCTGTACCAAGGACTATTCTGTATGAGGTGGTCAATATGCATGCAGATTACTGAACCTTTAGGCTTTTCCTGAAAGAAATAATGCCAACTGCAATTGCTGTACTATTTACGAGCCTAGCCTCCAGGAATATTTAGTGTGGGATTTTTAACATCTTTGGAACATTATCAAATGCTCAAAATTCATTGCAAAAGACCATTTATTGATATATCTGACTGTTTTTGAGAATAGCTCTTTAATCTTTCTGTAACAATGACCTCTCATCCAAAAAGTCATTTATGGATGTTCAGGATATTACAACTCTTTTTGATCAATTTTAAACAGTTTGTAAGGTTAAATCTGCACAATATTTTGAAATTATGTAAAATAATCCATACAGATCTTTGCATGACAGCAAAGTTAAAAGCTGCCTTGTAAACCTCTGAGAAATAAACTAAACATGAATCCCTCATTTGAGCCAAACAAAGTAACAATAGTCCTGCACATTTAGTCTTCCTTGCAGTATGCAACTAGACTTTTCATTGATATGCATGCAATTAGGAATGCCTCTGTGCATCCAGAAGATGCTTACAATTTCCAACTAAGGGAGCTGTCACTTTTTCATGTGTTATTTTTTCACTTATCTCTTGGATTTTCCATAGTTTCTTGATACAAAAAAAGAGAGAATATGACAAATTAACAAAGTGACAGCTAATGTGGGCAGGCAGGTTTCTGCAGGAAATGGTTTCATCTCTATTTATATGATACTAATAAAACAGGAAAATAAATATTTAGTTTAATCTATCCAATTTTCCATGATGTATGTTGTTAGGCTGCATAAAAAGCAACGGAGTCCCTGGTCTCCATCTTTTAAATTTCAGAGAAAGCTTGAAGCTCAAAGAGGCATGAAGAGAGACCTTGATTAGTTAAGAAAAATCTTTTTAGAGTGGTGACTAAGGTTGTTTGTGTACTGGAAAGATATGATTGGTTGTCACGTGTATTTTGTAACTAATTATAATCTATTATAAATGCATGGCAACAATGACATTCATATTATGGCGAATTTTGCAAGTGTAAACCCTGTATAGGTAATCTGTTGTCATATGGAGGGGGTTAAGCCCTTGATTTATTCTTATTTGGATCGATTGAGGATATGATCTGTTTGAGGAAACTGTTTATTAGGCTTCTTTGTATGCTTATTCTGTCATTGCTGTATAGAGGGAGTTAAGCCCTTGTTTTATGCTTCTTATATGGAGTGTGGGTATGATTTATCTGGCCGAGGGTGTTTTTAATCAGGCTTTCATTATTTATCATCATAGCTCAAGCAAGAATGACTCCTTTGTTAAGGCTGCCTTTTCTGTTGCCAAGGACATATATTGACATACATTTCGCCGTGATATTTTACAATTTCAATTCAATTTTTTGAATTTAATGTTTGTGGCTTTGATCTTCTGTGCTTGAAGTTGTAGCTATGCATTTGAACTTTGGAGCCTTGTTGAATGTTTTTACATGGCCCAGCAGAACATTATAGGTTCCATACATTTGCAAGACCAGAGACATGTTCTTTATGGTTCAGGATTTAGTTGCTCAGGATTCATCCTTTGTTATCATAGTTCCATGCAAGATTGGTCTATATGTTGGTTTTATTTTTCTACTTTGTAAGTATAGATATTATTCATTACAATATATTGCATTTTTTTAGCTCTTTAAATGTCACGTTTGTTGAAGAAGATGGTCATGTCTTTGATCTTCCTTGCTTTAAGCTATAGCAGTGTTTTGGATTTTGGGGTACCGTTGTATAATTTTTCTTTTCTCAATGGCCCTGTGGAACGTAAAAATAATTCTACATTTCTAAGATTAAATACATATTAAGACCCATGATGGATATTCTTCATCACAATATTTTGCATTTTCTTTGCTTTTTAAATGTCATGTTTGTGGAGGAAGATGCTCGTCTTTGATCTTCCTTGCATTAAGCTGTAGCCATTACTTGGATTTTGGGGCATTCTTGTATGATTTTCCTTTTCTCCACAGCCCAGCAGAACATTATAGTAGTTCTACATTTCTAAGATCAGATACATATTGAGACCTATGGTATATAAGGGTGTTATTAGCCTTGTGTACTTCCAAGGTCTTTTGTTAATGTGAGCCATTCATGTCATGCTTTGGTCTGTGGGCTGTTTTCACACTGTTTCAGGTTTTATGATTTATGAAACTACAGGCATAATGCTATTTTAGCCTTTCTCAGCATATAAACTTGGACAGATGTATTTTAAGAAATTCGTTTTCTCTGGAAACATTTCTGCTGTGGTTCAAACATTGCAAATGCCCACTGCATTAGTTTACTATTACATGGTTGTCCATTGTTAAAATAAACTAGTCTAAAATGCAAACTTTCATATGCTTGAAGCAACCAGAACACCCTTCTAGTGCATCATCTTTTTAGTCGAGGTCTTTGCCTTCTGTTTTTTATTACTCGTCTTTAGTCTTTAAGTAAAAATGATTTAGTATCAAAGGCCAATTACCATTCTAGCGTTTCCTTTCATTTTCAGTTTTGGCGTTTACTTACTGATTACGAAGAACTTAGGGTTTGCAGGCTTCTACTTTTCTATTATATGTTAATGGTCTAACCCTGTCAACCGGAAATTTGTGACCAAATTGAGAGTAAATATTTTGGTTGCAAGTTTTTGGCAAATTATATTCCACATCTCAATTCAATTTTTCTTGTTTGTGTTGCCATGGACAGTTCCACTAATACCAGGTTGTTGGTCGGGCTCTGCCAACCCTGAATGATGAAAATCCTAAGATCTATAGGATGAAACTATGGGCTACAAATGATGTGCGTGCGAAGTCCAAGTTCTGGTTAGTATTATTTCTTGATGCAGTTGAACTAATCACAGGCTGCAGGTTGTGTGCTTAACTTTTGCATCTGCACATTTCCATTATGATGAAGTCTTAGGCTAAAGTACATAATTGGAGGGAGTCCAATTGCTTAGGGAATTTTCTTTCACAGTTCTTAGTTTTTCTCTAGTTCCCATCTCTAGTTTTCTTTTTTTTGGTTTATGAATATCGTACCTTTTAAAACTAAAGATAACCCATTCTTAGTTTCCTCTAGGTATTTTCTGAGGAAGCTGAAGAAGGTGAAGAAGAGCAATGGACAAATGCTTGCTATTAATGAGGTACAATTTTTATGAATTGCATATAGTGGTAGCTTTGCTTTGTGGACAAAAATTGTCATGTGTTTGCTTTGTGGACATAAATTGTCATGTGGTTGCAGCTTATGATGATTGATATTTGGTTGTCTTTTATATATAGATTTTTGAGAAAAAGCCAACAACCATCAAGAATTATGGCATCTGGCTTCGCTACCAGAGTAGAACTGGTTATCATAATATGTACAAGGAATATCGAGACACCACTTTAAATGGTGCCGTGGAACAAATGTATGATGAGATGGCTTCTCGTCACAGGGTGCGACAACCTTGCATTCAGATTATAAAGACAGCTACTATTCCTGCAAAGCTTTGTAAGCGTGAGAACACCAAGCAATTCCATGATCCTGATATCAAGTTTCCGTTGGTGTACCGCAAAGTCAGGCCACCAACAAGAAAGTTGAATACAACCTTCAAGGCATCCAGGCCAAACTTATTTATGTAAGGGATCAGATTTTCTTGTTATTTAGCAGAGGAGGATTTTGTTGTCCTCATGAAATATAATTCTTTGACTGCAATGTCACATGTCTAAATTCCATCTTAAGGCTAGTTTGACTTTGGGTTGTTTCTACAAATATATTTGAGATAGACTTTAATACTTTATTAATTTATTGTTTTAAAAACAGTCAAAGCAGATTATGCATTCTACTTGTTTTATCAGTTCATTATTCAAATATATCACATTTGAAATGACCACCGTTAATTTCAGTTGCATCTGTTAGCTTCTTTTCATTTGAAATTGTTGATACAAATCTGTTGGCATTGCGCATGACTCGGTTTAGCCAAATCTCCCTGCTTGTATTTTGCATTTAAAAAAAAAGAGCTTATTACAAGGTTTTCAGATAGCACATCTAATTTGTTGAACATGTGTTATTTATGGAAACCATTGGGCCCTTGGTGGCAGTGATCAAATTTGAAGGGCACCCCATATTTTAATTTGGCAAGCTAGTTTAAGCTTTACCCTTTGTAAATGACAGATAACATAACACATTACCATTCAATAAAAAAATAAAAAGGTTAGTTTCCTTTCAATATATATATGATTAATTTAAATAAAATAAATATAAAAAATGTCAAAATTATTAAATGTATAACATCGAATAATAATTTTAAAATTCATTTAAATTAAAAATCAAGATAAATAATTTAAATGACTCGTTTAAAAAATAAATAATGGAATTCCAAACATGGTTTACAAGCTAGCAAAAGCCAAAACAAAACATAGCTATTTTGAAAATAGAAAGAGCAAAATAATTGTTTATTTTCTAGATATTTATCCTTTTTCCTAGTGATTTTGTGAATGATTTTTTTGAAGTAAGTGAAGATTTTTTTAATATAGAAAATAGAAAGCTAACAAGCATGAAGTTTGTTGCTCTAATTATTATTTAATATTTTATTTATTAAAATCAATTTAACAAATTATAAAAAATAACTTAGCATACAATTTACATGAAAAGTTATTTTTTTAGTAAGCCCTTCTAATGAAAATTTATAATATTTAATGTCTTTAGTATTGAAGTGTAATTTTAAATTTCAATTTTTTTTGAAGTGTAAAATTTTAATCACCCTTCTATGACAAGCTAAAAGACGTTTGAAGGGCATTGACGACTTCAAATTTGGCCCCTGCTTGGTGGTTTTCCGCTAGTAAGTTCTTCTTTCATGGGCAATGATGTCTTTTTTAAGAGTTGCAGAGAGATTGTTTATCATGGCCTAGAATTTTAATTTATGTATTTAATGCTTGTATGTGACTGGAAGCCGGCTATTTTTCCAGTCTTGTAATCTTGGTCCTTCCTAAACAACCAATCCCTTACTCCTTTTCATTCTGCTTCCCCCATGGCAATATGGAGCATGGACAACAGTTCACATACTCTTACGAATGTAAAAACTGTGTAGATCACAAAAACTGTCCTATGCACCAGACTATAGCATCAACTGACATGCTGCCAAGCTTATAGTCATGTTTCCTCCCATTCCAGCCAATCACCATAGTTAGTGGTCTCTTAGAATCACACAACCTGTCTCCTATGCACCAGATTATAGTGGCAGCAAACATGATTCCGGGATTAAAGCCACTTTTCTTCCCATTCTAGCCAATCACCATCTCTGTTTAGGCAGAAACTGAGCAGCCTCCAAATTAAAAAGTTTAATCTACACATAAATCATATGATATGATTATGATAAATCATAAAACCATAACAAGCCTTTGTTCCTGATTATAATCCATCCTAATATATCCAGTACAAAACTACTTTGAAACAGTAACGGAAGACATGCTTGAAATGCTGACTATGGTAATTAAATTCTTAAGGAAGTTTAAAGAATCTTAATTGAGAAATTGAAATTCATAACTGTTATAAATAAATGTATAGGAGATGGATTAGAAGGAACTCATTGAAGAACTAAGGCATACATATATGTACACACATCTTAAGAATTGAGAAATTGAAACTCAAAACTGTGGTAAATAAATGTATAGGAGATGGATTAGAAGGAACTCATTACTATATATATAACAAAATATAAAAAATGTCAAATCAAAATTGTGAACAAATTAGATATCAAAGTGTAATCATGATGTTGATCACGAGCCTAAGCAGAAAGAGAGCTTAATTGTTGCTTTTGGGATGAATACATCAGCTTTTACTGGAGCCTAACTTTGCTTCATTTGTTCATGGTGCATTTTCCTCTCATCTGCTAGCATGGTTTGACAAGTTGGTCATCAACTTACAGTTGGAATTGTAAAAGTTGAGCTGTGATTCATTTCATCTGTTACGCCTCAGACGATTTAAAAAGTGACAGGTTCATTCAATAATAAAATAAAATAAAAAATTAATAGCCTCGATCAATAAAACATAAAAGTTAATATTGTTAGCCTCCCATGGTTTTGGGATTTTGAGGATGAAGATCACATTCATTTACGCAATATACACGTCTTCATATTATGATAAAATAAAAGGCAATTAAGAAGAATGCTATGAAAAATAAGGGAAAAGTGATTTGGAGGTTTACTCTCTCCTTCCACGTTTTGTATACTTGTGGATGGGTGTGAAACACCTTTGTCTTGTCTACCTAGCCAGCATATACTGACTGTGTCTCAAAGGTTTCCTATGTCAAAACGTTGAACTCCAAGTTTGTACATCCCTTGATGATGTTGTGGCATCTCTTAATACATTATAGAGATGACTATGATGCCCCTTTGGTACATTGTGGGGATGGCTAGCCATCTTTAAAACATAAGAAAAAATAAGGACAAAAGAACGAAGAAAAGGTGATACAATGTGGGCCTGATGACTATTGAGGAGATAAATGCACTAGTATTAAAAAAACATTAATAAAATAAAAAGAAAAAATGAAAAATACAAGTTCGGTAAAATTTGCATCCAAAAGAAGAAAACATCACATAAGAGAAAATCTACATAGCTTAAAAATGTATTAAAAGTACAATAGAGAGATATTTTACATCGTTGTTGTTTGCCTTTTTGTATCGTGAAGTTTTTATTTGTCTTCTACGTTTTATTTTTATTTTTTATGTTAGCGAGTACAGAAATGAAGAGTGATAAAGATATGGACAAGGGACCAAAATGGAGTGTGGAAGGGTGGATTTTGAGGTTCAGCTAGCAGTGACTTCCAATTTCTTTTCCCTTTATCTTTGTTGAAGATATATGCGAGAGGGTCATTCATAACAAGAGAAGAAAAACAGACAAGAATACAATATTATTTATGACATATTTGCAATTTCCGCTTTAAGGGGAGCTACACCAAGGTTCTTGCCCACCTCTTACACATGAATAGAGAAGGGGTGGGGTTGTTAAAAACTTAAATTTTGAAGAGAGATAAAATGATTTAAGTTGTATACAACAAACGAAGACCTTTCTACTTGAATTGCATTTATTTTTTTATTTGCTCCTCACATTTCTCATACAAAGGGTGATTCTAGTATTGCTATGGTTTTTGTGGAGAAGGGTTTGCCAAAGCTAAAAGGAAGGCCACATGAACAAATTAGAATTGTATAACATACAAGTATGTGAGGATGTATCCCATTCCATGTTGTCTGGTCTCATTATAAGGATGCACTCATGAAGGCATGTCTTGGAGGTTTCTCACATGTGCTTCTAGGGGAACACATTAAGAACATCGATACATGACATAAACATTTCAAAGGATAATTGTCCAGGGAAGAGGCAAAGACATAAGTGAGAGAATGGCGTTCCATTAAAATTGATGGGTGGTGTAATCTGTATTTTGGTTCAAAGCTAATCCCACTATGATTGTGGTCTAGAGCATTGTACAAAGCTGCTATCTTCCTTTAAGTTCTTCTTCCCATCAGTTAGCATGCCATCTTGATTTTTTTTGGAAATCATCAGTTACCACTTAAGCAAACCACTACTTCAAAAATAAGTGCTTTGATTGCTCACGACTCTTCTCCAAGTGCCGAGGCTCTCTTAACCATAAATTTCTAGTATTTTCACCTTTTAGGTTCTTATTTATTGGGTTAATTAAGTGGTAACATGTCCATCCCTATCTTTTAGGTCTCCTATAAAGTTTAATCTTAGAAACTCTTTTAAATCCCAAATAATTTTCACAAGCTATTCTAATTCATTATTAGTAAGCCTATTAGTTCTCAACCTTCTTTCAATGATCTAATTCAAAGGTATTAGATCTACAATAGTCATAAAGTTCTTCCAAGCTTTGTTGTTGCATTCAACACCACTACACATCTTCATAGAGATCACTAATAGAGATCACAAGCAACCACCATACGTTTGCCACAAATTTGCTTACACAATCGTTCTTCCAACAACATTGACACTAAGAATTCTTCAAGACAAGGTAGTAGTCTCTATACATGCTTGTGGCTATGAGCGCACGTTGCTATGCAATGAGAAAACTTTATATATTATAGGTTTCTTTGCGTAGTTAGGGTTTGGGTTCATGTAATGACTCTAACATGTTATATTTGCATTGGAGATTACATTTGTGTATTGCATATTGTATTACTTGTACACGAATCAAGGAGTCGTGAGCACTAAATTTTCTAATCCTTCTCCATTTATGTAAAAAATTATGAAAATATTAGTTAGATCTTGTGGTTACATTGAGGTTATTGCTATCTTGTTATTAGTTGACATAAAATTGTCAAGAATCACATATAATACAATCTTACCATTAACTACCTCTCACACATATTAAACAAAAAATTGGTTAATCCTCATTTCTTCTCCATTTATATAAAAAATTATGAAAAGACTAGCTAGATATTTTGGTTGATTTGAGGTTCTTGTTATCTTGTTATTGCATGTTTATTTGATGAAATCTAGCATAGAATTGTTAGCCACTTAGGATACATTCTTGCCAATATTTACTTCTCACACTCAGTTTAATTAAAAGAACACTTCAACACTGCAAAAAAATTGGAAGTGAAATATTCTTCTAACATTAATAAATGAAACGACCTTTGTTTATAAATAGGAAAACACAAAGTAAGCCCAAAATAGAGATATTCTAACTTACCCATCAAGCTATCAAGATAATAATGATAATTATCTTGATTTACAAATTATTTAATACACAAAATAGCTCAAGTGTGCATAACTTAGGAATAAAATGTAGGTCTATGCAATGTCCCCTGTACCCCCCACTACATGCACCCCTAGGATTTATTTGAGAATTTGGGAAGAAAGGAGGAATTAGTCACCATCTCCCCCCCTTAATGATTGCTCTCCTTAACACAAAAAAATCATCGATGGAAAATTTGGTGTTGATGAAGGGATGAGAGAAAACATTAACAACATAATGGCAAGATGGATGGCCATGTTGGCATCTTACCGCAAAAAACTTGGTTTTAAAATCTTACTTGTGTTTATCAACTTTCTTTTGGCAAGTCAACACCTTTGTAATTGGGCGGTCAAAGAAAGCACAACATTTTCTATCTTTTTTGGTGGATGTCGTGATGCTACAACAAGTTGATGTTGATTATCATGTGCTAGAAGTGTAATGCCATGTTGTTGTGTAATCAAGTAGGAAACAAGAGGACTTGCGACTCCATTGGTTTAACAAAATCATCGTAGCTCATCATCAAACAAATCTTCATCTTGAGAACAAGTGTTCAAACAAAAGTAGTTTCCTAAGAAGAGAATAGATGATGGTGGCATGCATGTTTGAAAATGCGATGAAGGAATTAAACTCAAACTTATACAAGCTAGATGCATCATCAACTTTACCAATGGCAACAAATTCCAAATGGTCTTTCAATTCTCTAATAAAAACCCATTGGGAGAAAATTATACAAATTTTCCTTCCCTTGCATGAGTTATCTAATATATGGACAAAAGCTTATGTGAAATGGATGACACATAACATGTCTATTGAAACTATCCATCCTCTATCTCAATATTTCCTACTTGTAATACATCTAAGAAGAATTATCATCAACAAAAATGGTGTTGTTACAATGGTTAAGATTATAAAAAGGGGAGTGAGAACTGAGCAACATGATGAGTGGTTCCTTAGTTTGAAATCCACCTTTGAGATGAAAATGCAAGATTTGTGGTAGTAGGAGCATAATCATGATCAAAAACTATTTTTTTTTCCACATAAGGTTGCCGATTTAAAGTGGGTATGGAGAACACTTTGATTTTTCATAACATTTAATGTTATGCTTCCTAATGGCGGCTTCAAGCGTAACCATGATTTTAAAACAACTAGTATGTAATTGTCCATCCTTCTTATACTAGGATAAGGTGTTGACATGTTTGTTTGCTTTGGATTGCTACTATGTCCAAGATGATAATTTTCAGTATTTAAACCACTTTTGATCTAAGCACTTTTGAAGGCATCTAAAATATATTAATATTTATTACTCATTTTCTTTTGATTCTTGGCTCGTTTAACTAAAAATGCACTAGAATTTGGTAGGTGATTTGCAAACTCTTTAAATGAGGGAATTTCTAAAGCTTTACCATGCATCTTAAGTAGAGTGAAAAAAAAGTCGAGCAAGAATTTCCAACCTTGGAATAGATTGAAAGAAAAAATTATCATTCCTTCTATATCTAACAATCTTTAAGTTGACTTAAAGAGACTAAAACTTAGAGAGAACATCTTGAATTGTGTCAAAGTCTTGCTGAGATAGACTAATCAATTCATTTTCTTGTTGGTGGCCTCTTATGACATCTGCGTTTTTGAAGAGTTGATCAACTTTGGACCAAACTTCACTAGGGTTTCCATCTCCTTTATGGAAAAAGAAGCTCATGTGCTGCAATTAGATTGATAACACCCAAGGTTTCTTCACACTTATTAAACCATTTGGTATTCAAAAATACATTATTCGATTTTTTTTTGCATCAATTGTCACTATGTGTAGTCCTTTGCTCCTAATATACACAAGCATGGTTTTCTTCCAAGTGAAGAAGTTGTGAGGAGTCAATGAGATGAGAAGTACAAAAAAAGAAAAGTGTAGAGTCAATGGGATGTCGTATAAGAATCTGTATTTGATTTTGTGCACACTAAAGCTAGGAAGCAAAAAGGGAAGCCTTCAGAGTCCCCCCTTAAATTTTTCATGGTACTTTATAACGATAGTACACAAATACTTCTATCCTAATAATTGCGTATTAACTTGAAATTTAACTTTGATTATGTTACAATTGCCAAAAAGTTACTCTTATGGGCTATCTTTAATACATGAAAATACAATACTTAATATACACAATAAAGCTACAATAACTACATGAGTGTGTAGAGCACAAAAACATACACACTTGCAAAAAAAAAAAAAAAAAAACTCCTCCAAATGTTTTTGTATGAAGAGGTTTTGGCCTCTAAGAAATATCAATAATTGGGAATGACTTAGGAACCTTATTAATGACAAAAATAGTTTAAAAAAGAAACAAATCCAACTCATAAAAGTTATACCGTTGTGACTAGCTTTGAATCAAATTTGAAATGAACAAAATGAAAAGAAAAATTATTTAGGTGATTGAGTTATGAGCAAAAAAATTGATAAATTATGGAACAATGATTAATGGTGAGGGTAAAAAATGTGTTTAGAGGATTCACGCTCTTGACCTCCTCTTTTGAGTATTAAAGAAACTTCTCACTATTGGACCAAAAACTCTTTCAAACATAGTAAATATAAAACTAGGTTTTTCTAATTATTTTTTTGATTTTTTAATAATTAAAAAATGCAATGCCTTAGGATATGAATGGAAATGGATTGGTTGCAGAAAAATTGAAAAGGATACCTTGCAACTAAGGTTGAATACGGTGAGAAAAACAAGGGACAATGCCACGGAGTCGAAAAGGCCATTGGTGTTTAAAGCCTTCAGTGCTGTTATGATTTTTTAATGGGTAGATGGCGAATAGAGTACATGAAGCTACAAGCTAGACAAAAACAAATGACCAACACTTTATGTGAAGTCCGAGCAAGGAGAGTGGGCCTTTAGAAAACAATCTACAACATGTGAATTTGTTTTGACTTTAAATTTTTTTAAAAAAGTTCAAGAAAAGTACTTACATCCAATATAAGCCTTTAAACAAATTTTTCTTTGCAATTATGGCACCTTTTGAGGGGAAATAAAAGCCTACACTTTGTTTCTCTAGCCTTTCAAACATAGCAATGTGTTCATATTTGACCCAACTCACTTCAAAACTACATAATGTGAAACCAACCTCCTTTTTTTAATACTTCAACATGGAAATTCACTAGACTCAACACAGGACAAAGCGGAAAGAAATCCAAAGGTATAAAATTGATACCATGATGAAATTAGACACATAATCATAAGATTCAACTAGGATACAATCTTCCCAATAGTTACCCCTTACACTCACGTATTTTAAAAAAGAGAGCACTAATTTAATGAAATAATTACTCACAAGGCGTTTCTTTAAGTGAAACAAAGCCTCCTAAATCTGACACATGCAGTCATATCAATGACTGTGAATTGAGGATGTACATTATCTGTTTTACCTCGCCATATTTCTTTCAGCGCAGCATAACAGTCACCGACACACATAACCGTCGGTCTTTTCATTTGTGCACCGTCCACATGTTGTGCAGAGCAATAACCGTGTTGCAGTGTGTTATATAGAGATGGCGTGTTACAGTCATGACGTGTTCATGGTCAGAATCACTTCTGCACATCTCTTGGGTTGCCCACATTTCACTCCAGTCCAGTTGGAAGTCTGATAAAACATGATTTTTAAAAAAATGTTGAAGTGTTCTTCCAAGTTTGTTCTAGATTTCTCTCTTCTGAATTTGCTGTTGTCCCTTTGGTCAACTAATGCGTTGCAGGAAAATGGACATTTCAGGAGGTGTATTGTCCTGGTTTGTCTCAGTTGTGCGGAAGGATGGCCTGCCATTATATGCATATTCATGTAAATGTTTATCTCCAAAAATATGGTAATTTCTTTTCCACTTTGAAAGCTTTGTCGTTTCATTTGGCTTCGACAAAACTACCAGCGTGAAAATTATTAGCACTCTTCAACAGAACACAAAAATGCAACTGCAGGTTTTGATCTCTTTCTTATTTTTATTTGTTTGTGCTCTGCTAAATCAGAGAATACAATCTTTATAGAATAACAATAAACAGAGTCTTATTCAAACTCAAACTCAAACTAACCTATCTCTACTCTTCATCCTACAGATGGACAACATTTGCTAGCACATACACATATCATCTAGTGTGCTGTCAATTACAAAATAACTTCCCTAAATGCTAGCTACAGAATCCTGAATGCCAGCTACAGAATCCCTAAATATTAGGCTAGAATTTCTGCATGTCTAACACTCCCACTTAGCTAAATATTTGTCAACCAGCTTGTATCACATCGAATCCTTCTTTGCAAAACTCAAACTTATTTCTTGGTAATGCCTTTGTCAATACATCCGCCACCATCATCTCAGTTGCACAGTACTCCATTTTGATAGTGTTGTTCTCAATTTGTTCACGGATGAAATGGTATTGTATCCCTATATGTTTAACTCTCCCATGATACTTCGAATTCTTCGTCATGGCTATGCAACTTTGGCTGTCACATTTAATATTGCTGTTTGGGACTGAGTAACCTCGATGTCTTGCAACAATCTTCTCAACCAAATCAATTCTTTTGCAGCTTGACATGCTACTATATATTTTGCTTCTGCACTGGAAAGAGAAACAGATCGTTGTTTCTTACTTGCCCACGAAACTGCACCTCCACCAAGGATAAAACAAAACCCTGAAGTTGATCTTTTACTATCAACATCCCCTGCCCAATCTGCATCACAATATCTAGTAAGTTGCAGAGATTTTTCTGAACTCCCACTGAATCTTATGCCATGTTTAGCTGTTCCTTGTAGATATCTGAAAATTCTTTTAACTGCTGCCCAATGTTTTGGTCCAGGATTGCTGGAATATTTGCTCACAATACTTATAGCATGTGCAATATCAGGTCTGCTAGAAACCATTGCATACATTAGGCTCCCAACAACATTCTGATATGGAACCATACTCATATAACTTTCTTTTTCTTGTGTTTTCGGACACATGTCCAGTGAAAGCTTGTTTCCTACTTCCATTGGAGTACTTACTGGCTTGCAATTTTCCATCCCAAATTTCTTGAGAATGTTCCTAATGTACCTTTCTTGACTAAGATGGATTTTCCTCTTCTCCCTATCTCTTAAAATTTGAATGCCCAAGCAATAATGAATCTCACCATGATTAGTCATCTCAAATTCTGCAGCTAATTGAGACTTGAACATGCCTAACATCTTAAAATCATTACTCATAATGATGGTGTCATCAACAGATAAAGCTAAGATGACTAGAGACTCACCAATATGTTTTATGTAGACATTTGAATCAGCATTGCAACTTACATATCCTTCATTTTGGAGAAACCCATCAATACACTCATACCATGCTCTTGAAGATTGTTTAAGTCCATACAATGTTTTCAGAAGCCTGCATACTAACTGCTCCTTTCCTTCTTGTATGTAGCCTTCCAGTTGTTCCATATAAACTTCTTCCTTTAAGAATCCATTTAAAAATGCAGTTTTTATATCTAGTTGATGTACATGAAGATCCAAGGTTGCTGCCACTGCTAACAGAACTCTGATGGATGTTATCTTGACTACAGGAGAAAAAGTGTCATGATAATCCAAACTTGCAATTTGGGTGTAACATTTTGCCACCAATCGAGCCTTGTAGTGGTCTATCGACCCATTAGACTTGTACTTTTGTTTGAATAACCACTTGCATCCAACCACTCTTCTTCTAGGTGGAAGAATTGTGAGTTCCCATGTCTGATTTTTTATGAGCGATTCATATTCAGCATCTATTGCTTGCCTCCAATCTGCCACATAAATACTTTGAAGTGCTTCTTGAACACTGAGTGGTTCATCAACTTCTACACTAAGTGCATATGATTTCGATGCCCTTTGAGTGGGTTTCCGTAGTCTTGTTGATCTACGAAACTGTTGCTCTCCTTGTACATCTCCTATGGGTTGTGTGGCTACAACTTGTAATGGTCTCGCTGGAGTAGAATTCTCATGCTTAGATTCTTCATCAGATCCGAGATCATAAGACCTTGTTTCTGAATCCTTAGCATTTTCCATCTCTGCTGATTTGTGCAGAACTAAATTTTCGTCAAAAATGATGTCTCTTCTGACTAGAATCTCATGTGTTATAGGATCATAAATTCGATATCCCTTCGAATTCAAATTGTATCCAACCATTATACACTTCTTGCTTTTGTCATCTAGCTTCTTTCTTTCTTCATTTGGTATATGTGCATATGCTATGCAACAAAAAATTCTTAAATCATTGACTGAAATATCCTTGGCTGGGATCTTATAACAAGATGGACAAAACACAGAAATTTACAGCAAAATACTAAATATGATTTTTGCAGATTTTATGCAGAAAAAGTACAGCTAGGGAAGCGAACAGAAAAATATGAATAACTCTCAAAATACCTGTCCAAAATACTTGAAATTTTAACTGGAACAAGATAATAATATGAAGAACACAAGGGAAATATTTTTGGAAATTTTCAGTCAATATAACGCTGCCAGAAAATTACAGCGTGCCTAAAATAGCTGGGAAACTTCGAAAATTAATATCTTTCCAAATACAAATGCAATAATGATGAAACTTCGGAAATAACATATATAAATATAGTAGATGATTTTCCAACCTTCAGATCTGAAAACGGCCAGCTAGAAACCCTAGAAATTAGGGCTGCAATTTCCCAAACAAGTCACCCCCTTTGGAAAATGGTCAAAACTCTTGTGAAACCCTCTGTAGATGATGCCGAATCCTTCCTCTATGGCTGCGGTAGGTCTGATCTGAAAACCAATTGAAAATATCCACAAAAACTCTCAAAAATCCTCAAACCCTAATTCTGAAAATTCTGAAAATATCTCTGTAAAACCAGCCCTGAAATCTGCTCCAAATGACAAGATAGGGTAGATCTTTCACTACCGAAGAATGCCCTGCTAGCTAGGGATGGATCTCTCACCACAGAAGCTAGGGTTCCCGTGGGATCTTACTCCACAAGCTAAAAGTTTGCAAACAACAGTTGCACCATGAAAAGAAGTATAAGTGTATGCATGAATGACTATCATTTCACCCCTCTTCTCCTTTTATAACCTTTTCATGTCAAAGAAACCCTAAAACCCCCCAAGGTGCACTTTCCCATGGAGAGGGCCCATTTAATAAATATTTTAAAGTTACTTTTTCCCCCTCGGTGCCTTGGCCCAAAAAGGCACCCCCAACAAAGAAATATAACATTAAATGCAATACATATCCCTCAAGTCGCCAAAAAGGTACTTTAAGTGGCCCCAATGAAGAAACATAACATTAAATGCCAGAAGTGTCCACTTAAGTGATCCCAACGACAAAATAGAATACAAAGGGCCCATTAGACCCTCCCAACACCCAAAATATAACAAAACCCTAGTAGGAAACCAGACAACCATCCCCAATAACCTCCAAAGTTGTTAGTCCCTTGGGAATGACCAGGGCTAAGACCAAAATAGGGCCGTTAGGCCAACTGCTTGGAATAGGGGACATTACAATCCTCCCCTCCCGAAAAATGCTTGACCCCAAGCATTATCCTCCTGTGCTGTAGAAACTGAAAACCACAAAGTAAGTGCCTTCATCTCAGCCTGCAGTCAATCAAAGATCGGTGTGATCCTAAGTGACCAAAACACCACATATAGTCATCATGCTCTCCATGCAGTGTAGACAACAATGCTGTCCTTGAAGTAGAATATTGCCCACCTTGATTCTCTACTGGTACCCATACTGAAACTATCAATCTGTCCAATCCCTGCCACTGCAAAACTGTCATCATGTGGTCACCCACTGTATCTCCTGTCGACTCCGTCCCTTGGCTAACTAGCACATGCTCGTCATCCTCATAAGCAGTAAGACATATAGGAGTGTTATCCCCTATCAACTCTAGAAATAAGGAACATGCATACACTGATTTGTCACCATGAAAAACTACACATCCTTGCACAAAGTTGAGGATATCTTCCCTCAACCCATGCCATCTAACCCTTTCCCATATGAAGTTGAAGGTCTCATCAAAGCTCAAGTGTCCAGACATGGAACAATAATGCACATGTCGCAGTATCTCCATCCTCAACCATGAATCTGACACGAGGTACAATCTGTCCTGATAGAAGATCATCTCATCCTCTAATCTGTAGTTATCATCCTGTATGTGACCATCCAGAATCTCACAAGTGTGTCAGTTCTTGGAGTACTCAACAAGAAAATGAGATCTCCAGTCTACTGAAATCTCAGACAACCAACATAATGATAAACTTGGATGATCTGAACCTGTAATCCCGATCTCTGCAACTACCTTATGTGCAACACTACTAGTCACACCCATATCCATCATACTCCACATCGATCCGCAATGATAAAACCCCTCGTTATGCCAGAAAGTCCTCTCCATCCCCTTAGCTGCAACCACCCTAGGTGCTCCTATCAATAATCCCCTCAAAATCACATTCCTGCCTTCGGACTTAAACTTCAGCTCCATCGTCTGGAAGTTAGTCTGAAACTCACCAAGAGAGTGAAGCCATTGCACTCCCAACACTATGTGGGTCACTTCCATACCAACAATGTGGAAATCATCAGTAACTATGTAGTTACCCATGGTAATGCTCAATTGTGGAACTTTCCATGTGCATCTCATATACTCCCCATTGGCTACAACAATGTTGAAGCCCTTAAAGTCCTTCGTCTGTAAACCATGTCTCTCCACCAATGATGCATCAATAAAGTTGTGGGTAGCCCCACTATCAATGAGTACCATAATTCGCTGACCCTGCATAACTCCCCTAATCCTGAATGCCTTGTACATCGGAGTACTAGACAATGTGGCTATAATCTCCCGAGGGAAAGTCTCCTCCTCCTGCTCTGCATCAGCACTATCCATTGTAACTCCATTCCCATCATCCATCTCGTGAGTCTCCAACTCCTCACCTCTGTCATCCTTACACTCCTCGAAGACTTCGATGAAGTGGGCCTTCCCTCTACCTCTGCAATCATGTCCTGGAACCCAAGGTGTGTGGCAATCGAAACATAGTTTCTTTCGCCTCAACTCATCTCTGTCTTCTCAGGAAATGAATGGCTTCTTAGCCACCTCCTACCTCGGTGGAGGCTCCCTCTGCTGAAGTTCGTCTGATCCAGATGGAGATTCTCTTTGCTGAACGTGAGGTGGAACCCTCGACTTTGGAGTGGATAACTCCAAGTCTCGAGATCTCCTAATAGCCTCATGAAAAGAAGAAGGCTCAAATGCCTTCACAAACCCTACTAAGGCGTCATTCAACCCTGCAATGAAGAGTGAAGTCAACCTCATCTCTGAAACATCAGATACCATAACTGATAACTTCTGAAAATCTGCAATGTACTGATCTAGAGAACCTGTCTGCCTCAAGTGAGTCAACTCCCTGAAGTGCCTATCTGGGTCCCTCCTATTGAACCTGCTCATCAACCTCTGTGTAAAATCTGCATAGGTAGTGATATGCATGTGCCCTTGTGTGATCAATCCATGATGCCACCAGTCATGAGCATCTCCCTCGAGGTGTAGGATAGCAAACTTAATTGCATCCTCTTCACGCATGGGATTCAAGTCGAAGTAAGTCTTCAACTTCTGAATCCAAGATTGGGCAGTACACTTCTTAGAGCCATCGAAGTGTGGAATAGAGATTTACCCTAATCTTTTCTGAAACTCAGGTACCTGTGGCTAGTAATCTCTCCTCAGCCTGCTACCAATCTTCATTTTACAATACTCCTGAAATGGCATGTTGTCTCGGAAACCCTCGCTCAAAGTCCGGTACTTCTCCCAGCAAGATTCTTCATCCACAATGTCTGCGGGCTGTCGTGTCTGTGAAACTTCCAGATCCTTTAAGAATGAAGGCTCATTCGTGGAGTCCCAAGGGCCTGGTAGATGCACGAGGGGACCCTTGTCCCAAATGTCGACTCTCACTTCTATTACCATGTTGACCCATATTGCTGGCCTCTCCTTTCTCCGCATGAGTCTCGATCCTACCCTGTGCTAACCTCTCAGTAAGCTAGCTCAAATAGAGGTTGGTAGTCTCCTGCTGCTTCACCATGTTGGTGAACAGTTGTCTCATCAGATCTACTCCCATCTCTTCACTGTCTTTGTCTCCCATCCTTCAACCCTAACAGGCTGGAGGAACAACTGCTTTGATACCACTGAAATATCCCTGGTTGGGATCATACAACAAGATGGACAAAACACAGAAATTTGCAGCAAAATACTAAATCTGATTTTTGCAGATTTTATGCAGAAAAAGTACAGCTAGGGCAGCGAACAGAAAAATATGAATAACTCTCAAAATACCCGTCCAAAATACTTGAAATTTTAACTGGAACAAGATAATAATATGAAGAACACAAGGGAAATATTTTTGGAAATTTTCAGTCAATATAACGCTGCCAGAAAATTACAGCGTGCCTAAAATAGCCGGGAAACTTCGAAAATTAATATCTTTCCGAATACAAATGTAATAATGATGAAACTTTGGAAATAACATATATAAATATAGTAGATGATTTTCCAACCTTCAGATCTGGAAACGGCCCGCTGGAAACCCTAGAAATTAGGGCTGCAATTTCCCAAACAAGTCACCCCCTTTGGAAAATGGTCAAAACCCTTGTGAAACCCTCTGTAGATGATGCTGAATCCTTCCTCTATGGCTGTGGTAGGTTTGATCCGAAAACCAGCTGAAAATCTCCACAAAAACTCTCAAAAATCCTCAAACCCTAATTCTGAAAATTCTAAAAATATCTCTGTAAAACCAGCCCTGAAATCTGCTCCAAATGACAAGCTAGGGTAGATCTTTCACTACCAAAGAATGCCCTGCTAGCTAGGGATGGGTCTCTCACCACCGAAGCTAGGGTTCCCGTGGGATCTTACTCCACAAGCTACAAGTTTGCAAACAATAGTTGCACAATGAAAGGAAGTATAAGTGTATGCATGAATGACTATCCTTTCACCCCTCTTCTCCTTTTATAACCTTTTCATGTCAAAGAAACCCTAAAACACCCAAGGTGCACTTTCCCATGGAGAGGGCCCATTTAATAAATATTTTAAAGTTACTTTTTCCCCCTAGGTGCCTTGGCCCAAAAAGGCGCCCCCAACAACGAAATATAACATTAAATGCAATACATATCCCTCAAGTCGCCAAAAAGGTACTTTAAGTGGCCCCAACGAAGAAACATAACATTAAATGCCAGAAGTGTCCACTTAAGTGATCCCAATGACAAAATAGAATACAAAGGGCCCATTAGACCCTCCCAACACCCAAAATATAACAAAACCCTAGTAGGAAACCAGACAACCATCCCCAATAACCTCCAAAGTCGTTAGTCCCTTGGGAATGACCAGGGCTAAGACCAAAATAGCGCCGTTAGGCCAACTACTCAGAATTGGGGACATTACATTGACACTTGGCTTGCTTCCATGCCATGCCTCATAAGGCGTCTTCTTATGCAATGCAACAGTTGGCAACCTGTTTTGTATATATGCTGCACTAGAGACTGCTTCAACCCAAAAAACATTAGATAATCCACTACTCTTAAGCATGCATCTAGCACTTTCAACAAGAGTCCTATTCCTTCTTTCAATGACATCATTTTGTTTCGGTGAATAAGGAACAATATACTCAAGTTTGATACCTTCTTTTGCACATACACTTTTGAAAGAATTTGAGGTATATTCACCCCCATTATCACATCTGAGTCATTTCAAAGGTTTTCATGACTGCTTCTCACCAAATGCTTTAAAAACCTTAAACATCTCTAATGCACATGATTTATTTTTGATAAAATAAACAAAGGTCATTCTAGAGGAATCGTCAATGAAGGTAATGAAATACCTTGCCCCATTGTGTGACATTGTTTGTACTGCACCATGGATATCTGAATGCACAAGTTCCATTTGCTCCTTAGCTCGTGTTGCGCCTTTCTTTGGGAAGGGGAATCTATGTTGCTTTCCTAAACAACAACCTTCACACACTCCCAACTCAACTGGTAGATGCAAATTAAAATCTTCCACAAGCTGCTCTGATTTTAACATTCGAAGCGAATGAGGATTTGCATGTCCGAATCTATGATGCCAAAGAACTGAATCAAATATTTCATTATTTGTTGATGTTAACACCACATCAAGTACTGCTGTACATAACTTGTACAGATTGCCATCTTTGATTCCCGTAGCAACAATTACTCCTTCAACATCCTTTAGGACACATTCCTTGCTGTCAAACTATGCAATTATGCTAGCATCAATAATTTTGCTCACTGATAAAAGACTTTTGACAAGAGCAGGTACATACCATACGTTATGGATTCTCTTGTATCTACCATCTGGCATTCGCAATGGAATATCTCCAATTCCGATCATCTCACATTGGCTATCATCTCCAAGATTGACAGTCTTACTTTTGGGTGCTTCTGTATATGCCATAAACCAACTTCTCTCAGGTGTCATATGCTGAGTTGCTCCCGAATCTAAATACTAGCAATTTGAAACATTAGAACTTGGGTTGTGACAACAAAAAACAAATTTTCTTGGTCATTGCTTACGGTCATGTTGGCTTCAGCAACCTTCCTTTTCTTTACCTCTTCTACCAATGCTAACCACTTACGACATTGTTTCTTAAAATGCCCAGGAGCTCCACAATGAAAGCAATTTCCCTTATTTTTCTCCTCCCTTGTGTCTTTACCATTCTTTTAGACATTAGACTGGGAGGGATGTGATTTGTTGTCACTCTTCCTTTTCGCTTTGCCCTTATATCCTGCTGAAAACAGTGCTGTAGGATTCTCATCACTCAGGCCCCCATCCTTCCTTCTGATTTCTTCTTGAAGTAGTGCTGCTATTACTTTTGTCAAATCCAAGTTAGATTGGGGGCTTAGTGCTACTACAAGTCCAGAATAGGATTCTGGCAAACTCCCAAGAAGCGACATGACAACATCTTCTTTTGCAATCACTGATCCACATGCTGCCAATTGATTTTTGAGAGACTTAAACTGATTTGTGAAATCTGATATCTTTTTTGTTTCCTGCATCTTTAACTGAAAAAATCTTCTTCTAAGATATAATCTTGTGCTAACATCATTTGATGCATATAACTTGATCAATTGATCCCAAGCTTCCTTTGCTGATTTTGCCTCACTTACATGTAAAAGCACATTATCACTCAAACTTAAAAGTATATAGGAACGAGCCCTACCTTCCTTTGACTCCCACTTACTGATCAGGTCTGCATCCTGGGTGGGTTTAATCTCAGTCCCTTCAACTATATTGAGTAGATCCTTGTTCAGCAATAACATCTTCATTCTGAGCTTCCAGAGAATAAATCCAACGCCATCAAATCGTTCTACCATCCCGTGAGGATCTCCTGCAACAAATGTGGCCATAGCTCTGTCTTTAAACTTCTGATACTTCTTTGCAGTAGCACTTCACCAACACTGCTCTGATACCATGAAAATCATTAGCACTCTTAAACAGAACACATAAATGTAACTGCAGGTTTTGATCTCTTTCTTATTCTTATTTGCTTGTGCTCTGCTAAATCAGAGAATACAATCTTTATAGAATAACAATAAACAGAGTCTTATTCAAACTCAAACTCAAACAAACCTATCTCTACTCTTCATCCTACAGATGGACAACATTTGCCAGCACATAAACATATCATCTAGTGTGCTGTCAATTACAAAATAACTTCCCTAAATTCTAGCTACAGAATCCTAAATGCCATCTACAGAATCCCTAAATATTAGGCTAGAATTTCTGCATGTCTAACACAACACCCAATCTTTCTTTACAGGACTGGTCAGTCGGGTTGGCATTCTTCTCGAAATCCTACAAGAATTTACAGAATCCTAAATAGGGGAAAAACAATCACAAAAACATGAGTACAAAAAATATACTATTTCATTGGTAATATTTAGGCACATCTTCATGTTGGAATCGGGCTTCAATTTAGATACAAGGACAAAATTACCATGCAGATCTCTGTGAATATTTTAGCGCTCTCACTTTTTATAATCATTTCCTCCTTGTTGCATAATCAGATCTACACGTGCCACAAGAAATAGCTACAAATATGGTGTTGTTGGTAAGGAAATTTGAAATGTGTCTGAGGTGAAGTAGAGCTACTAACATTCCACTTATTGGAAGATAGATTCTCCAAATAAAACCCAAAGAAAAATTAAAAAAATGTTCCCAACAAAGAAATTTATAGTGGAGTTATGAACCGCATGGACATAGTTAAATGACTATTTCAATTCATGTGTTTCCATATGCAGGTGTAGTATAAAGACAATTAGTTTTTACTAAAAGCACTAAGTTTCTTAACTGTGGATTTTCATAGGAATATTCATATTTTTCTATACACACTCAAGAGTCTGGAACCTTGGCTGATTCAGTGATCTAGAATTATCTTATAAAAGTTGCTTCTTAAAATTGAATTTCAAATCCACAAGCACTTATGTTGCCGACCATTAAAACCACGGTCACAAGGAAAACCACGTTAATCCCCTTATTTTTGGGTGGAAAACAAAATTTAAACTACAACCATTCAATACAAACTCTTGAAATAAATATTTTTGAATAACATAAAATTTATTATATCAATATTGTAGTTAATTATGATGATGATTAGAACTTCAAAAGACAAATATATATATATATATAAAACGTTCATATATTATCATTAAGATATGAAATGAAAGTATGGCAACACAATACTTTTTAAAACAGTAAATATATCTCTCTTGAAGTGTGTTTTTTCTCGACAATACTATCTGGAAACGTAAATCAATATCTTAATCATGTGCATTTTCCATTTATATTGTTAGGTTATTTATTCTCATTTTTCAAGCCTGGGAATTGCGCTCGAATAATTAATTTTTCTCTCCATTTTAAAAACATGTTTCTCCTCTTTATTTTAATATTAAGAGTGTTTAATGTACCGCAAACATTGATAATGGCATTACTAAAACATCACGTAACATGGTGTTATGGTTTAGATTTTAAAAATCGTATGTGCCTCTTGAGCATGCTTAAATATATCTTATGAATAGATTGAAATAAGGACTCTTTGTCAATGAAGAGTTACCCAAGATTCAGGTATTTTTTACTCAACATCATCGTGTGTCACCGAAGCCAAGCTACAATAAGTTGTTTTCATAAAAACATGACATCAAAAAAGGTTTCCCTCCTACAATAGGGGATCTACAGACAAATAATTTATGATAACCTTGAAAATTGCCTCTCATAGGAAATTTGATGCAATTTGCCAACAGTCTTCAAGGAACACGTTCATGTTGGTCAAAAAAGTGGATGTGAACAGAATATATTCATAGATGCATCCAGTATGACCCTTTCCTCTTAAACACATAACAAATTCTAGCTTCCAACCCTCTCTCTGAACTTAGAAGAGCTATTGAATCGAAATCAACGCCACAACCAAATGCTCGAAGCAAACATGTTTATGCAAAACAAAAAAAAGGGCTCCAATGTCGATACAACACCCCTTGGGAAATGTGGCTACATTCTAAATTTCTCATTGGCGATGATGGGAAAGTTCAGTATTTTCCTTCCATGAATGATGTCAGGCTAAACATAAATAAATAAATTGTCCATCTGGAGAGCTAATATTGACTATCACCCCCATATTATCAAAACATGTAGTATTAAAGTACATTATAGAATATGCTTCCAAGGTTGGACAACGATCTGAATCCTACCATTAGATAATGTCTAACTTCTAATTTCATATTGTTCTAACCCTAACCAGTAATCACATGTTTCCTTTCCGAAAATGCTAACATAAAATGTTATTAAGCATGATATGAATGCATAGGAATCCTGTCATATATTGCAAAAATTACATTTTTTTTCATGTTCCAATTGTTAGTATGTCTCCTTGAATGTACGAAAAATGGTGTTACGATGTATCACTTAAACAAAACAACAAGCCAACCAATCATCTCATTTTATTGATGCTTTCATGATACGTCCATCAGTTATGGACTCTATTTCACTTATTGAGGTTGCCCAGTCTTGGTCTTATAATTCACAACATGTTAAAGACAAAATGGAAGGCACGTACTTTACCTTCTATTATCCATGTGTCTCCCATATGTTTTCATATTCCCTCTCAAGATTCTATGTCTTTTGATTTTTTTTTGGAGTGAACTCCTTTTATAGAAGCGATTTCAAAACATTGCTTCAGACATAGGGAGCACAACGCAATGAGATTACTTCAAATTGGGGATTTGATGCGGAATGATTTTCATGCATGGCATGTCAACCGAGAACCCCATTCAACATGAGCAATCTTCAAGAGCAAAATTTTGTATCTGAAGATGAAATGAAAACATCATCCACTATAATGGATGAAAGGGAACTTCTTTCACAATTGCATCCCCAAAATCATATGATCCATGATAGCCTACACATGCTACGCCACCGAAAATTTTGACATACATTACAATTTTTTTTATAATCATATTCCTCTTTCATTACTAAATATTGGGTCATCTTTCATTGAAGGATGCGATCAATGCCTTCTCTTCGTTTTTCGAATGAACAAAAAATAACTTTTGATACTATTCTGCAATACTTCATGCACATAGAACAATTGCTACCCTACTTCAATTCATAACTCAAGCTATAGACGGGAAAGGCAAATCATATCTCATAAATATTAGTAGGTCAACATTATCTTCAATACCAAATACAAATTACTCACCTCTTTGAGTTCTTACACCTATTGGAGTCGTTGACTTCAATATCTCTGCATTAACAAAACATGCTTGCCTGCACATTCCTATTAGAGATATCAAACCCACTTGAAGGAAATGCCCTTGCATTTCTTCAAGACTCCCCTTAAACATGTTCAATATATTCTCATAGACGGAATGAGCTTCATTGTTCCTAATTTTATTAGCGAAGATCGATTTGCGTCTTCATGAATCTTTCCCCTCGTTTTGAAACATCTGTATTTGGTAAAAGATCCATCACTCTTTTTGGTTGACGTTGGTCAAATTGACTCCTGTTCGGGACATCCCATTGTATGTTGGCCACTCATTTGGTGCTAAGTTATGGAAATTCTTCTCCACCTCAATTACACTAAGAACAGTCTTCCGACAACAAGGTTTCACTCCACTACAAGTTTCTTTTTGCAAACTCTTAACCAACATTCAAGAATGTGAGTCCTACTTCCAGTTTTGCATTTTTTGCATTTTAATGTCTCTTATAATGTTATTGCTTCGTTAACTATGATATTTTTCCCCTCTTTTTACTTCTTTTTCATATTTCACTAACTTTCTATGTCTTATCTTCTTAATTTTGTTTTCCACAACGGTTCACTACCCCTACCATCCCTTTCAGCGTTCACATTGCACACCACACGTGTGATTGCTAGTTGGGAGCAAACTATTCTTTTAACATCAAGAAATTAAGGGAAACCCCATGTATAGATATGAAAGAACACGTGCATATAAGATGAACATAATGAAGAAGGACATTAAAGAGCATGCCAAAGAAAAGGAGATCCAAAAAATCTTACAAAGTATATGGGAATAAATAGATGCGTGATAGAGATATTTTAGCCTATCCATCTAAACTATGAAGACAATTATGATAACTAGTTTTATTTAAAAATAATAATAATGCAGAAACTAATTAAATTATGTATAAATTAGGAATAAACTCTAAGCATTAGCAAATCACCAAAATCTATTTATAACACCAACACCCCCCTTAGATTTACAACGCAAAAATGAGAAATTACTCACTATCATTCCTTAAAGACTCCTTTCTTCAACTCTGAAAAATATTATCAACGCAAAAATATAACAACATTGAATTGGTGGAAAAAAATATTAGCAACGCAGTTGTGAGATGAACGACCATAGAAGTGTCTTGATGAATAAATATCAGTTTTAAAAACCAACTTTTTTTTTATCAAATTTGTTGTGGCATATGTCAACACCTCTCTAATTATGCAATAATGATGAAAGTATATGATTTTCTATCTTCTTATGTGGATCACATTCTTCTCTATCTAGTTGATGTTAAGTACTGCGTGCTCTATGTGCTGGTGTGAAATCAAGCTGTAAACAGAAGGGGCACGAGGCTCATTGTTTCCAACCTTGAGCTCATCATTAAATCAATCATCGTATTTAGAATAAGTGAAGACAAAATCAAGTGTTAGAGAAGAAATAAGAGTAGAGGATCTTGGCACACATGCTTAATAAGATGATAAAGGCACCAAGATGTGTAAAGTTTATGAACAAGAATCATCAACCTTTCCAATGGAAAAAACTTGTGACTAGTAGTTCCATTACAATACCTCCTCAAGGAAAAATTCAACAAATTTTCCTTCTCTTGAATGAATTATTTGATATATGGAAAAAATGTTGCGTGAAAAGAATGTCATACAAAAAAAGTTACAACTATCCATCGTCTATCTCATTCCTACACCTAAAACATCTAAGGAGAATATAAAACATCTAAGGTGAATCATCATAACCATAATTGACTTTGTTGTTACGACAATTGATAGTAGAAAAAGAGGAGAGAGACTAACCTGCAACAGTAGATTTTAAAGATCGAGCATAATTTTTTCCATCAAAATGGATACTTTTAACATGTAATTTTTATTTTTCATATATGACGCAACAAATTTGTGTGAAGTTTTTTAAATCAAACATTTTAACAAAAATTGACAGGTTTTCCCTAAATCAAGAAATTATTGGCAAGTTTGGTGGAATATGCAAGTGATGCTTATAATGTCATTGAAATTTGCATCATAAAATAGTGTTAGACTAGTTTAATTATTTGAATTTGTTGTTTTTAAAACTCACTCGATTTAAGATTATTTTTATGGTGTCAAAAGTTGCATCACAAATCATGTGTCAATGTTTTTGAAAAATTCGAGCAGAAAATTTCATTTTTTTGTAAATTTGGAGAGAGAATTTTAGGGTTTTTAGAGGAATGCCATGATTATATATTTATATTGTTTGAAAATATTATTATAAAATAATAATAATCAATTATATAGTTATTGTAGTTGTATTTATTTTTGAAATTATATGATTATGATGGAAATGATTGGTACTAGATTAATTAACAATTGATTATAAATTTATGAAAAATCATTTAAATATTATAAAATGGTGGAAATGATGAAATATAAGTATAAAATTAATATCAGAGGCAAATGTTAAAATCTGGTTTAAGATAAACATTGTCATCATTAGCAATGTATATGAGGTTGCCATCATTTTCATCACGTAAGAGTTTTTGTTAAAACTTGATGAAGTATACACCCACCAAAGAACAAGGGAATCCCATGCACACCGACCTATCACCCAGCGGGCACTGGGTGCTCACCCGAGGCATGCACGGGTGCCGAGTCTCTCCTTTATGTGAGTTTAGTGGGAAACATCATCTATGATAGGAACTTAAAGAGAGTGAGCGGAAATGAGACATGCAATCATCATAGAGCTCAGAACGGCTTCTAGATCAATGCAGTCATTCTAAATAGAAAGATACTTAACACATTATAGGACTGAACCAAAACAGAAAGGAAAATGCATAAGGATTCATATTCATTCCATAAACATACATGAAACAAAACTATGAAGATATATGTATGGACCAGAATCATTAATGATCATATTCAAATAAGTTGGTAACCTCATTACATCCATTATCCATTACAGAACATCATAGTATGGCAGACCGAAGTCATACATCATAACTGGATTTACATCCCTTAGCTCTCAAAAAGAAAATTTACAATCCCAAGCCCCTTGATGCATCCTTCTCCTATATTTTATCTACCCAACCCAATATAACTCCTCGCAGCATTTCTGTAGAGCTCCACTCTCTATTGATCTCTCTCTTATTTTCTTCTGTGGGCGCTTGTATTTATAGGCCCCTTGAACTACCAACCCACCTTTCTAAGGCTTCAGATCCATCACAAGTGTCCAGATGTGGTCCTCCATGGGAGCATGCTCCTCTAGGCCTGAGCTCTCCACTCCTTGCCATGATGGTCTTCTAGAAGCTTCCATCACAGGGCATATTCCTTCCTAGGCCAACCTGTCGCCAGGTTGGCACCTTATCCATTCATCATGCGTAGGTGGGTCACACTTTTCTCGTGTCCTACCCAGTACGCCAAATATGGCTAAGTCCTGAGACCTTGTTCTACCGGTGTGTATCATGGGTCCTTCTAAAACCCTCCTAGAACCCTTCCTTGTGTGCCTTCTCCTTGCACACCCACCCCTCAACTTAGGCCTTGCGTGCTCATGCACCTTTTTGTACTTAGTCAATATTTTAGGGGCCCAACATCACCCCACACTTTACCTGTTCTCCACCCTCAGGAACACTTCTTCAAAGAAATAATTACAATAGACTTAACATCTTGGAAAAAGAATAAGGGAATGAAGAATTGGGAAAAATGAAAGAATGGGGAAGTGTTGTTATTACTGCAACAAGATAGGAAAATCTCTTTGCAAGTCAGCCTCCAACTTGTTCTAGGCATCGACTTCATTTTGTGCTCTCTGGCAGAGGTTGCCGACTAGGGCACTTACCTCCTCAAAACCCATTCCATTTCCTCGAGTGTTCAATGTTTCAACCATTCCTTCCAATTCCTTTCCCACGTCCTCAAGCGCATCCATCCTTCTTGTAATTTGTGGGTACAACTCCTTCAGCCAGTTTTTAATTGAACCTCGTAAGGTTTCAATAGCTTCTAACTTCTTCTCAACCTCGGCTAGGATCCTCTCCCACTCCGCTCTATTTCCTTTGTTCTTCTCTTGGAATTCCTTGAGCTCTACCTCATGAGTGGTGACCAGAATACTCGCCACTCTATCTCTGTCTGCGCAATTATCATACGTGGCCTCAGTAGTATGGGTAGCAATTTTCACATCAGCAAGAACCTTGTTGTACTCGGAAATGATTGCTACAACCTTCAATTTTTCCTCCTTTTCTAGGCATGTTGCTACTTCTTCCATGGATTCTAAGGCCAGAGGTTGCCTCTCCATGGTGAGGATGCGTGTTAAGTCTTCAAGGCACTCAAGGGAAGATCCATACTTTTGCGCGGGCGGTGCTAGGTCTGGATGCTTCAAAACAATGGCATCTGTGATGGATTCTACCTTCTTGTATACCTTGCACACCCTTGATTTTTCTTCCCTTAGTTCACGCTTTAGCTGTGCGCTAATTAGTTCCTCTTGCTTTAAGTTCTTGGTCCTTTCTTCTAGCTCTTCTTCCCTCTTTTCTAGCTCTGCCTCTAGAAATTTTACCCTGTCATTCCTCCCAAATAACCTGGCTTCTAGTTCAACCGAGACCTTATTCAATGCATTACAGACTTGTTCATCTGAAAGCTGTTGAGCGCTCACCAAGGGGTTGTCTCCTTTTGACTCAGGAATCTTCATTATTTCCCCTTGGCTTACCTCAAACTCTAGCTCATCGATGTGGGACTCAATTTCCCAAGAAAGCATTTTCCTCATCTGAGGGTATGCACCTTCTTCATCAAACGACTTCATTGCCAAGAGTTGATCTGTTGGGACTGTGCTTTGGAAGCGCACGCAACACCTTGTTTGGATCATCAATGTAGCTCATTCTTGGTCTCTGGATCTCCAAGCGCTTCCCTCATGTGCGTGTGCCCTTAGGAACAATTACCATTAGACTGGGGCCTCCCGCACTGCCGTGATCTTTCCCTACGCTTTCTTCCTTATCTTCATTCATCACTATTTCAGCGTTGCGCTCCAACTCTTGTTCTACCAAGGCTTCAATGATTTTCGTTGCTTCTCTTTCTGCCGCCTCATTTACTTCATCCTTAGTGAGGCTTGGAGTCCTCTGATTCTTTGTGCTAACCTCTTCACTTCCTCCCATGTCCTGGGCGTCCTCCTCCTCCTGGCTTCCCTTCCTTCACACAAAGCGATAGTCATTCTTCTCCTCTTCGCCTTCTTCTCCGAATCGTGCACGCTGAAAACAAGTGGTTCTTGGTCTCCCTTCAGGTTCATCTTCTTCATCATCATCCCTCTCACCCCTGTATTTCTCCAAGCTCTCTGTGTCCTCTGAGTCAGCCTCCTTTATCACCTTCTGTTTCTTCCTAACTGGGGATTCCAGTATAGGGGATTCTGCTTTCTCTTCTTCCTCCTCTGGTGATTTCTCCTCTGCGATAGGATTTTCTTGTTCTGGCACCTCCTCTCTGACTGGGGACCTCTTCCTGTGTGTGTAAGTACTTGTTCTAGCACTTGTTCCTGGGGTGCCCACCATTTGTGTATCTTGGACACTTGGTGCCTTTTTATTTATCTCTTCCATCTCCTTTTTCTTGGGTGCGGTCTTCTTTCTACCTGTTGGGTCTTCAGGTATAGATATCTCGTTTTCAAGATAAGTGCCCTTCTCAAACTTGGGCCTTATGCAAAGGTATACACGCACTGTGGACCTCCCTGTAATAGGAAGAGTCAGAGGTTTCATCATCTGAACTTCATGTGATACGTACTTTTCCACGTACGCACGCTTGTTGGGGTAGACCAACGTCCTGCGCATCTCCCTGTGGTCCCGATCCATATTTCTAAGGTCAAACTTCAGCTTCTTGGATTCCTTGAATCTGTTTACTCCCGCCTGGAAGTACTGAGCAGTGAAGGAAAATGGAAGTTTACACCATGGGCTCATGCTTTCATCAACCAACTTAAATCTGCCAATGCATAAGTGTTGGTATACTACGAATTCAGCTTCTCCCTCTGTGAGCTTTGGCAGTTGTTCTAGGATCCTCCACTCTGCCCCAAATGCATTCCTCAAGTGCATATACCATTTCTCAAGACACGCCTTGTGAACGGATGTCATGCTATCGTAAGTGTATTTTTTGAATCTCTTTGCGGGTGAGGGGTCTTCCTCTGGGTACTCCCAAATGAACTTATCTGCCACATCTGGCACTCTGATCTCTGAAAACACAATAGTTAAGAGGACATTACCGAAAAGTATCTTGTCACCTTCCTGCGCACTGTTGATGATCTCATCTACGATGTACGCGGACAAGTTGTAGATGGCGCCTTCTGATATCCTTCTGCAAACATTGAGCCATGACTTGTTCACTTGCATCCACCTCTCTTGGTTATTAAGTTTGGTTACTAGGCACAACCATTCTCATCACCGGGTCTTGGATATCTGCAATATGAAAGTACCTTGACCCCTTCTTGTATGCATATGTGGTGATGGTTTCTTTGATGGCTTCTTTGTCACATAGGTCATCCTCTATATCTTTCTCCTTCACAGATGAGACCTGTGAATTTTGAAATCAGCTGAGGAGTTATGTGCATCTTGCACCCCACGAAGTGAAAGTGATCTTCATGTACGCATGACATCAGCCACTGATAGAGGCACTCAGGCTTCCCAAAGTAGGGAAACTCATAGAGTTGCAACAATCCTACCTTCTCCAACTTCACTTTTACTTCGTCACTATAAATGGGTAACCCTTCTGGTGTCCTCTTGTTTGTCAGGCGCACTAACTCCAGTGCCATTTCCTTTTCAGTCATGTTTGTGTGATGGTTATAATCGCTTACTGTCATGTTTCTTAAATGGGACTCCCACTCCTTTCCAAGAAAAACCCCATCTGGGTACTGCATTTCTGCATACCATTCTTCATTGGTACTTGCAGTAGTTTCTTGTTGTTTTCCCTTGCCCTTGCCTTTTCCCTTCTTAGGTGTTACAGCTGGTTTCTTGGGTGCCATTGTGTAGGTTATCTTTGCACTTCAACTTCTCTTGCTCTGCTTCTCTACCCTTTCCAAGCTTAGATCTCAAACTTGTGAAGAAAATCCTTTTCAACCCGTGCCCTAGCTGCCAAACCCTCACTGGAATATCCCTTTCACAAGATGACGCTTCTCCACAACTCTCTCTATGCCCGTGAACTATTTCCCTCCTGGTTTGCAGATCCAAACTAGTCACTCACGGTTAAATTTTTCCAATTTTTCTTCACACGGATCAACTCTAGAAACCCTAGTTCGCAAAATCTCTTCCTTCTTCATATTTGCAATGTCCATAATGAAGTGCTCGACCTTCTATTTATAGTTTTTCCCACTTTTTAACATTAAATGCTACCTCACCTACCACCATACTTCAACACTTAATGCAGCTTTTTCAACAAAACCTGACTTTAGCGCTTTAACTCACGTGCCCAACCTTGCGCGGACAATCCCCCAACCTTCTGGCACACAACCAATCCATCTTGACAGGAGACTCTTGTGCATGCATCACCAGTGCCGAAGGTACTTCCATCATGATTTTTTCTCTCACCTACCTCATGTTGCTTTTGCACTTCTTCCTCTCTTGTACGTGGATCCACAATGTAGCCTTACCCTGACACCAACCATCCTTTTTCACCTTTCCTTCCATGCACTTCCTTTCCCAGGGCCATCCAACTGGGCTTTCCAATGCAATCCTTCCTGGTTCTTCACACTTTGCACTTTCCTCCACATTATTCTACCCCACACTAAAATGATGCACGGTCCTCTGCGCATTCACAACCTTTGAAAAAGTAATGAGGTTACCGGCGCCCAAGGCGCAACACAAGAAAAGAAAATGCATTAAGGGAAATCCTAAACTAACTGGCAATACTGCCTTATTACAAACACCAAGAAGACTTATTTATAGTAGGGCTTCAGCCTACTCCCATTGAAGTGTCCTGGAAATCTCGTCCCATCCAGTGCTTGCAACTGGCATGCACCTGAATCAAGGATGTACGAGATGATGTAGGGACCCAACCAATGCACCTTCAACTTCCCAGGATGGCACAAAAACTTTGAATCATATAGTAAGACCATCTGCCCAACCTCAAACTTCTTGTTCTTAATGTGATGATCATGCCATGCCTTTTGTTTTACTTTTTCAGTTTTCTGGCTCCACCTGGCGAATGATCATCTTTCGTCTAATTGCATTAACTTTTCAATTCTTTCTTCCAGCACTTGTTCATCTGCCAATCCTCATGTGCATGCTATACGCAGAGAAGGTAACATGAATTCAACTGGTAGGACAGCCTCCATGCCAAACACTAATTGAAATGGTGTGGCCTTATTTAACCTCTTGTAGGTTGTCCTATATGCCCAAAGAATGATTGATACTTTGTCATCCCAATCCTATCTACCAACATCACAGATCTTAGTCAACGTGTGACTAAGTATTTTGTTAAATGCCTCAATAGTTCCATTTGCTTGTGGATGGTAAGGGGTAGTCTTGTGATGAGCCACCATGAATTCTGCTAACAGAATCCTTACTGTCTCATTCAAGAAATGTGTACCCCTATCACTAGTCAAACTCAAAGGGCATCCATACCTTGTAATAATGTTTTCCCATAGGAACCTTGCTGCAGTAGCTGCTGTACAATCCTTAGTAGGTGTTGCTTCTACCCACCTTGTCAAGTAATCTGTGCAAGTGATTATATACCATGATCCAGTCCTACACACGGCTGGTGCAATAGGGCCTACGAAGTCTATAGCCCACTTTTTGAATGGCTTGCACTGGGAATAGGGCATAAAGGCATTTCATCTCTTCACCCTGGTTTTCCCATGCACTGACAATGGTCACATGCCTTGCAATATTCCTTGCAGTCTTGATATAGGGTCTCCCACCATAATCCAACCATTAATATCTTGCGTGCAGTGGCATCACCTGCATAGTGTCCACCTGCACTACCTCCGTGCGCCTCTTCTATTATGGCTAGGCACTCATGTTCTAGCACACACCGGCACAGAATCTCATCACGTCCTAATTTGTATAAATCCCCACTAATCAACATGTAGGGCGTGGAGCATATAGCTAACCACTTTTTATCCAATGCCTTCATCCCTTCCGGCGCTACACCTGTCTTGAGAAATACTGCAATATCTTCTAAGTCTGAGGGTGCATGCCGCAACCTAAATAGTTGTGCATCTGGCATGGTATCCTCAATGCTTTGCGCATCCTCCCCTGAATCGATTCTAGACAAATGATCAGGTCCAGAATTACTTTTTCCTGGTTTGACAACCACCATGAACTCAAATTCTTGGAACAATAGTACCCACCGACATATGCGCCCTTGTAGAATGGGCTTGTTCACTAAATATTTCAATGCCATATGGTCAGTGTAAAATATAAAAGGGGTTGCTAGAAATATTGTCTGAACTTGTGAAGCACGTAGATCATTGACAATGCCTCGCGCTCAGTTGTAGTATAATTTTACTCCACTGGTGTTAACTTCCTGCTTGCAAAGCACAAAGGATGATCAACAATCCCTTCACCAGGATGTGCAAGTACTACTCCAATGGCAGTTCCTGAGGCATCAACATGAACATGGAAGGGCTTATCCCAAGAGGGGAATCATAGTATGGGCGTGGTGACAAGCCTATCCTTTAAAGTGTCAAATGCCTTTTGTTGCACCTCTCCCCAATGAAAGGCACTTTTATGTCTAAGTAACTCTTCTAAAGGTGCGGCGATCTTGGCATATCCCTTGATGAACTTCCTGTAGTAACCCGTATGTCTGAGGAATCCATGCACTGCTCTTTGACTAGTAGGCTCCCTCAATCCCACAATTACTGCAACTTTTGCGGATCTACTAGTAGGCCCTCCTTACATATGATGTGTCCCAATAATGTTCCAAATGGGGTAGCAAAGACACATTTCTTAATGTTGAGGGATATCCTCAACTGCTGACATCTTTCAAACATCAGCCTTAAGTTGTCACAATGGTCCTTCACTAACCCATATACTGTCCAATCATCCAGGTAGACTTGAAGAAATTTATGGATGAAGTCCTGGAAAGCTTGTACCACAATGCGCGAGAACACAACAGGCACATTCTTCAACCCAAAAGGCATGACTGTATAGGAAAAAATTCCCCACTCAGTGGCAAAATTCATCTTCCTCTGGTCCTCCTTCATGATCCTTACCTGGTGATAGCCCAAGAATCCATCTGTGAAAGAGTAGACCTCGCGTCCTGCCACTCCCTCTAAGATTTCTTTAGTAAATGGGGTTGGGAAAGGATCAATGATACACACTACATTTAGGTCCCTGTAATCAACATAGATCCTTATCCTTCCATCCTTCTTGATGCTAATTACCATTGGACTTATCCACTCTGACTCTTCAACAACTTCAATGATGCCTGACGCTATCATCTTATCTATTTCTTCCTTGACCTTCACGTGCAGGTTAGGATTCATTCAGTATGGTCTCTTCCGGACCAGGCGCACACCCTCCTTCAACTTAATTCTCATTTCCCCCAAGGAATGGTGAACACCTTTGAGTTCATGATACCCACGTGGGAATAAATCCTCAAACTCACGTAAAAGATCAATGATCTTAGAGACTTCTTTCTTCGACCAATAGTCTCCGATGATAGCCTCTTTAGGTCTTCTTCCTGAGCCGATGTTAACCTTTTTCATCTTTAAAGGTTCATGGTATGTGCACCCGTTCATCAACACTATCTATGACTTCACACATCCCTACAGAGTGGTTAACATCCAAGTTCTCTACCTCTTCTCCATCAATAACATACACCATCTTCCCCTTTTCTTTCTCTATACACATGCTCAAACTGTATCTCTTCTTGTTTCTTCTTCCTCAAAGTGCACCTCTAGGCTAGGTTCACCTAGCAATTCTTGTATTCTATCTTCTACCATGACACTATCCCCAATGGTAAGGTGCTTGACAACCTGCAATGCCTTATCCACCAAGGGTTTTGTACTCTGATACTCAAATGTTTGAATGAGATCAGCCACTAACTCTTGCCAATTACCAGTTTGGCGATGCATCTCTGAGTGGATATACCATGCACGTGCACAACCTTGTAGGGTGGAGTACAACTTGTGAACCCATAATGAAGGTGGTAATGCTTCTGCGCTTCCCATCCAGGTTGTCTCACATGCTTGGATATGGAAGGAAGTGGTCTCTTTACCATGGTAGTATTTTATAGCCGTGGGCACGTTGCTCCTGCAAAACCTTATGGAGAAGGAAATTCTCACCTCGTGCCATTCCAAGAGGTTCCTAATGTGTCACCCACCAGCATGTAGCAGTTCTGAGTAGGTTATAATTAAGCATTTCTCTTCTTTCCTTTTCATTTCTCCAATGGGCCTCCATTTCTTGCAAGAAATCTTCTGGATTAGCCCCTCTTGAGTAACTTGGTAGTTTTCTTCCTCCCAGGTGCCAGACTATACACGCCTTTGTCACCTTGGTTACCGATCCTCTTAAATGTCATCTGATCAACTCATAGGTCCCATGTGCCCAATTGTCACATGCCATGCTTGTGGTATCACTCACAGACTGGGCATCCTCAAACTAGATAACTCCTTCTATGGGATGGATTATCTCTAGATCCCTGATTGAGCACACATATATTCTATCAAGGACTTCTTCTCCCAAAGGTTCAGTATAGGGTGTTGATTTTCCATCAGCCAGGGGTATGATGACCCATTCCTCCTCATTTTCAAAGCTTATGTATCCCTTGTTGAACCAAAGATCCACATTGTTCTTATAGCACCATGGGCACCCAAGTAATGCTGGGAAATTGTCTGCCTCGGTGAGCGCCAAGACTTCGAAGTCCCCAGTAAACTTAGCCCCCTGAATGGTGATAGTTGCATCCTTTAAGACACCGATGGGCATTGCCTTCATTTTTTTTTCCATATACAACACATTCAAAGATGGCTGTAATGCAGGTCTTCCCATCTGATGCCATGCATCCAAGGTGAGAACATTGACCTCCGCGCCTGTGTCAATGAGGATATTATTAAGGAGCCATCCATCCACGACTGCATTTAACGTGATCTCCTTATCATAGTCAAGGCTATGAGTGGGAAGGTTTGCATGCAAGACCTACCTCTCACGCCCTTCTCTCCAGCACATGGTACCTTCTCTCTCAACCATGCTCCTAGCAAGGGAATAATATTCTCTTGCCTTAGCATTTTACATACTTCCTTGACCTCATCCAGGTCATCCTTTGGCACCTCAACCTTCCTTCTTTGCTCCTCCCTCCTGGACTGCTCCTTTAGACACTGGATTTCTCCTTGTAAACTCTGAATGACATCCATGGTTTCTTGATATACCTCCTTTTGATGCACAGGGTCTGGGTACTTCCCATGTACCACTTCTTCCCTTGAAACCAGGTTCTTCTACCTTGGCATTTCCTTTGTGCACATGGCCTCTGCTCTTGTTGTTACCATAACAGGTTCCAAGCCTGCATCACATGTCACCCGTGGCATCCATTGTGTGTCATCCTTCTTAATGCTTACCATTGCAGTGCCCTTGTCTTTCCAGTGCTGCTGACTCATGTGCTCAAACAACTCAGGGCACTCCTCATACTTGTGCTTCTTCCCGCACCATGAGCACTGCAATAAGTCTGGACACTCGCGCTTGTAGTGGTCTGTAGATCCACAATTAAAACAGGTTCCACGTGGGAACTCACTTCTTCCTCCATGGTTACCACGACCATGAAATCCTCCACGAAATCCCTTCTTCCATGCGCCCCCATCTGTGCGCTCCTCATAACGGTGATCATCACCCTTAGAACTACTTGCAATGCTGGTCTAGCACACACCATGATCAATGGCCTCATGGATCTGGTCAATAAGCCTACAATCCTTAGTATCATGGGTCGTAGAGGTGCAGATCTTACAGTAGCAAGATACATTCTTCCGAATTACATGTTGTAACAAGGGACATCTACTTGCATCATGGTCCCCATGACAAATCTCATAGTCTACTGCTACGGCGCGTACTATCTTCCGGGGGAAACTATCCTTGGCATGCCCCTCTACTTCACAATCTGTACACCACATTCCACTGTGAGTCTCATGAGATGAGTTCACAGATAAATTTTCTAGCTGCTTAGCCATAGCAGTGATTTGAGCTTCCAGAAATGGGCTAACTCCAGTATCAATGCTCCCAACAACTTCAGCGTGCAGGGCAGCTTCCAACGCCTCACGTGGGTCTGTGAAAGTCTTATGAGATAAAGCCTTCTAAATGGGGTTATCAACCCTCCAAAAAACCATTGAGCATGTTGTGAAGGGTGGATGTCATATGACAACTTTGACAGGAGAGTCTTAAACCATGCATCATACTCCTGCACACTCTCTGCCATTCCCTGTTGAATCTCCTTAAGGGTGTTGATGCTCTTCTGTTCAAACTCAGGGATGTGGAATTCTGCTAGGAAGGTGTTTTTCAATGCAGTGTAATCTACCACCATCTGATGGGGGTCATACTTCCTATACCAGCTATGTGCATGAGCCCTTGCAACATTGTTGCAAACTGACTGGCCTTTCGCTTCGGGGTTATGATCCCCTTTACACGCCATAGCAACTCACACTTGTGAACATGCTCCGCAACATCTTCAATACCTCTGTAATCTGGAAAATGTAAAGACATCTCAAAGAAGACTTGAGGAGGTGGCTGAGGCCCTTGTCCTCCTGATCCAGTTCCTTGACTTCCTCTGGTGTTTCCTCCTCCACTGATCCACTAGATCCACCAGGTCCTGTGCCTCCAGATCCACCAGTTCCACCTCCAGATCCACCAGTAGCTAGTAATGGGCCTGAAGTGGTCACGCCTAGGGTCCCCAACGTCCCGCTGAACTACACGCCAACCATATGTGAGATTGTGCCACTTCCAGATGTGTGTCCCGTGCCACTCCCTGACGCGTTACCCAAGCCTTGTGTATTTTCTCCTTGTCCAAAAATTCCCCCAAACACTGGAATGGTATGTGCAACCATAGAAGTCCCAAACAAGAAATTGTATCTCCTGGGCACAGATCTGTCACTTCCACCGATACCAACTGGGTCAACAATACTCCTCCCTTGATCTGGAAAACCAAGCGCTAGGGTTTGGTCACTAGGTGGGTTCAGATGCACGCCAATGACTCTTCTCTCTCCACATGATGAACTCTCATCAGAAGCTAAAGGGGTCTCTCTTACATGCTTGCCAAGATGGGGTAGCACAGACTGCTCAGGTTCCACATCCTCTGTGTGAACCTCAAATCCTTCCCACAACGTCTGCCTCCATATATCCATCACACTTGCAACCTCACGTTGTCTAGCAATCTCCCTTTCACGCGCTTCACTATACTTGAGTCATCTTTCCTCCCTTTCTTTCTCAGTCACAATATCTGCCATCTTCCTCCACCCTAGCTTCCTCACCCAGCACTCAGAATGGTTTAGCCGGCCATCAGAAATGCCTCTAAACTCAAGGTAACAATCAAGATCTTCATTTCCAGAGGAATAACATGTAGAAATGATCCTCTGGGCTCCCACAGAAATTCAAACTCAGCAACTTCCAGACAAGAATACATGGAAATAGCATATTCCAGGGTGTAGCTAGCCAACACTCCTTTCCACCAATGATCCACAACACGAGTCCATGTCAGATCTACATCTTGTAGCCTCTGGTACTCTTCTTGGGTCCACATGCATGATCTATAATACCAGCTTGATCTAGACACATATGCCGAGAGCCATTCATACAACTCTACTGGGAAGCAACAGAAAAAAAGTTTCATACAAATCATGGTAGAGGTTCTCTTCTACCCATCTACGTGCATCAAACTCAGGTCCAGTGCTGAATCTCTGAGAAAATTCATCCTCCATGCTCTTAAACCATGTTTCAACACCTTCCAAAGTTAAATGCTCTGTCATCACTCATTGCACAGATCATGATGTATGTTATTTCCCACTACAACTTTGAAAAGAGGTCCCGGCAATGGAACCAAGATGTAGTCATTTTTACACCCACCAAAGAACAAGGGAATCCCATGCACGCCGACCTATCACCCAGTGGGCACTGGGCACTCACCCGAGGCACGCGTGGGTGCCGAGTCTCTCCTTTATGTGAGTTTAGTGGGAAACATCATCTATGATAGGAACTTAAAGAGAGTGAGTGGAAATGAGACATGTAATCATCATAGAGCTCAGAATGACTTCTAGATCAATGCAGTCATTCTAAATAGAAAGATACTTAATAGATTATAGGACTGAACCAAAATAGAAAGGAAAATGCATAAGGATTCATATTCATTCCATAAACATACATGAAACAGAACTATGAAGATATATGTATGGACCAGAATCATTAATGATCATATTCAAATAAGTTGGTAACCTCATTACATCCATTAGATCCATTACAGAACATCACAGTATGGCAGACCAAAGTCATACATCATAACTGGATTTACATCCCTTAGCTCTTAAAAAGAAAATTTACAATCCCAAGCCCCTTGATGCATCCTTCTCCTATATTTCATCTACCCAACCCAATACAACTCCTCGCAACATTTCTGCAGAGCTCCACTCTCTATTGATCTCCTCCTTTTCTTCCTCTGCAGGGTGCTTGTATTTATAGGCCCTTGAACTGCCAACCCACCTTTCTAAGGCTTCAGATCCATCACCAAGTGTCCAGATGTGGTCCTCCATGGGAGCATGCTCCTCCAGGCCTGAGCTCTCCACTCCTTGCCATGATGGTCTTCTAGAAGCTTCCATCATAGGGCATATTCCTTCCTAGGCCAACCTGTCACCAGGCTGGCACCTTATCCATTCATCATGTGCAGCTAGGTCATGCTTTTCTTGTGTCCTACCTGATATGCCAAATATGGCTAAGTCCCGAGACCTTGTTCTATTGGCGCGTATCATGGGTCCTTCTAAAACCCTCCTAGAACCCTACCTTGTGCACCTTCTCCTTGCGCGCCCACCCCCCAACATAGGCCTTGCGCAGAGATCCCATTTGAAAAGTATGAATAAGATCTTAGGAACAAGTAATGAAGGTATATACTATGGTGATAGATAAAAGCCATAGGTTTCATAGAAATATTCATGCAATATAGATGAAAAATGAAGTGTGGATCAATTCAAGGTTCAAATGGAAAAATATAGTCAATAAATGGAAATAGTTTACAAGCATTCATCTCATGAAATATCATACAATAGTGTATGGATTACCAAATACATTTTGGCATGTTGCATTTTATGGTGCATTTATACAAGTGTGGTGTTTATGGGACACATGGCTAGTATGTGTAATCCTAATGTGGAACTACTCCCCTTGATAAGACCTTCCTAAATAAGACACTCCCAGAACATCGTTCTTGAAGGGAAGACAGGAATTGAGAACTTAAGTAGGAAAAAGATATGGAGCATGAATTTCTATCACTGTCATGGAAAAGGACACCTAGAAAAGTATTACAAAATATATGACCTTGTCCCATATCAACTTTTAAATACAATGCATATGCATCTCAATAAAATTTAATGTGTTATTGTTCCATTGGGTTGTAATGAGTTATGGACATAGGGCTTTTGAATATCAAAATAAGACAAGTCGAATGTTGTAGGTGCCAAAATTCAAGACTAGGGGCACACCCGTAAGGTTTTGTGATACATGATAGTTCGAAGAAAGTAAGATCTCACTGGTTACTCAAAAAACAAGTTCATAAATTAGGAAGAATAAATGGTAGTCTATGTTAGTACAAGACCGATTCATCAAAATGATCCCAAGAAGATGACATAGAAAAAGAAGCTTGGTTCTTGCTGTGACAAATGAAGATCTCAGAAAATAATGAACAATCTCAAGAAACCTAAAACTGAATTCCCAATAGATACCTTCTTAGGTTCTCTCATCAAGCTCCTCCATGATATATAGGGGTGAGGGGGAGCTAGTTAACTCAAGGTGTATGTCTCCTCCATTGTACTTAATCCAATAATTAGTAGTACCACAAAGATACCATTGAATGCATTTAGTATCCTACCAATGGATTTCATAGGGGACCTCTTAGTAGCATGGTAAAAGGTTCACAAAATTAGAGATTATGATGCGATAAGTCAACTATAGTTGAATTTCTATTTAACTTCCTGTAAAGTGTACCATTAACCAAAGGAGGAGTATTTGGTAGAAATATTGACTCCAAATTGAAAAGGATTAATTGTGGACTTGCTGTCTTCCATGTTGAAGCATATTAGAATGTCTTGAGCATATTTAGATTGATGGATAAAATTCCTTTCTCAGACTTTGAATTCTAAAGACCAAGAAATTTTTTGTAAAAACACATGTCGGTCATCTCAAAAGACTTCATTATATATTCTTCCCTTCATGGAAGTTGCAAACCGCTTGTTTCTCACCACTAGTCCAAGCCCTTGAGTGAATTTTGGGGGTAAAATTTGGAGTAATTACTATAAGTCACAAATTGAGGCGAGCTTAGGTCTTTAATGTCTATTGATCAATCTACATCCAAATTTCCCCGTTGTTTTCTACTTGGTCCACATGGAGAAGTTTTAACCCTAACTCAAGGTGTCTCCACGACTACTTATAGAAATTTTCCTAAGGAATCAATGGAAATGTAACTTAGGTTGGTAATTGAAAACTACTTATTTCTCATCATTATCCCAAGACCTTGAGCCATTTTGGGGGATAAACATTGTATCAATTTCTTTGATTATCATATTTATCCTACATTAGTACATATAATTTATTTTTACTTAATCACACGTGCCTCAAAAGAGGGGAATTCATCGAGATATATTCTACATCTAAATCTAGTACATGTATATTACAAGGTTCAAATATAAAATTATATAAGATCTAGATACTTAGAAATTGTTATAGATATAGAAAAATGGTATAATTCACACTGGTTCAAAACCATACATTTTAAGTCAAGACTATACTATGGTATAAACCCTCACCATATGTTTATGAACTGGGGGAAAATTCTCAAAAATTATAATAGTTTTATATTCTTATAGGCATTTACAAATCTTGACACATATGACATAATTCAGAGAAAAATAAAGGGGGTATGCTTACTTCATTCTTTCTCCATTGCACAACTTAGATTAAGTTATATATATATATATATATATATATATATATATATATATATATATATATATATATATATATATATATATATATATATATATATATATATATATATAGGGTATGAGGGCATGATATTTTCCTCCTTTGTATTACTCATCATTTACATAATCATACTTAGATATATAAGACACAATCAGGGCATGGGTCATCCGCTCCTTTTTAAACTTCTTTTATATTTACAAAATTGGATGATATGTTTGTAGCTGTGTGTTATGTGGGGTTAGAAGTTTTGAAAACTATATTTTCTTTGCAGGTTGTCCTTCCTTTCCTCTTTCTATTTGTGTGGGAAAATATCAAGGTTGTTAGATAATCTATACCTTGTTCTTCCCTTTTAACTGGGTTTTTAATACCTCTCCTCTTCAGTGTCAACTCATGTGTACTCAAATGCATAATCTACTACAATTTCTACTTCAACACAATTACAAACTTATTACCCCAACCATTCAACAGTGAAATGAAAAATCCAAATCTGCAAAGTATGAAAAAATGGGAGTTCCTCCCCTTGCAAAATGAACAAGTGTATTCCTTCCATCTTTTGTATCTCTTTACTTTACTTTACTTTATATAGGTTCAATTTTCTGAAGTTAAAAGCATTTATTACATTTGAGTAACAATTTTGTAGACATAAAATCATGCACTTTGGGTATCTATTTAGTCTTGATTGCATACTACTATTCATATGATTCATAAGTAAGAAAATTACTAATTAACTGATGTATTTAGCCACCTTTCTTTGCTTTCTGTTGCCGCATCTAATCTTGCACCCTTACTTGATTAGTATGCATTTTTATACTTCAACATTTATCATCCTAGAAACCGGCACCCAACCAGGACGCCATCTCCAGGCGCCCTTGTCCCCTCTGGGTGCCCCTGACCCTATTGTACTTTGTTCACATATTTTGGGTCCTTTCTAGCCATTTTAGCGTATTATCTTTTTGGTAGTCAACCTTTTTGGGGTTAATTATGAAATTTAAGACAAGGGAATCATATAAACACAAAGTTATGTGATCATAATAAAAGAGCAAGCACTAAGCATTAGCTATCACGACCTAAAGTTGCATCCATCATGAATCTAAGAGCTCCATCACATCCATTTAGCACCATCCAAGGGACCCAAGGGTTGGTTACTCTTCATACACTTCGTAGGAGGGAATTTCATTCTATTCTATGCACACATCTATTACATTTCTTTACATCTAGATTACTTGCGTGATATCAAGTGTGATACACACAAGAGACACATAGGGCACAATTCCATACACAAACATAACTACATTAGGTTTAACATGTAGTGTAATCATTCATTCATAAGATCACCATTGTGAAAACTGAGGATAATCCTGACCCCTTATTCTGCATATTTCTTTTTTATTATTTGATGTCTATTTGAGGGTTCTGCAATTCATTACTTCATTACAGGTTTTCAGCAACTTCGGTGATCAATATGCGACCTCATAGCAACTAAAGGAGAATAACAAAAAAATACCTCACGACCACTCAGAGGGGATTTCCTTATCATTTCCATATATATAGGTGCCTAGAAATAGGTCTAGGGAAATTGCAGGTGACCTTATCCCTCTCTAGGCACCTAGTCTAGGCAGATCGTCAACTCACACACTTTTCTGAGGATCTGTGCGACACTTCTCCATTTCTGTTAATCTGTTCATATTTCACTCTGAACTGGTTAAGTCATCTTACTTGTTTTTTGCACTTAGAGTTTTAAATATTTTGGATTAATTTTCTTGTGTTAATTTTTATACTTAATTATTTATTTATTCACTATTACAATAGAAATTACATTAGGTATATATTTCGATATTTAGCTTAATAATTTTGGTTGACCTGACCTTTGAATCCACCTCTTTAGGGATCTTATCCTCATATCACATTAGCTCAATCTTATGGAGAATTCACTGAAGCCCACCATAAATACCTAAATGATCATGTTGTTGAGGATCTGCAAGAGCTATACTTTCTTTTATATGATTCCCATGAAGAAGCCATTGACCTTGTGAAGCTTAATGCTTCCACCACTATTCCCTCGTCCATTACTACTCAACCACCTACTTCCACTCTTCCATAAATTTCTACCGTCCTTTTTTCCATTTCTACTCCCACTAATCACTTCACTCCACCTCTTATTTCTCACATGTGGAGAGTTTCTTCCACTGGAACTCAAGATTTATCCTCTATTTATCGAAGACCTTCAAGTGCAAATTCATTAATTATAGTAAGCTTACTTTTGGTGTGTCTCCAACTTTGAAGTCCACTCTATTATTTCACCCATTCACACATATTCTGATTACTCACTTCCTCCTAACTTCATCACCCCCAAGCTTCCCATTTTCAATGGGCATGGTGACCCCATAAGAGCATCTCCAAGAATTCCATATGGTCTCTCTATATCTTTTGGATGATCACATTCTTCTAGCTAAGATCATTCCTCGCAGTCTCCATGATAATGTAATGTGTTGGCTCTATGACTTACCTATTCACTCGGTAACATCTTTCACACATATAACCAATACTTTTATTGCTCATTTCTCTATCAACATCGACTCTAATATCTAACATGTGCAACTTGCATAACTTAAACAAGGGTCTAATGAAAATTTAGCAAACTATTTCTTACGATAAAAACACAACCTAGCTAAGATGTCTAATGTGTTTGTGGATTCTAAAATTCAAGACTTATTCATTAAAATTTCATTTCCACCTCTTCAGGAGAGCTCATTCTATTTGAGACATCTCGATCATTTGATCATCTATGTCACACTTTAAATTTATGTGAAACAAAATATTATCTATGGGCAAGCTTAACTATTAGGAGAAAGATTCATCCTCTAAACGCTTTCAGAGTAAATCAACCTTCAAACCAACAAAACCTACTGAGGCTAAGGTCAATGTCAATGTTGTCTCCAACACTAAATAACTCCAATGGAAACCTCCTTAGCATACATATACAAGGTTGATTGTTTCTCCGCATGTTATATTACAACTTCTTGAGAGAAATATTATTATGCTTCCTCCTCCACTCAACATGGACCCATCTCATCCTGCAAAGGTTTAAATTACAATGCAAAATTTTGATGTGAATATCATCAATGTGTTATACATTCTATAGATAGGTGTTTCAAACTTCACACTATCATCCAAATTCTTATAAATAGTAATGAACTTGAGCTTCCAGATCCTAAGGCCTCTACACCGGTTAATGACATTCATAAGCACAAAATATTCAATAATCCTATTCCAAAGCATGATAAGAAAGTGAATGAATTCCTTGGCTAAATCATACATATTGTGGAGTACCTATCCTACATTTGGGGACTCTCGATTTTCTAGTTTCTCATACTAACACATCCCCACCACTCATTAATATTTCTGACTATGATTATAATGCTACATTTTCTTTCAATCAGTTAGACATTAGTGCTTTTATTAGCTTGATTTATATCAATAACACTCAAGTTCAATCCATCATGACCCATCAACACATGTTCCATGTACCACTTCTTGTTACTATTGGCTATCAATTATAACAAATTTCATACCCAATTCCCAAATCATATGGTGTTTTCAAGCTTTTATTCAAGTTACTATCGGTCCTCTCACCATGTTTAGGCCTTTTCTTTTGGCACCGTTTCTCAAAGGGTGTGACATGCTCTTAGGTCAATCCTGGATCTCCATAAAACTCATGCTATTATCTCCATGAATCATTTATGGCATGAAATTCATTCACAACAACAAATCATCTCTATCAATGGTGTTCCACCATCTACTCCATGGTCATAACCTCCTCTTGAGGTTGTCATTGCATCAGAGAACATCTAGGTCTCCGCATGGCCTCTTGAACCTAAAGCACAATACTACTCCTAGATCACTTGTTCATACATGGCCTACATGTCCCATCGATCTACTAGTCCATCACATCAATCTAGGTCCATCACTATGATACGATCCTTCATCTAGGCATACTTCACCACCTCATTTCACTCCACATAGGTGTTCCATCACCTCCATGCTATAGTTCACATAGGTTGTTCCTCACCTCCACTATTCTTCTACACATAGGTGTCCACACCTTCCCTCCACATTTTATTACACATACTCCAACTATACTCGGTCACATGCATATAGGCTTCATTCACCTGCATAATGTCTATCTCATATACCACCACTCTTAGAGCATGATCACATGCCTTTATCTCCACAAACATTAGGTGGAGGACCCTCGTCTTTCACTTTTATCGGATAACACATTCATCATCACACACTTGGGGGGTATCACACTCTTTATTTTTCCCCCCCCTCTAAAATCAACATGAATCTTATCTTCACATCATTTCACATCTAGAATCTTCACATACACCACATACATCTTGATACATGTAGTATCATCATTTCTCGATGATGCACTCTTATGCTTTGGTTCACACTTTACTATTGAGGGCATCCTATACACATGAACCTCACATAATTCACACCACACAATGCACTTTACATGCTTCATACATTACGACACTTCATCACATATCATTTCTAGCACATAGAATCATCTTACACACTTATGTCATCACTATATTTCGCATCTATTTCTACACGCTGTTACTCATTACCCTATGATTTACTCTAGTTCTGTGGTCCATACTTGAACTGTTGAGGGTATACATCTCAAATGGACCTCACTACACTCACTCAATCAATCACTCACTCACACTCTACTGTTTTTACACTTTGACTTTGATGATCACATCTTTCTATTACACACATTTCAAACCATTTCCCGATGACGCATTCTTGTTTACGGTTCATTCTTGACTGCTGAGGGGACATAAATAAATGAACCTCATCTCATACATACACATTAACTTGGGGAGAATACTACTCCTATCATTCACACTACATTCCATTCTGTCTCATCCACAACATATTGCATATCTTGGTTGCATTTACTCTTGCTTACTTATGCTTTACATGTACACTTTATTACACATGCTAGATAAATATCTTGTATGTCATTTTATTTATCATACACACATGCGCATTCACTTTCCTTTCTAGTTGTGATAACAGATTCTACAGATCTATACACGCAACATAGATGCTTGGCACAATACCTATTACCAGTCCCACAACGGCTCTTGGGGGCATCCACTTTCGTACATTACAGGTGCTATTGTTTCATTTTGTTTCATAACACATTACTTTATCAGATTATACATGTTTTGACATAATTTTTTATCTTTCTAACATGCTAATAGGTGCTTCATGTGTAAAATTTGTATTGTAGGTCTATTTTCCACTATGGTTGTCTGTTACATTACTTGTTCTTTCTTGTCATTATTTTCCATTGTTTGCAAGATTTTCCCTTTGTCTTGTGTGCACACTTGTCAGCCTTGATTGTCTTGCGACATCGTGAGTGATGTCCCATGTTTGAAACCCACTTTTTGCGGTCTACATTGTCTTCTTGCGTCTTAGATTACACATTGTCTTCTTATCTGCTAGCTTACATTTTACATGCATGTTTTCTTGTACTAACACTTGTCTCCTAACCAGTTTGTTTGTTTGCCTTGGTTTCTACTAAGAACATTCCCTTCCCCTACAGGGCATAGTTTCAACACATCGGTCAGTCCTCCTTTGGGCTACATTATCCTTTAGTGATGTTGCATGCACCCCAAATGAGGGGGAATCATTTGGGTGAATCATTCACCCCATACAATAGTCACAATAGTCACATTTAAGCACAACACAGTACCGGTACAACATAGTCATTAGTATTGGACAGGGCTCAGAATTAGACTTGGTCCTTAGCACAACACAAACACCGGTGCCTCAGACCAGAAAGTAGCGCCTGGGAACCCTTGACCCTTCCTGGATGCATGTGACCAGGGGGTAATTATATAAAATTTGGCATTTCAACACAATCTACAAAACTCCACACAACGGCTTTTACAGGGCACATAATCCTTAGCACTTGGCATGCATGCACTACACAATATTTTTTACTTTTACGTTGGATCAAATTCTTCAAATTTTTACACACAATCGATAGTGGTGTTCTACATTGCGGGAAGTCGTTAAAGGTTAGAGGATAACACTGGACTTTTCACCCTACACTTATTCCACATCATTAGTGTGAGATCACCCAAAAACTTGTAGCCAACACAACTGGCATGAGATCGCCCGAAAAAATCATTTGTCAACAACATCTACAGGATCCTTTCTACACTCTTTCCTCATCATGGATCAAGTGCACATGTTCCTTTTTCACATTTTTCATTTTACATACTTCTTTACATGATTTTTTACATTTTTGATCATATACATGCGTATTTGACTACTTGTTCATTCTTCTCTTTTGTAGGTCATCCTGTATGGGAAGTGGTAGTAACTCAACATCATTCAACACTAATCACAACAACATTGACATCAACAACATGCACATCACAACATCTACACATGAGCTTCTCACCCTAGGGTCATTTTCATCATCACTTTTTACACTTTCTCTCCTTAACATCCACACTTCACACTTTTATCACTCCACACTTTTTCTTGTCCCTCGGCATGATTTCATCATCAATTTACATAGTTATCAGGTACGCATCTCTTATCTACTTTATGTTACAATATTTTTCTCAACAACATAAAGTTGCGGAAAATTTAGACAAAAAATCATGCACTTTGGGTAATCTATTTAGTCTTGATTACATACTATTATTCATATGATTCCTAAGTAAGAAAAGTACTAATTAACCCATGTATTTGGCCACCTTTATTTGCTTTATGTTTCCACTTTTGGTCTTGCACCCTTACTCACTCAGTCTTCCTTTTTATACCACAGAATTTATCATCTTGGACACCAACGCCAAGATAGGATGCCAACGCTAGGTGCTCTCGTCCCTTCTGGATGGTCTTGACTTCACTATACTATGTTCACATCTTTTGGGTCCTTTCTATCCGTTTGAACATCTTATCTTTTTCGTATTCAATTTTTTTTGGGTTAATTACAAAATTCAAGCAAATGAATCATATAAATATAAAGTTATGTGATCATAATAAAGGACCAAGCAATAAGCATCAATTATCACCACCTAAGGTTGTATCCATTAAGCATATAAGATCCCATTGCATCCATATAACACCATCTACGGGACACAAGGGCTGGTTATTCTGCATACACACTTCATAGGAGGGAAGTTCATTCTATTCCATGTACACATCTATTACATTTATTTACATCTATCTTACTTTCTCACTATCAAGCATGTAACATGCACAAGAGCCACCTAAGGAACGATTCTGCACACACACATACATAAAACTACATTGGGTATGAGATGTAGTACAATGCTCAGCACTTGATCGTAAGATCACCATTATGACATCTGAGGATAGTCTGACCCCTCATTTTGCATCTTTATTTTTTAGGATTTGATGTCTCTTTATGGTTTTACATGCCATTATTTCATTGCAGGTTTCCAGTGACTTCGACGATCATTGTGTGACTTCATAGTGACTAAAGGAAAACAACAGTGAATACCTTGCGAGCACTCAGACGATTTTTGAGAATTTCTACAGAAACATGCACCCATAAATAGGCCTAGGGCGACCACATGCGCCCCTGTCCCTTTCCAGGTCCCCCAGTCTAGGAAGATTGTCAACCCGCACAATTTTCTGAGGATATGTGTGATGCTCCTCCATCTTTGTTCATCTAGTCAACACTTCAACACAGTCCAGGAACAATTGCAAAACAACTAAGTTATCTTACCTCTTCTTTACACTTAGGGTTTCATACTTGCTTGCTTAGCTTTCTTGGGTGAATTTCTATACTTATTTATTTACTTCTACAATAACAATCAGATTAGGCATATAAATTCACAATTAGGTTAACTGAATTCAATTTCTACTATGGATTTTGAATACACTATGTGTTTTAGGTTTCCCTAAGGAACATGCCAGCACCATATAAAGGACAATAATAATCAAGAAAAGATAAAGTGTGTGTGCACACTCATGTATGGTTTTATTTTAAGTATGTATTTTTCAATTTTACACTTATAATAGGGGAATATTTAGACACTCAAATTTTGAAACATATCCATTTGAAATGAAAATTTTGGATTTGTTCCTATGATAATACAAATTCTCACATCCTAATCCTAATCAAGGTGTGTGTGTGTGTGTGTGTGTGTGTGTGTGTGTGTGTGTGTGTGTGTGTGTGTGTGTGTGTGTGTGTATCTTGAATTTCTCATCCTTACAAGTTGCTCTTTTATTCTTCCAAGAATTATTAATTAACTGAAGCAGTAATCCATCTACAAGATTCATTCCTGAAATATGAATTTTCAATCATTGGTTTCTAATCCAAAATTGTACATCCCATTGCTATAATAGAGTATAGTTCTGGACCATCCTATGTAACAAATATTTTTCTAGTTTGAATATATTATGTGTGTCATTTCATCTTCCTAGGCCGGCCTTAATGTCAATGCTTAACCAATGGAATCCCATAAAAGAAGTCAAATGCACTTACAAACTCACTTGGCATTCTAATAAAATCCTATTACAAATATTAAGAATAAATAACTCAAGGATATCTAAATATTCCGAAAGTAGTTACACATTATTTAAAGAAGACACCACACAAGTCTAAAACACTCAAACTAGGTTCAAGAGTCTGGCTTCCTCTATTTCCAAGAATCCAAAAGTATAAGAGCCATATATTAACAAGAGAAAGTCACTCCAAGAATTTTCAATGGTACTCAAGGGACAAAAAGGATTAGTCTAAGCATTTGAATCACACCACATCACATACCTATTGTACTAGATACATTTTCTATTCTATACTTATCCCACTATATTTGCGTCAAGAGACATGAGAGAACCAATGAGTGGTTGGATTAGATATGCATATACACTCAATAACCTAAATGAGGATAACTACATGAGGCTTACTCCTACTTGAGGGGATGTAGTGTAGCTCTTGGATTGGATCAATAGGGGTTGAACACTAAGGGTAGTCTAGCCTCACCCATTCATTTATTTCTCATTTGGTTATCCGACGCTTTCATGCAGATTCTTTAGGTATCTAGAGTTTTTACTTATTACAAGTCTTTGTAGGTGGTGGTGAAGTTGTGAAAGCAAAGCAATAGATAGATACACTCATTTATAGGAAATTAAATGGAATCCAAAGTTATAAAACCACACTATGCATAGGTGCAAGATCATATAGAAGAAATTAAGACTATACCATGTTCTAGAAAGAGTTGTATTGTTATGCAAAAGAGTAGTTTTCAATTTCAGTTTTAGAGATGAAAAATTTCTAAATCTAGAATAAATATTGTACACAATTTACACACCCAAATAATCTCTATAACACTATGCATAGATAAGTACTTATCCCTTTGCATTTAAAAAAAATCCTTACGTTATTTTTTGCATAGTTGTAAGTATTAATGTTTTATTATAAATGTGCAAGGTTAATATTTATTAATTAATTCAAAATAATCATCCTGTAAAATTCTTTAACTTTTATCATACTCAACCAATTAGGAATAGGTTAAATTAATCCCATAGGTCATCCTTAATGTGAAATTAAACTTATGAACTCCTATAAATACAAGTTTAACCCACTTATTTACTTCACTTGGAAATCACCTATCAATTTCAAGAGAACTCATTGCAAAACACATTCCTAAAGAATTTCAAGATCTCCTAAACTCCTTCAAAGTAGAAAAACATCCTAGGAGAATCCCATCTATAGGTTTGAAACTAACCAAACAAGTTTCAAGAGCCATGCTTGTCATTCTATGTAAATTACAAGTCAAACAAAAAAAATATTAATTGCTCCAAGACATTGTTTCTCATTGTCAAGTGTTAAGTTTCCAAATTATTTTCATACATGTAGATATCATTTATTAGGTGGATAACTACATATGGTTTGAGGCCTCTATGGAGTAGTGCCAATCTAGGAAAAATAGGTGTACTTAAACCAAAACACTAACATTTTTGAAAGGGAACCTACCCGTGGTTAGGGTTTAAGGGTGGTCCACATGATATCAAGGGTTTTGTAGATGTGTGATGCCTAGGGTTTTAGTTTCAAGTTCATCAAAAAATATCACAACTATAATTTTTTTTATAAAGAGCCCATGCATCCCTTTTCAAAATTGTAAAGCTTAGGACCAAATCATAACATTCTTCAGAATAGGTCATACAGTTCCATACGAGCCCAGTTTGTATGTATAATTATAGAAACAAAACACCTCTAAGTCATTTCCACTCTGCACTTATAGATCATACCTTTGTATCTGTATTAAAATAAGTGCACATATCATCTTGTCTTTTAGATATCTTATATATTTTTATGCCTTAAAAATTTATTTGGATCTTTATTATGATTGGTGCATTAATGTTTATTAATTAACTAGAATATAAAACCTATTCTACCATTACTCGTTTAATTAAATAGGAATTAGATCATAACAATGGAGACTTATTTATTTATTTATTTTGTAGTCATTTGGTGAACCCGACCGTTTATGAAACCTTAGGTGGCCCTAGGGCTTATCCTCCTTTCTTTGGTGTGTGATCCTTTTTATTTCCCTAAGATTTTATATCCTTTGTGCTGTTATGACTCACCCACAAATATTTTGTTATCAGCCTCAAGCCTAAGGTTCCATTCCCTCAAACTAATATGGGCTACCATCCCTTTAACTAGGTCCATGCCCATACTTGGCTTGAGAGACAAGACCCACCGAATGATTTTACTTACCTCATGGACCAAGCTCAAATGGCTCCTTACATTGATATTAAATCTACAATCATTCTCGTTACTAAAAGACATCCAAGAATATCTACACCCTCATTTAATACTTTGGGAATTGTTGTCAATGTTGTCGATAAAAGACACAATAAAAATTTAGTTGTGTGTATTTAACCTTTAACCCCACTACCTTATGATCATATTATTAATCCTAGTACTCCACTTAAAGGGTATGATCGATTGGATCAATTGAATAATACCCATTTTAAGATATCTATTTTTGGAATTACTTAAGAAGGAACTTATTTATAAGCACATCCAAAATGAAGCTTTGTAGTCTCCTATTTTACCTAATGATACTCAATCTTATTCCTTTTCATTATTATGGACACATTTAAGAGCACAAACAAGGTTGTTAATTTTAGACCCACTAAGGTTCCTCCTAAGCACATTATAGATCAATTCCCACCAATAATTCTTACGACGTACATTCACAAATTTATTATTAAGTGTTTTTTGATCGATAATGAATCTAGTTTGAGTATATTCCCTAACTCATTGCTAAACAAGGTTATTTCTCTGACTACAATTGATAGGAATAGTAATAATATTTGATGCTTTGATTATATATAGATCCACTATATAAACTTGGTAAAATCAATTTGGATGTATTAATTATCCCTAGAAGCTCCCTACTACATTCCACATCATGAATAATGATATCCATTACAATATCCTCTTAAGATGCCCTTGGATTTATGCTATGAAAGTTATCCCATCCACTTCTCATCAATGAGTCAAATTTCTACATGATGACTATGATTACACTATTTTCGCTGATGAATAACACTTCAAATATTACAAGATTAATTCCTTTACTTATGATGGGCCTATCATTACCCCTCCATATTAGCCAATTCCTATAAATACATTACATATATATGTGATTGGGGAGTCAATAAAAAGTTTTGATACTACATCTTTGGTACCACCACTTGTTGAGATCATCCCATCTTCACCTTGTCCTTTTATGATTGATGTCTTTGCTGATATATCTAAATATATATTATCTCCTTCAATACCTCCATTAGATCTTCTTGACTTTCAGTTTCAAGTTACCGTAGAACAACAAGATGGCCACATCACAAATTACTTTGATAATGATGATGATACTATAGACCATACTAGTGAGAGTTCGCATAAAATTATTTTTAATCACTTGGACGAGGATGAGTATATGTTTCATTCTAATTTTGTCTCTACTTTCCTTGGGCATTATCGACTTGACTCCCCTATGAAAAATACTGCAAATACCCCTTCTAAAAATTCATATGTTTTAACCACACCTAATTATGCTTCTCATGTTGTGTGCAATCTTACTCATATTAAGGATTTTTTAATGCATTTGAGTCTATCTGATGAAAAGTGTGTTACTTACAAGAAACCCATTAATTATAGCCTTGATATCATATATTATGTTGTTAATGCACTTGATTCTATACTGAATTTTAGATTTATTACTATATTTGAACATTGAGAAACACCTCAAGAGCTATTGTTTATATTGATTGATCATAAGTAATTAACTCTTTATGCTACACGTCGTCACTCCAATAAGAATCTCTCCCGACATACTGCCAAGCCCTATTATGAGTATAAGTGTATATCTAGACATGAATTTGATCATTGCTAAGCATTAATATTCCACATTGAAAATCTAAAAATGAAAGTTCAATTAAGATCATTAAGGCTCATGTAGAAATACTTTAGTTTCCAACTAAGTCGCATTATCTATTTTCATGGAACATGTGCCACTATCATCCTATAATTATAGTTTTCATCAATCAAACGTACTCAAAATATGTCCCAATTGATCATAATGAACCATTCAACACATGTACCATTACAATGTTATATGAACTTGGTTATACTTCATCACACCTTATATATGACACTAAATGTCCTCAATATCATGGTCCTATTGATATATGAATTTCTTGCAGCATGCACATGATACATAGGGAATTATGGGTAGCCAAACATGACCATCCAAAAATTTTATTAGGCACACCATTATTCCAATATCTATGGGTTGTTCTGAATACTATTCAACATTATCTTTTATTCCCTCATGATGGCACATTTATCTCCATTTTATGCGACTCTCAATTTTTGCACCCATAAAACATGATGTATTGCACACTCTCTTGACACCACATGACACCCTATTATTGATTAACAATTCATTATTGTCTTGATTTTCCTTCGATAGGCTGGTCACCTTGATACCCATTGCCATTTACGGCTATATCATTTTGCTAATCCTAGATTGGATTTGCTCAACCTCGTTGAGGATTTCTAGATTAGTCATTCACCTTATTACTACCATTTAAAAAATTCAAAAACATTCAAATAATAAAATAAATACAAAAACATTCAAGTAATTTCCAAAATTTAAAACCAAGACCTACATACGAATTAATTTTTTATATTTTCACTTTGCATATGTTATTTTTCATACAATTTGATAGATAATATACTATATTTTCTTTATACTCTTTACATACTTACATTTATGAGGCATTTTCATCTTAATGTAGGACACACACAAGATTATACATGATGATAGGTAATAGCCTAAGTATGTCCCAATGCCCTTGATAATCTAAGAACATCTCCTAAATTATGTAGGTAATTTTGTATTAAAACAAGTGAATGTAATCTTATCTTGCTTAATGTGCCTCCAAGATACTATTTTATAATGTATTCACTTGTTTGATTGTTTGAATGCTTTCTTCAATGTATACAAAATATGGTCTTTGCTATGCTTGTCTTTATAACAATTTGGTGTCCCTCACTTACAACCTCTTGGGCCTTCTTAATGACTAACATATGTGATAGTGATTTTGTACTTGTATGATGGATTACTTGTATGCTTGAATTCCTTTTTTATTGTTTTCTTCTATACTTGATTTCCCATGCCTTTGTTTTTTTTTTTTTTCTTATTTTCTATATTTGTGTGCCATGATTTATACCATGCACACCCTTGTAGGAACATGATCTCAATGTTGGCCACTAATAACATCCCTCCATTTGATTCAATGTTGACTATCATATATATCCAACATGGATACACATCTTTTATTTTAAATCAAGCAATATATTGGCACATCTCACTCACCTAAAAAGAGGGGGAATTCTTTGGGGTTCATCACATATATATCTATGCACATTAGGCATACAAATGGAATTTATAATTAGGAATATAATGACACAATGTATATATCCTCATGAATAGAATCAGACGAAGAAGATCACACTTTATACAGGGAAATATTCATATAACACCAATGAAACTACTAAACATTATGGTCTAGGATGTACATTTTCTTCTTGGAGGGAAAAATATCTAGATTTTGTCACATTCGTATAGACAATTACATATTTTTGATATAAGTTTAAGGATAAATTACATAGTTCAGATTAGGGTATGCTACATTTTTCTATAAAATGTGGGGAGTTTGAGCACTTCATTCCTTTTTGACATTGCGTGAGTAAGAAAATTTTTAAACACAATGTATGGGCGAATGAATATTCTTTTACTTTTTTTACATTCAACATTACACATCTAAGACTCACAAAACATCACACGGTGGAGGTATGAGACCGATCATTTCCTTTTGAATTTGTGTTCATTTGCATTTGTGCCTAGATATGTTTGTAGTGGCTTGGTATATGGTATTGAAAGATATCAAGGTGGCTAGAAAACATTGTGGAAATCTTCTTCTCACTTTTTCTAGAAGATATTGAGGCAATTAGAAAACCATATGACAACCTTCCTTCTTTTTAGGTTCTTGGGACAAACATCCACTGAAACCTTTCAACGTTGGGTCAAGTGACACTTAATTCCTCTTTAGATCTAGCATATCCTTCATAAAATTAGGGATTGATTAAATCAAATCCTTTAGCAAATCAGTTTAAATAAAAAATATAAGTACCAAAAAAATGAGTTTCTCTTTCAAAAAACAAAAAAAGTTTATTCCTTTCATATTTTTGTCGCTTTATTTTACTACTAATTTAATTTAATTTGAATTAAATATAATTACAAATTAACTATTTTAATAATTGATGTACAAATGATAATATATAATAAGATACAAGAAATAAGCAAGCAATAATGTTAAACCCTAAGAAAGAAGCAGAGATAGGAAGACTTAACTTATTTACGAGTGAACATGAAGTGATATGGGAAGGATAAATTGCTAAACAAGATGTAAACAACATCACAACTTCTATCTATAAAATCTGGGACTTAGGAATAATGCCGGATAGGGGTAACCGTAGCAAGGAAGGGGTACCTGAGTGCTGGTGAGTGCATCTCAGTGCCTGTGACTGTGTAAATGCTCATGATCTGATTTCTGCTGTGTCATAATGGTTTCACAGTTGTTCCCTCTTGATCACCTAAATGTCACTAGTTGATAGCTGAAGATACCTGTAACCTGCAAGAAATAATCTCACTTGTACATGCCCACAAAACACATCAAATCCAAAAAGAAAAATGTAGAATGGAGTTTTGGACTGACCCCGATGATCACCTTGAGAGTGAACTTACAACTGAGCATTGTAGTGCATCTTAGAATCCATGTGGTTCTTGTTTGTGTGTGTGTGTGTGTGTGTGTGTGTGTGTGTGTGTGTGTGTGTGTGTGTGTGTGTGTGTGTGTGTGTGTGTGTGTGTGTAAAAATGATGCCCTAGGATTCCCTTGTACAAGTTACACTTGATATCAGGTTGTAGCTAGAATATAGTGACGTAATAGTATGTGTGGATGGAATAGAATAGAATTACCCTTCCTATGTTATGTATGCAAAAGTATGCAACCCTTGTCCCTTGAGTGGATGCTAGATGGATTCTTTGTAGCGCTCTTGTGACTTTTGGATGCAAGCTTAGGTGATAGTAAGTAATGCTAGTGCTTGGTCCTTTATTTTGAAAACATAACTATGTATTTATATGATTCCCTTATTTGAATTTTGTAACTGAAAACTGGAAGGCCGGTCCAAATTAGTAAAAAGTAATTAAGAAGTGAAGGGGGTCCAAAAGAATAAAAAAGGTAAAGAGGGACATGAGCACCCAAGAGGACATGAGTGCCTAGTGCTAGTGTCCAAGGCCATAGAAAGATAGAACAATCAAATTCTGGAAAGAGTGCAAGATGCATAAAGCCAATAAAAGTGCAGAAGACTAAGCAATAGGATAAAGGGAGCTGTCAATTACTAGTTTTCTTACTTAGGAATAATGTAAATGCTAACACTATTTTAAGACCTAGAAATGTACCCAACTGCGTGATTTTTTGTCTACATTTTCCCCGACCTTATGATGTTGAGTGAATAATCGATAGCATAAAGTAGATAGAAGATGTGTACCTTATGATCATGTAGAGAAGAGTGTAACTGATAGCATGTTGAGTGGATAAGTGAAGTGTGAAGTGATCCCAATGTGAAGTGTGGAGATTAGGAAAGACAAGTGGACCCTAGGGGTGAAGTGTATGTGTAGTAGTGTCTTGTGTTTGCTGATGTGAGTGCTTCCTTATTGTGTATCAAGGACGAACTTGTAAAATAAGAGTGAAAAATTAGTCAAAGTTATGTATATGAGAAATCAAAGTAATATGTGTATAAGTATGTAAAAGGAAAGTGTGCACCTGATATGTAAGAGAGTATGAGATAGAAATTTGTATTGATTTGCTTAGGGATGTTGTTGAATTTATTGTCGAATGGTGATGTTTTTGGGTGATCTCACACCAAAAACAAGTTTTTTGGGCGATCTCACACTGAGAACAATTTTTTTGGGAGATCCCATGCTAAGAGCAAGTTTTTTGGGAAATTTCACGCCAAGTGTGAGTTTTTTTGGGTTATCTCATGCCAAAGATCTAGTGTTGTGGAGAGAGGTCTAGTTTTACTATCCTTCATGAATCTACCCTCATAAACACCACTGTAGATGGTATGTCCTGATTTAGTTATGATTGTCCCAATTTGTTTTGAATTGTATTGGTTGTTCCGATTGAAGGAGATAAAATGCATTGTGTAATTGTAGGCATGTGCCTGTATCTATAGAACTACTCTATAAACTACTGTAGACTATGTTTTACTGAGAAAATGAATGTATCTTCTCCCAGGACATTATCACCTAGGGGAGGACACAAGCGCCCAGATGCTGCTATATGATTATGGGTGTTGGTGTTTTCTCTATGATTCTGATCCAAGTCTAATATTGAGCCACTTCTGTGACTGTAACATGTGTTTTTTCTATATTGGACTGATTTGAATTGTAGATATGAGCTTCTTTAGGGATGATTTGTTCACCCAATGTATGCCCCCCGTTTACGGTGCATGCGACGATGATAGGAGAATGCATCCAAAAGGAGAGGACCTAATGTTGATATGAAGTGGATACCTATAGGGGGTAGGGGATGTGCATGGTGGAAACCAAGGCACATGAAAATATAGTGACTTTTTAAACCAAATTTTCACCCCCTACAAATTGGCCAACCCGCATCTTTGGAATAAGGAAGTATGATGGAGCCTTAGTGAAGAAATTGGAAAAAACATGTGAAGTTTATGAATTGAGGGTGGTGCAATTGTTATAAGGAATTACCCTCCCTCCTTTCAAACCCTAAAATCCTAAAAACTTAGAAAAATCCATCAAAATGGGAAAAAATAGTGTAATGTGGATAAATCAGGTCATTCTCCACATTTCTGCATCGGTTACAAAGAGAGAGTTGGGAACGTGTATTGCAGACATTGTGAGTTTACATGGAATAGATGGAATGTCAGGATTTGAGTACCCCACATGAGTGTTAGAGCCAACTAAGGTGAGGAGACAATGCGTTGCGGGTAGAAGGCATGACGCAGAAACCAAATGGATGGAACAGTTCCCCAGGGCCTTAGGTTCTCTGCATTTACATTCGAGCTGACGGTGGAAGAAGAGAACAGAGCGGTAGGGGGAAGAGTTAGTATTGCAGGATAAGTGGGGTTTGTGAGCAATAAAGGAATGGAGGAATTGTTCCATAGTTCCACCTGAATTCTGAATCTTTGACAAAAGCATAACCAACAAACATTGTAGCAAATTTGGGCCCTACGGTAACCGTTCCATAATGCCATAAGTTCCCCAATCAGCTACTTCACCCACACAAGAAACAAAATATTTATTATGGAATGTGGAGACCCCGCATAGAACCCTGTTGTGTTTCTCCCAAGCCCTAGAAATCCGCATGGCCATAACTTTCACCCAGTTGCTCCAAATTTCATAAAATTGGTACCATTGGATAGGTTGGTGAAAAATTGGAAATACAATCTAACATTAAAAGATGCATTTCCAACCTTAGCTCAACCAACACATTTGATGAAGTATGGTGCCCATTCCTTCTCCTACAAGCGAAGTGTCATGGGGAAATGGTCTTGTAAGGGTGCCCATACCTATTTCCACACATTTAATTCATGTTATTGGTGGTTAAAAGGGAAAATTCGAGTTTCCCTCTTCTCTCTCTATCCCATCTTCTATATAATGTAAAATGTCTCATTTGTAAATTAGAGGATGTTCTAAAATGTAAAGAAACTCTGTCAAAATTATTCCTAAATAACTGCGAGTTGATGATCTCCATTTGAACTTGGAAATGTATTCTTGTGCCTTCTTCTTCACGTGTAATGGTTTGTGCATACTTTGAAAGCAATAAAATATTTGTTTTGTGGCATTTCTCAACCCTAACTTAGGTTTTGTTGCAATTCCTTTCCTTTCCATTCTTACTATTGCATTTTGTGCATGTATTTCTTCTTTGCAGGTTCATTTATTTGTGTCTCATGGAGAATAGAAGGTAAAATGTTATTTTGGATTTATGGCACTAATGTTTGAGCTCCCCCTTCCTCATTTTCCCTCTCACTTTTCCCCATTAGATTGTATTCACCCTTTTCTTTGTGCTATCACCTCCTCTTAGCTTAGGATTTCCATTTTATGAATTTCCCTCTCTCCTTGGTCCCTTGGATTGCTAGAGTTGGATTAGATAGTTGCATTTCCTTTTTTAGGAGTAGTTTAGCATTAGGAATAGGTAGAGGAACCAACATTCTCTAGAGGTTTGCCTCAAGTAGCAAGTATCACAACTTGAGAGACAATCCCATGTTACTAAAAAACATTGATTTCTCATCCATTCATTCATGAAAAATCAAAGGGTATTGTTTTTTGGAGATAAAAAATAATAAAAATTGAATTTTTATTTATTATTAAACCCTAATTATAGAGTAACTGATGTAAATTATGATATGAAACTTCTAAATAAAATATGACGTAAGAAAATAAACAAGTAAATATGAAACCCTAAGCAAGAGATATAGAGAGAATGAATAAGCTAACTTACGCTTGATCTGGAAGTGCTCTGGACTGGGAGAACTGTTGAACATGAAGTTGATAGTGTTGTAAATGCTTAGGATAAATTATGAAATCCACGGATAGGGCTAAACATGGGTGCCCACAGAAGATATTGTTACTGGGTGCCTATGACTGTGTAAATGGCCAAAATCTAATTTTTACAGTGTCGTACGAGTGTCACAAATATTCCATGTTGATCGCCTATGTGTTGCTCTTTGATCGCCAAGGGTACCTATAACCTACAAAATAGATATCACCTGTAAAATCCCACAAAGCACATCAAATCAAAAAAATAAATATACAGAAGGGGAGTCAGACTAACCTCGAAGGTCATCTGATAGAGTGAAATTACAATTGAGCATTGCACTACATCTCAGACTCCATGTAGTTCTTGTGAGTGTGTGTAAGGATTGTGCCCTAGGATGCCCTTGTGCAAGTGTATTTGATAGCGAGATGTAGCTAAATGTAGCAATGTAAATAGAATGTGTGGATGGAAAAATGAACTTCCCCTTCCTATGTAGTGTATGCAGTCCTTTGTCCCTTGATTGAATGCCAAATAGATGTTTTGAAGTGCTTTAAAGGTGACTTTTAAGTGCAAGTTTAGGTGATAGTAATAATGCTTAGAGATTGGCCTCTTATGTTAAACACATAACTATGTATTTATATGATTCCCTTGTTTGAATTTCGTAATTCACAACTGGAAGGCCGACCCATAAGTGAAAAAGATGCTCAAAAGATAAAAGAGACCCAAAAGGAGTGAGTAAGGTTAGAAAGGGTCAGGGGCACCCAGAGGGGACAAGAGCACCTAGGTGCTGGTGTCTGAAGCCATAAAATATTAGCAAGTAAAATACTGACTGGGTTGTAGGGTGTGTAAGACCAAATAAAAAAAAAATAAACATAGAAAAGAGGCTAAGGACAGTCGTCAATTACTAGTTTTCTTGATTAGGAATCATATGAATGCTAGTATGTGTTTAAGACCTTGAAATGTACCCAAGCGCGTGAGTCTGTGTCTACAGTATGCCCCCCCCTCGCTTGGGGTGCATGTGATGATGGTAGGAGAATGCGACCCAAAGAAGAAGACCTCATGCTACTTTGAAGTGGAGACTTGTAGGGGGTAAGGGATGTGCATGGTAGAAACTAAGGTGCATAAAAAAAAGTAGGTTAGAAATATGTGTTAGTGTAAAAAAATAATGTAACAAGCAAGCATGTGAATAAGATAGAACATAAAAATCGAGTTTCATACATGGGACATCACTCACAATGTCATAATACAATTAGGGATGAAGCGACTAGAATCATATAATGATCACATAAGACATAGGGCATAGCCCGCAAACAATAACATATGATAAAAAATGAGATCAAGCAAAATGTGTTAGGTAATCATGGTGGCATATAGTCCTGCAATGCAAATGATACACATGAAGCACCCTTAGCATGTTAGAAAGATAAATAGTATGTCAAGAGCATGTATAAATAAACAAAAGGTAGAGTAAGTGTAATGAGAAGTAGCGAAAAATGTAGCAATAGAACATGTGTAGTATGTGATAGTAGTGAAAGTAGATGCCCCCAAGAGCCTTGATGGGACTAGTAAAAGGTACAATACTAAGCATCATTACCGCGTGTAAAAACTTGTAAGAGAGTTGGATTCACCACGAAAGACCAAGTGTACACACATGTGTATATTTTGGAGAACCAAATAGTTTAACAAAGAGTAATTCTTCATTATATTATTCAGAACACATTTACAAATATATAGGCAAAGTTGTTCCTAAAATTTAGGAAACAACTCACTAACAATACACGAGTTGTTTTAACAACTCGTTTGTTTAACATAAAAAATATAACAACCTCATAATTCATGTATACCAAATATGAAATGTGAGCACTAAATTAAATATTTCCTAACATCCCCCCCCTTATTACGAACATGGGAAGAAAACACATCTCAAGATCTGGGAAAAGAATCGTATGGCTCTGCATATTTTTAGGTCTGCATGAAGCTGGCTTAGATCTTGTTGTTTGGATCTTGTAGCACATGATCAATCCGCTTCACCACAATGAATCCCAAACTAGATGATCACACTTCCACCGATTCACCTACATACGTGAACTCAACAGTTCCCTCTTTCATCTCCAGTGAACGCTCTTTCACCGGCCAATCGATGTTAGAAGTACAACTATCGAGTAATCTCTACAATCATATGATCACTCCAGTTCAAATGCCCTCCTACACAACTACTCTCAGAATCCAAAATGCACGTTCTCCCCTATTCAATCGTATCAAGGGAATGAAACCACACACCATTTTATTCTGCACACACCTCTCAAAGAAAACAACTGAAAAATATTATAAAAATGTGCCACTAGTGCTATACGCGACCCTGTTGTTGGTGATTGACGAGAGGCGTTGATCGCTCTCCATCCTTCGTTGCCTCCGACCTCCAGTTCTTTTCTTCTAACTCAACTAGATTTGACCATGGGGCTTAGTTACAATATGAACATTGAGTTACACCGAAAATACGTCTGTGAGGATTTTTTTTTTTTTTTGAACTTTTACCATGATTCAAGTTTTTTTTTTCTCTTTTGATGATTCACTATAAGACTAGACACACAAATTTAGACTAATCTTGACAATTTTGATAACACAATTTTTTTTTTTTTAATACGACTTAGACTACTCACACAAAAAGGATTCCAAGATGGACTTATGATAACCTTAATGAACCTATATAAAGAATATTATAAATGACACTAATGTTTTTATAAACTAATCCAATTAAATATTGGATTCTCTAAGTATTTAGACTTAACCTTTACAAGAATATAAATGACCAACACTTTGATTTTACCACAATATACTAAATATTTTGACAATAAAAGACTATTTTAAAAACTTTTACACAACCTCACCTAGATGAAACTACAGAAAAAGTGCTTTGTGAGGTGTCAAACTGAAGACAATTGTCATTTGATGAAACATTGGCCGACCAATAAAAAAGATGGACTGCGCCACGGTAGCCAAAACGTGAATACCAGTGACTTGGCAGAGATCAGGCTTATATGCAGATATGCATGCCCAGAGGCTAGGAGTGATCGATCTTGATGTTATAAATGCAAATGGAGGATACGTCAATGCAACAGTTTTTAGGGTCTTCAATACGATGCATACAGATCTTTCAGGCCAACTCCACAGTCAGATGACCCACGTACACTTGTTCTTATTGAACTCGTAATAGGAAATATACGAGCTCCATGGAATTCATTTAGAGGAATATTATACAAAATCAACCTCAGTCCCAACGCAGCCTGATATTGGTTTGGAAACCTTCCTTTTAACTCCACGCCTCAGAACAAATATGCTATCATTGACTCATTTTAATTGTAAAGGCTCACTAAATTATGTTTGGCGCAAAAACAGAACTATGTATACATACATGGATTCACTGCTCACAAATACATAGCTCGCAGAGAACGAGCACGTTCACAATAGATCTGATAGGAGCCAAAGAATTGAATAACCTCCAACACGTTCCTGAATGGACTCACACTGATACTATACAACGGTATCTCATTTTTCTATTATATATCACAAGAATAGACAAATTTATTGCTTCAATAGCTTCAGATCTAAGATGCGCAGCTGACAAGATGTTGATTGAACTTGAACCGTAGGCTTAAATCGTAGGTTTCAATGTGGAATACCAGGCGATTTGGAGGTTCTTTTGTTCAAACCATACTAGCAGCGCCATAACTATCCATGCAATTGAATCGATGCAATGCAGGCATGTAGAACTGGATGTAGTCACATGTCCTTCCCACGAACTATTACAGTAAACAATCTTCCACCGCTACGTTTCCTTTTCACAACAAATCAATGGGATCCAAGTATAAACATAGTGCTCTCCGAGTGTTCACCGTGTAACAGATCAGCTGGATCTGATACCAGATGTGGAGAACCAGATAGTTTAACAGAGAGTAATTCTTCATTATATTATTCAGAACACGTTTACAAATATATAGGAAAAGTTGTTCCTAAAATTTATGAAACAAATCACTAACAATACACGAGTTGTTTTAACAACTCGTTCGTTTAAGATAAAAACTATAACAACCTCATAATTCACATATAACAAATATGAAATGTGAGCAATAAATTAAATATTTCCTAACATATATATAGAATGATAATGACATACTAAGAATTTGTCTAGCATGGAAAACAAAGCGTAACATGTAAGAAGAATAAGCTAGCAAGAGTAGATGCAATCAAGATATGCAAATGCAATATGAGTATGATGGAATGGGATGCAAAGTGTGTAAATGATAGGAGTAGCGTGCCTCCAAGTGGATGTGTATGAAATGCTGTTTATTTATAAATGCCCCATCAGAACTCAAGAATGAACCATAGAAAAAGAGTGCGTCATCTGGAAATAGGCCTGTCGTGTGTTATAAAGTGTATGTCGTGAAGCTCAGAGTGTGGAATGTGTAGTTGATGTGAGGTTTATTTCAGAATCAGACCCTTAATATTCGAGTATGAACCGTGGGACTAGAGTGCATCATAGGGTAATGACGATACAATGCATGTATCAAAGGAGTTTGGTAGTGTTTAGAAAGATTATACATGAAGCGTAGAGCATGAAGTGTGACAGTAGATACTAGAGACAACTGGTTGTAATGGAAGGGGGAAGAAAGTGCAATGGCCCTCAAGTGTGCCAATTATGGAGAGCTATGTGACGATGCCAACGAGATATTGCGGTGGTGATAGAGTTTGAAATATATCATAAGAAAGTATATTGTTGTCACAATGGCAGGTAAGAGAAACAATAGAACTAGTGTTGGATTTGAGGTTGACAATAGGTAGTTTTAAGAGGTTATCTAGAGTTTGTTGGTCTTTCTTAGAGAGTGGTTGTTGATTTGGAATTGGTAATGTTGTAGAGGACCGGATAGAAGAAGAGGATGTAGGAAGAATTTTGAGAGGTGGTTGCTTAGTTGGAATTGGTAACGCTATAGAAGACTTGAGAGGAGGAGATGGACTACTTTTTAGAGGAGGTTTCTTAATTGGAATTGGTAACACTGTAGAAGGATTGAGAGGAGGAGGGGATGGAATGATTTTTAGAGGAGGTTGCTTAGTTGGAATGGGTTGGACAAGAGGATCTTGACTGACTGAAGGAGGAACATTAGTAACTATGGAATGATGCTTATTAGACATGGAAAGACCAGATTTCGGAGCCCATTAGGATTTAGCAATTGAAGATGTAGCAAGATGTTGTAAAGCAAATTAAATAAAACCCTGATGTTCAAGGTGATTGATTCTCTGTTTTAGAGCATGTAGTAATCATCATCATAATGTCCATTAAGCTTGTGATAATTACAAAATGGGAGACCGATTTATTTTGTACGCTGATAAGGGGGATAGAAATGAGTAGTTGGCAAGTTGATCAATTGGTGATTAAGGATCTCAGGAAGAATATCATGTTTCTTAACATTTAGAAAAAACTTGAGAGGCGCGGGGAGCAGTCAAACTTGGGGTTCACTTATATGATCACATGTAGTAGACATAGAAGTAGAATGAGATGTAGAAAGAGAACTAACACGGGCTTGAGAAACATCCTTGAGATGTTGGATTTTAGCTTTAAGATATGTAATCATTGTTTCTATATCTTGAATTTTGTCTTAAAATAAACAATGTAAATATTGAATTGACTCTAAGATGGGTTGATTGGATGGAGTATTAGCACATATAGAGTCATTAGATAGACGATCAAAAATGACACTTAATTGAGTGGGTGACATACTGCAAGGGAGATATATAGTGTCTATGGATATTTGGAGAACATATTTGCAAGGTGGGTGCATTTGAAGTAAGTCATGCAAGGAGATTATAGGATTTTTAGGAGCCATGAAAGAAGATCGGGTAGAATAGGAAAAATGAGGATCTAAGTGTTTGATCACAAGTGGGGTTTACCAAATTATTTAATTTAATTTGAATTAAATCTAATTGCAGAATAACTATTGTAATAACTGATGTACAAATGATAATATACAATAAGATCCAAAAAATAAGCAAGAAATAATGTAAAACCCTAAGAAAGAAGGAGAGATAGGAAGACTTAGCTGATTTATGAGTGAACAGGAAGTGATTTGGGTAGGGTAAAGTGTTGAGAAGGATGCAAACATCATAACAAATTCTCTCTATAAAATCTATGTCTTAGGAATAATGCCAGACATGGGCGCTTATAGTAGGATATGGGCGCCTGGGTGTTGGTGATTAGATATGGGTGCATGCAACTATGTAAATGCTTAGGATTTGATTTCTACTATGTCACAAGGGTTTTGTAGTTGTTCGTAGTTGATCTCTTGATAATATCTCCTTGATCGCCGAAGATACCTGTAACCTAAAAGAAATAAGCCCACCTACACATGGCCACAAATCACATTAAACCTAAAAAGGAAAATGCAGAATGAGGAGTCAGAATAACCCCGAAGGTCACCCTAAGAGTGAACTTAGGACTGAGCATTGCACTACATCTCAGAATCCATTTAGTTCTTGTGTGTGTGTAGAAATGATGCCATAGGATGCCCTTGTGCAAGTTACACTTAATAGCGGGTTGTAGCTATAATGTAGTGATGTAATAATATGTGTGGATGAAATATAATAGAATTCCCCTTCCTATGTTGTGTATGTAGAGGTATGCAGACCTTGTCCTTTGAGTGGATGCTAGATGGATGCTTTGTAGTGCTCTTGTGCCTTTAGGATGCAAGCTTAGGTGATAGTAAGTAATGTTAGTGCTTGGTCCTTTATTTTGAAAGCATAACTATGTATTTATATGACTCCCTTGTTTGAATTTCGTAATTGACAACTGGAAGGCTGACCCAAAGTAGTAAAAAATAATTAAGAAGTAAAAGGGGTCCAAAAGGATAAAAAAGGTAAAGAGGGACAAAATCACCCGGGAGGACAAGAACACCTGACACTAGTGTCCCAACTAGGCGCTAGTGTCCGAGGCCATAGAAAGATAAAACAGTTAATTTTCGACAAGAGTACAAGATGTATAAAGCTAATAAAAACGTAGAAGACCAAGCAAAAGGCTAAAGGGAGATGTTAATTACTAATTTTCTTACTTAGGAATCATGTAAATGCTAGCATGCTTTTAGGACCTAGAAATGTACACAAGTGCGTGATTTTGTGTCTACAACTACTTAAAAATGTAATTTTCAAAGTTAAAAACATATTTCTAAAGCTGATTTACAATTCAATTTCTTTTATGGACATTGACTACATTATGTGTTGTATGTTTTATCAAGGAGTATGCCAATACTTGATCCATAAACTAACTCCGACCTAGTGTATCAATAGTATATAAAAATGGATACTGATTAAAATTCTCAAATTCCTAATTTAAATGAATTGAGAAATTGATTTAGAACTGATTCAAAGTGATTAGAAACTCAAAACATCAATTCCACAATTAAACTCTTACAAATTTTCATTTTACGATTTTTCATAATTTGCCTTAGCTTATTGTCAATCCATCCAAAACTGAATTGACACTGATAAAAACACAACAAAATTGAAATAAATAATGAAACAGATATTGAAAATGGAGTTCACCAATTTGGATACATCTTGGGTTCGCTTAAACAACGAACTAATTCATTTTAAAATATATTGCAAGTACATTATGAAAACTCACAACATGAAATGAATCCAAACATGTAGTAAACTTGCTCAACAGACCTTTGAAGAACTCTGAATTCGATCATTAATGTCCTCCACCTTCATGTGGCATTTGGAAAATCATTTTACCCATGTTCTACATCAAAAGTGATGGAAAAATACTTCAAAGTGACATAAAACGAACACCAATCAAGAAAATTCAAGGCTCGACTGATCATTTGGGACTTCTACGCATTTCTCTAGTTATACAAAAATCTTGAAAATGCCTCTAAGTGGCTCAAAAATGACCAAATGTAAAAACTGCCATTATTGAGATATACATAGTCTCTGACCAAGATGTATTCAAATACCAAAATGCATCTTTTATACTTTTTAAAAAGCATAGGTGGGTGGTTTGAATCCCACCTTGGGCACCCTCATCCCTTTCAATGTGATTTGACTACCTTATTTATCCCTTTATTGCACATTGGGCATGCAAGGGTAAGAAAGTTAGTTTAAAATAGAGTGCGTGGGATATTAACACTGGCTAGTAGGCCACTTTTTTTGGCCAATGCTTGGCACATGGGGTTAATTGCATAGCGCTAAGGATATACTTGGTGTGATGTGGCATGTTTGTGGATGCCATGTGGCTTAGTGTGTTGGTATGTGGCAAGTATCAAATGCACTTAGGTTGCAACGTGGATATTATGTGGCAAGACAATGTGGCAATGCTCCAAATATGTGAAATCACCTATTCTCCTATCATGCAATGTGTCAGCACCACAATATACAACATAATATGGCATAAAAAACTATAGTATAATTGGGAAAATTAAAATTACACGAATATACCATGATGGTTGTGTCCTCTTCCAAAATAGGAGTGGACCTGACTGTTGAAAACCAAAATTTTCTCACATGTCGAATACCATAGGGTTAGACTAACAATGTTCACGATCAAATTTTTGCCTTGATAAACTATGAATTACTTAAATAGACTCTGTGCACAAGTCAGACTACTGCATATCTGTGTTTTCCGTATTGACCCTATTTGACCATGAACTTTGACCAACTATACTGGGAGGATACTATAGTCACAAAATCATGCACTTTAGACATTATTTAGTTCCAGTCTCATACTATTATTCATATGGTTTTTGAGTGAAGAAAGTACTAATTAACCCATGTCCTTTGGCCATTTTACTTTTCTTGTTGTCATCACTGCCGACCTCCCGCATCTACTTGCCTAGTCAGTTCTGCCATTTTGCATCAGTTTATCTTTAAATGGGGCACCCAGCCTTGTACTAGGGTGCCCTAGGTGCTCTGGTCCCATTTAGAGTGCCCTAAGCCTTTTTTACACTTTCTCGCCACTTTTTAGGCATTTTATAGCCGTTTGAGCTTCCTATCTTTTTAGTGGTCATCCTTTTCAGGGTTAATTACAAAATTAGAACAAGAGAACCATATAAATATAAAGTTATGAGACCATAATGAGGGACCAAGCACTAAGCACTACTATCATCACCTAAGGTTGCATCCATCAAAGGCTATATTTGCATCCATCTAGCTCTATCAAAAGGCACAAGGCTGGTTCATCTGCAAGACACTACATAGGAGGGAAGTTTATTCTATTCCATCCACCATTTTATTACATTTCTACACATAGTTATTTCTCGCTACTTTCAAAAAGTGTGACTGGCACAAGAGTACACTAGGGCATGATTGCACACACACACATAGAACTACATCAGGTTTGAGATGTAGTGCAACACTCAGTTAGTAAGTCCACCATTGTGGTCACTGAGGATAGTCCAACCCCTTCATATGCATCTTTCTTTTTGTTAGGGGTTTGATACATGTCATAGGGTTTTACAGGTCTCTCCTTCATCACTGATTTTTAGTGACATACTACATAGTCTAGCCAAGTTAGTGCGACAAGAAGTGAAGGCAGGAAAATATCTAGCAATAGCTCAGAGAAGGTTTGCAGATATTTTTCACAGACCAGGGCACCCATATCTCAGATAGGGTTCCCACAAGCACCCTTGTACCTCTCCAGACGCCTCAGTCTAGCCTACTATTCCAGATCCATGTTTTTTGGATATTTTGTGTGTTTGTTCCTACATTTAGTTCATCCAGTTTATTCTATGACACAATTCAATGCCTTCATTGAATCAACTAAGCTCTATCCAACCCTTCTTGCAGTTTAGGGTTTTATATTTTCATAGCTTATATTTTCTTGGGTCATTTCCTTTAGGCTTATATCTATTATTTACTATTTTTCTTTATATTAGATTAACTCTAGAATTAAAATAAATTCCACATTTTAGTTAATCATTTTGGTGAACCTGATTTTGATCACCATGCCTATAGGATCCTCTCTCTTTGTCATCCTAGATTCTAGTCATCTTGAATATCTAAAACACTGATTATTTTCTTGTGCATCTAGATGTAAGGTATAGAGTCCAACATCTTCTAGCTACTACCCACATTCGTGCTGATATGCATCCTGACTCAGTGTATCAAACTTTTGTAGATGCATTTTCTCAACACTTATCATTCAAATCTAATCTTCCCGCTGATTTAAACACTTTTGATAATGACCCACCCTTGCATATTATGATTGATGGGTATTAAGCACACTTTAATTGATAATGGATCTGAACTTAATCTATGTCCTATGTCATTCCTTGAAATTTAGGTCTTTCTGATCACGATGTTTGTCCATCGTCCCTCTCACTTTGTGTATATGATGGTTCAATTCGTCCATTTGTAGGTCACATTGTTCTTGCTATTATTGTAGGAAAAAAAACCCTTAACACCATTTTTTTTATCATTGATTTTACAGTCTCATATAACCATTTACTTGGTAGACCATGGCTCCCTGCTATTCAAGTTGTTGCTTCTACCGTACATCATTGTGTCAAATTCATACATGAAGGTATTGAATATACTATACTTTACGATCGTGATGCATTCCAATATTGTGACCGAGATCCTAATACTACCCTTCCTATTCCACACACTGATACTACTAATGAACCTCAACCAATGGAAAAACTACCTCATTTTCCACCACTTGAAGGTGCCATTTGTGTGATAGATGCAGTCTCTTCTATGCCACCTACTACTACTACTGCTATGATTCTTTATCAGGGGCCTGTCCAGTCTATGGACGTCACTCTATCACCTATACCTTCACATGTACCGCCTCCTCTAGCATGCCCACCATTTACTTGCACACTTTTCATGAATGATTCATATTGGGAACATATTCCATTTGATCCTACTTGTGATGACACCATTTTCTCACATGATGGTCTAGCTCAACTTGGTTTCCCTTTTGAGGACCTCTATCCTCCTACTCATGCTCCTCATCTATATTATGGCTTCATCACTATTACTGTTAATTATGGCTTGCATGTCTTCCATCTTACAGCTTATCTATCATGCATTCCTCACTCTTCTCCACTCACATTAGGGAAATCCTGGCTTGATTACATTGGGGGCACTCTAGATCCTGACCATATAGACATATCTTTTCCCATGCCCTTTGGTCGTGTCTTTATTTGCAATAGTTCCTTTCTTGGCTATTCACAAAATCTCACTCGTTGGTATGCGCATAGTTGTTCACTTCCTCCATTCACTAATGAGGAATATGCCATGGGTATGTACAATTTTCATGTCAATGGCTCATTACATGATCAACCAGACACTATTTCTTATCAGGTCTCTAATGCTTATCCATATGACTTTGACCCTAAAAATGACGATCTCTTAGATGATATTACATGATTGATTCTTCATCTTCCACACTTGGGGGGCATAGCATTCAAACATCCCCCCCATCCTAGCATCACCACATGTCCCATAATTGTATTTACACGCATCCACATTCTAGCACTCCACATAGTCCTCTATATTACATTGTGATTTACACATCACCATTTCCCGATGACACACTCTTGTGTTTTGGTTCACACTTGAATGTTGAGGGTATACTACACATGAACCCTACACATTACATGATAGGTACTACACATTGCGTCTCTTCACACATTTTAAAATTCATCCTGCATTTTGCATACTACATCTTCATGTTCCTTTACATCATTACTATTTTTGCATTTGTGCATCTATACATCATACATCATATTAGTCTTCATCATACATATGTCACACCCTATTGTCTACAAGTCTAGCATTACATCCTACTCATTCTACATACTACATAACACGCATCTTACACTACTAGGCTATCTAAACATCTTGCATTACATTCTACACATTACATATTTACACATTTTTCTCATCACATGGTCATTCAATCATCACACATCTTACATCTTCTTCTATGCATTGCACTCACTACCCTATGACGCACTTTAGTTCCTCGGTCCATACTTAACTGACGAGGGTTTACTAATCAAATGGATCTTATCATACTCATATGATCATTATTCATCCTTATATCATGCGACATTACTAGGTTAGTGACATATGTAGTTTAGGCTAAATGGTCACCTCTTCCTTCATCTTGTAGTGGTATACACTTTAGGCTACATCACCACTCCCTCTATTCATCATGAGTGATATACGCTTTATGATATCATCACTTAGGATCATCTTGTTATGATAGGGCTCGCGGTACACACACTTCATCTGCTAGGTCACATATCATCACTACACATACACACTCATCACAGTGTGTTAGACACAACACACACTTTGACCATTTCCCGATGACACACTCTCATTTATGGTTCATTCTTGACTGTTGAGGGGGAAAACTAAATGAACCTCATTGAATACAACTCCATTCACTCGGGGGGCACATGGCTCCTATCATCCATCTTGCATTCCATTCCATCCATCCACAACATATTGCATATCTTGGTTGATTTTACTCTTGCTTACTTTTTCTTGTATATGGTCACTTATTACACATTCTAGATCTCTTGTATGTCATTATATTTACCATACACACATGCATGTTCACGCCTTTATCTAGTTGTGATCACAGATACAAGTGTCTTACATGCAACATAGATACTCACCTTCTACCACTCCTATAACGCTCATTGGGGGCATCCACATTCATCTCTTACAGGTGATATTATTTAATTTTGTACTTAGCACTCTACATTACTTGCTTATACACACTTTTGACATATGAGTTATTTTTCTAACATGCTAACGGGTGCTTTATGTGCAACATTTATTTTGCAGGATTATTTGCTTCCATGAGTATCTGTTGTTTGTACTTTCTTATTTTCATTGCTATTGTATGTGGGCCTTACCCTTTATTTTGTTTGCACACTTGTTTGTTTGTATGCAAACATCATGACCTTGAGTGTCTTGCGACATCGTGAGTGATGTACCATGTTTACAACCCACTTTTGCAGTTTATGGGTTGTCTTCTTGTGTTTTTACTTGCTTTCTATCTTCTACATTGTTTGTGTAGCGTACACTTGTATTTTACAATGCATGTTTGTTCGTACTAATACTTGTTTTCTAGCCACTTGTTTGTGTGCGCCTCGGTTTCTACTAAGTGTATTCCCTTCCCCCTGTAGGGCATGGTTTATGCGGTTGGTCCTCTTTTGGGGCCGCATCCTCCTATCTGTGACGTCGCGTGCACCCAAAGAGGGGGGCATCATTCAAGGTTTTACACACTATTCAACACTTTTTATCGGTAAAGTTTAATTCAGTTTCCATCCTTGACATTGTGGGTTATACAATGAGTGGGTTTATACCAGTCTACGAACCCCATACACAATGGATTTTACAGGACAAGTTGTCCTTAGCATTCTGGGGAGAAGTTACAGGTTAGAGGATACAATGGATTTCATCCGTACACTAATTTGGCCAGTGGCATCAGATCACCCAAAAAACTAGGTAGTACAGAGATCTCTTCATACATCTTCAGGGAAGTAATTACAGGTTGGAGAATAATGCAACTTTATCCCTACACTTCTTCGGCCAGGGTGGTGTGAGATCACCCAAAAAAATCGTAGTACATGATATCCTCTCTACACCCTTTCTCTCATCATGGATCAGGTGCACATGTTCCTTTTACATTTTTCATTTCCATTACATGCTTTTTACTATATAAATGTGCCTTTACATGCATTTTTGACATATATACATGCATATTTGACTACTTGATCATCTTCTCCTTACAAGTCCGACCGTATGAGAAGAAACCAATAAAAAAAATAAACTACATCAAAGGTGTCAACAACAACAAGATACTACAACAAAGGTATCAACAACAACAACAACATTCTACAACAACATACACCTCATACTAACATGTAGGTACATCACACACATCGACAACTACACACACATTTCCTCCCTAGGTTCACTCTCACTACTTTTTGCACTTTTACATCTTTAGTTTCCACGCTCCACTATTTTCTCATTCCACACCTTTATTTAATCGACATGCTTTCTACATCACTCTACATGGATCATCAAGTACACATCTCTATCTAATTTATGTTACCGAGCTTTCTACTCACCAACATAAAGTGGGGGAAAATATAGTCACAAAATAAAACACTTTAGACATTATTTAGTCCTGGTCTCATACTACTATTCATATGGTTTTTGAGTGAAGAAAGTACTAATCAACCCATGTCCTTTGATCATTTTACTTTGCTCGATGTCGTCATTACCAACCTCCCACATCTACTCGGCTAGTCAGTTCCACCATTTGGCATCATTTTATCTTTGACTAGGGTGTCTGACCCCGTACTGGGGTGCTTAGGTGCCCTGGTCCCATTTGGGACAGCCTAAGCCTTTTTACACTTTCCCGCAAGTTTTTAGGCACTTTCTATCTGTTTGAGCTTCCTATCCTTTTAGTGGTCAACCTTTTTGGGGTTAATTACAAAATTAGAACAAGGGAACCATATAAATATAAAGTTATGAGACCATAATGAAGGACCAAACACTAAGCACTACTAGCATCACCTAAGGCTACATCTATCAAAGGATACAATTGCATCCATCTAGCTCCATCAAAAGGCATAAGGCTAGTTCATCTGCATCACACTACATAGGAGGGAAGTTTATTCTATTCCATCCACCATTTTATTACATTTCTACACATAGTTATTGCTCACTAATTTCAAAAAGTGTGACTAGCACAAGAACACCTAGGGCATGATTGCACACACACACATAGAACTACATCGGGTCTGAGATGTAGTGCAACACTCAGTTAGTAAGTCCACCATTGTGGCTGCTAAGGATAGTTTGACCCCTTCATATGCATCTTTATTTTTTAGGGGTTTGATACTTGTCTTAGGGTTTTGCAGGTCTCTCCTTCATCACTGATTTCGAGCAAGATATTGCGTAGTCTAGAAAAGCTAGTGTGACAAGCATATACCAAAGGTAGGAGATCCAATGACACCTCAGAGGAGGGTTGTAGACCATTTTCATAGACCAGGGTGACCATATCTCATACCAGGGTGCCCATAGGTGCCCCTGTACCTCTCTCCAAGCACCCTAATCTAGCCATTGAGATCTAGATATATGCTTTCTGGAGCTTTTGTGTGTTCATTTCCTCCTATTGGGTTCATCCATTTTCATTCTGTGACACAGTCCAACACCTTCTTCGAATTAGCTAAGCTCTATTTAAACCTCTTTGCACATTTAGGGTTTTATATTTTCATAGCTTAGATTTTCTTGGGTCATTTATTTTAGGATTATATATGTTATTTACTACTTTTATTTATATTAGATTAACTGTAGAATTATAATAAATTCCACATTTTAGTTAATCACATACGGTGTTTGATTCATGCGTTCCAATAGGTGCTAGAAAGCTATCACAGTGATCTTCCGTACTCTAATGGTTTAGGGAGAAATAGGGAATTTATGACCACTAATAATTTCCTCTAGCTCACACCTTCTCAATAAAAACCTTTTGGCCTCTAAAAGTCCAATCACCCACTGAATCCACTAAACAAATATCTTGCAAAAACTATCAATTCTACAAAATATCATTGAAATCAATCAATATGAAGTAGACGACTAAATTCCAAACATAAGTTTCCATTGATCTTGTGAAACTGCAAAAACTGTTAACTCTGCAAAATATCAATAAAATAGATCAATATGAAATATACGACTAAATACCAAACATAGGTGAGTGTTCATTGATCTTGTGAAACTACAAATTACTATAAATGATTAGTATGAAATAGAACACCAAATGCCAACAATAGGCGGTGTCCAATGACCCTGTGAAACTTTCAATCATGACACAATATCACTGTAAAATATCACCCAAAGTAGATCAGTATGAAATAGACAACAAAACCCTTTCTCAACAAGTCTACAACCACCCCTATGATACTGGAAAATTACCGCAAAATATCATGGAAATGATTCAAAAATTAAACTACACAATTCCTATAAAGAGGCAAGAGTTATCTGAATCCAATAAGTGTTGGAAATATATCGAGGCGTCTTCCGTACTGTAATGGTTTAGGGAGAAATATGAAACTTCTAACCAACAAGAATGTTCTCCGGATCACACCTCCCCAGTAAAAAAAATTATGTCTCGAAAATTCCAGTCACCCATTGAATTTGTTAAATGAATCTCTTGCAAAAACTATCAATTTTGTAAATTATGATTGAAATAGATCAATATGAAATAAATGAAAAAAATTCAAACATAGGAAAGTTTCCATTAATCTCGTGAACCTACAAAAATTGTTAACTTTGTAAAATATCACTGAAATAGATGACTAAATACCAAACATAGGTGAGTTTCCATTGATCCTGTGAAATTGCAAAGTACTGTAAATGATCAGTATGAAATAAACCACCAAATTCTAACAATACGCAGTGTCCATTGACCTTGTGAAACTATTAATCATGAAAAAATATCACCCAAATTAGATCAATATGAAATAGAAAACAAAATGTTTTCTCAGTAAGTGTTCAACTGCCCTTGTGATACTAGAAAATCACTACAAAATATCATGGAAATGATTAAGAAATTAAACTAAACAATGCCTATAAAGAGGTTAAAATTAACGGAATCCCCAAAACTACCAGTGAAGATCAAAATATCTATCCAACATGAAATTGGGGAAAGAATCAAACTGTCTACATAAATGTCACATTCTGAATCGGTGAAACTTCCAAACATTGCAAAAGATAACCAGGTGCAACTGCAAACCAATTTTTGAGTGTAAATAATTTACACCCTAATTGTAACCACGTGATATTTATAAATAAATGCCCATAATGAGGGTATTAAATCATGCAAAAATATCACTTGTGGATGTAATAAGTTTAAAAATTATTTACAATTACAAATGGTGCCCAAATGGGTCTTATAAGTATCCATACATTTGCACACAAGCAACAAAAGATGCTTTTAAAATGTAAATCCAAAATTAGACATATTGAAAATGCCCACTGAATTTATATATTCTGTTGTCTAAATCATAATGAAATGTGTCAACCATAAATTTGAGAAGATAAATATGAGTATATTAAAATAGTCACTCAACTCTTCCCTACAGGTGAAACCATTAACCAGATTCAAATCCAAAATCATATGGGAAAATATCCTTTCTAAATATAATAGGAATCCCACAAAGAATGCTTTGAAAAATGCAAGCTAATAAATACTATCATCCATACAAATAAAAAACTATCCGAGAAATTAGTTTTATCAAATCAAGGGTTGATCCCTCTTCCTAGTTTAACAACTTGAATAGAAGGCTACACCATATCAAACCTCCTATTTAACGAGGTATTGATGAAACCCCATGCTTTCAAGTAGTTCAGAAACAATTCCAAAACAAGGAATATCTTTTCCAATAGGCCACACAAATGTTATCCAAACATGGATATCATAACAAAAAATGTGTAAAATAGCCATTTCTCATAGATAGAAACATTGGGATAATCTTACCTTCATTTAGAAACTAGGAACTATACACCATGTTGAGAAAAGGTTAACAAATTGTTGAATTTTAAACAACTTAAAGATAACATCCTGTAATGCTTACGAAAAAGTTATGAATATTAAATCAACTGATAACCAATTAGTACCCAAATGTAAATGAGTGTAAAAATAATGTCCAATTCCCTGAACAATGTCCAAATGCCATCTTCATATCTCAAAATGGAATGGTCTTTTCACGTGCTCCTAACTAGAGGACATATGCATAAAACAAATACAATTTATACCAGAAAAGAAAGCTTCACAATATCGTTTTCACTAACCAAAACAATGTGACCAATGTTAACTATGATTGGATTCAATTCCATACCTTAAACACCTTGCAAGCAAGATCAAGAGATATCCATCTATTCCTCTCATTACATGGTTTCTTGTTTTCTACAAACAACTTGTACTCTTACCAACTACACATTGCAAATAGAAGATCAACAAGCCCAAATGTTTGCACAAAATGAATAAAACCAAGCTGGAAAGTGATATAAAAATGCAATCAGAAGTTAATCCAACATTCTACCAGTTGTGATACCAAAATTTGATTCGTAAACTAACAGTGACCTAGTGTATCAATAGTTTATAAAAATGGGCACTAATTAAAATTCTCAAATTCCTCATTTAAATGAATTGAGAACTGATTAAAAAATGATTTAGAGTGATTAGAAACTCAAAACATCAATTCCACAGTTAAACTCTTCTAGATTGTCATTTTATGATTTTTAGTTATTTGGCTTAGCTTATCGTTAATCCATCTAAAACTGAATTAAAATTGCTAAAAACAAAAAAAAATGAAATAAATAATGACAAAGAGCTTGATAACGAAGTTCACCAATTTGGCTACATCTCCAGGTTCACTTAAATGACAAACCGATCCATTTTGAATATATTACAAGTACATTATGAAAACTCACAACATGAAATGAATATGAACATGCAATAAAAATACTCAACATACCTTTGAAGAAATTTGAATTCGACCAGTAATGTCCTCCACCTTCCCGTGGCATTTGCAAAATCATTTTCCCCATGTTCTACGTCAAAAGTGGTGGAAAAATGCTTCAAAGTGACGTTAAATGAACACCAATTGAGAAAATTCAAGGCTCAGATGATTATATGGGAATTATACACATTTGTAAGTTATATAAAAATCCTGAAAATGCCTCTAAGTGGCTTAAAAAGACCAAATGTAAAAAATTGCCATTATTGGGCTATACACATTCTCTGGCTAAGTTGTATTCAAATACCAAAATGTGCCTTTTATATTTTTTACAAAGCATAGGTGGGTTGGTAAGGAACCTTATCTTTTTACATGAGGTGAGTGGTTCAAATCCCACCTTGGGCACCCTCATCCCTTTCTATGTACTTTGAGTACCTTATTTATCCATTTATCCCACATTGGGCGCGTGAGGGTAAAGAATTTGGTTTAAAATAAAGTACATGGCATATTAACAATGACCACTAAACTAATTTTATTGGCCAATGTTTGGCACATGGGGTTGAGTGGATATCACTAAGGTTATATTTGGTGCATTGTGGCATGTTTATGGATGCCATGTGGCTTAGTGTGTTGGTATTTGGCAAGTATCAAATGCACTTAGGATGGAAAGTGGATATTATGTGGCAAGACAATGTGGTAATGCTCCAAATCCACCAAATCACCAATGCTTCTATCCCTCCACATGTTAGCACTATAATACACGACATAAAAAACTATATTATAATTGGGAAAATTAAAATTACACTAATATACCATAGCGGTTGGGTCCCCTTCCGAAACAAGAGTGGACCTCACTGTTGAAAACCAAATTTTTTCTTTCCTGTCGAAGAACGGAGGATTAGATCAATAACGTTCATGATCACTTTTTTTACTTGATCAACTTTGAATTACACAAATATACTTAGTGCAGGAGTCAGGGTACTGCAGACATGCGTTTCCATGTTGACCTAGTTTGACCATGAACTTTGACCAGTAATACCGGTAGCATACAATGTCTGATTCTTGCATACCAATAGGCGTTAGAAAGCCATCAGAGTGCTCTTATGTATTGTAATGGTTTAGGGAGGAATAGGGAAATTTTGACTGCCCAGAATGTCCTTCGGATCAATACTCAAGCAGAATCATCAACTTTGAGAATAGACAATGTGTGTATACACTCAAGTATTTTTTCCTTTAAGCATACAATTTACATTCCATACTGGGGGGATGTACTAGACAACTAAATTTGGCAAAGAAAACTTTGGATTTATACCTAAAGCATGACTTGTGTGCACATTCTAAGCCTAAGCGACTTATCCTTATGTCCTTTCTGTGACTTGCTTATTTGTTCACACTACTTAGTCACTTACAAAACAACTTACAATAATCTAAAACACTACACTATTCTCATACATCTCACCCAGAATATTGTAAATTTCCTTGAATTTCTTGTCTAGAACCATGTGGTTGGGACCAAAGCTTACCATGTTATGGTCCGAGCCCATACAATCTTATCTCTCTCCACCCAATAATCAATTTTCCAATTTGATAATTTTTCACTGTTCACTTGATATCCCATATGTTGTCCTTAATGTAAAATTAAATTTACAAACACCTATAAAAGAAAGTCTAACTCAGTTATTTACCTCACCTGGAAATCATCTAGCACTTTCAAGACTACTTATTACAAGACACATTCCAAGCTCTAGTAAACTCCACAACAACAAAGCCTTGGAGTACCCCACACATAGGTTTGAAGCCAACCAAACTAGTTTTAAGAACCCCAATTCTCATTCTATATAAATTCCAAGTTAAGCCAAGTCATCATTTCTCATTGTTAAGTGTTCAAGATATATACTACATGTGATTTGAGGCCTCTTTAGATTAGTATCGACATAGGTAATGAAAGGGTGATTCAACCCAAACACCAACCTTTGGTAGGGTCTTCTACCCATGGTTAGGGTTTGAGGGTGTTTTGTATCACATAAAGGATTTCATAGATGTATGACACCTAGCATTTCAATGTTAAGGTCATCACAGATTGTCAGAACTGTAAATAAAATTACATAGTGCCAACCTATCCTTGTCTAAAATCATACAACTCAGGACTAGACCATACCACCCTTCAGGATGTTGAGATTGTGGAGCTTAATTTCTTCAAAAATAACATGTTTTACAACTTGCATGTTTACATAGTAACCGACATTGGTTGGCTGACTAACATTGGTTAGCTAGTAGGAACTAACATCGGTTGGGGTAGCCGGCGTCGATCTCTTGTGCGTGAAATGTTTTTATTTAAGTCACATGATTAAATCTAAATTTTGATTAAAAGGTGATCTAATGGTTGTTATCGCATAACTATGTTGCCCTAAGTTTGTATATGCTTATATAAGCTTGAAAGCTAGGGTTATAAATATTAGATTGTGAAAGATTAATCATGATTGTAAGAAGGAATTATTGGAGAGAGAAAAAAGAGAAGCTTGAGAAGGAAAATTACTATACATCTGTGTGAGGTGTGGAAGATTGAAGATATTCATTGTATATCCTCTGTGAAGCTTTGAATAATAGATTAGTTGTTTCTTGGTGGACATAGCTCACACTCGGTGGACATAGCCCACACTAGGTGGACATAGCTCACACTGGGTGAACCACGTTATATCTTGTGTATTATTTCTTTTGGTTTATTTCCGTATTTATTGTTTTTATGCTTAGATCTGAATATATATTTGCACAACTAGTGTGATTAACCCCAAGAATTGGTATTAGAGAATTTTTTTTTGAGGGTTTTGTGTGTTGAAAAATTTACTCACAGAGGGATTTCTGATTGAGTGGGAACACAACAATGGCAAAAGATAGCAAATATAGAGTTGAGAAATTTGACGACTGTAATTATCAATTATGGAAGATGTAGGTGAAACTATCTATATCATAAATATTTATGCTTACCATTGGATGAGAAGGAAAGACCTATAAAAATGACTGATGAAGAATGGAAAATTATTGACAGAAAGACTCTGGGATCTATAAGATTGAGCTTGGCCGCATCTGTGGCTTTGAATATTACTGAAGCAGTAACCATGGTAGATCTGATGAAATCTTTAGCTAATTTAAATGAAAAACCAAGTTCTTCCAATAAATTTTATTTGATGAAGAAATTATTTAATTCTAAAATGCAAGAAGGTGAATTTGAATCAAACCATTTAAATAATTTCCAATCTATTGTAAATTAATTAAAATCAGTTAATATTCCATTTGAGGATGAAGTGAAAGAACTTCTATTCTTATGCTCTTTTTCAGATAGTTAGGATAACTTGGTAATGGCTGTTAGTAATACAATGTCTGCTACTAATATTTTAAAGTTTGATGATGTGGTTAGTATAATCTTGAATGAATAAATACACAGGAAAAGTACATAAGAGTCGTCATCTAGAAATGCTTTGAATGTAGAAAGCATAGGTATGCAGAAAGAGAGATCCAATAGCAAGAATAATGGGAAATCAAAGTCTAAAAATGGAAGATCTAAATCTAGAGGTAGAGGAATAACCCGATGGAATTATGGAAAGAAAGGACATGTAAAGAAGGATTGTTGATTCAAGGAAAACAAAGAGAATGTACTAGAGAAAGATAAAGAGGAAAATGTTGCATCTTCTGAGGTAATGCAAGATGCCCTTATTCTCTTCTTAGATAATAAAATTGAATCATGGGTTTTAGATTCAGGAGTTTCTTTCCATGCTACCCCTAATAAGGGTTATTTTAGAAATTATGTCTAGGGTAATTTTGGGCATGTTTATTTAGGAGATGATGAACCATGCAATATTACTAGTAAAGGGGAAGTTAATCTAAAATTTTAGAGTGGAAATGCATGGATATAGAAATATGTGAGACATGTGCCAAGCCTTAGGAGAAATATTATTTTTGCAGGACAACTAGGTGAATCTGGTTGTATGGTTACATTCACAGCTGACTCTTGGAAAGTTACTAAGGGAGATCTTGTTGTGGTAAGAGGCAAGAAGGTAAGAAAATTTTATTTATATACCTATATTAATGATTAATTTTATGTGCTATCTACTTCAGATTCATATGCAAGCATGTGGCATAATCAGCTGGGCCATATGAGTAAAAAAGGAATGCAAATCTTAAAGGCAAAGGGTAAGCTATCATATTTGAAAGATGTAGATCTTGATTTCTGTGAACATTGCATATTTGGAATGTAAAAGAGAGTGAGATTTCTCAAAGTTGGGGTAGCAAAGAAGGAGCAAAAATTGGATCTTGTGCACTCAGATGTGTGGGGACAAGCTCAGGTAACTTCTCATGGAGGATCCCAATACTATGTGAATTTCATTGATGATGCCACAAGAAAGGTATGGGTTTATTGTATAAAGTGTAAATCTGATGTTTTTGAGACTTTTAAAAGATGAAAATCCCTTGTGGAAAATGCATCAAATCTAAAATTAAACTTCTTTAGATCTGACAATGGTGGTGAGTACTGCAGTAAGACTTTCAATGATTGTTGTTTATTGAATGGAATATGCAGAGAAAGAACGGTTCCTAGAACACCACAGGAGAATGGTGTGGCTGAAAAATGAATAAGACTATCATGGAACGTGTAAGAACTATGAGGATATATGTTGGATTAGCCTTACAGTTTTGGGCAGAAGTATTAGAAATGACAGTATATTTAATCAACAATGGCCTTCAAGTGCACCAGATGGTGGAATACCAGAAGAAGTTTGGAATGGAAAAGAGGTAGATATTTATTTTCTTAGAGTATTTGGTTCAGAAGCTTTCGTGCATGTTGATAAAGAAAATAGGAAGAAGTTGGATGCTAAATCCAAGAGATGCACTTTTATTGGTTATGGCTCTGGTGATTTCAGATTCTGTTTTTGGGATTTAGATGATGCTAAGATTGTTAGGAGTTGTGATATTAAATGGAATGAAAAGAGAATGTAAAAGGATAAAATTTTGATACCCAAGGATGAACTGGTGGAAGATTTTGTGGAAGAAAATGTATTCTCGGATTTAAAACAGACATCTACAGGTACTGGTGTTAGTGAGGGAAACTGGTGTCGGCAGTCATAGGATTGACATCAACAGCCAGAACTGATATTAGTTATAGAAGAGTAGGACTGACATCGGTCACCTAGACCGATGTCGGCTACAAATGACCGGCATCAGTCACTGTCTGAGATTGATAAAAATTTGTAGAATGAGTAGATTGAGCCTTCGACACCCCAAATTTCATTGATAAGGTCACAACGAGTAAGTAAACCTCCATAAATATTTACACCTTCCTTATTTTATCTATTATTGACTGATAATGGTGAACCAGAAAGTTTTGAAGAAGCAATATATGATGAAACCCATAAGAAGTGGGAGCATGACATGGATGAGGAGATGGAATCCTTAGAATAGAACTAGACATGAGATTTCGTCAAGTTACCAGAAGGTAAAAGGACATTGCAGAACAAATGGGTTTACAGGATCAAGGAAGAAGATGGTGGACAAAAAAGATACAAGACAAGACTTGTGGTAAAAGACTTTGCATAGAAAGCATGTATTGAATTTGGTGAGATATTTTCTCTTGTAGTAAAAATGACTTCCATACTTATTGTTTTGAGTTTAGCTGCAGTAGAAGATTTTCACTTAGAACAACTTAATGTTAAGATGACTTTCCTTCACAATGATTTGGACGAAGAGATATATAGGCAACAACCGCTTCGGTATGAAGTCAAGGGTAAGGAGAAATTTGTGTGTAGGTTGAAAAAGAGCTTGTATGGGCTCAAGAAAGCCCCAAGGCAATGTTATATGAGGTGTGATAGTTTTATGCATGAGCATGGTTATATGAGATGTAAATCTGACCATTGTGTTTATTTCAAGAATATGGAAAATGGAATATATATTATTTTGTTACTGTATGTAGATCATATGCTTATTGTAGGATCTAGTATCCGGGATATTGTTGAGTTTAAAGAAAAGTTAGCTCATACATTTGTAATGAAGGATTTAGAAGTTGCAAATAAAATCCTTGGCATGCAAATTCATAAAGATATGAAGAACAAGAAATTGTATTTGTCTCAGGAACACTATATCAATAAGGTGTTGGAAATGTTTAATATGCAAAATTAAAAACATATAAGTACACCTATGGTTGGACACTTTAAATTGAGAAAAGATCAGTTTCCTACATCACATGAGTACATGGCACGAGTTCCATATGTTTTAGTAGTTTGAAGTCTTATGTATGTTATGGTTTGTTCTAGACCAGACATTGCATAGGCAGTGGGAGTTGTGAGCAAATTTATGGAAAATCCAGGTAAAGAGCATTGGAAAGCAGTCCAATGGATTCTTAGGTATTTGAGAGGGACATCCAACATGCAGTTATGCTATAGAGGTTAAGATATTTATGTATGCGGCTATGTTGATTCAGATATGGTTGGAGATTTGAATAGTAGGAGGAGCACCACTGGATATGTATTCATAGCAGGTGGCACACCAGTTAGCTGAATTTCTAGATTGCAGAAGGTTGTGGCCTTGTCTACTACAAAGGCCGAATATGCTACAGCTACAGAGGCTAGCAAAGAGATGATTTGGATGAGCAAGTTCATGGAAGAGTTGGAAAAAGAGCAAGAGGATTGCAGATTGTACAGTGATAGTCAAAGTGTGACTCATCTGGCAAAGAACTCAATGTTTCATTCAAGAAAGAAACACATTTAGTTGAGATATCACTTCATACGATAGGTGTTGGAGGATGGGTAGTTGAAATTGGAGAAAATTCATACAAATAAGAACCCTGCAGATATGCTAACAAAGCCATTGAAAAAGGAGAAGTTGGAGATTCACTCCACTTCTGTTGGTCTTCGAGTTTGAGACTTGAAGAGGAAGAAACAGGGCAAGGAAAGGATCCAAGGATGAAGTTGTATGGTGCAATGCATCAATTTATCTCCAAGTGGGATATTTTTGAGATTGTGGAGCTTAATTGCTTCACAAATAACATGTTTTATAACTTGCAGGTTTACACAGTAACTGGCATCGGTTAGCTAGTAGGAACTGACATCGGTTAGGGTAACCGGCGTCGGTCTCCTGTGTACAATGAAATGTTTTTTATTTAAGTCACAGGATTAGATCTAACCTTTGATTAACATGTGATCTAATGGTTGTAATCGCATATCTATGTTGCCCTAATTTTGTATATGCTTATATAAAATTGAAAGCTAGGGTTGGAAAGATTAGATTGTGAAAGATTAATCATAATTATAAGAAGGAAATCTTGGAGAGAGAAAAAAGAGAAGCTTGAGAAGGAAAAGTATTGTACATTCGTGTGAGGTGTGGAAGATTGAAGATCTTCATTGTATATCCTCTGTGAAGCTTTGAATAATACATTGGTTGTTTCTTGGTGGACACAACCCACACTGGGTGAACCACGTTATATCTTGTGTATTATTTCTTTTGGTTTAAATCCGTATTTATTGTTTGTATGCTTATATCTGAATATATATCTACACAACTGGTGCGATTAACCCCAACATAGGACAATCCATATGGTTATATACCAACCTAGTTTGTAACTACAGTTCTAGAAACGAAGCACTTCTAGGCAATTTCTAGTCTACACAGTTACTTTGCACTTCTAGATTACACTTGTATCATTGTATTTAGCTAAGTACACTTCTCCTCTTGTGTTTTTAGAAATCTTATCTATCGTTATATTTTGCAAATTACTTCAGAACTATATTCTGATTTGCGAGTTATTGTTTATTAATTAATCAAAATATACAAACTTCTCTACCCTTACACCTTTAAATAAATAAGAACCATTTCACAACATTAGACACATTTTCTTTTTTATTTAGGTGTAATCACTAGGGCCACTAATCACGGGGATGAGTTTTATAGGAAGTGTTAGAAAGAATCTCTATGCAGCGGGTTGAAAAACGGTTTGAAGAACAAGAAGTTGAGTTTACTAAAATCTACCCAAGCATGAGAAAAGAGATCTAAGAAAGTTGGTCAAGGATGTTATATATGATGAACTCTATGTATTGTTTTTCTACAAGCTTCTTGAGCACCTATATGCATGGCTAGACACCATATCACATTAAATAGTTGTAACATATGGATGAGGTTTGAATGTGTGTGATAGACATCTAGTGGGAGGGTGCAATAATAAGTTGTGTTGGATTTTGTGGTTTCAATGTACTTAAGCTTTAAGGAAGCAAAATATTAGTGTATGTGTGAACCAAGAGGCACTTACATTTGATTCATCCCCTGGTGAATCAAGACGTTTACATGGAATGGTGTATTGAAGTATTACCCATGAGGAGGTAAAACTACTCTCACATATAAGTGGGTGGATGGTGTGTGAAGGGATGGCCACATATATGTGGACTTGATAGAGAAGGGCAAGCCAAGATGACATGAATGTAATATTAGAATAAGAGGGAGCTCCACATGAACAATTATAATTAGGAAAGAGAGTTGATCATGGTTGTTGCAAGTGCTGCATGGAATGATATGATTGTGTTGAATATATTTAAATCTAAATTGTAATACTTATGGACATATGTGCATTTGTATTGTAAAACCATTTTTCTATAAAACACAATCACACATTGCTCCATAAAATTTATGAAAATTCTTAAATTAGAAAATTCAAACAAAATTTGGAGACTATTTTTAAAATGTAAATGACCACAAAAGCAATGGCTTAAACGAGCTAATAACATGATTTTGAAGGTAATAGTATTTTTTTAACTGTGTATAAACATTTATTGTTTTGATGTGTTTATAGTTTATTACTCTTTTAAAAACACTTTAATTAAAAAGAGTTTAAAACTAAAGAATTATATTAGTCATAACCATATATATTTTAGTTTAGAAACACATTTATTAATCAAAATAATAGCAATTTACAATAAAATAGTAGCTAGTTGGTATTCACGACCAACAAGACGACAAAAAAATCATATCGTAGAAAATAAATCCCACAAAAACACAACTTGATTATTGGGAGAACCACACAAGTGAAACATTCATAAACATATCTCACAAAACCCTTGGTTGTACAAAACAACCAAATAAGTGGAAAAGCCATAGCCCAAATATTAAACATAAAGAGCACTATAAATTGTAATGGCAGTTACAGTATAGCAACCAAAAACACCGTTGCTGCCACAAATACAATAGAAGTCATTGTCACCGCCGCAAACATGGCATAATAGAAGTTATTGAGCATGCCATGAGTCCATGACATAGCCAAACATGGACATCTGATAGTCAAAGAAAATGCATGCCGATCGTAGTGAGCAGTTGTAGCTGAAAAATAGGAAAAAATGTTGAACTAACCATAGAACGCTACTCCATCCCTACACAAAAGAAACTGACGAACTGGGGTGGCATGATTGTCACTACACAAACTCCTGGAACATCCCAATCCTCCTTTTTTGATCTCCATGCTTTCAATTCTTATTTACATGCCCAAGCAATTAATGGGGTGAACCTCCATGCTCAATAAATCGTGTTATATATCAAAATGTTTTATAAATGGAAGAAAGCTTCCAAACAATATATTTAAAAATCTTAAAATTTAGATTTTAACAATAGCAAAAGATGCCCTCTTCCTTTCCAAATGCTTTGAAATAATCTCCTGTTTATTGAAATGTATCAGTCATTATGTTTTTTTTTTTATTGGAATTTGGAACCCATCAATATTTTAATAAACAATATAATATGATTACAATAAAAAGTAACCATAAATAGTATAAAAAAATCAGAGAAGTACACATTAACACAAAATAACGAAATAAAAAATACAATAGAATTGTTGGACAAACTCCAACAACAGACGACTCGTAATAAATAACACCTAATATGGGTAGGAGTGCCTGACACAAACTGAAATTTAGGTCCATTCAACAAAGATTATTGCTTTATCCACTCTTTTTTCCTTTTTGCTTATGGACTTCTGTCCAAACCTTAATAGGAGGGCTCATAATGACATGCTAAACATCATTAATCTTAGGACTCCCTTGCTCCTTGTCTGATTTAGATGTCTCTATTTCATGAAATCTCTTCATTCCACCTATTAGAACTTCCACTGTATATGTCTCCATTCTCCTAGGGCTCCCTTGAATTGATCATTTGTCACGTGTCTCTGTGGACATTTGTACTACTGAAATCTGCATTTCCCTTCAGTCATTATCCACGGTCAAATCTTTCTCTATCGGATTGTCCTCATATTTTGATTCCAAATGAGGATAAGGTTGTCACACTTCGTGTTTGGAAAGGAAATCTTTTTTTCCTTTTTGGGAGCCCTATGAAATGTGGACATGCATCTTGTAAATGCCCTAAATGCTTAAACATCTAACAACGAAAAACCATGTTTTCATAGGTAGGATCTGCGACCAATGCATTTCATCCTACTTCAATATCATCTTATCTTGCAGTCCTATGTTGAGATTTATCTCTGTGCATATAAGAGCATAGGTGAACAACCATAACTTTGCCCATTCGATACCTATTTAAATTTGTTTTTCCAATAAATTTCCAATACCATCCAGGATTTCAGGGTGTTAAAAGTGAAGGGCAGTACGAAAGACGAACCCATACTGACATTTTGGATACTATCGTTGTGTCGTGGTTAAAGCCGAGGAACCACGGGGTTAGAAAAAGTCATGCTCAACTCCAAACTAGGGTCCCTCATTTATGACCTTTTGAAAGTCTTCCTTTGAAGGTAGTTATACAATGAAAAACCATTCGGAGTAAGAATGGACTTTACGGAGCTTGGTCTAGTTTGTGAAGAGCCATTAATAAACGCAGTAGAGTACCTCATATGAGATTATTAGAGCTTGGTCTAGTTTGTGAAGAGCCATTGATTGGCACATTTCTTCGGCAGTCCCACTTGAGATTATCATGGTAGGTAGCTCATCTGATTTATCAACCATATATGGATTTGACGCCAAGGTAGGAAATGCAGTCTTATTCTTTGTTGCATATGCAAATAAGATAGGTGTAGAGGCATTGAGCCCCCCTACAAACCCTTTCACCACTTGCCCTACTCCAGCTATTGCATTTTCTATTGCATCATTGAGTTTTAAAACCCTAGCTGCCATTGAAATTTTTCTTTGGCCGTCTCATTCTCAGTGAAGTAAATTTTCAATCCAACAATGACATTCTTTTATTTTATATATGCTTTAAAATAGTATATAATGATATTAATGTATGTGAAGGATTAGAATTGGCTTATGGCATTGGAAAATGACAATGTGGAGTAAGGAACAGCGAATGGAAATATCCATTCCAACAAATTCAAAAGGAAACAAAAATAATTACATACACCTAATAAATTATATGTGAAAATATATCATATCCTCTCACATCTCTTATATCTCTTCATAAGTATCTATAAGACTGTCATGACATCTAGTTTTTTGCTTAAAAATAAAGAAGCAACAAGAAAAATGAAAGAAATAGTCTCGAAAGTATTGTGGAAGCAAATTCTCTCAAGAAAAAGACCCTGATCAGCCATAAAATTCTGAGAGTTATAGAGTCTATGCAGAAGCAAAAGAACTGCTCCCTGATCTCATAGTAATTCAAAATTACATTTATAACTCCCACTCTAGTTTAATGGCTGATTTATTCCTCAATGAAAACACTGTGAATGCAAACTCCTTCAATGCAGTGTCATTCACCTCACAGAACTTATTCTTCCAATCCTTTGGTTGAATGGCCATATTGCCAAGGCCAGGTGTTCTGTCCCGAGAACCAGAATTTTTAGACTCGTTCCAATCCACAACATAAGCAGACACCCTCCTTCTGAACTTGACCTTAAACTCACTCCATGCCTGGTATTTATAATGATTTATCACTGCCTTGGAGGCCTTCAAACACAATGTCTTATATCCCTCCTCCATCTGGAAATGGTGTATTACATTGAGCAGTGAAGGCGAGACAGCCTCTAACAAAATTATGGATTTGTACCTTCTCTCCCGCCTCTCCCTACAAGTGTAGCCTTGGGTGACCCCTACCTCAGGGTGTTTATCAAGCCCTGATGGCCCAAAACTCCTGCACCTGAAAGAGATTTGCCCTATTTGAGATTTGGGGATTTTTGATTGCTCTTTTCTTTTTGAACGTAAATTCATAACCATGTTCAAGAGAGCTCCTGATGTAATGGCCTTGTTGTGGCGTTCCAGTGCCTGATTGCCCATGGCCTTATGATTCAACTGCTTTTTTAACCAAGAAGGTGAGAATACAAACTCATCCACGTCTGTATACATCATCCACTGGCACTTTTCCCTGGCCATGAGAGCACAATGTGAAAACCCAGCTTCCTGTGTCTTGGTCCATGGCCATGGATATCTGCTCACATTGTATCCTGATAAACCACTTTTCAGAGTTTCTTCCAAATTGTCTTCACTGTTATTGTCATACAGAAAGAAGTGCTCCACACCCAAATGGGAATTGTAAATGACCCATTCTCTTATGATTTTTGCAACATTGAACACCATGGTGCAGGAACATAGTTTCATCTTCTTGCTTTCTGTAGTAACACCATGATTGTACTGCAGAGGTCTCAGATAAGATGGTGAGATGTCATAATAAACAACAGAAGGAATAGATTTTCCATGGATTGACAGAGTGATTTTGGAACCCAGGATCTGATAAAGGACTTCTTCATCCGGATGCTCACACCTAAAGACCTCTTGTGCAGACACAGTTACAGTGGTTTCTATGGTGTCATTGAACCTGCACCGGAGATCTTCTGCCGCAACATTGAGTCCTTGTTTATTGTTGATACCTTTGGCAAATAGAACAACATCCTTCTCCGTAATGAAGCTCTCATATACCATGTAATGCCACTTAATGGCCGGCTGGGAGGAATTCCTATAATGGGCATTCACTGTCATGGTCTCTGTTACATCTGGGTTATGAATATTGTCTACTAGAGCCACTGATCCTGCAGACCATTGGACATCTTGTCTAGGTACCTGGCATCTTACTGCAGCAACTCTTTGGGATCTATCTAGATGGTCAATGCCATTCAATTGTGTATAGAAATTGTCTGAGAAAGAACATTGCAGAAATTCTCTGTCCTCGAGTCTGAATCTTGCAGAAGGCAATGGCACCAACAGTAACACTTCATCAGGAAGGAGGACAACATCTCGGATGAAGAAAATCCCATGTGTTTTCTTCACTGTCAGATTCAGAGATCGGAAATAATCTCTCTCTATAACTCTTTCCTGTAGGATGTACTCTGTCATCTTTCTTCCAAATCCTTCTTGAAGGCTTCCAGGCACAACCAATGGAATCCTTAAATTCGTGTCCATTAACACCCCCTCTAGTGTAACTGCAAATTAATCAAGAAACAATCAACCACTAATTCAGATACAGATGTAGTGCTTACAATTCTCATATGTAGGGCCTAGTATTTTCTTGCCATTGACGGAGTAATTTGCATGATCCATCTCATCTTTCAATGTTTCATCAAATGCAAACTTGACATTATTACATAACATGAGTCCCACTAGCTTTTACAATCATAATAACCATGTTCATGCTATAATTGAATCCAATAAAGCAGAAATGAACAAATTCTTGAACAAAGGACATAAACAGAATCTTCTCCATGTAAACCAAGATACGCCATTGTATATTTTAAGAAGCACAGAGTAACCTTGAAGTCAATACCCATATGGGCACAAGATTCTTAAATGGCCAATCCATATATATTATAAGATGTTCAGTGCTTCTTCATTGGCCTGCAAATTGGTCTAAATCAACGAACAATACCTATATTGAAAATTTTAAAGTGGGTAGTCCATAAATTATAATACCTTCAATGCTTCATTCATTTTGCCTGCAAATCGGTCTAAGCGAGATATGCCATTGATATTTTAAAGAAATATACTGTAACCTTGAAGTACAATACTCATTCACAAAATTTTAAAATGGACAGTCCATAAATTAGAAGACCTTCAATGCTTCATCCATTGCCCTGCTAATTGGTCTAATCAATGATTCATTCATATTCTAACCACAGGAAGGACCTTAACACAGAACTGACCTTGAAAGATCTGATGAAGGACGGTTACACCTGTGAAAACAACAATAATCAAAAGAATACAATGAAACCCAAGTCGCCTGTGTTTAACAGAAGATGCATGTAATGATGGTTCTGTGTGTTTAAGTTCCTTGTTCAGCTTTTCTTGAGAATTGTCTTTTCTGAACCAGAACATCATGGCTACAAATATACTTCCAATTCTTTTTAGCCTTTTCTCCATGATTGTAAGCACTTCTTCACAAGTACCCTCAGCCAAATGTCCAGTTTATTCATTCAGTCTTTCTCCATGGATCAGCATGTGTCTCATAATTTGATTTAAAAAACAACCGGAGTACAAGCTAAAAAAATTAAAAATAAACAATCTTGGAAGCAAGAAAATATAAAGGCCTGAGCTTACAACCACCTCTAATTGAGGTCGGCAAGGAGTCTAAATTGTTTGTTGGGTGATGCAGTAAGAGTAATGAACAAGGTTTAATAAATGGCAGTTAAGAATAGAATGGTCCCTGAATTTGGTGTCAACAAAATAATCCCGAAGAGTTTGGTCGAGCACTCAACCACTGGTAACCAGAACCTGGTTACTATATGTTGGTAATAGTAATACAGTAGTAAAGGTTCTGGGGACTATCCAAATTGTAAAAGAACTTTCAGCCTCTAAAAAATTCTTTTTCAACGCTAAGGCTCCATATTAACTAATCATTAATATTAATACGAAGGTCTTTCTGATTGTGAACAATTTCAAGAGGATGATTATTGAAGGAAACTTGATTTTGGTTTTATTAATATTTACAATAAAACTCAACCTAACGTAATATCATTGAAGAGAATTTAGTTGTTTTCTTAAGTCATCAAGGTGCTCAGCAAGAAGGACAATATCGTCGGCAAAGATTCAAAGTATACTAGTGTAATCATGAAGGTTGGTGAAAATTTATATTTACAAGATAAAATGGATTTGAGATGTACACCCATCCTTACATGCGGATCCCAACAAGAGTTGTGCAACCTTCTTCTTTTAAGTATTTTTCTAAATGATATATAGATTCCAAAAAAAGTCGAAGACAAAAGACAATCTTGATTTACTCTATAACACTCAGATTATTTTACTCATACCAACCTTAAATAGTTTTGAGTTTGTCAATTTTCCATCCATAAATTTTATATATTGTAATCCTCAATTTAGAAGGAATTCCCAATCCCAACATACATTTTATAAGATTTCCCTGGGATGATATAAACATTTTCTAAAATCAACAAAGAAAGAAATAGAAGAGGTCATCTTTGAATTATTGTGACAATTTTTAGCGGTTATTATATAAAGTGAGAATGTGATCGATTGTTGAGTGTTTGCTTACGAAGTTGTCATGGTCTTTAACTTCAATATTGTTTTCATGTATCTAACATATTTTTCCCTAGAATAGTTCCAAAAATATTGGGGAAAAGCATAATAGTCATTGTGAGAGTCTTCTAGAAATGACTTAATAGAAACTATTTGTTATGACATTTTGGGTCTCTCTATGAGACTCATTGTTAGGCAAATATAGAAGCCAATGGATGGCTCAAAAGATAATAGTGCTCATAAATAATGTTGTGGGAAAGTGGAGGTGGGATGATGATAACAAATTGGCTACTTAAGTTTGATTAATCAACCTAATTGATCAATAAATTGATTAAATTATTTTAAAAATAGTAGTCTATACTAATGTCTTAATAAGTAACCAAATAAATGATTAATTAATAATTGATCCGCAACATATTCTAAGGGCCATGTGGGGCAGTCTAACGCCAATTGGAGTAACACGAATTATAAAAGAGTGTCAGTAGGTTATTGAATGCAATGAACCAAACAATCAACAACATAGTGAAAGACTTATGTTAAGGAAATGCAATTTTTATTCATTAATGATGAATAAGGAAGACAAAGGTGTACAAATAGTTAACAAGACCAAGAGAGTAGGCTCTTTTATGAGAAGAGGAACACATCCTTTTGATTTTCTAGACTATTGTAAAGAGTATTACAAAAAATAAATACTAGGGCACAACCAAGGAAATCTATTAGTGTGTCTCGAGCAAGTGCAATATTGGAACTTTGGAGGTCTACCCTATAAATACTACATACATACATACATACATCCATACATATATAACTGACAATGGTAGTTACAAATGATTGACTATTGTTGGAGAGATGGTTACAATCATTCTATTTTCTCGCATGTGAGGTAGCTAGAATCCAACATGTGGCATGCCATGATGATGCTCTAGTATGGATTGGTGCAAGATGTGCCATCTCACATGCTGCTTGGAAAGAAGGTGCTAACGAATGAATGTTGAAGTATAATTGTCATGCATAAATCTACAGAGACAATTGGCATGCGAAAAAGTAAATCATGAGTGTGATGACACATGAGATAGTTACCGAGTTATGTGTAATTTTGAGGTAGAATATAGGCATTTCCATAGCTTGTATAATATTGTGGAAGATACGAATGTAATGTGGAAGGAGTTGCACAAGATTTTGGGAGCCATGAAGGTTGTGAGGTGCTAAAATAAGACTAGAAGAATTACATAGGATAAGAAATGAATGTTTGGGAATCAAGGGGTTGCACGGAGAAAAGTAGCAAGGTTTTAAGGGACTCACCAAAAAATGGTAAGTGTTAGTGGAAAGTTATGTAGAATGGTGTGAAGGGGTTTGTGTAATACTAATCAACTACAATAAGGAATATGGGGGGTGTATCTATATTTAATTTAAGCTGTGAACAACTATACATAAAGTAAATAAGTGCAGTAACGAAGTATGTAAATGAGCTAAACAACTATGCAAGAGGAAATGCTAACACTAGTGTGCAAGAGAGAAGAGGAAAGAACTTAGCTAAATAACAGATGTTCGTGGGATTGTGTCGCAGGGGTGACTAAAAAGTTTGGAAGTAGCAACGACTGTGCAGAAGCTCCAAAAAGGATGGATCTGGACTGATTCCCTAGATTAGAGTGCCTTGGAAAGGACTGGGATGCCTGTGGGTGCTTTGGTCTGGAAAATGGGCACCCTGGTCTACGCAAAAGCTCTGAAACTGAATCTCACAGGGATGGGAGGTGGCCTGAAACCCTCACTTTTGTCGCATCATATTTTCTTCCCTATAACGGATGTCTCCAATGATTCAATATGAATACAAAGAATTACAAAACCCTAAACAAACATCAATCCCTAAAAAATACAATACAAATGAATGGGTCAGACTGACCTCAACTTGCACAACAGTGAACTTACTAAGTGCTGCACTACATTTCAGACCCAAATGTAGTTTTGGTGAGTGTGTGCATAATGTGCCCTAAATGCTCTTGTGCCAATCACACTTTGTGAAGTAGCGAGCAATAACTAGATGTAGAAAATGTAATAGAATGTGTGCATGGAATATAATAGAATCCTCCCCCTATGAAGTGTGTGATGTAGATGTCCTAGTCTTGTGCCTTGGTGATGGAGCTATGTGGATGCAAGGGATCTCTAATGCAATAGATGGATGCAATTCTAGATGGATGATAGTAATGACTAGTGCTAAGTTCCTCATTATGGTCTCATAATTTTATATTTATAGGATTCTCTTGATCTAATTTCTTAATTAACCCTGAAATGGCCGACCACCAAAAAGATAAGAAGGAGAAATGGCTAGAAAGAGCCCAAAAAGTGGCGGGAAAGTTCAACAAGGATCGGGTCGCCCATGGTGGGACCAAGGCACCCGCGGGTGGCCAAGTACTAGCTTGGGTGCCCTAGTCGGGGCTAAAATAATTCCAAGTGACTGAAACAAACTGGGCATATGGATGTCAAAGGTCAGGAATGACAAAATAAAATAAAAGAAGATGGCCAAAAGACAAGGCTTGATTAGTACTTTCTTGAATCAAGAATCTTCTAAATAGTAGTATGAAATGGGGATAAATAATGTCTAAAGTGCATGATTTTGTGACTACATTTTTCCCCCACTATATGTTGGTGAGTGAAGATCTTGGTAACATAAAGTAGATAGAGATGTGTACCTGATGTCCATGAAGATTGTAGTAGAAAATGCGTTGATGGAATAGACAAAGCGTGGAATGATAAAAGATGGAGGAGTGTGGAAACTAAAGATGAAAAATGCGCAAAAAAAACTGACGAGAGTGAACCTAAAGAAGAAATGCATGTGTAGCTATTGATGTATGATGTACATATATGGTTAGTATAGTGTGTGTTGTCGCGAAGTGTTGTTATTGTTGTTTCCCCAATTTAACTGCTTGTTTCTCATACAACTGGACCTGCAAGGAGAAAACGATCAAGTAGTCAAATATATATGTATGTATGTGTAAAAAAACAATGTAAAAGACACATGCATATGTATGTAAATGTAAACTAATCAAATGAAAAAGTGTAAATGGAACATGTGCACCTGATCCATGTTGAGAAAGAGAGTGTGAAAGAATATTCTATACTGCCGGGGTTTTTTGGGCAATCCAAAGCCATATGACGAAGAAGTGTAGAGAGGAGTTCCGTTGTATCCTCCAAGCTCTAACTGCTTCCCTAAATGTGTGTGAAGAGATCTTTGTACATCCTGGTTTTTTGGGCAATCCGATGCCGCTGGCTGAAGTAGTGTGGGAAGGCACACCCATTGTAACCTTCGAGCCTGTAATTGATTCCCCAAATTTCTAAGGACGCCATGTCTTGTAAAAGTCATTGTGTATGGGTTCGTAGACTGGTCTGAACCCACTCGGTGTATGTAACCCATAATGCCAAGGGCAGAAAGTGCACTGAACTGAACCGGTGTAAATGCGTAGTGTTAGTATGTAAATCCCAAATGATGCCCCCCTCTTTGGGGGTGAATGTGACATCACTTATAGGAGAATGGGTCACAAAAAGAGGAAAAACCACAAGATATGTACCTTGAAAAGTGCTTGGTAGAAACCAAGGCATGCACAAACAAGAAGGCTAGCCAAAGACAAGTGTTAGTACAAACAAGCATACATGTAGAAAATAGTGTGTAAGCTACGCAACAATGTAAAATCTACCAAGAAATGTAGTAAACACGCAAGAAGATAAAGTAAGCCACACAAAGTGGGCTGCAAACATGGGACATCACTCATGATGTTATAAGACACACAAGGCCATCATGGCCACAAACAAACAAAGAAGTGTGCACACCAAGCAAAGGGAAATGCTCGCAAACAATTAAAAAAAAAGCAAATAATAGAGAAAACAAGTATGGAAGCAAATATCCATGCATAACAAATGTTGCACATGAAGCACCTGTTAGCATGTTAGAAAGATAACTAGTATGTCAAAAGTGTGTATAAGCAAGTGATGTAAAGTGTTAAGTGCAAAATGAAATAATAACACCTGGAAGAGATGAATGTGGATGCCCCCAATGACCAATGTAGGAAGGGTCAAAGGTGAGCATCCACCTTGCATGTAAGAGACCTGTATTTACGAGCACATCTAGAAAAATACATGAACATGCATGTGTGGATGGTATAGATAAATGATGTACAAATAATCTAACTAGCATGTGTAATAAAGTGACCATGAACAAGCAAAAGTAAGCAAGAGTAAAAACAACCATAAGATGCAATATGTTCTGAATGGAAGGAATGAAATTGAGAATGGAGTGATAGGAGCTGCATGCCCCTCGAGTGAATGGAAGTGTATGCAGTGAGGTTCATTTTGTTTTCCCCCTCAACAGTCAAGAATGAACCATAAACGAAAGTGCATCATCAGGAAATGGTCAAATAGTGTGTGTCGTGTCTAGGGCGTTGTGATGAACATGTAGGCATAGTGATGATGATATGCGACATATAGAAGAGATGTGCATGAATCTTATAGCCTAAGTGTATATCAAGACAAAATGAAAATGAAGGAGTGATGATTTATCCTAAAACATATATCACTATAAGATGAATACTAGGGAGTAGTGAGGTAGCCTAAAAGCATATACCACTGCAAGATTATAGTGTAAGTGACGAGTTAGCCTAAAACACATGTCACTATCCTAGAAATTTTGCATAATGAATGCAAGGTTCATTTGATTTGTAAACCCTCATCAGTCAAGTATGGACCAAGGAACTAAAGGGCATCATATGGTAGTGAGTAAAATGCATAGAAGACAATATAGTATAGGTGATGACCATGTAGTGAGTAGAATGTGTAAATACACTTTCTGTAGAATAAAAATGCAAGGTGTTTAGAATGTGTAAAGTTGTAGGTAGATGGAATAGTAATATAGCGTGTAAGATAATTCAATGCTAGACTCATATGTGATGAAGACTAGTATAATGTGTGATGCATAACATGCGATACATGTAATATGATGTGGTATGTAGATAAACTAATAGTGTCAGTGTGTGGGGTTCAGTAGTGTAGGTACTCCGTCAGATGCATATGCAAGTGGTGAATGCAAAATCACAAGTAGCATGTTTCATATGGGTTAGTGAATGACACTAATATCAAAAATATTGTATGACCTATACATATGCTAGGAATGTATGATGTATGACGCGTAATCTATGAGATGATATGTGGTGCATATACCTAGTGTGAAGAGTGTGATGTTCAAGTGTTATGTAAGCCCTGCTAGAATTGGGGGTGAAATGTATAGCACAAGATTTTATGTCCACCCAAGTGTATATGAATGATGCTAAATGGACCTATGAATATGTGAATAATAGAAAAATTGGTATATTCTACGTATGTGATGAAGATAACACCATGATGATATATGATGATATGAATAACGATGCTAAGGAAAGAGTATGCTGTAAATTCTAGGAGTATGATATAACACTATATAAGGATGTAAATGAATGATAATGTGAAGATAAGTAAATGTGCCTAGGGTGATATGATGATGAGATATGGGCATGTAAATACTATGTCTCCCAAAGTATGCGCAGTGAAAAAGGCCATCATGTAATGTCATCTAATAGATCATCAGCCTCAGGGTCAAAATCAATATGGATAAATAATTAGTTACTTGATAAGTGATATGGTGTCTGGTTGATCATGTAATGAGAAATTAAGGCGTAAGTTGATAAATTCCCATGAGCATACTCCTCTTCAGATGAATGGAGGAAGATGGGACAACCGTGTCCATACTCAACGAGTGAGATTTTGTGAATGAGCTAAGAAAATGAACTATTTGTAGATAAAGATCACGACTGAATGACATAGGAAATGAAATGTCTGTATGAATCAGGATCTAGAATGCAGCTCCAATATAAGTCAAGCTAAGAATCCCCTAATGTGAGTGGAGAAAAATGATGGAGTATGTGATAGAGTAGAACCATAAGATGAAATACATGCAAACCATAAGCAGTGGTACATATGTGAATAAAGCCATATTAGAGGTGAGGATCATGAGTGGTAAGCGGTGATAGAGGTCCTTAAAAGTGAAAATCAAGATCGAGCGAGACCATCATGTGAAAAATATAGTGACATTTCATGTAGAGGTCAAATGGGATATGTTCCCAATATGAGTTATGCATGAAAAGTGTACAATTGAATGGTGGGCATACTAAGATAGGTGGTGCATGTGAAGGTGGATGTGATAGAGTGACCATCCCATAGTTTGGACAAGACCCTGAATAAGGAATCATATTAGTAGTAGTAGCAAGTGGCATTGAACAAACTACATCTATAATACAAATGGTGCTGTCAAGTGGTGGTAAATGAGGTGGCTCTTTGATAGGGTTGAGGCTCATCTATGCAGTGTCAATGCACATTGAATAGAAATACTAGTATGAGGAACATGCTATTGCAGTATTAGAATGAAATCACAGTCATGAAGAATCGTATGCTCAACACATTCTCATTTAAGAAATTGACATAAAAATGATGGACACAATTGAGGGATAATTGACCTGCATAACATGAAGCCATGGTCTACCTAAGTATACAATTATAAGATACAGGAAAGTCAATGACGAAAAATACTTTGTTGAAATTTTTAGGTCTTATAGTGATAGGGTAGTGTAATATGAGAAAGACATGGATGAGAAAGGAACCATCATAAGAACGCAATGAAATAGAATATGGACTAAGGAAAAATTTCATGAGTGGAAAGACGCAAGGCCTTCAAGTGGAATGATCATAGGAGCATAGGTTAAGTTTAGATCTAATTATCAATTAAAGTGCATTTGCAAGCTACATTAGAAATTACGACATATGACAGATGCTATGTAATGGTGATTCGTTATCAAAAGTATTATCATCGGCAGGAAGTTTGAGAAATAAATGACTAAATGATTAAGAGAATACATCAACTTAAAGACTCGATAGAGGGAGTCAGGGTGCAATGTCAGGAGGAATGTACGATTTGTAGTTGATAAGAAAATGTTGGACTCTATGTAGTAAATCTAAGGTTAGAGATGAAGAAGTAAATAATCGGAAATAGAGATACTCATGATGCCTGAATGCAAGGGATGAATAAGCCTTAGAAGTTTTAATGATCGAAGGATTAGGTTCACCAAAATTGATTAGACTAAAATTAACTAATATGGGGGCGTAGTATGTGGGGATAGTTAATATAAGTCTATGGACCATTGTAATAATGTAAATAAATGTAGCAAATAAGTATGTAAGTGAACTAAACAAACTATACGAAAGAGGAAATGTTAGACCCTAATGTGCAAGAGAGAAGAGGAAAGAACTCAACTGAATAATAGATGCTCGCAGGAACTGTGTCCGTAGAGAGGTGGTTGGAAAGTCTAGAAGTAGCAATGAATGTGCAAAAGCTTCGAAAAGGATCTGGATCTCTAGACTGATTCACTAGACTGGGGCACCTAGAGGAAAGGACTTGGGCATGGCCCATGGGCACTCTGGTTTGCAACATGGGTGCACCATTGATCCTGCACCAAATTTTTTGAAACTTGATTCTCAAAGGGTTGGGAGGTGGTCTCAAAACCATAGCTATCTATCACATCATATTCACTAACCTGTATCGGATGTCACTGATGATTCCAATATGAATTATGAGAAGACCTGCAAGATACAGAGAAGAAGTGTGAAAACCCTAAAAAATGAAAGATGCAAATGAATGGGTCAGATTGACCTCAGCAGCCATAATAGTGGGCTTTCTAACACAACATTGCGCTACATTTTGGACCCAAATTTAGTTCTAGTGAGTGTGTGTATAATGTTCCCTTCGGTGATCTCTTGTGTCAGTCACATTTTGTGAAGTAGCGAGCAATAAGTAAATGTAGAAAATGTAATAGTATGTGTGCATGGAATCTAATAGAATCCTCGCCCCCTATGAAGTGTGTGATGCAAATGTCCTATCCTCATGCCTTGATTATGGAGCTATGTGGATGCAAGTGATCTCCAATGCAATAAATGGATGCAACTCTAGATGGATTATAGTGATGAATAGTGCTAGGTCCCTGATTATGGTCGCATAGCTTTATATTTATAGGGTTCTCTTGATCTGATTTTGTAATTAACCCCAAAATGGCTGACCACCAAAAGATAAGAAGGATAAATGGATAGAAAGAGACCAAAAAGTGGTGGGAAAGTTCAAGAAGGATCGGGGAACTTGCAAGCACCCCAGTCGAGGCTAAAATAATGCCAAGTGATTGAAACAAACTAGGCATACGGATGTGAAAGGTCAGGCATGATGAAATAAAATAAAAGAAGATGGCAAAAAAATGGGGGTTAATTAATAATTTCTTCATTCAAGAACCTTTTAAATAATAGTATGAAACTGGGATAGATAATGCCTAAAGTGCATGATTTTTTGACTACAAATACTATAGATGTTGCAAAGGTGAGGGAAGTTGCATAAATGGAATAAGATGTGAGGAATGCCATAATAATAGTTCATTAGTGTGTATAACTACAAGGTTGCATCCTTACCATGAGATACTATAAGGTGTAGAGATAAAGTTTTGCAAGAGGAGTGAGGCCTTATGTGGCTCTAAGATTCTACAAGGTAGGTTGTAAGGCTATGCACAAATCGTTCACCTTTCTTGAGAAGAAATGGTATCGGTTAGCCAAAGAAATTAAACTTTAATTTGATGAAGGATGTACCACTTGGCTTGATCAACATAATACCCATCCTTGACTACTAAAAAAAAAGGATGAGTGTTATAGAAAGTGTAGGTGTATACTACTTTGATAATATGCCCCTTATCTATAGGGTGAAAATGTTCAAGGTCCAAATCAAAAGGATGGTGTATTATTTATGGCTCAAGAATGGGAGGGAAGTAAAATTTGTGTTTACACACTTTTTAAGATTATTCGTTTAAATTTTATGGACATACATAACACTAAAAAATAATGTAAAGTTTGGAAACCAGGAGTCATTCTGATTAATTAACTTCCGACATTAATTGTACAATATCATAATAACATATTGGTTCTTTTAATTAATGATTACAATATCCTACAAGTTTGGAAACACTATGAGGAAGCTGTAATTAGCTATAGAGGATTGCACAGAAGAGATCTAGATGCACAAACTGGAGAATCTGGAAGTGTAGAGGCTAAAGATGTTTCATTTATCATACTGTGACTTGAAGTCCTTTTGATGCACGATTGTATGATTAGGATGCAAAATTTAGTATTTTCCATATGGTACGGTGTTGGGCCCTCTTAGAATTATAATTTGTAGTTCCTTCAGTGATATGGAGATGTGTTTCATTTTCAAACCTTGATTTTTGCACAATCTTGAAACCATATGTAATCAACTAAATCACACCAAAACCCTAATAATGGGTGGAAGACCCTGTAAGAAGGTTAGTTTTAGGGTTGAAGTGCATTATGCATACCATCTATATTTGCACTACTCTGAAGAGGCATCAAACCACATGTAGTTATCCACCTAATATGTAAAATCTATATGAATGTAGCTAGTTGGAAACTTTGACCACTTTGAACATGCTTGATAGGATAGTGCTCTTGCTAAGCCTTTGAAGTAAGGAACTTGGTGTGCTTGGAAATGAGGGAAGCTAGACTCCTTAACCTAGTTGAGTGTTTTAGAACTATTAGTGGCTTCCCTAATGGATGTGCATTACCTTTTGAAAGATTTATGGAGCCTTGAGTTCATTTTGTGAGTGTTGCGAATGAGTGTACCAAGTTATTTTATATGTGCTTTGTAGGTGAGTAAATGAGGTGATGTTAATTCACTTATATAGGATTACAAAGATAAATTATCATGATAATACCAACCTATGAAGATGAAAAGACCCAAAAATATTATTACATAAAAATTATTGTTGGAAAATGTGTTAGTTTAGGATCATATAGGTTGGTCAGCATCGATTATACAACCTGACCAATATTTACGGTTTTGAATAGGGTAAAGGTAAATCAAATATGAAAGTTGCACAATGAAAAGAAAGGTTTTAGCATTGATATTATGTGTTTATATTTATAAAATTTTGACACATTAGTGTGTGGGAATAAGAAAGTTAGGAAAGAGATGGTAAGATGTACTTAGTAGGGGTAGGATGTGGGTGTTTGTCTTATCCAAGAAGCACATTCACAATTAAGTGTTAAAGGGTAAATTGCCAAATTTAAGTGTCTACGACTTGAGAAGCTTCACATTGAAGCATATGTACATGCATAAGTACAAAGGTAGGTCAATAAAAATAAGTTTTCACTAGATTCCAAGAGAATGGTGTAAATATCATAGTTATAAAGATTTATATTTTGGTGTCAACCTTTGAAATATTCCTTTTGAAGATAAAACCACAGTTTATTGCCAACTTGGAATGTATGTGGTGTGTGATGTGCATCATGGAACTCCTTTTAGTTTTGTTGTGAGAAGAAGAGAATATGATGAACCTATTAATGAATAAATGGTATGTGGTCCACAAACTTATCTACTTTTATTACTTCCCTTTCCTTTCCTATGACTCAATATTGGCTAGTACACATCATGATATGCCTAGAGGTGCCACAGATTGGATCCCAAAACATGTCACTGTTATCTACATATTCCTATGCCTCATCTTTGAAACTTTTGATCTCGTTGATGCTTTCTTGTAGGATTTCCATTCTCAATTTCATTGTAGTACAAAAATCATGCTACCTTCCTTCAAGAGTAGCAAATATTATTCCTTCTTTGACCAATAAATATCCCCCTAAGAGAATCAGGGTTTCAAATTTAGGCAACATGCCATCCCACATGTAAATTTCAACTTGAAATTTACTAATTAAGTCCTTGGCCACCTCTATTTTTTCCATAATTATAGTGTGGCACTCCACACTACTCCTGATCATCTTTTATCCTTTGGCCAACATGTCTTTCTCTCATTGCTGAGCGTCCTCACTTCTTGCACATATATCTTTTGCACTCTTTACAACTATATCAGTAACATCAGGGATGAGTACTTGACTAATTTGAGGGACTTGGATTAAATTTTTGACAATGGTTGATAAAGCATCAACTTTCTCCTTAAATTTCTCTTTGGTTTCCTTGTCCCTATAAATATTTTTGACCACATCTTGAAACCACATTAAGCTCATGTTTGAGCCCGTCAATAAACTAGATTCCTAGTGGGTTTTGTGTGACTTGGAAGTATGCAGTAGTTTCCTCTTTTATAAGAACATCTTATTGTGGAGTAGAAATATCCATAAACCTTTGGCCCTAACCCAACACCAATTTTCTAGACATAATCCTAGCTTTCTTTGGTGGCTTTGAGGGGTTTAAGGAATTCATGCTCATTAATTCATCATCTTCCACTTGCACCTTTAATTTTCACTTCCTTGGGAGGGGTGGCTCCAACCAACCTCCAATTGGTAATTCCTCCTTTCCTTGAATTTTTTGTAAAGGCCTTAATGGTGCTAAACGTATCTCATGAGAGGAAGGAGGAATATATTTTTTCTCATCAATTGATGCTCTATTTTGAGCCAATTGTTTTTGAGTAGTTTCTTGCTCTATTGTGTGTTCTTTGATTGCATCATGGGACTCTTTGCTAACCTTTTACACCTACTCAATACTTTTATTTTCATCCATAGTGTCTTTAGTTTCCTCCCCTTTAAGAGTTGCGGAAAATTGGTCACTTTTACCAACATATTTTGGGACCTCATCCATATGTTCACTAGAGGGTGATATTATCTTTGTTGTTTCACGGGTGGGCCTACTTGAATCTTCAACATCTGATCCAAAAAATGATCAAGTTTTTATTTACCTCGATCTTCATACCCTTGTAGGATTATTTTATTTGACAACTAGTTGCTCCTTTTAAGTAATCAATTTAAAATTAATGCAAGCATATAATGAAAAATTGCACAATGATTGATTACGGAGTTCAACAATTGCCTATGTCTCTAGGTTCTTATTGAACTATTCCACTAGTCAAAACTTGTACGTTACAACAATACTTTCACAATAAAAACTAATGGAAACTATTAAGAACTTGCTTAGAAGAATAACCAGACTTTCAGATGACAAGGGTGAAAAATAACATCCAACTTCCCCTTTCCTGGCGTATTCAGCAAGCTCTATGCACCAGCTCCACTATTCAGAATCCTTCGGTTCTCGATCAGCCTTCCAGACACTTCGTAATGACCTATGGAACTCTGGTCGATATTCTAGGCTTCACAATAATTTAGTGTGGCAATATGGTCCGACTAGGTAGTATTAAAAACTCCTAGGCACAATAATGCCTATTTAATAAAATAGGTCTTCACAACTTTATAATAAGCCTAAAAAAATAGGTGTTATAAAATAAACGCTCCTCCGCTTTCTCGGGAAATACTCCTCAAGCTCTTGATTTGAGCTTCCAAGTTGTGTGTTTTACAATGTAATGGGTCCCCTATTTATATTAAAAATGGGGCCCTAAAATAATGCTTTAAATTTTATCTAAGGCTAATAGTAGCCTCACCGTAGCATGAAAAATGGGCTAAAATCCCATATTAGGGTGGCATGTATTTTTAAGTGGGTTATATCCACATAATCTTCCAACTCCCACGTGAATGTGGATGTACTAGCAATTGAAAATGAGTTACAAGTTACGCCGGAGAGGGCTTGAGTTTTATGTGTATAATATGGTTTGGATGTAAAATATATTCTATGATCTATGATAGATGTTTGAGCAAAGAACATAAGTTACATTTTGCTAAACAATTCACATGTCTTTATGTAAGGTTGCACATTCTGCATACATGTCTATCAAAATATTTGCATCTATATCTAACAAAATTCCTCTATATTTTGGCACAGGTTAGGAGTACTTTGGAAAATTTAAACTAATTGGGTTGGAGCCCTGTTTGTTGCATATGGTGAAACAAGGCGAGGAGTATGATGGAAAATGTAAATAGGAAACCACTCTCTGTACCTGAGTGGTGCAAGCAACTGCAAAAGCTGATGAATATGTACAACGAGAGTAGAATCGGATGGATAAGAACACAAAGATGGAAGCCTCATTTATAAGAAGTGTGGAGATGCTCTTCTACTACAACATCTTGGGTATAATTGGTAGGTTTCTTAATCTCATCTACCCACAAAACATAAAATTCCCTAGAGATATGTCATCTCATGGAATGAAGTGATTGAAGGATACTGACAAAATGGGATTGTTGTCTACGCTTTGGGAACATTTAAATACCAAAATATGAACTTTTGTAAATAAACTCCAAGTGTTCAACCAAATGGTACAACATATTATCTTTTAAATGAATATCATAATTGTATCTTACAGAAGACATGGTCATCGTCAAGAGACATTGTGATTGTTTCATCAAATAAAACAACTGTATATTCACCCTGATCAACTCACCTATACCAACATATGTGTGGCCCATAACAAAATACGAGCTTTATAGCAACGTACAGACATCCATCAAGGCATAGTAGGTAATGTTTTTTTTGTTGGAAGTTACTATATTGTCCTCTCCCCATCACACAAACTTAAAATAGAAAAATTATAACTCCAATAAACTAAACATTGTTATCCTCTCCGGTGTAAATTGAAACTCATTTAGAACTACATCGGATTCTTTAATTGACTTCTAGAGAAAATGCTTTGGCTCTTAATTAACATTGCTTCTTCACACGATCTGACAAAAATTTATCGGTGGATACATGATCTCCAAAGATTTGGTTCTGTTTTTTGTTAGATGGAATCATTGAAACAATGTCCCGTGGCCCTGAATGTCTAGTGTGTGCCATCTGTGAGAGCCCTTTTGAAAGGGGCTAATGGATCAAACTACCACATATCCTTAAAATTTGGTCTTTTGGGGACAAGGATCTTTAAGACACACAGTGCCTTCCCTTCCAAAGTTTCTCAAGTGGCTCGCAAAAATAGAACTCGTATTGTTATGCAAGACAGCGCTGCGGGGTCATATGCCACATCCCTAGAAAAATTGGCCCAGTCTGTGAAGTCCCTAGATGCTATCAATAGAGACATTGATAAGCTCTCTTAATACATAACCAATAAGGTTTTTTTTTTAATTTCCTTGTTAATCTAATCATACCAGACAAGAAGAAAAAGGGTATTCTCGAAGACATTACAAATGATGCCAAGTTTCAGCCTTATACATTAAATTTTCTCTACATTCTTATTGACAAGAAAAGGATTGACCTGATTGGTGAGATTTTTAAAGAGTTTGAGACTGTCTACAACAAACTGACCGACACAGAGTTGGCAGTTGTGTCTTCTGTAGTCAAGCTTGAGAATCAGATTTCTCTTGGTCCTTCACAAAATCAATGCAATGTTTTTGTCGATTTAAGTCATATCTTCTGCTAGAGTGTTTCCATAATGTCTTTCTTAAATATACTAGGCCACAATTCATCTATTGTTTCCCTGCACTCTTCCTCTGATAGAGGAGTTCAGGATTCTTCTACATGAGTGACACCTCTGTCAATAATAACCTGATCATGACTTGCTTTCTTCAAGTACTTTTGCAATGATGCGTACAAGTTTTGAGCACTCAAACTGAGGGCAAAATAATGCTCCACCACACTCAACAAGTCCATGTTTGCATTACTGGGCTCTCCTTCACTGTGCAGGTTAGGGAAGTAAGGAAATATATTTCACTCATGATGGTCTCAGGCCGACCACTCCCAAAAGCAAGGGCACCAAAGAATGGTTATTGCCAAGTCTAAAATGTCATTTATAGGATGTGGAGTCAAAGATGAATATCTAGAATAGTAAATATCTAGGACTTACAAAAATATCTAAAATCTGACAACCTGTAAAGTTAAGCCACGGAATTTGACACTTTCCAACAATGCCTTCTTCAAAGTAAATGCTTCTGCCTTGCTTTTTTCAAGCACTTTTGCAATGATGCGTACAATTTTTGAGCACTCAAACTGAGGGAAAAATAATGTTCGGCCACACTCAACAAGTCCATGTTTCCATTACCAGGCTCTCCTTCACTGCGCAGGTTAGGGTGTCACCTTTGAAGATGCCCTTGCTGGAATGTGTCAAATTCTGGCAATCCTGTTTCCAGTGAATCTGTTTCATTAAATTTAGGCGTTTTGTGATAAATATCCATAATTTGAGCATTTTGTGGTGCGGTCCAAAAAGGAAAGTGGGGTTGTGTCACCCGGGCGGCCGTCATTCTTGCTTCCATATTGCATTGGTCGCCGGCTTGACTTCCACGTAGTTTTCGCAACATGTAATTTTCTTTTTTCCATGATTTTATCTCTCTTTTTTAAGAGTTGAGAATGGGCACATCACCATCGTTCACGTGATCAATTCCGCTAAGATTGGCATCTATTGGGGTTGGGATATTTTATTTTTCAAGCAGCGATTATGTACTCTTTCCCCCTACTGAGTTGGATTGGATACATAGACATTTTCCTTGTATGCTTGCACCTTCTGTCACAACAACAGTATAAGAATTCATACATATCTTACAGGGTTATTTCCATTGCTTATTAATAGATGTCTTATCTTGGAAAAATGTCCCTTTACCAACTTCCTAAGTTAATTTCTACAAGCATTAAATTTTGGGGAAAGGCATGGAGATTGTTGTGCTCTGTTGTTGGCTACGGCACATATTCTTAACTATCAGTTTGTATTCCCTAGATTAAATTTTCAAAATTTTATACACACATTTTCTCTACGCTCTCAGATTCACAAGTCTAACTAAGATCCCAATCGGCCCTGTGGTGAGAGACTATACAAAAACATGTATATATAATCATATTTGTGGTTTTTATGGAAAGTGAGGAAGTCATGCTTAGTTGATTTGAGCGGCAGCCTCCATTGTCTCTCCCACACCACCTGGATTCACATCTCCACTCACGCTTTGCCTTTGCTTCACTCTCCTTTATCTTCTGTGCATCCTCGATTGTCACCACCTTGTCCGTCAGAAGATCCGCGGTGGCACTCTGCATCAAATAAAAATTATTTCCATGTCCATGGTTATTTGGGGGATTCAAGTTGGTCAAGAGAATTAAAAAAAATGGCAGAGTTGGGAATAAATTACAGAAATAACATTTGCGAGAGTGGGCAGTTGTTTAAACAGTTGGAAGAATTTGAAAAGCAAATAGACATTTACACTTAAACCATTTTCAAATCTCGAACTGTTGTTTTGCATAAATTAAGTCCACGGCATAATTCATATGCATAATCGTGAAAGCAGTAGAGGCCGAGGGGCCCTTCTCCTATGTCAACGAGGGAGAGATGGGATACTACATTGTAGAATACAAGGCTGCTTACAGACCCATCCCGTTAGCTTCTCGACCTGGTTCCATTTTCCAAATGATCTTCTTCAACACCACACCTAATACCTACACCCTCACCATCCACATGGGCAACCACAACAAAGCCGAGACCATGCGAATCATCTGGTCCACCAACAAAAATCACCCCGTCCCTGAGAAGAGCAATCTCAATTTCACAGCCGATGGAAATCTGGCACTCATCCACGTAGACGACACCTTAGTTTGGTCTACCAACACTTTCAACAAGGGCATCGCGGGGATCAAACTCCGAACCAATGGAAACTTGGTGTTGTATGACAAAAACAACATAAGCATGTGTGGCAGAGCTTCGATCATCCCACAGACACTCGCCAATTTCACCACTCCGTAAAAAATGAGGGCACCAGAGCTCTGCAAATTCACTTCCGATGAAACCTTGACCACTCTCTATGCCTTCACCTTTCCCAGATTCAATACTACCCTATCCTTCGTAAGGCTGGATTGGGATGAAAATTTGGAGCAGTGAAGAATAAAGACGTATCTTTGCTTGATTTATGACGATTTGGAGCAGCGAAGAAAAAATATAAGTGGCGCTTCTAAAATCTGGCAACCTATAAACTTAAGCCATTGGAATTCGACACTTTCCAAAAATGCCTTCTTCAAAGTAAATGCCTCCAGAGAATTAAAAATGGGTAATATCCTGCATTAGGTGGGAAGGATAAATGTTCTTTAGCCTTTTTTAAGGCTTTCCAACCTCCACATGGATTTTCCCTTTTTTTAATTAATTTATTTTTATAAAAAGATTTAAGAGCTTTTTACATGGGTAAATAATAAACCCACATTCCATGTACCCAAATCCACGTGTAGATCTGCTGGTTTGCCACGTGTCACCATATTATTCTTCCACTTGGCGCATCCTCTATTCATTGACCACCAATTGACCGAACTTTGACTGGTCATAACTTTCGCATACGGACTCAGATTTGGTCTATTCAAAATGTGTCGGAAAGGTGTTAGCGAGCTCTATGCAATGGTGCTGAATTCAAATGATTTCAAAATCATTAATTTTTCTGTTGACCAACATTGACCAGTTGTTGACCAATCTTTGACCAAACACCATTTGCACATGTGGACTTCGTTTTCGATGTTCAAATAGTCGTCGGAAAGCTCTCAAAAAGATCTTATGTCTTAAATAATTTAGGGATGTTTAGGAAAATTTTGATATAAAAAATGATCCCCTGATCACACCTTCCCAATAGGAAAGGCTCTTTGTCCCAAAAAGCTTATTAGAACATTTTTCCATCCTATCCTAAATCTAGAAACTCTGATGCCACCTCAGAAGTTCTGTTGAAGTAGACCCTTGGGTATTTTCCTCTACAACCTTCTCACTTCGAAAACTTTTCTCTTCTCCTCGACATGTGGGCTATGGGCCCACGATGCTTCCGTTGCACAAATCTGATATCCAAAGAAGACCTCCACGCCTCCGCTGTATGGTGTTAATTTTATGAATGAAACCTAAACGCTCCTACTATCCGGTGCTAAGCTTCTAGATATCTGACAACAAGGATCTTATTTGACTCTATAACACAAATCCTAGCTCCGAGTTGGTTCCGCAGAATCCAAACTAGTTCAAAGGAACTCCATGCTACCTAGAGCTATAATTGATCTGATGTCAGTGATGGAGAAAGACTTGTCCCTTTTCAGACCTCAATGCCTCCGCTGTATAGTGCTAAGTCTCTTGTAGACCTCAACACCTCCACTGTGCAATGCTAAGTCTCTTGCAAACCTTAACACCTCTGCTGTGCAGTGCTAATTCTCTTGAAGACCTCAACGCCTCTGCTGTGTAGTGCTAAGTCTCTTGCAGACTTCAACGCCTCCACTGTGCAATGCTAAGTCTCTTGCAAACCTCAATGCCTTTGCTTCACGATGTTAAGTCTGATGATCAACTACCATTCGAATGTGTGGTCGCAATGCCTTGACTATGAATGACGTTCCGAGCTAATATTTTGAGAGCTCCTTTTTTTGACAAATTATATCAGGTACCATTCTGCTAGATGCTCATGAAGGCTTCTCCAAAGTTCCGACCCGATGTCAATTCCAATAATGATTCAGCTACCATTCTATTACACGGTCATAATGTCTCTACATAGAATGAAGTTCCGAGTTGACTCTTGTAAACTCTGCTGTCTACACAAATGGCAGATCAATCTCTAGGTTTTATAGGAGTCAAATACTGTATTCAAGCTATAACAGGTACTCACAAGTTGATTAGGAGATATGTTTGGAGCATTAATCAAATTTTCTAAGTAAGAAAATCCACTGAGTATGGTAAACCTTTCTCTCAACATTATCTCATAGAATCTGATCTCCAAACAAATACTGCATACTATTCATTAATCTGAATTATTCAATATATAATTGAAAAATTGTTGACCTACCCATTTTAAAGGAATTTCACTTTCAAGTATTACCTGGTCCTGGGTTGACTTGTCAACTGGTGGTGGATTAGAAACTTCATTTACCTTTACAACAGGTCTGTATTCCATCTTTGGCTTACCATTATTCTGATGGCAAGATTGATGAAGTTTCCAAAAAATTTCCACTTGATGCCCATATCCTCTAGACAATGATCACGAAATTTCCTCTTAATATCCTTCTTCTGGGATGAGGAAATCTTACTGCCATTTCTTTCGACTCTATACGACAAGATTGGTATTTTTAGTTTACTATGGTTCTTAATGAGATGACATCAACTTCTTCATTAATTTCCTTCTCTTCCAATATCTAGCCATAGAATGGTTATGCAATCCAAAAAAATTACAGGGAAAGGAATTCCATATTTTTTGAAAATCATAGCTATACTTATTAAGCTGAAAAAGTGGATCAAAAGTTTTACTATGCTTATGATTATAGTAAGAAACTGGAGGTGGAATCTCATTACCTCTTTGTTGATGTTCTCTTACCACATCCATGCATGTGACGATGAAGCAAAATTTTCCTTCTCAAAATCTTCCTGCATAGGAAAAGTCATGTATATTCACTTTGCTTTCAAAAGCTCATCTCCTGTCAACGTTCTTGGAGCAATCTCCAATATCCATTCCCACACTAGGAAAATCCAATCCTGCAAAATGAGGATGATCCTCGACCTGTATTGGGTTAGCAATGCCTTGTCCATTTTTTACCAAGGCAATCTTCCATCAAATCCCATCTTAACTAACAATTTGGATCCAATGCCTCTAGTATGCTTTTCAAATAAACCAAAGACATCAATACCTGAATCCGAAACTAAATGGGAGGAAGAAGAAGATTCACGTGGTAAACAACTTACAATGCAATCATTTGTCATGGTCTTTGCATCTGAAGTTGAAGGTATTTCCTTTCTCTGATCACCACACTACAACCTTTCCAAGAGCTCATCCTTGGATTACAACTTTGATGTTCAAGTGAGCATTCTCCTCTTCTAATTAAGTAATACATTGATTGACAGGAGATATTTCTCTTCCTAGATGTGGTGATTATATGCCTCAATCTCATCAAACTTTACTTGTTTCGACATCTTGTCCATGGTGCACCTGTATCCTATTTACATCAAACTAAACTAACTACACAAAATTGAAGCAATCACTCTGGTTAAGTTAACCGACTTTGACACCAAAATTGATCGGAGATTAGAAAGTTTGTAAGTGCGAACACCTGCTCTGATACCAACTTGATTTGAAAATTGACCGAAAATTTTAACTACCTCGATCTTCAGTACCCCTTGTAGGCTTATTAAATTATTTACTGATGTAATTACTCCTTTTAAGTAAATGAACTAGAAAATAATGCAAGAATGATAATGACACACTACACACTAATTTATTACGGAGTTCAGCCAAGTAGCCTACATCTCCCGGTTCTTGTAGAACCATTCCACTAGTCAAAACTTGTAAGTTACAATAGTAGTTTCTTACAATAAAACCTAATGGAAACTATTAAGAACTTGCCTAATTAGCACTAACCAGCCTCCTAGATGACAAGGGTGAAAATAACACCGGACTTCCATTAGTCCTGGCGTATTTGGCAAGCTCTATGACACCAACTTCACTCATGCACAAAATCCTACAAAACTCGATCGGCCTTCCAGACGCTATCGTAATACGCCCTATGGCACTTCGATCGATACTCCAGGCTTCACAAGTAGATTTAGTATGGCGCTGTGGGCCTATTGGGTAGTTTTGAAATAACTCCTAATCACAATAATTTGCCTATTTAATAAAATAGGTCTTAGCTCCCACAAAATTATAATAAGTCTAATAATATAGGACTTAGTTCAACAAATTGCCTTTTTAATATTAGGCTTTACAAAAAATTATTCTCCTTATTGCTCTTGCAAATGAGCTTCCGAGTAGATCTGTTGTTAGGTTGTAATGGAGTCCCCTATTTATATTAAAAATGTGGCCCTAGAATAGTGCTTGAAGATTGTATACTAAGAGCTACTATTAGCACTTTCCAAAGCATGTCTCATTGGGGTTCAAGGCCATAGTTAGGGCGGCATGCATTTTTAAGTGGGTTATATGCTTCGAAATAATCCTGCTCGACTCCTACCGGGAAATGTGCTTCGAAAATAATGGGTGGAATTTTTGACCAACATTAGGTGGGATCGGACAAATGTTCTTTAGCCCATTTTAAGGTTTTCCATACCCCCACACGGATTTCTTTAAAACTGCTTAAGCAGTTTATCTACTTATAAAAAGTTTTAAAACATATTTACGTAGGGTTGATCATAAACCCACATTACAGATGTGTCTGAATTCATGTGGGTTAATTCTACTAGAGTTTGTTGAGCACGTAGTCACCAAATTGATCTGTGTATTATATTGAAAGAGCGGTGGCTCTACTAATTGACCATTAATATGAGCGAAGTTTGACTGGTCATAACTTGGTGCATGTAGCCCAAGATTGGGTGAACCACGTTCAAATACTGTCATCAAAAAGTGTTGTTCTTTTATTACCTCTACGCATTGGTGCTTATTTTAGATATGTAACATTTTCTGCATCATTAGTTTCTACTATTGACCAATTTTGATGAGTTGATTGATTCCACATAGTTTGATCAAACACTTATTTCCTAACATGTGGACTCCATTCTATCGACATTCAAATAGCTCCTTTTATAAGCTCTTGGATAGATCTTCTACGTTGATGTCTATCTATGGGAGTGTGTACGGAAGGCCTTTGATATCAAAAATGATCCCTTGATCAACATCTACCTCATTTGTTATGGAAACACATTCCAAATTCTTCAAAACAACATTAGTAGATCCTTGAATCAGCTAGGGATGTAATGAAATTATGAGGGGAGTTTCTCCAGTGTGTCCAACTTCTGGTTATTTGACATATCCATTGCTTCAAGTTTTTGTTTGTTGGTTTAATCAGAACTTTCCCGCTATGACCTCGCTGAGCCTATGTGTACTTTGTGACCTGTCAAACATGTGCGTCCATGCTACCCTACATTCGCATGGACCCCTTCACCAACAGTCAAATCCATCTGCCCACCATCGTAAGTCCTAGGTCAATAAATAATTAAGAATTTTCTCATGCTCAATGTTTTCATCTTGCAGTTTTACCCCTGTGCATCAACTTATACCTTTGGGAAAATTCGAGCTTCGAGGGGTGGGAGGACTGCCGAGTCTATTTGGCCATTTTTCACGTGGCGAGGGGATATGGGTTATCCACATATCAAACATGGAAGTCAGATACAACCAATCCCTTTTAAGGCTTTCCATTGCTATAGTGTACAAGAGGGTTAGGGACTTGTGGCATGGGAACCAGAATAGGTACTTTAAATGTCTAAATTACACCTCTTTGCTGGTGGTTACGTCAGCTTCTAATGGAATCGATGAGTCATATCTGTCCCAAAATTGCTCTTACATGCCTCCTTTGATGGGTCACATGAGATGGGCCAAGGTAATAGGAGATATTCTGTAATCCTCAAACTTCATATGGAGATACATCCAAACAATGTGGATCCACTGTGGCTTGAACATAACAGACCTATAGCCCATTGAGTTGAGTGGATTAAGTGGTGGAAGGCCACGTGGTGGCTCCTAAAAGATTGACCACATGGAAAAAGTCCTTTTGCGATATGCATAATGAGGCATATCATTTGAGTCGAAAATCTAGAGGCGTATGATTAACATGACTCCGCACTCAACAGGTTTCACATGATCTTATTGGTGTCGCCACTTGGTCATAGACTTGCTAGTTGATCTTTTGGTCCCATCTGGGGTAGACTATAGACTTTGAACCTAGCCTTCATATGTGCGTATAGCTCATCCATAGCTTGAGCAGTTCAAAGGTAGTCACCAAAAAGATCTATGGAGTGAGTCTTCCATACTGTAGTGATCACATGGGAGATTTTCTAGGAACATCGTGTAACACATCATTTATTACACTACTAATTATGTATTCATTTAGGATAATAGTGTTCTATTGAATTATTTCAACTTTCTGAAAAAAATTATCCACCTTAGAGTTCATCCTCATGGTCTTTGTTGTCATTTGGTATGACAAATATGGTCATCTACATGTTCATCTCCAACTTCTATATCTCACTAGGGGTTGATGTACTATATTGATATCAATGTAATATGTTCTAGTGACCATCATTGCCATCATTCGTACTGCCTGAGGTTCCGTTGCTACTTTATAAGTCAAGCATTTATGTTAAGGTCATCCAAGACTGACCTCTCAAAATCAATCTAACACCTCCTCCTCATCCATGTAATTCTTCTACCGCATTACTAAGTCAAAATAGTGAGGTTCACTCGCTAAGAAAGACCAGATCAAACTCTAGATTGGCATCTCATCAAATTCCACATTTATATCATAGATTTCTCCCTCGATCCTAAATTGGGCCACTTCCGATAATCCCAATTTATATTTGCTTCAAAGAAAGCTTCTCCTTTTACTGATTTCCAGGACACATGTATCAAACTCCACCACCTAGTCACATGGGGAATATTATTGCTTAGATTCCTACTACTTGTGATGGCTCTACATGATCTTATGCATGTACACAAATAATGACCTCCCACTAACTGGCATGGTATTTCTCACCTATCATCACATAAATCTCCATCATTTGCACACTTGGGGCACTTATAGGTCTTACTTCCCCCTCATATAGGAGATTTTAAGGTTATTATCATTTCTACTCATACAACCCCATGCTTCAGTGTTTCATCTTTTTGAACATCATTGCACAACTTGATACATTTTGTATCGTACCATTATTCAGGGATGTACTCATCATGCTACGGTTCACACTTGACTGTTGAGGGAATACTCTTCTAAATTGAACCTCACATCACATTGACACATATCACATTTAGCGCATATCATCATACACATCTAGATGTACTAGACATCACATTCTCACACATCATCACTACCAGGATGACTTCCACTATAGTTCTATACGCTATCATACTCGACTGTTGAGTCGTCTCAAATCTATTTCACATGAACCATCACCTAATCACTCGCCCACTCTCTATGTTCTTGGACTTTTTTGAGTCAGTGATCTTTCTAGAAAACAATTCAAGACCAAATTTTTGAATTTGGTGGAGGGAGGAAGATTCTTGCAGATCATAGGGATGTGAATCTGGACTCTCATAATCATCCAATCAAGGGAAGAAGGATGCGGTGTTCCTATGGTGGAAAGAGATAAGTTGGCATCCACTCGGGCCCTACTCACATGGGTGGCCAAGGTTTTGGGTGAGAAACTCTTTGATTCATACTAGACATGTTCTTGGTGCCTCGTAAGTGGAGCTAATGGTTTTTCACTTGGCTATGTCAGATTATTTGGCTACAGAGGGCCAAAACCAAGATGGAACATACCATTATTGCAAATATCCCTGGAGGGAGACCCTAACAATTGATGACCTTTACCAGTCCTACAATGGGTGATCAAGGAGGTGGCAACCTAGGGGTTTAACACTAGATGTATTATTGCTTATACTACTTCCTATTTTGTGGTGAATCCATCTTTGAAGGAAGATGCCATTAACATTCTGGTCGGAGGGGCCATGGTTCATAGGAAGAGCTCTTATTTTGGTCTAGAGATGGAAACTTGGTTTTAACCCCTTGTAGACTCAAATGAGAGAATTCCTAGTATGGGTTTGATTACCAAGAATTCAACTTGAATATTGGGAACTATAAATAATTAAAGGAATAACCAAAGCAGTGGGTGAGCTCATTGTGGTTGATCTTACCACTCGAGCCAAGTCAAGATTATTACACGCCCGATTATGTGTTAATGTATTAATAGAAAAGGAACTTCCCAAATGAATTACTCTGACCTATAAATGGTGGGTCATGAAGAAAATATTGACTATGAGAAAAGTACTTTTTTTTGCTTCTCACGTCTTAAGGCAGGTCATTACTCAAAATATTTCTCTAAACGCAAAGAGATCAAATCGAACAAAAGTATACCATGTTAAGGAGGGACCTAATAAAAAGATAGAGGGGGAAGCATAATCATTACAGGGAAGTGGGAGAGACATCAAAGGCCATCATAACACTAATAGTTCCCCATCATGTGTAAAGAGGATAGGCTTGATGTATCAGGCCCCGATGGACATCCATGGACAATAAATCCACTATTCTTGAGGGTAAGGAACAAAGAAAGGAGGAGGGGAGCTATCGATGGATGACTTGGTGACCTACCCTAGTCACTAGTAAGAATAGAAAAGCATGTGAATTTGGAAGACTTAGTTGAAAATGTGAAAAATGTACAAGATTCAGTTGAAAATGTGGAAGTTTTGGTTGTAAATTTGGAGAACTTCCCAATGAAATTGATTTTAGTGGAAGATACATATGGCAGTCCTAGTTTCTTTTCCCAGAATCCAAAATCTAGCCCGACAAGAGTCAACAATATGTTCAAAGCCATTGTTTTAGAAGAAATAGAAAAAATTGAAGCAGTTGAGGCAAGGAAGAATCCAATTGCTACACCCCATTCTCAATCAAAGAAGATCTTGAAGAAAAACATACATAAGGTGAATTTTGGAGGAAATAAGTCCAATTTGGGGTGACCCACCTTGAGGGAAAAAAGGGAAAGAGCTTATAAAAAGGAAGTGGATGAAGGAAGTGAGATATCCTTTCTAGTAAGTATGTGCTAAATCAAAACCTTATAAATGATAATTCTCTCATGGTATTAGAGGGTTAAACAACCCTAGTAAGCATAGGATTCTTTTTGTTCTTATGAAAAATAGTAATCTTGATATTCTCATGTTCCAAGAGACTAAAATGGGGAGTGAGAAGATAAAGGAAATTCAAAAGGTTTTTTGGAAAGAATTTGTTTGTAGTAATGTTAAATTTGTTGGGGCCTTTGGAGGTTTAACATGTTTTTGGAATGGTAATATGGTGGAAGGTAAAATTTTGATCCAAAACCAACATCACCTAGTTATTTGCTTCACTAACTTGACCTCAAAAATAAAATGAATTTTGTCAAATGTTTATGCTCATAATTTGGTAATGGGAGGGAAACAATTGTAGAATGAAATGACTTACTTTTAGGAACTATTTCAGAGGAGTTAGATTGGATTATAGGAGGAGACCTCACTCCTCTCCATCCTTCTAATAAGAAAGGGGGTATCTCTAACTTCTATGAAAGTATGGAGGATCTTGCCAATTTCCTTCATTGCAATGGAATTTTTAACATGGAGCTTAGATGTCTTAAGTTTACATAGTAAAACAGAAGATTTGGTAAAGATCTCATCAGAATTAACTTAGATAAATTTCTTGTCAACTGCCAATGGATTCAAATACATGTGTATATTCTGTCTTCTCTTATTTTTACTGGTTCATATCATAATTATTTACTCCTCAAGCTTTGGGATTCTCAGAAAATCAAAGGAAGGCCCTTTATTTCGAGAAAATTTGGACTCCTCACCCAAATTAAGCAATAAAATTGAAGAATGGTGGAATATCCCGACTAGAGGAAAAAACATGTCTCAAGTCACAACCAAATTAATGAATATTAAAGCTAATATTAAAAGATGGAATAGAGAGGTTTTTGGGGATATTTTTTTACAAAAAATCAAAGTTGGAGATAAATTGAGAAGCCTTGAGGAACTCATGGAGGAAGGGGTGTGGAGATCACAAAAAAAGAACAAGAGAAATTGTTTCTCTCTGAGTTCCATAACTTACTTTTGAAAGAGGAGATCTACATGAAACAAAAATATCCATAATAAAATGGCTCAAGGAAGGGGACAATGAATACAATAGGTTTTTTCATGTCTCAGTGACCATTAAGAGCTAACAAAGATAGAATCTTTTAAGTTATTAAACCAGACATGGGTCCCTAGCCACTGAATAGAGGATAATGTTTTAGGAACAATTTTAAGTCTTTTTCAAAGCCTATATGCTAAAGGGACCACAAGCTAATGGCATCAATATGCATAAAACCCTCCCCCTCTTTAAAAAAGTGATATATGATGAAGAGAATAGGGATTTTATTGTGACTTCCTAGTGAATGAAGAAATCAAAGGCATTATTTTTCTGATGGAAGGAGATAAATCTCCTATGACCAGATGGATTCCTGACCTTCTTCTTTCAGCTCTATGCTAGGATATTATTAATAAATAAATAGTGTAGGTTGTTCAGGATTTTTTCAATAATGGTTTATTACTCAAAAAAGTTAATCACACATTTACAATCCTAATTCCCAGAGTGAATGGAGCCAAAAACCTCTCAGTACTTTAGGCCTATTAGTGTATGTAAATCATGTTTTACAAAATATGTTCCAAAATATTGGCCTTCACACTTAAGGATGTTATTCACAAGTTCATCTCACCCAATCAAGGGGCCTTTTGTCCGTGGAAGGAAGATCTTAGACAATATTATTACCATCCATGAAACAGTTCATTTGGTGGAAAAATCCAACCGTGAAGCTATGATGGTGAAACTTGATATGCACAAGGCATATGATGGACTCTCCTGGAAAATTTTAAGCCTTGTTTTAGAATAGATGGGTTTTAACTCTAAAGTCATTCAATTGATTCAGGAATACTCTGTTACACCCTACTTCTCCGTCCTTATCAATGGAAAGCCCTAAGGGTTCTTCAAAACTGAGAGAGGATTGTGTCAGGGGGACCACCTCTCCCATTTCTTATATGTAATAGTTGTAGAGGCTCTCGGTCATTTTTCCATAAATCTAGGTTGGATAGAATATTAATAGGTATCAAGGTGATCAATTGGAGTGGGAAATCTTAGCCTACAAAAATTTATAGACGAAACCTTCCTGTTGGAGGCAGGAAGATGTCAATGAGGCCAGGAAATTCAAGGAAATCATTAAGGATTATGAGGATATTTATGGGAAACTCATCAATTTTAACAAAATCTTATGTTTCTTTATTAATGTTAATCTAGAGCAGAAAAGAATATCAACTGATATTTTTGGATGCAGAATTAAGACATTGCTTGGTAGCTATTTAGGGATGCCTCTATGTGGATGCAAATTGGCCCTAGAGACTTAGAACCCCCTCATTAAAAGGTTCAAAAAAGACTTGCTTCATGGAAGGGGGCTCTCCTCTCCCAAGCTAGAAAATCCCAATTGCTATAGAGTTCCTTGCAAGGGGTTTCCATATATATTATGTCCATATCTAGAATACTTGCTAACATTAGAATGGTCATTGAAAGGATACAGAGAAGAGTTTTATGGTCTAGTACCAAGGAGAAAACTAGAATACCCCTTATTGCATTGAGAAAGTTACAAAACCTAAAAAATTATGGAGGTGTTGCTCTCAAGAATATCCAGATCATGAACAAAGCCTTAATAGCCAAGATAGGATGGAGGATGCACAAGGAACAAGGACCGTAGGTTGATATTTTGTAAGAGAAATATATGCGGACTATTGGTAGAAGGAATGTTTTTCTATATTTGGATGAGCTCCCTAAAGGATCAATTTTTGGGAACAATATTACTCAAGTCTGGAATCTTCTTCTCGGGGGGCTGATCTGGAACCTTGGGGATGGTAGAAAAATTAGATTATAGAAAGACCCTTGGTTGGAAAAGGATCCTTTGTGCATGCTTGAACCTTGGAAAAATCTTAAACTATATTATTATCAGGAATTTAGGGTGTTTTTCAGAGATTACTAGGCCTTTAGTAATTAAAAATATAAATGGCTTTTTATTCTCCCTCCTCCGAGTTATATTGGATATGTTGGAACCTTTGACGAACTTAATAAAAAACTCATAAATCGATATATACCCAATAGAATCAACGATGATGAACTAATATGGAGAAAATCGATTTCGGGAAATTATGAAGTCAAATCGGACTATGCCTTGGTTTTTGAGGATAATGAGGTGCACGAAGACTGGGTGAAAGTATGCAATAAACATCTTATCCCTAAAATAAATTTCTTCTTTTTGGAATTGTTTCAAAAAAAAATCTTACTGTTGATAACCTATGAAAAGGGGTATGATTATCATCAACAAATTCCCCATATGCATGGAAGATGAATAATCGGTTCAACAATTGTTTTTGTCTTGCAAATACCCCTCCCAGGTTATTGTAGCCTTCTTGAAAATGTTTAATTTTCAATTCCCTCTACCATGTAACATAGAATGCTTGATTGACCAATGGTCCTCCCCCTTTAATTCATCCCTCATCAAATTGAATTGGAAATGTGCATTTCCCCATATCCTATGGGGTATTTGTAAAGAGAGGAAATTTAGAGTTTTCCATAATAGGGCATCTAGCTTATCCAAGATTGTAAGAAAAATGTGCCAATGTCTGAAGGACAATATTCAGATTCTTAAGAACAAATGAGTGGATTCTTATTGTAAGATAAAAAATGATTCTTAAATCATTAAACATCAGACCTCCCAAAGAAGGAGCCAATTCCAAATTAAATAAGAATAGAAGTAGCTTGAAATGGAACCCCCACATAGTGATTGGTTTAATATGAAATTTGACAAATCATCAAAAGTTAGATAAGGAAAGGTAGGTGGTGGGGGAATGATAAGAGATAGTTTGGGTAATTGTATTAAATCCTTTGTAGGACATCTAAGGAATCAAACTAACAACTTCGCAAAGGCTATGCCATCCTTACATGGATTTAAAATTGCAAGGAATATGCAGATTAATAAATTTATTAATGAGGGTGACTCCTTATTGATAGTTAAATCCATTGAAGGAAAAACCAAAGTCAGTTGGAACATTAATAACATCATATTAGTAGCTAGGAGTATAATTAAATCATTTTATGAGGTGGTCATAAGCCATGTCTTTGGGGAAAGCAATTCATGCACGGATAACTTGAAAAAGAGAGGGCATGACATGGAAGAATGATTGGAGTGGAATAGCCAAGTTCCTTGGAGCCACACATCCCACCTTATTAATAATGAAAAGAAATGGTAAGGTGGGTTGAAATAATCATGAGGGATTGGGTTATGATTCCTATGGCAGAGATAAGGATTACGATGGCACACATTTGATGGTGGTAAAGTGGTTTTTCATAAGTGTGAAAGTGAAAAATAAGAAGTATTGGAAGAGAATGAGTGTGTTTTGTTTTCGAGCCATGGGAGGAAACATATTGAGACCAAGCCCACTTCTTACCAAGTCTTCAAACAATATCACACAATACGGTGCTTGCATAAGAGGGGTGGATTCACATAATACATGAAAAGGTTAAAATGTAATGACACTAACCTTGCTTTGGAATTTGGTCATTCTTCAGACAAGGGTGAAGTTGCGATTAGGTTGTAGAAATGCATATCACTGAACATTTCATCGCAGAGGCCACATGCATGCCTATGGGGGGCTAATAATTTTTGAAGACACGAGTAGGAGAAATCATAAGGCATCTAATTTTTTAGGCCAAATGAAAGAGTGCATTTGTTTTCAGATGGCATTTCCAGAAGTTTTCTTCATGAGAGATGGGTTGAGGTGTGTAAAATTGTGATGAAATATTTAACACTCGAAGGAAAATTCAGAAAAATATTCACACACCATCTATCTATTCTTAACTACCTTAGGAGGAATTAAGAAACGAGTTTCCCTTTTTTTGTTTTATGCTCTCTTTTTGTGTTTATCATGGATTTTCAAGAAGAGAAAATGGATTCACCCCTACACCTTGGCATTATTTTCTACTCTTGTTCCAAAATGGTAAACCTATGTTACCCCCCAACCTCAACCCACCATATCAGATGAGGAAATGTCGGAAAACATAATGCAAAGCATTAAGAAGAAAGGCCCTGGGGGGGAGAAATAGTGAAGATGTGTTGTTAGAGTTCCTCTCCAACATGAAATATGGGGAATCATCTAAAGGTAAAATAACTAGAGAGGATAATATTTTTGAAATTGATAGGGAGGCTCGATATACAGATTTGGAGGTGTCTATAGATACCCTGTTAAAAGTCACCAAGAATATGGTTCAAGAGATGAAGGTATGTCATATGCAGATGGCTGTACAAGAGAAAAGAGTCAATGGGACAAAAGATGAAATTATTATGTAGGAGCAAAGGGTTTCAATTATTCAAGATCAAATGGTCAATATGGAGACCCCTGAGAAGAGCATGAGGTTAGTTCTCAGCAAATCTGAATATGAGGATGAAAATAGTGGCAATAAAGATAAACTCCATCAAGATCAACATGTGCAAGCTCAGACGATGAATTCCCTGAAATAGGGACCTAGCTCAAGAACTAGAACCTGTAAGAATTTTTTTTAGAAGAGTTTGTGCTAAATGCATCATTGGTTCTATTTTCCATGTTTTCTGTTGTCATGTAATTTCTCCCTAGATTGGTTTTTATATATATATTGATGTACTAATGGTTGTATTAACCTTTCTTCTTTTTGGGATTCTAGTTTGGCCAAGCCATTTTTTTCTGTCATGGCTCTGACTTTATGTTGGGTTGTTGTTATTCCCTATCTTCTCTAGCTATGTTATGTATTTTGGATTTTTGGATCCACCAAAACCAATTTTTTAACCAAATCCAAAAAAAAATCATGTAAAACTCAGGAATGTTAGTATATTCTCCTCTAGTAATGATAGTCACCTTCACCAAATACTCATGAATATAATTCTTATAAAATCTCCCAAATGGATGGGATTTCTATTTGAAAAATTGAGTAGAATAAAGAAACACATCCATTTGTGGAACAAGTACGTAGAATCGTTTCCCACAATATGATTTAGCAATGTTATAGAATCTTCTAATCAAATATTCCCTAGTTAATTTCTTGGGGACCCTAGAAATAGAGGCCCTTGTCTTTATGATCCATTTCTCATTTAGCAACTTGTTCAATCTTGTAGAATTAACAATCTAGTAACCACATTGATTTTCAACACATGTGTCTTAAACTCGGCTCATATTTGAGATACCCAACATTATATTGAATGAATATGAGGTTAGGAACAACAAAAGGGGACCAATTCCATCCCTGACCTCCCTAGTCATTGGGTTGTAATTTTTTGCACATGTCCATACTATTTTAGGGTATTGAGCAGAAGGGGGAAAAGAAGCGGCTAACTATACCCACTGATATCAATAATTTTAATCGTTTTTGTTTCTCTCATAGGTATTTATTCTTTGGTTGAAGTCATCTAAATCGATTCCAAGTAGATTTGTATCAATTATTTTGTGAAAGGGGGAAGTGAGGTTTGAAGTGTTTTGGGGATATTTTAGTAATGTTTTCATTTTGGAATCACCCCGAGTTGACTACCAGAAGGTAGTAAGACTAGTTGCATCTTCTACTAGAATCAAATCCACATATAACCATGTTCTTCAGGATTCAAGAATTATGCAAGAATATAAAGAGATTATCAGGATAAAGAGTTTACTCAATGAGATGGCTTCATAAATTATTCCAAGAGAGAGGAAATAGCTTCCACCCTACCCTAGCTTTTGTACAATCACATTCAAATCTAGAAATCATTTAGGGATCTCTTAAATACTTCCAAAATTTAAAATTTGAATGAAAAGTATTAACCTCAATTAATATTTGGTTAAATATTACTACTATATCACTATATTAATGGTCTGAAGGGCTTCATGTCACTTCCTCCCTTTCTTGAGATTCACATTTTTGACTGTTGGTACTTTGTTTACTTGTCAAGGTGTCACATGTCCCTTCTTGACAAGTTTCTGAAATGCAAATGCATTCTTCATGAATGAAAATATGTACTCATACATCATGAAATTTTCAAATTCCTCTCATGTTCCCCTTTCCTTTCCATGTGTTCTCTTTGAGGATATTTCTTTATCAGACCTCGGGGTCAAAATTACATCTTGCATGAGTACATTTGTTGCTACATGTTCTCTTTGTCAAGGATCAAGGTTGCACATGTAATTTATAAATTTGCATAAAAATAAAAATTACATACAAGTCCCATGTACCCATAGATTCTTTGAATATTCCTTTGGTCAGGCGCCGGGGATAAAATTACAATTTGCAAACACACAAAGCTACACACTTATAAAATAGTAGGGAGTGTATTTCCAAAGGAATAAGGCCTTATTTTGATGGACCAACAACACATTTAAGATATCCAAAACATCTCTTACACCCCTTAAACCTCTAAATCATCCCACCAAATCAAGAAACATGACATTTGTTAAGTCTTTTAGTAAAAACACGAATATTGGGTCGAAAGCACAACAAACTTGGTTAATTTGGGATTTAGGGAAAATTGAATATTACTTTGAAGGCTTGAGTCATGGTTTGAATAGCTAAGGAATGCTGCAAACATATGGAGGAAAAAAAACATTCCATGATTTGCAAAAAAGTCAAATCAAACACCAACACCACACTTGAGACCTAGTTTCATGCCATTGATTTAGACCTCCCACATAACATCCTCCTTAGTAGACCATTGATCCAAACTATAAAATCCATCCCATTCATCTACCACCAATGTATAAATTTCTTTTTCTAAGTATAATATCTCACTATCCATGTCAATTCCCAACCCTTCTAATTATAAAATATTGGAAATAAAGTATTATAAGGTTAACATCTACCCAAACACTAAACTCTTTCCTAAATTGGAACCAATGTACTCTTTTCCTCACATACATCCTAACAAAATTCCTTGTATATAAAAAAATCCATAATTTACATCCAAAGGAAAGAAAATTGACATAGGATATGGAGAATATGAGATTCACAATTCCTTTCATGTCATAAAACTTCCCATTTCACCACAAGCCGTGGTAGGCCCAACATGCACCAGAAAAATATACTAGAACCACATAGATTTGGACACTTAATGAAAGGAAAATTTCTCAAAGAGGGGAAAATTAGAATCCATTATAACTCTTATTTATATGATTTAAAATTTTCATCAAGCTACAAATAAGATGAATATCCCATCAATAAGGACATGTTTCAAGTCATGAACTATAAAAGATAATTAATTGGAATCAATGAGCAAGGTATATGCAAGCCCATTATAGTTTTCTCAATTACAGATAAATATGGATTTGGATTGAAAATTTTGGTAATGTGAATCATGATGTTAGTGGCACTACTTCCATTAACAAGGAAGTCCCTTCTGATAGTGAACTAGGGTCACCTTGTATCCTCTACGATCTTATTTGTAAAAACATGTTCCATGATAGTTCCATTTTAACCATATATATAGATCTATAATACCATAAATTAATTGATTGGAACTAATGATATCACATATCAATTGAATTATTTAAAAATAAAAGGGTGGTTACCGAATTCATGGCCATTAAATATGACATCTCATTAGGGGATCATAAGAAAGGATTTGAGATCAACCTAGAATCTATAATGTACTTTAGGGAATAGGTGGAATTTCTTAGTAAATGAAAATTAAAAAAATAAAAATGTATGAAATGCAAAAAATGAAAATCCCATAGAGAAAACCTATTTTAGGTGTTATCAGATGATAAAAATAAAAATAAAAACTAAAAATTGAAATGATGATTCCATTGGAGAAAACCTATCTGAGATACTAATGGATGAGGGACTCAACCTTCCCTCTATTCTTGCATAACTCTAACATGGATAAAAACTTATTGTATAAGAAACCATTAACATCAATATTAGTAAATAAGACATCCAAAGGATTCCCAAACTCAATTGTATGCTTAATCTATAAGAATAGAAAGCCATCTTTACTCTCCTACAAGAATGATAGGATTTATTTATTTATTCCTATGTAGACATTCCGTGGTTGTCTATTTCCTTAGTGGTTCATCATTTGGTAATTAAAAAATAAGTAAAACCCATGAAACAAAAAAATCAAAATATGCATCCATAGATTGCCTTTCTACTCAAGGAGTAACTTCCAAAACTAGTTGGTGTAAGATTCATGCAACCAATTTAATACTCAAAATGAATATAAAACATTATTAATAAAGAAACATACATGGATCATGATATGTAAAAATTTATGGGATATCAATAAGGCATGTCCCAAATATGACTTCCCACCACATAATATTGACATGATTGTTGAATCTATAACATGGCACTTGATTTTATCCCTTACTGATGGTTTTTAGGCTATAATCATATCGAAATTAAAATCAAATACAAACATAAAATAGTGTTCACTAAACTATAGGGAAATTTTTTCTATCAGGTCATGCCATTTGTCTTAACAAATGTAGGTACCAAATATCAACAAGCTATAATGCTCATCTTTCATGAAATACTCCATGACATTGTGGAAGACTATGTGGATGAGATATCTAAAAAATATACTACTAGAGTAGAACAACCCATCATCTTGAGGAATTTTTTTGAATGTATTCACTTGAATATAAATTCATAATTAATAATAAGAAGTGTATCTTTAGGGTTACATCAAGGAAATTATTGGGCTTCATTGTCTCTAGAAGATGTATCAATGTAGATACTTCCAAAGTAATAGGAATCGCATAAATGCCTCCTATGATAAATCTTAAGAAAATCATATTTATTCAAGGGAAATTCTAGGCCATACACAAGTTCATATTATAGAAGGAAGACAAGTGTCAACCCTTCATGCAACTAATAAAAAGGGACATTGTATTTCATTGGAACATAAAATGTCAAAAGTCCTTTGGTTATCATAAATAATACTAATGTAACCCACCAATTTTTGGTTCCTCACACTCTATGATAACATTTAATACTCTACATATAAACTAAGCTATTGTAATTGGGACTCCTACTTGTTCAACATGATAAATAATGTAGAGAAAGAGTTGTGTACTACCTTAGTGTCATATCCCTATTTAACATACCTATGTTTTGGAGATATTTGTATTCGATGTTGCCACATCTGATATAACACTTTATATTGCTTTGAATAGATTTAGATAACATTGTTACATGTTTTTGGAATTAAAAATTATATCAGTTGATTTAATTTCAATATCTAAAATTGTATATTTGCATTACAATTTGAATTACTATATATATATATATATATATATATATATATATATATATATATATATATATATATATATATATATATATATATATATATATATAGTTTCAGTTCATTTTAAATGATTTGATTCTATGAAATGGATAATGCCAGGGTACTTTTATTTGCATGTGTGAAGGAGTTCTTGAAGAAAAAAAGGGGTATCATCAGGGAGAGATGGTAATATGAAGCAAATGGGTATGGATAGAGATATGGGCTATATGTGTTTCAATACATGTGATATGATTTAAAGACATAATTTAAGGCCATAAGATTCATTTTTGTGATTCAACCTCATTTTGGTATGTGTCACCTTGTGTGATGAGATTGGTTTGGTCACATTGTGACAAAGAGACATATTTCTCACTCTTGATGTGGTAAGAAGCATGATGTCACCCTACATATTAGTGGAGTGGCACATTGTGGATTTCTGACAATGGATCTCTAGTATTATGTGGTTGTGTTGTTAAAAGATTGCAATAACATTATTATGGTCAATAATGAGAAAATAAAGAATAATAACATTAAGTAATAATAATGACATAAAGTAATAATGAGGGTTTAATAAAACAATAATATTTTATAATTGAGGCCTTAAACAAAAAGGGTATTTTGTTGTGGGAGATAACTTGACTAGATGGTCTTATGATCCTTAGCCATTATCTAACTTTTATTTCGTAACATCCTCATAGCTCCCACACTTATCTCTCCCTGATCTATATTAATGCACATATAAGCCTATGATATGCTAGGGCGACGTGGTGTATAAGACATGTGGGATTAATACCTTTGTTCTAATAAAGGGAGGGTTGAGCTCACATAACTCATTGGGAAGCCAACCCATTGCATATTGCATGAATCAATTAACCGAGTTTCTCACAATCACTGTCGAGATAGAATGCCTAAGGGAGAGGGGCCAATTGTTGAACATGGACCAATACTTGTGAGGGTACATGGAAATTAGGGAGCTAGTACATGTCACTTTCTCACTTACATTTTGAATTAAAAGTGCCTAATAGAATACGCCACATCAAGTCATTTCACTCTAATTAGCCAATCAAATGATGAAAAATAGGTAGAAACAAATATGTGACTTGATTCTCAATTAATGGTTCAACTTGAATTTTCTTTCTATTTAAAATAACCAAATTTAAATATTAAAAAAATGTCCCTTCCACATTATTTTAATAATTAAAACAAAATATCTATAATAAGGAGAACATTAATTATGAAAGGGTATTTTTGTTTTGAATTATATGATGTTGTGTTTTCTATGTGCACCCTTAAATTTAGGGTGCACATAGACTAGTTGTTATGTTTGTGGAGCCTATTTTCATGTTAGAGTGTGCTACACCTTCTATGTGTTACACTTGGGTATTTTTACGGTAGTCATGCTTGCTGGTGAGTGGGTCGGGGGGGTTCGGGGGGGGGGGGGGGGGTGAAGCCCCCCCCGATCGAAGGGGGTTTGGGGGCGAAGCCCCTGAAGAAAATTTTCATGGGTGGTTTATTAACCCATGGGTAATGGGTAATTGTTATGGGCCCATGGTTTTTCGGTACCCATTGTTTTGTAAAACCACCTCTTCGGCTACCCATAGGTTTATGGAATGGTTTTGTTTTTTCCCATTGTTTGATACCCATGGTTTTGTAAAATTGCTTAAGCAGTTGTTTATTTATGTGGTCTTATGCATATGATAGACATACAAGCAAATGTATTTGCAGATGTGTTTTGAATTTGGGTGTGAATTCTGTAGAGTTTGTTGAGCATAGCTCCAAATGGATCTGGGTATTGTATTGAGAGAGTGGAGGCTTGTAATAAAATCTGAGCAAGTGATTCTTGGTGGACGTAGCCCAAATTGGGTGAACCACTTTAAATCTTGTCTCTCTGTATTGTGTTATTTATTTTGCACTTTTATTTGAGATCTGTAATGTTTTCTGCATATTAGTTTCTACTGTTGCGATTCTGTAAGGGATTATTCCGCATATTTTATCTCTTATTTCCTAACAATTGGTATCAGAGCTTGGTTTGGTTTGTTGAAGTGTTGAATCACAGGGAAAGTTTTATCTTGAGTGGGAGCTATGGCAGATGATGGAATATCTAGGGTTGATAAATTCAACGGGTAAAATTTCAGTCTTTGGAAGATGCAGATGGAAGATTACCTTTATCAGAAGGATCTTTATACTCTATTATCTGAGAAGGTGAACAAACCCTTGAGTATGATAGATGTGGAATGGGATTTGTTGGATCGGAAGGCACTTGGAACGATCTAGATATGTCTTGCATCTTCGGTATTATTTAATGTTTCAAAGGAAAAGACTACAAAAGATCTAATGGATGTATTAGGGAAGCTGTATGAAAAACCCTCTGCCTCTAACAAGATATTTTTAATGAAAAAGTTGTTTAATATGAAGATGTATGAGAATAGTTTAGTGGCAGATCATTTAAATTATTTCAATACAGTTGTGAATATGCTAGCTTCAGTTACAATAGAATTTGATGAAGAATTTAGGGCTTTATTAATTCTGTGCTCTTTACCTGAAAGTTGGAATAGCTTGGTAATGGTGGTAAGCAACTCGGTTCCAGCTAACTCAAAGTTGAAGTTTGAGGATGTTGTAGGGGTGATTCTAAGTGAGGAAATGTGAAGAACAAGCTCCGGGGAATCTTCTACTTCAGGGAATGCTTTGACAATGGAGACTAGAGGGAGATAGAAGAATAGAGGAAACCATGGAAAATTGAAAGATCGGGCAAGGTCAAAATCCAAGAGCAAGATTGTATGCTGGAACTGTGGAAAGTATGGGCATGCAAAGAAGGATTGTTGGGAGCTTCGGGACAAGAATAAACAACAGGAAGAAAATAAGGAGGCAAATGTGGCATCAGGTAATGTATGTCAGGATGCTTTGATTCTTTCTTTGTATAATATTACTGAATCTTGGGTTTTAGATTTAGGGGCTTCTTTTCATGCTACTCCACATAGGCATTATTTTGTTGATTATGTTCAAGGGGATTTTGGGCATGTTTTTATTGGTGATGATGAGCCTTGCAGTATAGTTGGAAAATGTTCTATTCAAGTTAAGATGCAGAATGGGAATACATGGATATTGAAGGATGTCAGACATGTGCCTACATTAAGGAGAAATTTGATATCAGCGGGGCAATTGGGAATTGATGGTTGTATTGTGATATTTACATCTAACTATTGGAAGGTTACCAAGGGTGATCTTGTGGTGGCAAGAGGTAAGAAGGTTGGAACCTTGTATTTAACCACTGATAGTACTAATGATTGTAATCTTGTGGCTTCAGATGTAGATACAACATTATGGCACTATAGGCTCAGTCATATGAGCTATAAGGGCATGAACATCATAAAGAAGAATTTTCCTGGATATACAAAAATAGGTTTAGATTTATGTGAGAACTACATATATTGGCAATAGAAGCGAGTAACGTTTCTCAAGGTTGGACCTACGAAGAAAGAGAGTAAGTTAGAGCTGGTACATTCTGATGTGTGGGGGACGGCTCAGGTATCATCTCTTGGGGGTTCAAGTTATTATGTTACTTTTATTGATGATGCAACAAGGAAAGTTTGGGTTTATTGTATTAGAAACAAATCTGATGTATTTGACACTTTTGTTAAATGGAAAGCCTTGGTAGAGAATGAAACAGGTCTTAAGCTAAAATGTCTTAGGTCAAATAATGGAGGGGAGTATTGCAGCAATGAATTTAATGATTACTATTCTAAGAATGGAATCTGTAGGCAAAAGACGGTTCCAGGAACTCCACAGCAGAATGGGGTATCAGAAAGGATGAACAGAACAATAATGGAACGTGCTAGGAGTATGAGGTTACATGTAGGACTGCCTCTTTCTTTTTGGGCAGAAGTGGTGAGGACAGCTGTGTACTTGATAAACAGAGGACCCTCAAGTGCCTTGGATGGAGGCATACCTGAGGAGGCATGGTATGGTAAGAAAGTTGATTATTCATTTCTTAGAGTCTTTGGATGTGAGGTGTTTGTTCATATAGACAAGGATGATAGGACCAAGCTAGAGGCTGAATCAAAAAAATGTACTTTCATTGGTTATGGTGGTGATGACTTTGGATTTAAATGTTGGAGTATTAAGGATAAGAAAATCATTCGGTCTAGGGATGTGGGCTTTAATGAGAAAGTCATGTATAAGCAACAGTTGCAAGAAAACAGGGAAGAATCCAAGAAAGAATATGCAGTGGTAGAGGATCTTCCGGTAGGGAAAGTGACCCATGAATCAATTCAAGAACCTACTCAACAGGAACCCCAAACTCCTATCGTGAGGAGGTCTTCTAGGGTAAGAAAAGAACCTGAACGTTTTTCTCCTTCTCTTTATTATTTATTACTCACTGATAGTGGAGAGCCAAAGAGATTTGATGAAGCAATGTAGGTAGATGCCAGTAAGAAGTGGGAGCAAGCCATGGATGAGAAGCATAAGTCTCTCATGGAGAACCAGACTTGGGATTTGGTGAAGCTACCGGAAGGCAAAAGAGCATTGTAGAACAAGTGGGTGTATAGAGTTAAAGATGAAGAAGGAGGAAAGAAAAGATATAAGGCCCGGTTGGTGGTCAAGGGGTTTGCACAGAAACAAGGTATAGATTTTGATGAGATATTTTCTCCTGTAGTAAAAATGACTGCTATTAGAACTGTTCTTGGAATAGTGGTAGCAGAAGACTTGCACTTAGAATAGTTAGATGTAAAGACTGCATTTCTCCATGGTGATTTGGAGGAGGAACTATATATGTAGAAACCAGAGGGCTATGAGGTCAAAGGTAAAGAGGAGATGGTGTGTAAACTGAAGAAGATCTTGTATGGCCTGAAACAAGCTCCACATCAATGGTATAAGAAGTTTGATAGATTCATGATGGAGCAAGGTTATATTAGATGTCATTCTGACCATTGTGTGTATACAAAGAAATTTGAGGATGGAAGTTATATTATCCTGTGTTTGTATGTTGATGACATGTTGGTTGCAGGTAAAAACATGCATAAAATAAAAGTACTCAAGAAACAGCTAAGTGAATCCTTTGATATGAAGGATTTGGGGGCAGCCAGAAAAATCCTTGGTATGAGGATAACTCGAGATAGGAAGGAATGGAAGTTGAATTTATCTCAAGAAGAGTACATTAAGAAGGTATTAGATAGGTTTAACATGCAGGATGCTAAACCGGTTGGGACTCCTTTGGCAGGCCATTTTAAGTTATCAAAGGAGCAGTGTCCCAAGACAGAGCAGGAAAGAAACCAGATGTCCAAGGTACCTTACTCATTAGTAGTTGGTAGTTTGATGTATGCTATGGTGTGCACTAGGCCTGAGATTGCTCATGCAGTGGGAGCTGTGAGTAGATTTATGAGTGATCCAGGTAAAGAGAATTGATAAGCAGTAAAGTGGATCCTTCGGTATCTGAGAGGGACCATGGGGACAGTTTTGTGCTACAGTGGATCGGACACCAATTTACGTGGTTATATAGATTCAGAAATGGCTGGAGATGTAGACAATAGGATGAGCACGACATGTTATATTTATACTGTAGGTGGGACAACGGTGAGCTGGATTTCACGACTACAGAAGTTGGTGGCTTTGTCAACCACTGAGGCTGAGTATGTTTCTGCCATAGAGACAAGCAAAGAGATGATTTGGTTACAACAATTGCTTGAGGAGTTGGGGCATAAGCAAGAGGAATGTAAGTTGCATAGTGATAGTCAGAGTGCTATACACCTAGCTAAGAACTCTGCTTTCCACTCCAGGATGAAGCATATACAGTTGAGATATCACTTCATCAAGACAACTTTGGAGGAAGATAAGTTGAAGTTGGAGAAGATTCATACCAATCAGAATCCTGTAGACATGATGACAAAGGTGGTCACAAGGGATAAACTAAAGCTATGTTCAGCTTTGGTTGGCCTTCATGGATGACAGTGAAGGGTTGAGAAGCTTTCTCAGTGGAAATCAATCTCTAAGTGGGAGATTGTTATGTTTGTGGAGCCTATTTTCATGTTAGAGTGTGGTACATCTTCTATGTGTTACACTCGGGTATTTTTACGATGGTCCCGCTCGCCGGTGAGCGGGTCAGGGAAGCAAATTTTCATGGGTCCCATGGGTAATGGGTAACTGTTATGGGCTGTTTTTGGGCCCATGGTTTTTCAGTACCCATTGTTTTGTAAAACCACCTCTTCGGTTACCCATAGGTTTATGGAATGGTTTTGTTTTTGCCCATTGTTTGATACCCACGGTTTTGTAAAATTGCTTAAGAAGTTGTCGATTTATATGGTCTTATGCATATGATAGACAAATAAGCAAATGTATTTGTAGATGTGTTTTGAATTCGGGTGTGAATTCTGTAGAGTTTGTTGAGCATAGCTCCAAACGGATCTGGGTATTGTATTGAGAGAGTGGAGGCTTGTAATAAAATCTGAGCAAGTGATTCTTGGTGGACGTAGCCCAAATTGGGTGAACCACGTTAAATCTTGTCTCTCTGTATTGTGTTATTTATTCTGCACTTTTATTTGAGATCTGTAATGTTTTCTGCATATTAGTTTCTATTGTTGCGATTCTGTAAGGGATTATTCTGCATATTTTATCTCTTATTTCCTAACACTGGTTCCTCTTCCTTAACTCACTCAGTGATATTCATTTCATTCACAATCAACCAAAATTTTCATTCACACTTAGCTTCATTGAGCTACTTATATAACTAACTCGCGATGCTATGAAATCCATAATCACAACTTTGTTTTTGTGAAAAAATATTTTATACAAATTAAATAGTACAACATGAGGTTCAGAGCAGCATTATAGAACTATCCATAATCATGACTTGAAAACTTATATAACTAACTTGCGATGCTATGAAATCCATAATCATGACTTGAAAAAAGAACATAGGGGGGTAATTAAACAAGGGATGCCATTGTATATAAATAACTTAAATTTATTCCCCACTACTAATGTGTGACTAAAAGTCACTAAAGAATAAAATCATAGCTTGATCCACCATCAAGTATTGTAGAGGCACTTGACCCTAAATTAAAATATAGATGCATTTAAACTTAAATAATTTATACTTCCTTTCTACAAAGCATGTGGGACTATGTGGTCCAAATAAAAAAAAAAATCTTACTTTACCAAACCGCCCAATTCCATACACATAGCATGTGCACATGATGAGTAGTCTAGGTCTTATGGAACTTCACTCTCCTTTAACACATATTGGTGGTAGGAATTTAAAATAGGAAGGAATTTTATTCATAAGAAAATACACAAAATATAAGTAAGACACATATTAACTAGAAGATATTTAATTATCAACGAGGTGCTGTAATATATATATATATATATATATATATGAAATAGAAAGATAGGGCATATGATGAGATAATTAAATAATACAAAAATAAATAGTTGTAATAAGATAAGTATAGGCTTGTCTATTTAGGCATTAAAATATTATAGTAGGAGTTGTATGAACAATATTAATAGACAGTTTAAAACAAATTTTGAATAGTTAGCAACAATTTCATGATATAGATGAGGCATCGATGGGTGGAGAAATAGATAAGAAAAATTAAGTCTTTGATAGATTTAAGGTAGTAGTGTTAACCATTTTTACTCCCCCAAGTAGAAATGGACAATAGGGGATAGTCAGACCCGGGCACTAGATAAGGCCACCACAGGTAAAATATGGGTTCAAAGGTGAATTCATGGTTCAAAGAGAACTTATAGGCATTCAGGGAAGATTCAAGGCCATTCAGATCAATTGGACTCCTTTTGGGTCATTTAGGATTATAGAACTCTGTTTCAGGGTGAAAAGGGTCCCAAGACCCACAATCGAGAAAAAGATGGGATAAAATGGTGAAAAATGAGAAAATAAGTTTCCCAGTCTTTTATGGCCCCTCCATGGCCTCTGACATCCAAAAATCTGAAAAGAAATCAAGGAAAAATTTAAAAAAGGATTAAAAATACCCTTAGGGGCCTTCAAATGGTGGATGAGTTAAAAAATAGCTTGGTGAGCTGCTTCGCGAGATGAGTCATCACATTGGTGTGCTGAGTTGAAATAGAGCTCAGTGAGCTCATTATAGGTTGTCACATGCAATGCATTGGGAGGGAGCAAGATCACGGTAGTTGGCGTGGGAGGTGTCAGCATGGAACACGTGAGGGTTTGGTATTGGTTGGTGTGGTAATGGATAGGCTCACCGAGCCAACTCAGAAAGCCAGAGAGGCTAGCATTGTCAGGGATCTGATCGTGACGCTCATGATGCATGGGTAGTTTATCAAGGATTGTTGAGGCATAGGCATGATTGTCGGGCATTGAGTCGGCCATTGCATCGGAAGGGGTGAGTTGGGAAGAAACATTGGGTTGACATAAGGAGGATACATGTCTGGTGAAGTTTGGATCTCAAATCCACACAAAAAAATGGGTCACCTCGGTAGTGGAGTTAGGTTTTGTCACGGTGCTTGCGTTAGACAAAGTGGTTGGGCTTTCAACTAAGAAAAACATGGTGTCAAACCAAGCCCCCAACCCGATGCATTGTAAATGTGAAACCCCAACCCAAATTACAAAGGAGCTCGGTGGAAAGGTAAGTTGGATGTAGATGCGGATCCACATGAACATATTACAACCGGTCAGCCCAATGCAAATACATTATAAACCCCACCCCTGAAATAAAGAAATAAACTCACTCGCAATGCATGGCGAACCACCATACGATGCAAACATAGACCTCGAACTTGAGTTGAACGGTGAGCCACCTCAGAGATGTTGTGGTGAGTTAGGGGGGAGTAAAAGTGGTAGGTGTAGGTAATGGAATAGCTCAGTGAAGAGCTTAGAGGAGGAGCTAAATGAAGCCAAAAACACTAAAATTCCCCTTTCACCAAAACATTCACAATTTTTTCCCAAGATTTCAAAATGACACAAAATTGTGCTTGTTCGAAAGGTGATTTGGAGACCTACAACATGAAAAACATCAAAAATGGAAAATTATGGTATTAGGTGAGAGAAAATTAATGATGAATTCCCAAGAAGATGAAGGTCATACCCAAATGCAGAATAATTGAAATGATTGAAAGCACGAAGGCCATTCCTTCTCCCACAAGGCATGGTACAAAAGTGTATGGGCTTTGAAAATTTTCCCATCACTCTTGTAGGCTTAATGATGGAATTTGGTGGGAGTTTGAAGAAATATTTCATATTTCTCTGCCTCTCTCTCACATTTTCCTCTATAAATTATAAAGTAGTTACACAATAAAAAGAGGTTGGTCATTTTCCCCCCTATGCACCCCTATTCTCCTTTCCTTCAGTTGAGCTGATGTGAATTTCATGGGGATTAAGGAATTCACACAAAATTGGAAATGGAATTTTTTCCTCTCCCTACTGCAATGTATTGTGTAAATTCATATGGAGCAATGGAACTGTGTTTATGTTAAATCTTCTAGCCTTTCATAGTTTGGTTGTTCTTTCTTACCTTTCATTGCCACCAGGCATTTTGTGTGAATTATTGTTTCAATTATAGGATTTTGATACTATTATGTCTATTTGGAAATGGTGTGATGTTTTCATTTTGGTCTGTGGTTCTTGTCTACCCTCTCTAGGTACATTCTTCTCTATTTTGTAGGATGGGAAAGTGGTTAGCATCTCCTTTTCTTGGTATATCACCACTCCTAGTGTAGGTTTTACTTTTTCAAGAAATATTTCTCCATGTATCCTTTGAAGTGTTAGAGTAGGTTTAGATAGGTTTCTTCTTGCATTAGGAGTATTTGTGGTAGGGAGGATTTGGAGAGGAACTGACCTTCTCCAAAGAGCTATCCCATTTTGCAAGGTCCCACACTTAAGATAGCTTCATGTTAAGTAAATTACACCAAATTCCTCATCCATAACATGGCCATTTGGGGGGTGTTGTAATTTTGCACTAAAAAGTAGAGATTAAGATATTCCATGAAAATTTTAAATTGGGAGTTGAAATCTAAGTTTACCAAGCTTAAGTTAAGCCACAAAGCTAAAAATAGCTAAGAAAAACTATAAAAGAATGAAGAAATAGTAAGGAGGCAAAAAAATAAGTTATAAATTTAACGAGAGAGGACACTATAAAGATAAGGAGGGAGGATACAATTTTATACCAAGCAGAGATATGCTTCAGAGAGAATGAAGCTCAAAATAATATGATTTAAGAAATAAAAAACATGTAGACCAGGGAGAACCTCTACCAAGTAAAACCATGTTTTATTCCTTTTGCTTTAAATATTGGCTTGCAAGGTTGAATAAATGACTCTCTAATTTAAGTCATCTATATATAAGTTCAAACATAATCCCTTTTGACTAATTAACTGAACTCTATGATCAAACACTTGAAAGCTAAGGGTGAAAATTACATTAAAATTACAGTAAGGAGGCATAATGGTTAAGATAACTAAATAGGAAGGATAGATCTCACTTTTGATTCCTTTTTCAATTTACTTGGGTTATGAAGCTTTAATTAGATTCATGCTCTTGAACAAATGATATATGTTTTAAATCTATAAAAAAATAGATATCTAAATATTATTATACGGTGACTTTAGTGATAATTGCTACATCTAAGATACATTAAATTGATGGGTTATGAAGTTTTAATTGGATTCATGCTCATGAACAAATGATATATGTTTTAAATCTATAAAAAAATAGATATCTAAATATTATTATACGGTGACCTTAGTGATAATTGCTACATCTAAGATACATTAAATTGTAACATATGTGAATAGTTACCATCTAAAGACTATTAGATTATGACTATTATGATCAATTTTGATTTATTAAATGCTAACCATGATTGAGATGGAAAATGAAGATGAAATAAAATAATAATTCGTGATTTAGGAATTATTATAGGTGAACTTAGTGGCAGGAAAAACATATTTGAAATTATAGACATATTAGCCCTAAGATTTATACTATACTTGATGATAAAAATGGAATCAAAAGTTAAGTCCAATTGTTTAAATGAAAACAACAGTTATGGCATTTAACTAAAAAATGTTATCCTTTTAACTTTATATATTTTTTTAGATAAGGGTTAAAGTTGAGTTTTTTGACATGGTGATTTACCAGATATAGAAGATAATGTTAAACCCTAATTACAAATACACAACGAAATGATAAGCAATAAAGTATAGATATGACCTAATAAATAAGCTAGATAAAACTAAAACCCTAGGTGTAAGAGAAGGAATAAGAGATTTAGTTGATTTAACAATAATTTCAAAATACGCTGAGATGGAAAAGTGATGAAACAGGAGTGAAAATTGTCGTAACCAAACCTAGGAAATTGTAGAACTATCAGATATTCCAAAACTTGGGTGTTTGAACTGGGTAAGGGATGCCTAGGTGTTAGAGACCTTCTGGAGGCACCTGTGATTGCGCAGAACCTCAAAAAATGATTTTGTTTGTTATGTCGCTGGATGTTTGCAAAATTTGCCTGTAACCTAAAAAATGATCTTCTTCAAAACCCCAAACCAAATCAAATCCTAAAAATAAAAAAATACAAATGGGGAGTCAGACTAACCCTAGTGGTCACCCAATAGAGTGAAATTACAACTGAGCAAGTGCACTACATCAAAAAAATCCATGTATTTACGTTTATGTGTTTTGTGTGAGAAGAATCATGACCTAGGTGGCTCTTGTGCAAGATACACTAAATAACGAAAAATAACTAGATGTAGACAATGCAAATAGATGTGTGGATGTCAAAATGAACTTCCCCTCCTATGAAGTGTATGCATAATAATGTATTCCCTTGTACCTTTAATGATAGCTAGATGGATGATTTTATGCTCTTTAAATGCCTTTGGATGTAAACTTAGGTGATAGTAATAATGCTTAAAGCTTGGTCCTTTATTATGGTCACATATATTTTTATTTATATGATTCCCTTGTTTGAATTTTTTAATTAACATAAAAATTCCATCCATCAAGAAAATAAGATGCCCCAAAGGTAAAAGAGGCCCAAAAGGGGCGAGTGAAGATACAAAGAGGTCGGGGCATGCCAGAGGGGATGAGGGCACTGGGAGCTGACATCCTGGCTGGAGCTGGTGTCCAGAGTCAAGAAAGATATAAATAAGGAAATTTAGACTAGGAAGTGGGGTGTGTAAGACCAGAAAGAAACCAATAAATAAAACAAAGAGGCCAAATATAGTGGTCAATTACTACTTTTCTCACTTAGGAATCATATGAATAATGGTATGTGATTAGGACCTAGAAATGTACCTAAAAGTGCATGATTTAGTGTCTACATTTTCCCCACTTTATGTTATTGAGTGAATACTTGATAAACTAAAGTAGATAGGAGATGCATACCTAATAACCATGTAGATCGATGGTGAAAGCGTGTTGAGGAGACAAGAAAAAGTGTGGAGTGATAAAAAATGAAGCCTGGAAGCTAAAGAAGAGGAAGTGACCCTAGGGGTGAAAGCATATGTGTATATGTCACGTTGTACATGTTCTCATTGTCACTTGATGTGTTTGATGATGTGACTATTGCTTCCCATAAGGACGAACCTACAAAAAGAAGAAAAAAAGAGTATTCAAAGTCATTTATATGTGAAAAATTTGATCCAAATATGTATAAAAATTGTGTATATGTAAAAATGTGAAAAGGAACATGTGCACCTGATCTGATGAGTGAAAAAGGATAGAAAGGATCTTGAAATATGTAAAAGAATGATTTTTTTGGGGGGAAGATCCTGCCAAATGAGTTTTTGGGCAATCTCATGCCAAGTGCAAGTTTTTTGGGTGATCTCATGCCACAGTAGAAGAAGTGTTTGGGAGAAAGGTCTAGTGTTATTCTTCAACCATGACTTCTTCTCGATGATTTATACACCACTATAGATGGTGTGATCCTGTTTGTTCAAGTTTGATCCATTTTGATCCAGTTCAATCTAATGTAAGAAAAAAAGAGATAACATACATGCTGATTGCTAGAGGACTATGCATGTTCTGTGAAAACCACTTGTGTAAGTACTAAAAACTATGTTGATATGAGAAAAAATTTTGTAATTACCCCCTGGTCATAGGTGCCCAAGAAGGGTCAGGGGAACCCAGGAACTCATGTTTGTATTAGGCATCATTGTTTGTGTTATGCTGAGGACCCAAGTCAGATTCTGGGCCATTTCTGTGACTGAAGACTGTGTTGTTCCTCTACTATGTAGGTGTGTGTGATTGTGTACTTCTAAATGGGGTGACTGATTCACCTAATGTATTCTCTCCTTATTTGGGGTGCATGTGATCACTAAGAGGATGTGTTCCAAAGGAGAGGACTGGATGTTGATATGAAACTGATACCCTATAGGGGAGGGAATGTGCTTGGTAGAAACCAAGACACATGTAAACAAAGTGGCTGGAAACATGTGTTAGTGCAAACAAGAAAAATATGCATATAGAAGACAAAGTGTAATCTAGCAAAGAAAGAAGACAATGTAGACCGTGAAAAGTGGGTTTCAAACATGGGACATTGCTCACAATGTCGCAAGATAATTAGGGCCAAAGTGGACAAAAAGAATACAAGAAATGTGATAAGAAATAAAAAGGAAAATCCCACAAAAAATGACATACAATAGAAAATAATGAAAAAAGTAGAAAAGAAAAGTAACAAACAACCATGGTGGAAAATAGTTCCTATAAAACAAATGTTACACATGAAGCACCGGTTAGCATGTTAGAAAGATAAAAAGTATGTCAAAGTGTGCATGATCCGATATAAATTAGTGTGCTAGTAAGAATATGAAGTAGTATATTAATGAAACAATAACACTTGTAGTGTGTACAAAAGTAGATGCCCCTAGGAGCCGTTGTGGGACTGGTAAGAGGTATAATGCCAAACATCTATGCTACATATAATATATGTGTAAAGTTTACATTCATAACTAGAAGAAAGTGAATGCATGATGTGTATATAGAAAATATAATGACATACACAATATTTGTCTAACATAGTAAAAAAGTGTAACATGCGAGTATAAGTAAGACAAGAACAAAGTGCAACCAAGATATGTAGTATGTTGTGAGTGTGAATGGAATGGAATGCAAGTGTGATAGGAGAGTGCGGCCCCTAAGAAGACGTATATGATATGAGTGAAGAGATTCATTTATGCCCCTCTGAAGTCAAGAATGAATTATAGAACAAGAGTGTTTCATCAGGAAATTGTTTGAAATGTGCACTAGAAAGTATGATCGAAAAGTGTATCATTTAGATGTATAATAGAGTAGTCATTTGGTGAGGTTCATTTCAGATTAGATCCCCACTCAGCATTCAAGAATGAACCATGTAACTAGAGTGCATCATCGGGAAGTGGTATGAATTATATGTGATAGAAATATATGATCAATAATGATTAAGAGTGTTAAGAATGTGAGTGAATGTGGTGAGGTTTATTTCAGATTTAGACCCTCAACAAGTCAAGTATGAACTATGTAACTAGAGTATGTCATTAAGAAGTGTGTTGTGATAATGCGATGTTAGAAAGACGTGTCGAATGTGCACTGAGTGTGAACTGTGTAGTGTATATGATGTGAGGTTCATGAATTAAGTATGACCTCAATAGTCAAGTGTGAACTAGTACAAGAGTGCGTCATCGAGTAATGATGATACCAATGTATTAATATGTGTAAGATGTATGTAAAATACTAAATGCAAATCATGAATTGAAATAGTAGAAATGTGAGACAACTAATAATGCTAGAAGGGGGGATACTAAGCATGATATTCCCCCCGAAGTGTATGATGATGAAATAATGAATCAAGTAACATCATCTAAGAGATCATCATTGTCATGGTTGAAGCCAAATGGATATGTATCAAAGACCATGGTAAGAAATAGTATTGCATATGGTTGATCACAGTAAAGAGCCAGTGTACATCCATGTACATACTATAGAGTATTCTTCATTGGTGAAAGGTGGTAATGGGAACATCCATGTGCATAAAATCTAGTAATATTTTGGGAATAGGAAATGAATCATTATAAATATAAATGTGGCTGAAGGGAATGGGGAATGAAATATTGATATGATTAGGATCTAAATTTTCTCCAATATATAGTTAAGCCAAGACTGTCCCAAGAGTAAGCGAAGTGTCAGAAGTGCGTGCAAAAAATATTGATAGAAGGAAAACATGATGGCCAGAACCAACAGTAATACAAACATATCCATGATAGAGATGAGGTGAATGGGGTAGGGGAAGAAGATCATTGAGTGTGAATCTGAGCCAAGCCAAGCCATCATATGTGTAAATAGTGTTAGAGCAAGTGGGATCGAATGGAATGTGTGGCCAATAAGCATTATGAAAAGAGTACATGTGATAGGAGGGATCATAGATGCAGGTTGCTCATGAGAAGACAATGAAGGTGGTATGATGTCCAATGTATGGATAAACCCTCGATAAAGCAACATAGCATTAGTAGAAGGGGGTGATATTGAAGTGGATGGAACAATGTCACATAATGCATAAACAGTTCCTTTGAGTGGAGGCAAGTTTTCCATATAGTCCGTGGGTTGTGGATCAGTAAAAGGTGCATAATAGAATAAGTTCAGAATAGGTAATGATTAGTAGTTGGGTCTAGATGTGAAATATTGGAATGGATTACTATCAGGGGAATTGTATATTCAAATCCCTCATGTAAGAATTTAACGCAGTGGTGAACTGTACAAGGCACGTATTACATTTTGTGAAGGCATGGCCTACCAAGGAAGAAATTATATTGATCTAGGATATCAATAACAAATAATACTGTAAGAACTATTTTTGGCCCAACCGTGATAGGAAAAGTAATAGTGCTTATGCATGGATGCGTAGTAGAATCATATTCCCAGAGAGAAATAGACGTTGGGTTAAGATTTACTATGGAAAGGCCTATATTATGAATGAATGATAAAGTAAAAATATTGAGCTCAGATCCATTATCGAATAAAGTTTGCTTAGCACCCAATTTATTTATGCATACTCTTATATAAAGAGGAGGATCATTGTCATAAATAAAAATATTATCGGCTACTATATAGATAGAAAAGTAAGATGTTGAGAAAATGCATCTACAAATGTCTAATAAGCTATGTCCTAGATGAGTAGTAGAAGGAATGTGAGTATTAGCCAAGATAGGTAATGATTTTAGCTTGACAATCAGGATTGACTAGAAAGAAATCATGAATAGAGATATCCATGATGAGAGAATGAAAAAAATGATAAATGAATACCCAAGAGTGTTCAAATGAGATGGGTTCACCAAATGATTTAACAAATATCTAAATTTGTAAAACCTTAATTACAAAGTCATAATGAAATGATAAGAAATAAAGTACAGATCTTTGACCTAAGAAATAAGTTAATAAAATTATGAAACCCTAAGTGTAAGAGAAGGAATAAGAGTACTTAGTTGATTTCATAATTTATCTTGAAGACATACATAGCTAAATCGAAAAACTGATATAAAAGGGTAAAATGTCACAACCAAACCCAAAAAATTGTGTGAACTTCCTAGAAAATACCTAAAATAGGGCGCCTGTACCGGGTTAGGGGTATGCTTAGGCACCAGAGACCTTGGTATAGGGTGCCTATGACTGAGAAAAAACTCATAAAACTTAGTTTTATAGTGTCATAAGTTTTTCGCTAATATTTGTTTTTGATCGCTTGTAGGTCGCTAGAAGATTGTCTAGTTCGCCTATAACTTGCAAAACAAAAGACCTCATAAAAACCCCAAAACAAATCAAATACTAAAAAGAAAAATATGCAAATGGGGAGTAGGAATGACCCCAGTGGTAACCCAACAGAGTGAACTTACAACCGAATACTACACTACATTTCAGACTGCATATAGTTCTATGTGTGTATGTGTATAATCGTTCCCTAGGAAGCTCTTGTGGAAGATGCATTGAATAAAAAGAAATATCTAGATGTAGTGATTTAGATAGATGTGTGGATGTCAAAATGAACTTTACATTTTCCCTTGAATGATATCTAGATGGATTCTTTGATGCTCTTGAAATTCCTTTAGATGCAACCTTAAGTGATAATAATAGATGCTTAGAGCTTGGTCCTTTATTATGTTCACATAGCTTTGTATTTATATGATTCCCTTATTTGAATTTCATAAATAACATCTAAAAGGAATGTAGTCATTTTTACACCCATCAAAGGATAATGGAATCCCATGCACACTGGCCTATAACCCAGCAGGCACTGGGTGCTCACCTGAGGCATGCGCGGGAGCCGAGTCTCTCTTTTATGTGAGTTAAGGGGGAAACATCATCTATGATAGGAGCTTAAAAAGAGTGAGTGGGAATGACGAGGACATACACTTATCATAGAACTCAAAATAGGCTTCTAGACAAATACAATCATCCCAGACCAAGTGGTACTTAACAAATTATAGATAGTAACTGAAATAGAAAGGAAATGCATAAGGAGTTATATTTATTCCATAAAAATTCATAAATCAGAACAATAAGCTACAAATATGGACCAGACACACTAACAACCATACTCAATCAGGTTTGGTAACCTCATTATATTCATTGGATCCATTATAGACTATCATAGTTGTGCAGACCGAAGTCATACATCATAGCTGGATTTACACCCATTAGTTCTCAAGAGAAATTTTACAATTCCAACCCCTTATTACATCCCTTTTCCTATAGATGCCTATGCCCAACTTATGGATCTCTCACAATATTCATGCATGGCTTCGCTTTCTTCTGCTTCTCTCTTCCCTCTCTCCCCCCTTTTCCTTTGGCGAGTGCTTGTCATTTATAGCCCTTCTTAACTATCATCAAGCCTTCACCAGGAGTTTTAGATCCATGTTGCCAAGTGTCCAAGGTGGTCCTTCATGGGAGCATGCTTCTTTAAGCCCTGAGCTCTCCACTCCTTGCAATGATGGTCTTCTGGAAACTTCCATTGTAGGGTATATTCCTTCTTAAGCCAACCTGTCGTCAAGTTGACACCTTATCCATTCTACATGTGCAGTCGAGTCACCCATTTCTCGTGTTCTGCTTGATGTTTCAAATATGGATAAGTCTTGAAACCTTTGTTTCATCTTGCACACATGCCACTTGCTCTGTTAAACCCTCCTAGAGCCATGTCCTATGCACGCTTTCTTCTTGTGCACCCTTCCTTAACTAGGACTTGCACGCACCCACATGCCTTCTTACACTTAGAAAATATTTTAGGGTCACAACATTACCCCACAGTATGCATATTCTTTATGCCGCAAGGGAACATGACTTCTCAATGAGTAAAGAATGAGATACCTTCAAAGAATTTTGGTAAAGGGAATTGAAGAAATTTGGGGAAGAAAGAAATAATGGGGGAAACTATCATCTATCGCTGTAGAGAGAAGATGGAAATTCTTCCTTGATAGGTCTACTTCTAGCTTATTCCAAGGTATCCGACCTCACTTTGTGCTCTTTTAAAAAATGTCACCAACTAGGGCGCTCACCTCATCAAAAGCTAGCTCCCCTCTCCTTGGGTATTCATCGTTTCCATAATCTCATCTAATTCTTTGCCTATAGTCTTCTAGCGCGTCCATCCGACGAAGTGATTTACAGGATAAAAATCCTCAATTCAGTTCTATGATTGAGCCCCGCAAGGTCTCAATAGCCTCTAATTCCTTTCTCGAATTTAGCAAAAATTCTTATCACACTTTCAGCCCTATAGTCCCCCTTGTTCTTCTCCTAGAAACTCCTTGAGCTCCACTTTATAAGTGAGCGCAACTAAGATGCTCGCCACTCTATCTCTATTAGTACACAGTTGTCATAAACAGCCTCTGCAACCAACATGGGTAATAACCTTTCACATCTGGCAAGGACTCTTCTTGTACTGAGTAAATAATTCCCACAACCTTCATCTTTATCCTCCTTTTCCTCTAGCGCATTGATGGCTCCTCCACAGACTCTAATGCCAGTGGTCACCTTTCCATTGGTGAGGACATGAGGTCAGAGTCCTCTAGACATTGCTAGGGTGGATCCATACTTCTACACAGTTGGTGTTAGATCTAGATGCTTTAAAAAAATTACATCTTGTGAACATATTTGCTTTCTTGGAAAGCTTACACGTACCCTTACCTTTCTCTTCCTTTCAACTCACACCTTAGATGAGTGTTGATTATTTCCTCATGTTTTAATTCCTTGGTCCTTTCCAGGAGCTCTCCTTCCTTCTTCTCCAGCTCTGCCTCTACAAAGTTTACCCTGTAGATCCTCCCAAATAACCTGACTTCTAGTTCAACTGAGACTTTGTTCAGTCACATTGCAGACTTGTTCGTCAGATAGCTGTTGAGTCTTCACTAAGGGGTTGGTTCCTTTAGACTCCGACACTAGCATCAATGCCCCTTGGCTCACTTTGAATTTTGGGCTTGTCGAGGTCGGACTCAAATGCCCATGAAATCATTTTCCTTTTCCGCAGGTAGGCACCTTCCGCATCAAACGATGTCATGGTCAGGAGTTTTTCTATTGGAAAAGTGCTTTGGAATTGTACACGTGTAACACCTTCATTTGGATCATCAACGTAGTCTATTTTTGGTCTTTGGGATCTTTGTGTGCCTTTCTCCTATGTGTGTGCCATTAGGAATACATAGCCATCAAATTAGGAGCCTCCTATTACACTATCATGATCTTTTCCCACACTTTCTTCTTTATCTTCGTTCATTACTAATTCAACGCTGTGCTCCAACTTTTGTTCTACTAAGGCTTCAATGATTTTCACCACTTCTTTTACTACTACCTCATTTATGTACTCTTATGTGAGGCTTGGAGTCTAATTTTTTATACTAACTTCTTCACTTTCTCCCTTATCTTAGGTGCACCTTCCTCCTCCTGGTTTCCCTTCCATCTGCACAAAGAGATAGTCATTTTTATCTTCCTCGTCTTCTTTCTTCGAATAATGCACCTCAAACACTAGTGGTTCCTAGGTTCCTTCAAGTTCATATTCTTCATCATCATCCCTCTTACCTATGTAGCCCTCTAAGATCTCCGTGTCCTCCGAATCAACCTCCTCCATCACCTTTTGTTTCTTCCTAACTGGGGATTCTAGTATAGAAGATTCAGATTCTTTCTTCTTCCTCCTTTGGTGATCTCTCCTTTGTGATAGGATTTTCTTGTTCTAGTGCCTCCTCTCTAACTGGGGACCTCTTCCTACATGTGTAAGTACTAGTTCTAGCACTTGTCCCTAGGGTGCCCACTTGTGGTGTACTTTGGACACTTGGTGCCTTCTTCCCTTGCACCTCTTCTTTTCCTTTCTTTTTTGGTGTGGGATTCTTTCTCCCCATGGGATCTTTAGGAATGGAGACATCACATTCTAGGTATGCGCCCTTCTCAAACTTTTGTCTTATGCGTAGATATACCCTTGCCGCAGTCTCTCCTACTATTGGAAAATGTAGGGGCTTTTTCATTTGAACTTCGTGGGAGACATACCTCTCCACGTACGCATGCTTCTTGGGGTAAACAAGCTTTCTATGTAGCTCCCTGTGGTCTTGATCTACCTCACTAAGGTCAAACCTTAGTCTGTTGGCATCTTTAAACATGATTTACCCCTGCTTGGAAATATTGAGATGGTGAAAGAGAAGGGGAGTTTGCACCAGGGGCCCATGTTTTGATCTTTCAACTTAAATCTGCCAATGTAGAAATGTTGGTACACCACAAATTTAGCTTCTCTGTCAATGAGCATTGGCAGTTGCTCTGGGATCCTCCACTCCACCCCAAATGCATCCCTTAAGTGCTTATACCATTTTTCCAGGCATGCCTTATGAGCAGCCATCATGCTATCGCAAGTGTACTTTTTGAATCTTTTCCCGGGCAAGGGGTCTTCCTCTGGATATTCCCAAACAAACTTATATGCCGCATCTGGCACTCCGATATCTGAAAACACAATTGTCAAGAGGACATTGCCAAAGAGTATCTTGTCTCCTTCCTGCGCGTTGCTGATAATTTCATCTGCGATGAAGGCAGACAAGTTGTAGATGGTGCCTTCTGATATTTTCCTGCACACATTTAACCATGCCTTATTTACTTGTGTCCACCTTTCTTGGTCATTTAGATTTTTGTCACCAGGCTCGCGGCCATTCTCATGACAGGGTCTTGGATTTCCATGATATCAAAGTACCATGACCCCTTCTTATAATCATATGTGGCGATGGTTGCTTTGATGGCTTCCTTGTCACTCATGTCATCATCTATACTTTCTCCTTCACAGATGAGGCCTGTGAATTTTGAAATCAGCTAAGGAGTTATGCACATCTTGTGCCTTGCAAAGTAAAAGTGGTCCTCATGCATGCATGACATTAACCATTGATAGAGGCACTCAAGTTTTCCAAAATAAGGCAACCCATAGAGTTGCAATAATCCCACATTCTCCAATTTTACTTTTACCTCATCGTCACTATAGATAGGTAAACCCTCTGGTGTCCTCTTGTTTGTCGGGCACTCCCAACTCCAGCACCAATTCCTTTTCTATCATGTTCATGTAGTGGTTGTAATCGCTCACCGTCATGTTTCTTAAGTGGGACTCACATTCTTTTCTAAGAAATACCCCCTCTGGGTACTGCATCTCTACGTACCATTATTCATTCAGGCTTATGGGGGTTTTCTGGTTGTTTTTGCCCTTGCCCTTGCCCTTCAGCTTCTTAGGTGATATAGTTGGTTTCTTAGGTGCCATGGTTTAGGTTATCTTAGCACTTAAACTTCTCTTACTTGCTCTACTTTTCTACCTTCTCCAAGCTCAGACCTCAATCTTGTGAAGAAACCCTTTTCATCATGTGCCCTAGCTATCAAACCCTAACTGGAATAACCTTTTTCACCTGATGGTGAATCTCCACAAAAAAAAAATCTCTACACCCGTGAACTTCTTTCCTTTTGGTTTGCAAATCGAATCTAGTCACTCATGTCTTAATTCCTCAAACTTTTCTTCACACAGATCAACTCTGGAAACCCTAGTCTGCAAAGAGCTTTCTTTCTTCGTATTCACAATGTCCATAATGAAGTGCCCAACCCTATATTTATAACTTTTCATTCTTTTTAGCATTAAATTATACTTCACCTACCACTGTACTTCAACACTTATTGCAGATTTTTCCACTAATATGCACTCTAGTGCCCCTACTCACGCATGTCCAACCTTGTGATGGAAAATCCTACAACCTTCTGACATGCAAACAATCTATCTGAGAGAAGACTCTTACACATGTTACCAGCGCCAAAGGTACTTACTCCTTTTCCCTATTTTTTTCCCTTGCCTACCTCATGTTCCTGAACTCTTCCTTTTTTTTTTACATGGTTTCTTAAGGATTTCTTGACACCAACCATCCTACATTCACCCTATCTTTACGCGCTTATTTTCACAGGGCCTTATATGCACTTCCTTCTTTAACAGGACCATTCAATCTGGGCTTTCCAACGCAATCCTTCCTGGTACTTTGCATCTTGAACTTTCTTTCACATTATTCCACCCCACACTAAGATGATGCTTCTCTACAAAATTTTACGCCTATGAAATTCTTTCCTTCTGGTTTGTAAACCGAATCTAGTCACTCATGTCCTTAATTCCTCAAACTTTTCTTCACACAGATCAAATCTGGAAACCCTTGTCTACAAGAGCTTTCTTTTTTCGTATTCACAATGTCCATAATGAAATGCCCAACCTTATAGTTTATAACTTTTCATTCTTTTTAAGGATTAAATACTACTTCACCTACCAATGTACTTCAACACTTATTGTAAGATTTTTCTGTTAAAATGCATTCTAAAGTGCCCCTACTCATGTGTCCAACCTTGTGAGGAAAATCCTACAACCTTATGGCATGCAAAAAATCTATCTGAGAGAAGACTCTTACACATTCTTCCTCCATTTTACATGGAACCAATAATATAGTCTTATCCTGACATCCAACCATCCTCATTCACCCTATATGCCTTTTTTTCACAGGGCCATGGTATGCAACTTCCTTGTACAGGACCATTCAATCTGGGCCTTATCTAACGTAATCCTTCCAAGTACTTTACACCTTGCACTTTCTTTCACATCATTCCACCCCACACTAAGATGATGCTTCTCTACAAAATTTTACGCCTATGAAATTCTTTCCTTTTGGTTTGTAAATCGAATCTAGTCACTCATGTCTTAATTCCTCAAACTTTTCTTCACACAGATCAAATCTGGAAACCCTAGTCTGCAAGAGCTTTCTTTTTTCGTATTCACAATGTCCATAATGAAATGCCCAACCTTATATTTATAACTTTTCATTCTTTTTAGCATTAAATTCTACTTCACCTACCACTGTACTTCAACACTTATTACAGATTTTTCTGTTAATATGCATTCTAGTGCCCCTACTCATGTGTCCAACCTTGTGAGGAAAATCCTACAACCTTATGGCATGCAAACAATCTATCTGAGAGAAGACTCTTACACATTCTTCCTCCATTGTACATGGAACCAAGATATAGTCTTATCCTGACACCAACCATCCTCATTCACCCTATTTTGTTTTTTTCACAGGGCCATCCATGCACTTCCTTTTACAGGACCATTCAATCTGGGCTTTCTAACGCAATCCTTCCAGGTACTTTGTACCTTGCACTTTCTTTCACATCATTCCACCCCACACAAAAATGATGCACTATCCTCTATGCATCCACAACCTTTAAAATCAATGAGGTTACTGGTGCCCAAGGCGTAACACAAAATAACAACGAGAAAGGGAAACACAAGAAAATAAAAATGCATTAAAGGAAGTCCTAACCTATCTGGCAATACTACCTTGTTACAAACACCAAGAAGAATTATTTATAGTAGGGCTTCAACATACTCCCATTGAAGTGTCTTGGCAATCTCATCCCATCTAGCACTTGTAACTGGCACATGCCTAAATCAAGGATGTACGAGATGATGTAGGGACCCAACCAATGGAATTTTAACTTCCCAGGATGGCATAGAAACTTGGAATCATGTAGTATCACCATTTTTCTAACCTCAAACTTTTTGTTCTTAATGTGACAATCATGCCATGCCTTTTGTTTTGATTTTTCAGTCTTTCAGCTTCACTTGGTGAGTGATCATTTTTTGTCCAATTGCATTAACTTGTTAATTCTTTCTTCCAGTGCTTGTTCATCAGCCAATCCTCCTACGCACACTATATGCAGGGAGGGTAATATGGATTCAACTGGTAGGACAGCCTCCATTCCAAATGCTAATTGAAATGGTGTGGCCTTATTTAACCTCTTGTAGGTTGTCCTATATGCCCAAAGAACGACTGATACCTTATCATCCCAATCTTGTCTACCAACGTCACAATTTTTTGTTAGGGTATGACTTAATATTTTGTTAAATGCCTCCATAGTTCCATTTGCTTATGGATGGTAAGGGGTAGTCTTGTGATGAGCCACCATGAATTCCGCTAACAAAATCCTTATTGTCTCATTTAAGAAATTTGTACCCCTGTCTCTAGTCAAACTCAAAGGGCACCCATACCTTGTAATAATGTTTTCCCACATAAACCTTGCTACAGTAGCTACTGTATAATCCTTGGTAGGTGTTGCTTCTGCCCACCTTGTCAAGTAATCTGTGTAAGTGATTATATAACATGACCCAATCCTACATGTGGCTGGTGCAATAGGGCCTACAAAGTCTATAGCCCACTTTTCAAATGGCTCGGCGCTGGGAATAGGGCATAGAGGCATTTCATCTCTTAACCTTGGTTTTCCAATGTGTCAAAAATGGTCACATACCTTGTAATATTCCTTACAATCTTGATATAGGGTCTCCCACCATAATCCAACCATCAATATCTTGTGTGTAGTGGCATCACATGTACAGTGTCCACTTGCACTACCTCCGTGTGCCTATTCTATTATGGCTATATGTTCATGTTCTAGCACACACTGACAAAAAATCTCATCACGTCCTAATTTGTATAAATCCCCACTAATCAACATGTAGGGTGTGGAGTGTATAACTAACTTATTTTTATCCAATGCCTTCATTCCTTCCGGCGCTACACCTGTCTTGATAAATACTACAATATCTTATAAGTCTGAGGGCATGTGCCACAATCTAAATAGTTGTGCATCTGGCATGGTATCCTCAATGCTTTGTGCGTCCTCCCCTGAATTGATTCTAGACAAATGATCAGGTCTGAAATTACTTTTTCTTGGTTTGACAACCACCGTGAACTTGAATTCTTGGAACAACAGTACCCACCAACATATGCACCCTTGTAGAATGGGCTTGTTCACTAAATATTTCAATTCCATATGGTCAGTGTAAAATATAAAAGGGGTTTCCAACAGATACTATCTGAACTTGTGAAGCATGTAGATCATTGACAATGCCTCACGCTCAGTTGTAGTATAATTTTTCTCCACTAGTGTCAACTTCCTACTTGCAAAGCATAAAGGATGATCAACAATCCCTTCACCAGGTTGTGCAAGTACTGCTCCAATGGTAGTTCCTGAGGCATCAACATGAACATGGAAGGGCTTATCCCAAGAGGGGAATCGTAGTATGGTGTGGTGATAAGCCTATCCTTTAAAGTGTCAAATGCCTTTTGTTGTACCTCTCCCCAAAGGAAGGAACTCTTGTGTCTAAATAACTCTTCTAAAGGCATATCGATCTTGGTGTATCCCTTGATGAACTTCCTGTATTAACCCATGTGTCCAAGGAATCTACGCACTGCACTTTAACTAGTAGGCTCCCCCAATCCCACAATTACTACAACTTTGGAGTGATCTACTAGTAAGCCCTCCTTACATATGATGTGCCCCAATAATGTTCCAAATGGGGTAGCAAAGACACATTTCTTAATGTTGAGGGATATCCTCAACTGCCGACACCTTTCAAACATTAACCTTAAGTTATCACAATGGTCCTTCACTAACCCATATACTGTCCAATCATGTAGGTAAACTTGAAGAATTTTTTGGATGATGTCTTGGAAAGCTTGCACCACAATGCACGAGAACACAATAGACGCATTCTTCAACCCAAAAGGCATGACCATATAGGTGAAAATTCCCCACTCAATGGTGAAAGTCATCTTTCTCTGGTCCTCCTTTACGCAATCCTTACCTGGTGATAGCCCGAGAATCCATCTGTGAAAGAGTAGACCTCGTGTCCTGCCACTCCTAATATTTCTTCAGTAAATGGGGTTGGAAAAGGATCAATTACACATACTGCATTCAGGTCCCTATAATCAACATAGATCCTTATCCTCCCATCCTTCTTGATACTAATTACCATTGGACTTATCCATTCTGACTCTTCCACAACCTCAATGATACTTGATGTTATCATTTTGTCTATCTCCTCCTTGACCTTTACACATAAATTGGGATTCATCCGGTATGGCCTCTTCCTGATTGGGTGCGCACATTCCTTCAGCTTTATCCTCATCTCCCCCAAGGAATGGTGGATTCCTTTAAGCTCATGATACCCGCATGTGGGAAAAAATCTTGGAATTCGTGTAATAGATCAATGATTTTAGAGACTTCTTTCTCCAACCAATAGTCTCCAATGATAACCTCCTTGGGTTTTGCTTCTGAGTAGATGTTAACCTTTTTCATCTTTAAAGGTTCATGGTAGGTGCACACCCATTCATCATCACTATCTATGACCTCATGCATCCCTACAGAATGGTTAACATCCAAGATTTTTGCTTCTTCCCCATCAATAACATACACCATCTTCCCTTTTTATTTTTCTATACACACGTGCTCAAGCTACATCTCTTCTGTTTCTTCTTCCTCAAAGCACACCTCTAGGCAGGTTCACCTAGCAATTCTTGTATTCTATCTTCTACCATAGCACTATCCCTTGTTGTAAGGTGCTTGACAACCTGCAACAATTTATGTACTGATGGCTTTGTACTCCGATACTCGAATGTTTGAATGAGATCAGCCACCAATTCTTACCAATTACTAGTTTGACGATGCATCTCTAAGTGGATATACCATGCACGCGCACAACCTTGTAGGGTGGAGTACAACTTGTGAACCCATAATGAAGGTGGTAATGCTTCTGTGCTTCCCATCTAGGATGTCTCACATGCTTGGATATGGAAGGAAGTGGTCTCTTTACCATGGTATTATTTTATAGCCGTGGGTGCATTTCTCTTGTAAAACCTTATGGAGAAGGAAATTCTCACCTCGCACCATTCCAAGAGGTTCTCTCAATGTGTCTCCCACCAGCGCACAACAGTTCTGAGTAGGATGTAGTTAAACATTTCCTCATTTCCTTTTCACTTCTCCAATGGGCCTCCATTTCTCACAAGAAATCTTCCAGATTAGCCCCTCCTGAGTAACTTGGTATTTTTCTTCCTCCCAAGCATCGGACTGTACGTGCCTTTGTCACCTTGGTTACCGATCCTCTTAAATGTCATCCGATTAACTCATAGGTCCTATTTTCCCAATTGTCATACGCCATGCTTGTGGTATCACTCACAGACTGGGCATCCTCAAATTGGATAACTCCTTCTGTAGGGTGAATTATCTCAAGATCTCTGATTGAGCACATGTATATTCTATCAAGGACTTCTTCTCCCAATGGCTCTGTGTAGGGCGCCGACTTCCCATCTGTCAAAGGGATGATTACCCATTCTTCCTTGTTTTCAAAACTGATATATCCTTTGTTAAACCTTATGTCAGCATTATTCTTGTAACACCATGGGTGCCCAAGAAATGTTGGAAAATTGTCTGCCTCGGCGAGTGCCAAGACTTCAAAGTCTCTAGTAAACTTGCCCCCCTAAATGGTTATCACTGTATCCTTTAATACTCCAATGGCCATTGTCGTAGTTTGTTTTTCCAGATATAACACATTTGAAGATGGCTATAATGCGGGTCTTCCCATCTGATGCCAAGAATCTAAGGTAAGAACATTCACTTTTTCTCCTATTTCGATGAGGATATTGCTCAAGAGCCATCCATCAACAACTGAATTTAGAGTAATCTATTTATCATATTCAAGGCTGTGTGGAGAAATGTTTACATGTAAAACCTATCTCTTGTGCTCTACTCTGGCGCATGGTACTTTCTCCCTTAGCCATTCTCCCAGTAAGGGAATAATATTCTCTTTCCTTAACATTTTACATACTTCTTTGACCTCATCTAGGTCACTTCTTGGAACCTCATTATCCTTCTGTTGCCCCACCTGTCTCGATTTGTACTTAAGACACTGTATCTCCCCTTGTAAACTCTAAATTACATCCATAGTCTCCTGGTATACTGCTTTCTGATGGGTATGATCCAGGTACTTTCCATGTGGTACCTCCTCTCTGGAAACTAATTTCCTTGGTCTGGGCATCTCCTTAGCACGTGCGACCTCTGCACGTGTTGTCACCAATACAGGTTCTAGCTCTAACTCACACACCACTCTTGGCATCCATTGTGAATCAGCCCTTTTTACGCTCACCATAGCAACACCCTTATCCTTCTGGTGTTGCTGGTTCATATGCTCATAGAGTTCCAGACACTCTTCATACTTGTGCTTCTTCCCACACCATGAGCATTGTAATAGATCAGGACACTCTCTTTTATAATGTTCTGTGGATCCACAATTATAACATGTTCCCCGAGGGAACTCACTCCTTCCTCCTCCACAGTTACCAAAACCATGGAATCCCCTTTGAAAAATTCTTCCATGCTTTCCTCCTTCTGCGTGCTCCTCATAACAATGGCCATCACTCTTAGAACTAATGGCAAGGCTGGTGTGGCACACACCATGATCAATGGCCTTATGGATCTGGTCAATAAGCCTACAATCCTTAGTATCATGGGTTGTAGAGGTACAGATATTACAGTAGCAAGATACATTCTTCTAAATTATGCACTACAATAAGGGACATCTACTCACATCATGGTCCCCATGAAAAATCTCACAATCTACTGCTATGGCATGTACTATCTTTCAGGGGAAACTATCCTTAGCATGCCCCTCTACTTCACAATTTGTACACCACATTCCACTATGGGTATCATAATATGAGTTCGTAGATGAATTTTCTAGCTACTTATCCATAACATTGATTTGAGCATCCAAAAATGGGCTAACACCAGTATCAATGCTTCCAATAGCTTCGGTGCACACAGTAGCTTCTAGCACCTCGTGCGGGTCTGTGAAAGTCTTATGAGATAATGCTCTTCTAAATGGTGTTATCAACCCTCCAACAAACCATTGAGCATGTTGTGAAGGGTGAATGTCATATGATAATTTTGACAGGAGAGCCTTAAACCACATGTCATACTCCTGCACACTCTCTGCCATTCCTTGTTGAATCTCCTTAAGGGAACTGATGCTCTTCTATTTGAACTCAGGGATGTGGAATTCTATTAGGAAAACATTTTTCAACACGGTGTAATCTACCATCATCTGATGGGGGTCATACTTCCTATACCAGCTATGCACACAACCTTATAATGTCATTACAAATTGACTGGCCTTCCATTTTGGGGTTGTGATCCCCTTCGCGTGCCATAGCAAATCACACTTGTGAACATGTTCCGTAACATCCTCTATACCCTGGTAATCTGGCAAGTGTAAATACATTTCAAAGATTACTTGAGGAGGTAGATGAGGTCCTTGTCCTCCTAGTTCAGATCCTTGGTTTCCTTTGGTGTTTTCTTCACCAGATCCACCAGGTCCTGTGCCTCCCGATCCACCAGTTCTATCTCCAGACCCTCTTACGGCCAATAATGGGCCTGAAACGGTTGTGCCTAACATCCCCAATGCCTCACTGAACTTTGTGTCAATGGTCTGCGAGATAGTTCCAATGCTAGATGTATGCCCAGTGCCACTCCTCGACACGTTACCCAAGCCTTGCATATTTACACCTTGTCTGAAAAATCCTCCAAACACTAAAATAGAGTGTGTAGTCATATAAGTTCCAAACAAAAAATTATACCTCCTGGATGCCAATTGGTTACTCCCACCGATACCAACTGTGTTATCAACACTCCTCTGATTTAGAAAACTAAGTGCCAAGGTTTGGTCACAAAGTGGGTTCAAATGCATTCCAATGACTCTTCTTTCTCCATGCGACAAACTTTCATCAGAAGCTGAAGGGGTATCTCTCCTGCACTTTCCAAGATGGGGTAACATAGATTACTCAGGTTCCACATCTTCTACATGAACCTCAACTCCTTCCCGCAACGTCTTCCTCCATATATCCATCACACTTACAACCTCACATTATCTAGAAATCTTCCTTTCATGCACTTTGTTATACTTGAGTCGTCTCTCCTACCTTTCTTTCTCAATTGCAATATCTACCATCTTCCTCCACCCTAGCTTCCTTTCCCAGTGCTCAGAGAAGTTTATTTGACCATCAGAAGTGTCTCTAAACTCAAGGTAACGATCCAGATCTTCATATCCAAAGGAATAGAATGAAAAAATGATCCCTTAGGCTCCCTCAGAAACTCAAACTCAACGAATTTTAGACAACAATATGTAGAAATAACATATTCTAGAATGTATCTAGTCATCACTCCTTTCCACCAGTGATCCACAACATGAGTCCACATCAGATCTGCATCTTGCAACCTTTGGTACTCTTCTTGGGTCCACACACATGATTTATAACACCATATTGATCTGGACGCATATGCTAAGAGCCATTCATATAGCTCTAATGGAAAGCAACAGAAGAAATTTTCATACAACTTATGGTAGAGGTTCTCTTCTACCCATTTACGTGCACCAAACTCAATCCCATTGTTGAATCTTTGAGAAATTATTCCTCCGTGCTCTTGAACCATGATTCAATAATTTCCAGAGTTAGGTGTTCTATCATCACTCATTACACAAATCATGATGTATGTTATTTCCCACTACAAATTTGAAAAGATGTCCCAAAAACGAAACCAAGATGTAGTCATTTTTACACCCACCAAAGGACAATGGAATCCCATACACGTCGACCTATCACCCAACGGGCGTTGGGCACTCACCCGAGGCACATGCGGGTGACAAGTATCTATTTTATGCGAGTTAAATGAGAAACATCATCTATGATAGGAGCTTTAAAAAGAGTGAGCGGGGACAAGACATGCATTTATCATAGAACTCAGAATAGCTTCTAGACAAATGTAGTCATCCCAAACCGAATGGTACTCAACAAATTATAGATAGGAACCAAAATAGAAATAAAATGCATAAGGATTTATATTCATTCCATAAACATTCATGAACCATAACTGTAAGCTAAACATGGATCAACACCATTAATAACCATATTCATCAAGTTTGGTAACCTCATTATATTCATTGGATTCATTACAAGCTACCACATTTGTGTAGACCGAAGTCATACATCATAGTTGGATTTATACCCATTAGTTCTCAAGAGGAAATTTACAATCCCAACCCCTTATTACATCCTTTTCCTATAGATCCCTACCCAACTTATGGAGCTCTCACAGTACTCCTGCATGGCTTCACCTTCTTCTACTTCTCTCTTCCCTCTCACCCCCTTTTCCTCTGACTGGTGTTTGTATTTATAGCCCTTCTCAATATCGTCAATACTTTACGAGATTTGTAGATCCATTGTCAAGTATCCAAGGTGGTCCTTCATGGGATCATACTTCTTCAAGACTGAGCTCTCCACTCTTTATAATGATGGTCTTCTAGAAACTTCCATCGCAAGGTATATTCCTTCTTAGGCCAACTTGTCGCAAGGCTAGCACCTTATCCATTCCACATATGCAGTCAGGTCATGATTTTCTCATGTTCTACCTGATGTGTCAAATATGGTTAAATTTTGAAACCTTTGTTCTGTCTTGTGCACATGCCACTTGCTCTATTAAACCCTCCTAGAACCCTCTCCTACATGCTTTCTCCTTGAGCACCCTTTCTTAACTAGGCCTTGTGTACCCACGTGCCTTCTTGTACTTGGCCAATAATTTAGGGGCCCAACAAGGACGACCACCAAGAAAACAAGATTCCCAAAAGATGAAAGAGGCCCAAAATGGACAAGTAAGATAGGGGGCACCTAAAGGGGATGAGATTGTCTAGGCACTAACATTTTGGCTATATGCTAGTGTCCAGAGCCAAGAAAGATATAGTAGTGAAATTCATACTAGGCAGTGAGGTGCGTAATACCATAAATAAATCAAGAAAGAAAAGAGGCCAAAGAAAAATGGAAATTACCATTTTTCTCACTTAGGAATCATATGAATAGTGGTATGTGATTAGGACATAGAAATATACCCAAGTGTCTAATTTAGTGTCTACATAGGGACCGTACCCTAGTACAAACAGGGGTGTAAAAATGTAGATTAAACATTAATCCCAAAAGAGGAAAACAAGAGCAAACAACCAAAATATAAGAGCTTTAATAAAAAATGATAAAAAGACACAAAAAGGAGGGAAATACACAACCAACAGGAACAAACTAATTGAGAATTAATGAAAAATTATTCTTTATGTTTTCAATCCCATCATGGAGGTTATTTAAGTAGACCATACTGGGCTCTACGATCTTAATATTTCCCATAGATTTTCCTTTTCCTCTCTTGTCCTCATTGTTAGATTGAAAATCCTTGGTGGCATAAATTTGGTTCATTTGTAAGGAGAGTAAATCCAAGATAGCTTTACACATGGAAACAATATCATTATTTATGCCTGATGTTAACATGTTCTTTCTCCAAAGTATGGAGTCTATTAGAGATAACCTAACAATTTTTCTCATTCATATTACCTCCTTCCAAAACCGATTTTCATCCTTTGACCATTTCTCTAAGGCCCCTAAGGTCCTTTCTCAACCAGGATAACATGTCCAGTTTCACATCCAAATTAGCTCTAATGGAGGGATCCTTTCCCTTAGTCGGCCTATTTACTAATTTTTCAATAGAGAGAATGATGAGAGAAGCTAATCCCCCCTATCCCAATTGGGAGTGAGGGGAGGGAGATCCTATCACGGATTTCTTATTCTTTAAGGAGTGACTATGTAGAGATCTTTGGGAGGTAATATCTTCATTAGGGCGCTTCTTGGGATTTAAATCCACAAAAATATTATGAGAAGGGAGAGGGATAGGCCCAAAAACATGGAACAAATTGGAAGAGGGGGGTTTAGGGTTGGAAACAATAATGGTTTCAGAGCATGATAATAAAATCTTAATGAATGGGGACCATTTTCTTACCCCATTAGACAACTTTAATGGAATGCTCTAAAAAGAAGAATTTAAAATGGAAGACTAACTAGAGCATGTATTCTAAAATGGTTAAGCAAAACCAAATGATAATAATGCATTACCTAGTAATTCCCTTTGAGATAGATAAATTTCATGATGAGAAAACCCACTTCCCCATAATTCTAAGGTAGAGAGCTACACAGAAAACCTCCATTAGCATGAACTAAGGCTTCATTTCCCTCCAAAAATTTCTTCTCTTCCTTCTCTATGTCAATTTTATACTTGTATAATTTAAGCCCCTCCATGCTGAGGCCGGTGACTTTGGATATCAATTCTTTAGTTATTTTAGAAGGGAGACCCATGAATTTTACAACATGGTTATTCTAATTTTTGGAAAATTTGGTGGAAAGGTGTGTGCCATTTCCTCTAGCACATTCCAAAAACTTATTGAACCCTCCAAACTTGATGATCTCCCAAAGACCAGTATCTTGTTTCCATGCTTCATTGATGATGGTCTCAATATGAAAAATATTTGCACTCATCCTCGACTCCTTGTTCTTTCCCAAATAAATGAAGTTAATGATCATCCGTTTCGGGTGAAAAATACTAATAGAGTCAATTCTCACTTCTTCAACCTAGTGAGAAAAGTCAATATAATGAAAGCAACTACATGAAAAAAAACCTAGATATTTCATTCCACACATTATAATTTGATTATAATTCATGGGAAGATACCCCCTATACAACCCATCATGAGTAAGATTAATGAGGCAATCATAAAAGGTTAATAACATCATTTTGAATAGTTGTGCATAAAATCATGGGAACATCATCTTTATCAAGCCAACATACTTGAGAAGAGGCGTTAACTCCAAAATTTTCAAAGTTATTGAAAGTTTTGTTTTCTTCCCTAAAATTATGTTGAATTATGATTTAGAGAATTCATAAAGTAGAAAATTATCCTCTTCAATGAAGTTCCTCACTATCCATATTGAAGGGTTCTTTCAAAGGAGATAGATGATAATATTCATAGAATATCCTACAAAAAATAGGTTTATCACCCTTTAGCCTTGTCTAATTGAATAGCCAAAAGGGAAGAAATATCTTCTACATAATGGTTAGACTGAGTCCTCATAGGACCCACATAGGCCACAATCACCCTTCTCGTGATATCATGAATAATACCACCACTTCCAACTTCCTTGGATTTCCTTTAGAAGCACCATTAAAATTCAAATTTTCCCAACCTTGGGAAGGGATTTCCACTGAATCTAATATATTTCATTGATATACCCCCCTATGAAAGAGGGCCCTCTATAGGGGGAAGCTATCTAAAAAATATTCCATTCTTCCACAATATTGGTTTTAACATGGTTAAGATCTTACTTCTTAAAGAGTTTGAATTTTACAAGATTCTCCCTAATACCCCCAAAAAATATTTTGAAGAGATGAGGAGGAGAGTAACTATCTTCAAAAACTCTCTTGTTGTGATCTTTCCATATCTACAAAATAATGTGAGGAAAAGAGAGAGTCCAAAGCTTCCTAAGGACATAATGTTTGAAGGGGGAGGACCAATGAAACCAAGCAAGATCAAGAGATTCTATACAAACCCACTTGACTCCAAGGAAATAAAATAAAAATCCCCAAAGGGAAATTACAAAAGGGCAGTGAAAAAAACGTGATTCAGAGTTTCCTCACTATTTTTAGAAAGAATACATCTATTGGGGAAATTTTGACCTCTCTTGACAAGATTATCCACAATTAATTTTTTTTTCTGAATGACCGGCCAAAGAAAGTAATTTATTTTAGGAGTAAGTTATTTTATTCATATCTTATTCTAGGGGAAGTTAATATCCATAGAGGGGGAGAAAAGCATATAACCCGACCTAACACTGAAATATGTATCAAAGGAATCCTCCCAAATCAGTTCATATGGTTTATCCAAGGATCTCAACTAAATATTATGAAGAAGATCTTGAAGTAGTTTAATGTTAGTATCTTCCTCTAGAGACGCCTCTTCCCAAGATATTTTGGTCCATTTTTTTACTCTAGTGTCATGAGTGATGTAACTATTGACTTTTTCCCCATAGTTTTTGTTGAGAGGGTCCCTAAGAGTAGTTTAAATGTCCACGTATTTGAGAAGGATATTAGATGCCCACTTATCATTCCAAAAGGAAATATGATTCAAATTCCCCAACTTCCATTTTCTTCTTTTGAAGATGAAAGTCCTACATTTAATAAGGGAATTCCAAAAAGTAAAACCATATTACAGTACCTCACTTAAAATAAAGTTGAGATGATCACTAGTATTTAAATATTTATCTTTAAGAATTTTTGTCCAAGGTTGGGTGTCCTTAAAAAGTCTCCATCCCATTTTAGTAATCAGAGCTTTATAGATTAGCTTAATATTTTTAATACCCAAACCACTAAGGGATTTAGGGAGACGAACCTTGTCCTAGTCCATAAGCATATTCTCTTGTCCTCATCCACTCCATTCCAAAGGAAGTACTTTTGAATTTAATCAATCTTCTCTAGAAAAAGGGAAGGAATTCTAAACAAATACATAAGATATATTAGTATATTTTGAAGATCACATTTAATAAGCAAGCATTATAAACAAGTAAAAATAAATAACAAAGAAAATAATTAAACAAATACTAGATATACCTTCGTTGTAGACCTCTTGTAAACCTTAAGAAAAGATGGTAGAAGATCAAAGCTTGTTTGATCTTGTTATAGTTTAGATTTTGGATGCTTTGTATATTAGTCTCCAAATGTAGTTTTAGATGCTATGAGCAGCTTTTCACAAGGAAGCATATGTCAAATTGGTAGCAGTTGGATGCAATTTTCTCAAAGCTCCAAGGATGAATTTGTAAATAGATTGGAAATATTTTATAGATGAGGGTGAGGCCATGAGAATTGGATCTTGAGTTGGATTGGAACCACAGGTAATAACTATGATTACCTGAAATAGTAAGATGATCATGTCCGTGCAGTTGTAGCTTTCAAGGGGAAATAAACATTTGGAATGGAAGAAGTTACATCCAAAAATTGAATTATGTGTACAATCCAATTGCCCCCACGCTTGGAATCTAGAACTGGAGTCCGAGTGGGATAGGGAAGTGTAGATCAAGTGTAGTTGGCTAGAATAGGTGGAATTAAACAACTAAATTTAATTATGAGGAGATAATTAACCATTTAAATAAATACATATTTAATTATATTAGCTAGAAGGTGTTAGGAATTAATTTAATTAATTCCAAGAGCATGATATAATTAAATTAATTAATTCTTAAGGGTGGGAATATAGCTTAGGTGATATAATTAATTTTAATTAATTCTAAAAGGGAGTACTTGAATGATAAAATTAATTTAATTAATTATGAAGGGTTATATTATGGTAGGATATAATTAATTTAATTAATTCTAATTAGATAAAAGCGGACTAGAAATATGTATGTATTTTTTGGGTGTCTACATTTTCCCCCCTTTAAAGTGTTATTGCGAAGTAATAGTGTTTTGAAGATAGAAGACACATGTAGATTAGAAAATGGAAAGTGGCGAAGCATTTGGATGCCCCAACGAGATAGGACGGTAAGGGTATTCCACCTCAAGCAGGTGGGTGATATAGCAAAGCGGTGGACAACTACTTGATAGGAAAAAAATGGATTGATTAAGGATAGGAAGGAGTGTGCTTGCATCATGAGCGTCATTTGGATAATGGGAATATACGAACAACCTTTATTTTTCCATTGCATTATAGAGTTGTCATCATTATTATTAAATAATAAAGATGATTAACCCATATGCATGTAAATAAACACACACACACACACACAGAGAACAAAGAAAAGATAAAAAGGAAAATAAGCCCAATATGAATAGTAGGCACAAACATCTGGGTTATAAAGGAACCAAGACGTTATCAAACTACATGTAATTAGTCCAAGAAGGAAAACATTAACAATACAACACAACTTTGAAAAAGAATACAATCAAGTATTCCCCTAATGCGTGCCCTAATGAATGATTAAGTAGATGCAAATACTCCCAAGGTAGGAATAGGATAAGACCGGAGGAGTAGATTATATTAGAAAATCCTCGAGACACTCTTGTTGGATCAGTTGTATAAATGATCTAAGAGAAATTTCCCCAGAAAAATTTATATAGTGAAGGAAAAACAATTTTGTGACTTGCCCCAAGTAGAGTAAGTAATCATGCAAAGGGAAGAAAGTGATAGTTGTAAGATTGGAAAGATCACTAAGGTAGTAGATAAAGGTATGAATTTATCAAGATATTATTGAAATGTTGAAAGATTCATGTCAAGGGTTTCCAATTGTAGGATTTCTATGATAAGTGAATGTTTGTTCGAAATTTTTTTTATGATTTTTCTAAATTTTTGAATATATGATTTTTGTGTACAGTTTTACAAAGTTTTAGAAAAAATTGATGCAAAGAAGAAGAACGAGGTTTTTATTTCACCGAATTTATTATGGACAAACAATGTTGTTGGAAGAATGAAATAAACATGTCAAATAAACCCAATATGAACAATATAGAACCTCACCAAATTTATAAGTGAACTATGATGCGGAGAATTTTCTTGTAATTGGTCTACAATGTAAATAAACAAAGTGAAATAAGATAAAATATTGAAAGAAGTGAAAGCATCATCGTGATGTGGACAAACCGCATCAATACAACACAATTTGCAAAAATAATGTCTAATGACAATCTAAATGTGTTCTACATTAAATAATTAGACATATATGAATGCCCCCAAGTGATAACTTAGAACGTGAGAGGATTGGATTGGGTTAAAGAGTGGAGTGATGCTTAGATACTCCAAAAAACTCTTGTCAGATCCCATTGAAGTTTGATATGTATTGGATTTTCCCCAAGAAAATTTATATTATGAAAGTGTAATTGATTTCCACTAGCATAGATATACACCATGGGCAATAAAAGTGATTAGTGAAAAATGATCTAGAACGATAATGATTAGCACCGTCAAATGGCAAAAGTGTTGAACTGTGCTACATATTGCTGAAAGTTGGTCAAACATTTTCTGAATGTTTTATTTTGATAGTTTTATACTATTTTTATTTTTGGAACAATTTATATATATATATATATATATATATTATTTTGAAATATATTAAATGTTATTGTATTTTATATATTTAATGTTTTTATTTTTGAAACATATTTGAATTTTTTTTAGTTTGTGAAAACATATTTAAATGTTTTTTTTTTAACAATTTTGTATTTTTGACTCCGTAAAAGGGGTTGCACAGCTTAAATGCAAGTAAAAAAAATTAGAAGCGTTCCATTCCACTAGCAGAGATGTAGATGATGTAATGATAGAATGTCTCACTGTACTTGTGACTCCCTGCAACTAGGAAGATGCGAGGGTTCATCACTGAGAGTGAAGAAGGACATGAAAATGAGGTGAATAGTGATACAAATGTGAAGATATTGGATGCTAAGACACAAGGTGTAATAATGATCCATGTAAGAAAAATGTAACTCATCTTTAGTCAAGATTCTCTGAATGATTCCAAGATGATTCCACTTTATAGGTTTTTATGAGACTTAGATCCATAGATGGCCTACTGATTGGAAAAATCTAGTTGAAGGAATTATTGTCCTCTTTAACATGAGAAACTAAATTACTTTTATGGGAATTTTTTAGTAAACAATTTTGATTTAGATTTGATAAAGGATTTATTTTTTGATTGAATTTTTGAAGGACCCCCTACATGTTGCCCCATGTCACTAGTAAGAGAGAAGGGATCAACACCAAAGATAAAATGTAGGCGAGTAAGGGCATCTTCCTCCATTCCCAGTCTCATACTACTAGTGAGAAGTATGGGCTTATCACCAAAGACTATGAAGGAAAAAATGTGTAATGATTGATTTATATATTTTTATTTAGTATTGATTTATGCCTTACATATCAATGATGTGCTTATTGGGAAGGAATATTATTCCTCCAAGTCTCGGCCACATGCGACTAGTAGGAAGGGTTCAACATCGTAGATTGAGATGGATGATCAAAAGGTCCAAGTAAAGAAGTTAGATGCTTTCTGTTAAAGAGAGAACTTATTTGAAAGGAGGAGTTTCCATCAGTAAGATTTGAGACAAAACCATAGGTAAAAATATCTGAAATGGTAGAAACCATAACATAGATGTGACACACAATGTCCAAGAGAAACAAGCTTAAACTATGTGTGATAGGTGAAGAATGAGAAGATATGATAATGGTATGATTAAGATATCTTCCAATAGATGGAATGGTTAACGTTATTTAAACTTTCTTTTCTAGTTTTAATTTTCAAATAGCGCTTTAAGAAAAGGTTTAATATGAAGTTTCATTTTCTTTTTAGGATATTGAATTTTTCTAAATTTTGACGAATGAGATATTGAAATGGACTCATCAGGAGATAGGTCTATGTTTAAGAAAATAGAATGGTCCTACCTTACAAGACTTGGATAGATGAAATCCAAGTCAAAGGATAAGATCAAAATATTTTAGATAAATGATAGATGGAAGTAGTCTGAATTTACGAGACTTAGGCAAACAAAATCCAACTCAAAGGAGATAATCTTAAGATTCAATGAGTCATGAGATATGAGACTTAGGAGGATGGGGTCCAAGTCAAAGGAGGAAATCCAAATATTCAACGAGTCTTAAAGTACGAAACTTTAGCATATGAGATCCAAGTCAAAGGAGAGAATCAAAAGATTCAATGAGTCCTAATATACGAGACTTGGGAAGACAAGGGCCAAGTCAAAGGAGAGAATCAAATGATTCAATGAGTCCTAAGTATGAGACTTGGGTGGACAAGGGCCAAGTCAAAGGATGTTTGATTAGATAAGTCTTTGATGGGATCATAAGACCTATGTGATATTAGAAGAGGATTGTCAACACGGGAATTATGTTGAGATTCATATTATCCTGTGCGTGAAAGAGTGTGAGGAAAGAAGGATTGATATCTAGATGTAAATATGAGAATCCTTATAGGCTGTAGAAACCAAATATTCAATTATGCTCCTTCGAGGTTGTGGATTAATTAATTTGACAAAATATTTGTGATTAAATATTGAAAAGGTTGTATAAGGATATTCCTAGGTATATGCAACTCATGGAGTGTATGCATGTAGAAGTCTTGAGAAGTAAGATTCATCATTGATGAGATTCCTATAAGAGTTATCATTTGAGGGACTACAAACATGAAATTTTACTTTGTCGCAAGTGTCCAAACTTTTTGTGGTTGTGTTGCTACAACAAGACTAGAGATATTAGGCATAGGAGCTGGCAGTGAAAGAATGGAATCATTCTCAATGGTTCTTGATGATGGACCCTCTTCTATAGTGTATGCAAGTATATGGAGGTTTGAAAGGGAGTCTTGAATCAAATTCAAGCTATCGTTGTATGTTGGAAGATTTTTATATGAAACAAGTTTAGTATTTGTTGGGACTAAAGGAAGAAAATATGTAGAAGAGATAGATTGGTTAGAGAGATACTTTATTTTTGTCATGATCTTGTTGAATTTCAGTATATATATAAGTAGGGAAAACATTCAAATATTCTTGATAATTTATAGTAGTTGACGTGTCTTTAGTTTTGATAGCTTCATCGTCGATCTCTATAAAGATCTCTCTGTTGTCAATTATGTCTTGGACATAATTCTTAAAACACACACATTTATGTATTGAGTGACCATCAATGTGATGAAAATAAAAATATGTATGAGATTTTTACTAACATGAATTAGGTTCTCCCTCAACCTAAGGTCTTGTAAGTAGATATTTTATCATCCTAGCCTCTTTGAGTTGATGAAAGACACTAGAGATACTTTCTCCGAGGGGTGTAAACTTACGTTTAACTTTGTGCGGAGTAGTGTCTTCACTAGGTTTTATGATTGGATTTTTTATTGATTGCTCATGTATGTTGTGCACATTTTGATTATCCGTGACACCATCAGTTAATGACATTGTAGTTGCGGTTGATGTTACCAAGATTGTGATTATGCCCATGAGTGTTAGGGTTGTTTGAGCCGTTAGTAATTGTGATTATGCCCATTTTCTTTATGAGGCTTGATTAAGCCTTTATTAATGAGGGCTTCTTTTCTTTGAGTCAAGGTGACTTCGGAGTCAAGGTTGACAGAAATGTTTCATGAAATTCTTGGAGAGCTCTGTGAAGGTGGTGATAGATCCATTTGGAAGGTTAAGAACCAGTCCAAATCTTGTCCTCCTAGACTTCTAGGAAAAAGGCACAAGAGAAAGTATATCGTTATATGCCACTTTTTGGCATGCTATGTAAAAGTATTTGATATGCTTTCTAGGAATTTTTTTCCCTTGTATTTGTCAAGTTTAGAATATTTTGGAAAGGGTGTACGTAAGGTGTCCATGCCAAAAGGGTAAGGAAACATTTCATTAGAGTTAAAATGTTTGTGTTATTTTAACATACACACAATGTTGTCTTTCATCATTTGTCATTATCGATAAAATGATGAGTTGTGTGAATCCACCATTGTAATGAAAAATGGGGGAGAGTGAAGAAAGGTGCGATGAAGAAATCAACCCTTAATAAATTGAATGCTAAGATGAAATAGAGTAACCCTTAGAAAAGTGAATGCTAAGATGAAGAGATGTGACCAAACCTTAGCAATGTAAATGCTAAGATGGAAGGGATATTAGAAAGATTTGATTGGTTCGAACCCCTAATAATGTGAATGTTAAGATGAATGACATGTGAAAATATTTTGAGAATGACTCAAATATTGTGCAATGATGAATGCAAAGATGGAAGAGTTTGAAGAAATGAAGTTTCTTGACCCTTAACATAGTGAATATTAAAGTAGAAGAGGGATTTAGAGATGACAAAAGGTTAGTTGATTATGCTTACAAAATGAATGTAAGAAAAAAGGAGTGGAAAAGAATTGATAGAATCGACCCTTAACAATGTGAATGTTAAGATGGCCGAGGGTCTTCAAGAGATTGTTATATTTGACCCTTAACAATGTGAATGTCAAGGTGGAAAAAGAGGAAAAGGTTTGTTAGATTTGAATCTTAACAAAGTGAATGTCAAGATGGAGGAGGATAAAAATCTTAGAAACTGAAAGTGATGTGCTCAAACTTTTGACAAAGTGAATGTAAAAGAAATTCAAATTTGACAAGGTTAGTTTACTCAAATTATAAAATGGATGTTTAGAAGAGAAGAGACTTAACAAGATAATGTGGTCAACTCTTTAAAAAAGGAGTGTTAAGAGAGACAAAAAGGCTCACAATGTTAACCCTTAACAAGATGGGTATTAAGAGAAACGAAATGGGGTGACTTTGCAACAATCAACAAAATGTTTTTTGTTAAGGTGGAAGAGGGGATTGAAATGCTAGTAAGATGAATCTTAACAAAATAAGTGATAATAAAGATGACAAGGTTTGAAAGGTTTCTTGATCCTTTACAAAGTGAATATAAAGAGGAAAGGGGTGAAAGAGGTTGGCTTTCTCAACTTGTGACAAAATGAGTGCTATAAAAGGAGAGTTAGAGATCACGACGAAAAATATCAATTCTTAATAAGATGAGTGTTAAGAGAGGATACTAGAAATATGGTGAAGGATAAGCTCAATGCTTAACAAGATTAGTGTTAAGAGAGGAGATGAGAAAGATGGAAAGAATGCGTAGCTCTTAACAAGATGGGTGTTAAGAGAGTAGATGACACAAAGGAGGGATAGTAATCAAATTATGAAAATATTAATGTAGAAGTATAGATATGAAAAGATGATGATGAAAATATCAAATATCAACAAATTGAATGTGATTAACGAGTGGGGATTAATTGGTTAAAGATCTCAATTTAAAGAAAAGTGAATGCTTTAAAAGAGAGTATTGAAAGGATTATTAGATGTTGACAAGGGAACAAAGTGAATGTGTAACTTGATGATGTGAGATGGTTGAATGTTTATAATCTCAACAATGTGATTTCAAACTTAATACTTAGAAATAAAAGGATCAATTTGATAAAAAAAGGTGTTTGACAGCGATAAAGTGAGTATCACAGTGTAAACACTTAGGTGAAGAAGGATGATAGTGTTTGAGTGTGGATACAAATTTCCACAACTCAAGAATTGTAATCGTCTACAAAGAGGTGGAAATGAGACAAAAGTGGATCTAAATAAGGAGTATTTGGAAATGTGAAATAGATGTGAATGCACCCAAATAATGAGTATTTGGGAGAGATAGTAAATGAGAAAAAAGTGAGAATGTGGGAGATAAGTGTGGAACACAATTCATGAAAACAAAAAGAGAGAAAAAGATAATGTGAAAGTAAATTTTTTCTTTACAGATTTTTTTGGTCTCTACCTTATTTTCACTTGGAACAACGTTTGGCTTCATGGGTGTCTCTCTTAACTAGGTTTCAGGAGTATACCCAAGAAAGTGTGGTGTTATTGCTAGACGTCACCTTTAATTTACCCCCTTTGAAACAATGGGAAATATCTTTCTCAAATGAATCATGCTAGGGTCGCCACTAAGGATATCCATGACTCTAATCTCATAAGGTGTATTACTAGTCATTAGGATAGGGGGTACCCGTTTTGTCAGCCAATTCCCTTAAATTTTCCACTACTTTAGGGTTCTTGTGGTACTCCTCAAATGAGTTTTATGGCTTATGCCAAAGGAATTCTGATAGTTATAGTAGTTGGGAAATATCCTTATCAACTACACCTACAAATATAGTGTGAATTATTCATTTTATCTTGATTAAAGAGGTTCCTTGTACACAAAGTATTAGTAGTTTTCTTTACACACAATCGAGGCAACCTACAATTAGTAGTTTAAGAGTAACCTCCTATAGAGTTGGTCCTACAAACAATTTTTAACATGTGTTCTTGAGGCAGATAGGACAAGATGAAAATAAGCAATCTCATGTTTCTAATTTCCAAGGCCACTTATAAAGTGTGAGGAAAGAGAATATGTGTGAGCTAACTTTGATTAATAAAAGAAAAAGGTTAATTCCTAAAAAACATAAGAAATGATCAAGTTTCTTATTTCTAAGATCACTTTGAAAGTGCGAGGAAAGAGCATATGCATGAGGTTTTTAAGTTTAAACAAAAACAAATAAAAATTTATAAAATACTACAAATTTTATAACAAAAATGAAAAGTGTTAGGAGAAATGAAACAATAATTTTTTCATAAGTTCAAATTGGAAAATTATTTTTTCATTGCATTGATCTTTTAAATACCTTTCCATAAAAAAAAATGGATTCATTTCTATTTCAAGAGAAAAATTTATGTCTTTCAGAATATGGGTTGCGCTAGCACTCTCAGTGAAACTTTTAAACATGGGGAAAATGGCCTAGAAACTATTTTTCTTTGCTTTTGTACTTCACCTGAGAACCTAAAATTTTGATATAAAGGTTAAATGAAGACAAGAAACACACAGAAAAATTTAAATCATGAAATGATAAACTAAATGATAAAAATAATGTGGGAGGTCCCACCGGGCGTGCCAAAATGTAAACAATGAAAATCGCAGACAAAAGAAAAATAAATAAAATGCATGTATTACTTTGACTATAGATCTATTGCAAACCTAAAGTAATATCATAGAATATTTTAAACTTGTTTTATCTTGTTGAAGATATGATTGCGGATTCTCTTTCATATTACTTCTCCAAAGGGATATGCAGATGCTACGAGAATATTTCACAAGGATGTGGATGTCAAATTGGCAGATGTTGGACATAATTTTCTCAAAGATCCAAGGATGATTTTACAAAGGAAATGAATTTCTTATATAACTAAGGGTAGAGCCATCAATAGTGGATATAATATTGACTAAGCTCTATATTAGTAACTGTAACTGCCTAGGAATAGAAAATAGATTGAGTTTGGGAGTTGCAGATTTCAAGGGGTATAAACATTTGGAATGGAAGAAATTACATTTGACAATAGAATTGTGTGTACAATCCAATTTCCCCCACACTTATAGAAATCTAGAAGTGGAGTCCAAGTGGGATAGAGAAGTGTTACTTACTGGAATAGGTGGAATTAAATAACTAAATTTAATTAGTATTTAATTGTGAGGAGATAATTAACTATTTAAATAAATAAATGTTTAATTATATAAGGAATTGATTAAATTAATTCTAAGAGTATGGTAGAATTTAATTAATTAATTCACAAGGGTAGGAATAAAGCTTAGGTGACAAAATTAAATCTAAAAAGGAGTATTTGAATGACAAAATTAATTTCATTAATTCTGAACGGATATATTCCGGTAGTATATAATTAATTCTAATAGTATAAAAGTGGACTAGAAAGAGGCATACCAAGGTATAAGGAACATAATCATTTCATGTTGCAACCCAAGATATTTGAAATATTCATCTGTTGAGCCAAATGAGTGTGGATGAATAAAAAATAACTCTTATCAAATTTGATGAGCTGACCATATGCTTCTTCATAAGATTTGAGATAATATTTCAAACTTTCAAATTCTAATATAGAAGCCAACAATAGAAATATGGTGTCATCAAAAAAATTATTGGTGTGACATACTAATATCCTCATAAGAGGTCTTAATTCCTTCTATATATCTCTATTGAGCTGATTTTGTAATATTCCTACTTAGGCTTTCATCCATACAGATAAAGATAAGAGGAGAGAGTGGATTCCCTTATCTAATGCATATGTTACTGCTGAAATAACCAATGAGGGAACCATTGACAAGGATAGATAACATAGTTATAAAGACACAAACATGGATAATGTTTCTAAACCAAACATAAAAAAAAATTATTTAAAACTTTTTCAAGAAATCTCCATGAAATCATATTAAAGGATTTTTTCACATCGAGTTTGATGATCATACCAAACTTTTTAGTCTCCTACATAGAGTGAATAATTTCATGAACCATAAGAATCCTATATAAATGACTTTTACTTTAACAAAACCTCCTTTCTATTTGTAAATGAGAGAGGGAAAAAGTGGTTGTATATGGGAAGCAAGAGTTTTGATGAAAATAAGATTGTGGGTCTGAAATCATTAGAATCCTTAGCTCCATTCTTCTTTAGAATAAGGACAATGAAAGTACTGTAAATATCCTTTAGTAACTTACCATTTCTGAAAAAATTAATTTATGGCTCTAAGAAGATCCTTCTTGAAAATCTCCTAATATTTTTGGTAAAAGCTAGCTACAAAACCATTAGGGTTCGGTGATTTTTCACCCTCTAAAGAGAAAACAATTTTTTGGAGTTCTTCCATGGTGACCGGGTCCATAATTTCACAGAATTACACTTGTTAGACCAAATTAGATGGAATAGATTATAGAGAAATAGTGGCGGCATCGTCATCATGATTGGTCTCTCCATTGAGAAGATTTTTTAAAAAAATGCTAGCCTCTTTATTAATGGTATCAAAATATTTACTAACCTCACCATCTCTAGAGGTGGCTTTAGTGATTTTATTATGACTCCAATGCTTAAGGGTTATCATATTAAAAAGTTTGGTGCTACGATCCCCCTCTTTCAACCATAACACCAGGGATTTCTACCTCCAAAAAGTCTCTTCAGATGAAATGATGTTGTGATATTAAAAAATGAATTATTTCTCTAAATAATAATCATTCACGTCCATGCCATTAGTTAAAACCCTATTCTCAAGAAGCGAGATATCATATGTAATCCTCTACTTTTTTTAAAAAATGTTTCCAAAGACATCTTTATTCCATTTTTATAATATTTTTCTTTTTGTTCTTTAGTTTTTGGACTATAAAAAACATATAAGAACCTCACACTTGAATGTTCCACTAATCATTAATTCTATCATGCAGATCCAGGTGAGACATCCTTAACTTTTAATTTTATGGCATCATCAAGAGATAAGATAATAATCATACGTGATTTTGCAGAATTTGTGAAACTATAATAATTAGTTTTACTTTTAAAAGGGTAACCCGTTCTCTTATATATTGAGAGTATGCTAAATTGGGAGAAAATAATTATGAAAATTAAATAAGGGTATCTTCAACCTACGGATGTTAGAATAAAAAGTGTAATTTCCAAAATTAACCTTGTTAAAAACATTAAAAGATATTATGCTTTACGAAACATTGTCTCTTAGAGGGTTATTACAATAGAATGGGTTTAATGAAGCATATAACCGTAGAAACAAGATATGAATGTGACAATGCAACTAAGCTTGAACATGATTAGTGTAAAACCTATAACCCTATCTTATAAGTAGAATTGTATAACTATATTTTGTAAGTAAGAATTAATAAAATCATTAGTGAATATGAATACCTTACTCTAAAGTAATTGAGTTATAAAGGTGAGAAGATATATTTATACTTCAAAAGAGTAATACCAAAAGGAAGACAATGAAATATGGTAACTATATGAGGAGTTATATGTATCACCTAACTCAATGACAACATTATAGTGTTTTTTATGGTATAGAAAACATGCGTTACACTAAGAATATGTTTTGAAAATGAAATGTATATAGGTTTCATGGAAATGTGAATTGATTATGAAAGATCATAATATTATAAATGATAATAATATTCATGGGTTGGATGACCTAATGAGAAGGGGTATAGACCAACGAGGATGATTATGAGGAAAGTAAAATGAGTTAAAAAATACGAGAATATGAGGTCATTTGAATTAAATAACTAATTCTTTGTGAACAATATATGAAGATATTTATAGATGATAATAAAAATTAAATTATAAATTGAGTTATAGGAATATGTCACATATTAAAAACTAGGAAATTAAACATAATAAATGCTCAATATGTATTAATTATATATGGGAGGAATTTTCATAACCATGATTAAGAATCCATTATGATTTGGTGGAATACAAGCCATTAGTCCTAGGATCAAAACCTATATCTTAAGGAGGAGAGTTATATCCTAATTATGATTTGATATAATCATTAACTATGGAAAATCAATACATCTAATGTAATTATGGTTTTTTTTAGTAGAAATTGAAATCTACTTTTTATATAATCAATGACATGTTTTTCTAGATTTGACATGTAGAAAATATTATGATGTATTATGTGATGTAAGATACTTTGGATTTTGAATATGATGAATCTTTTGGACATACACATTGAATATGGTATAAAATGAAGGTGATTATGGAAAACTAGTTTAGGATTATTGTAATTGTGATTTGCATAAGTGGTATGGAACAATCATGGGAGTTGTTATTAATTGAGGGATAATCTTATTTTAGAATGATGTGAGTATTATTAAATAGGTGAAGGTAACATTAATGCAATGAAGAGGATTAAAAGATACCATGCTTTCTCACATCATATATTGATTGTATAAATGATTGTTATTGTTTACAAATCTGATAAGAATTATAATTGAACCCTTGGAACACAGAAAAATGGAAAACAATTATATGGATACTTTATGGAAATTTATAGTCCTTTATATGTGATGGAAAACTAGGCTTAGGGTTAAAGCAATAATTACTTCCTTAGGTGGTATGTGACACCTAAGAAGGTTACAATTTCTTGCATCCTATTTGTGGTTTGTTTTATATATTTTGGGGGAAATTATAAATAAGTATTGAGAACCTTACAAAATTAATGTGAGCATGTGGTTCGAGAAATTGAGAATGATGATGTTTAGGTTCTAGTTCTAGTTTTCCCAAGTTGTAACTATGGAGATAGAGATGTCTTGTCATGAATATATAGTGGGAAAAAGGGTGGTTAGAGAGTTGTGTATTTGGACCAAGGAGTGATATGTACAAGGAATAGGCTACCTAGGTACAATGGATCACACATGAAAAGTGCTAAAATGAATAATTTGGATTGAATATGGATAAAATCAAGGTCTTCCCCTCATGATTATGGATTATTTCATGCCCTAGTTTTACCCACATGATTCGAGATTATTTCATATTGTGGTAAATTTTCAAATTTTAGTAAGGGGTCCTTATGCTATTTTAATTATTTGGCCAAAGAATGATCATTACGTATATGATTACTAGGGTGTTTTTACCATGTTCATAAGTCTACTGATTTTGGGGACCATACTACATATGGTGTTTCTCTCTTACCTTATTGATTTCTCACATCTTTCTTCTCATGAAGAGTAGGGCCACTCTCAAGTTTTGAGATGTGTACGGGAATCCAAAAGGGTCTTGGTTAGATTTAAATTACTCTAACGATATTATTTCTCTTATAATGTGATCTGATAGCAGAATGGAGCTCTAATAATAGGTTACAATTGTGTCACAATGAAGAATTGATGTAGTTTATATATGTGGATATATTTTATTATTATATTTGAAATAAATAGATGTAAATGATTGTATAATTGTAACCTTTTTAGGATTGAAACAATCATCATGATGTAATTGATTGTAAGATAATGAGAAATTGAGACATGTATATTGAGACAAGGAAATGTGACCATTATATAATTAGTGCATGTAAACTATTAGGTATTAGAAATTATGTAAAGTGAATCATATGTTTATGTGATGAATTGTAAAACAATACTTGAGATGTAAACCTAACTAAATTTGTAACATATGTCGACTTGTAAATGAATAAAACCATATTATTTTGTATCACTTAGCATGGAATTGTATTTATGAATGAAACCTATATGTTAACATCGTAGATATATTATGAACTATGTTATAAAGTGACTCAATGGATGGAATTATTAATTAGATGCAAGTAATGAAAAATTACCAAACAATAAAAGATAAATGAAATAAACACAATAATACCTCTCTTGTAACTTTCTTGCAAACCTCAAAAAGATTTCTGAAGTACTTGGTCTTGTAAAATCTTAAGATGTTTGAATTGTGGGTGCTCTTGATCGATTCTCCAAAAGATGAATGAAATGTTATGATCTTGGATACACAAGTATGCAGATGTCAAACTGGAAGAAGTTGGCTATAATTTGCATAAGCTTCCAAGTATTCTCTAGAGATATTTACAAAGGATATGACATACTTTTATATATGAGGATGAGGTCATGAAAATTGGATATGAGTTTGACTAATATCCATGTCATAATTATAATTTCTTGGAATAATAAGTAGACTTGACATGTGCAGAGATTTAAAGGGGCAATGAAAATTTGGATTGGCAGAATTTACATCTGGGAAGGTGGTCATAGTGCAATTTTATCGCCCCCACCTTTATAGGATGTTAGAAGTGGAGTCCAAGTGGAGTTGACAAGAATGAGGAAGTGGAAGTTGACTATAATAGTGAAGTGGTGGCTGACTAGGAAAATAGATGTATTTTCTTAAATAAGCAACTAATTTAATTAGCTACAATTTGAAAGAAAATTAGTTAACCATTTATTTAGTAAATGATAATTAACTTAGCTAAATTGTGGTTGGGAAATAATTTAATTAATCCCACAGGGTGGATGATTAATTAATTTGATTAATCAATCGTAAGGGGATATGAACTAGGATAGGATGGAAATAAGCATGTAATTTTTGGGTGTCAACATTTTCCCCTCCTTAAAGTGTTATTATGAAGTAATAACATTTTAAAGATAGAAGACATACGTATATTGATGACCAAAAGATAGAAAAATAAGGTAAATGTTTGGGTTTTCCCCAGTGAAGCATTTGGATGCCCCAGCGAGTAAGAGTGATAAGGGAATTCCTACTCAAGTGGGTGGGTGATGCAACAAAGTGGTGGATAACCCTTTAATAGGAAGAACAAAAAGAATTGGAACAAGGATGGGAGGAATTGTTCTCGTAGAATGAGTGTTATTTAGATAGTGAAATTTATAAAAACTTTATTTTGTTGTTTCACAATAGAGTTATCACCATGATTATGAAATAATCATGATGGGTAACCCAAATGCATGTAAACAAACACACACACACACACACACACACACACACACACACACACACACACACACACACACACACACACACACACACACACACACACACACACACACACACACACACACACACACAAAAGAAAATATAAAAAGGAAAATAAAACCAATATACACAGTATGTGTAGGCATCGTGGTTATACATTTTTGTCATTTGGATCGCACACCCACTAAAGTGTCAGATGATCTAGTGCAACATGGGAACATCCTCAAGGTGTGGGACCTTGGCTCCTTGGGATGAACCTCTAGAGAAGGTCAGATTCCTTCTATACTATGTGTATCTAATATAAGATCAGATTTCAAAATCTAAAGTGCTAGAAAAAAATATACTATCCAAATCTTCGGAGAAAAGCAGAGGGAGATAACAAAAATACTTGAAAAATGAAGATACACCAATAGTTTAAGGGAAAAAAAGATCGCCTTTTGCAAACACATAATAATCTAATAGAATAATAATGACATGCACAAATTTGTATTCCTTTTCTCCAACAAATTTTTTTAATGAAGATAAAAATTAATAATAACATAAGGGATTTTCTTTATTCCACAACTATAACAAATAAGTCTCACTAATATCAACTTACAATTTTGCTAAAGAAAATATGGTTTAATATGAAGGTAAAATGGATCACCACATACTAGGAAAGAAGAATTCACAAGTATAAAATGAACTACTAAAATACATAGCACATTAAAGTAGATGAAGGTAAAATATGAGTTCTGTATATAGTATTGAGGCTAAAGCCTATATATGAGTACTCAAAATGGCAAAGCCTCTTTACAAAAATGATTAAAAATTACCTTACTACATAATACATCCTCCCATTTATAAATTAAGGATGTGGAGAAATTATAGCCACCTTTCTTAACTATTACATACTAAAAATAGGATGCATTACTATTTGAAAAACAATCTCCCACCAAAATGGTTGGGTAGTTGTGAAAATTTTACTTGGTCAAACTTACAACTCAAATGATGGAACACAGCTAGAGACTATGTAAAAATGGAAAAAAATCTCAGCTAGGGTTGACGCTACCCTTTTCCAAATCTATGTTGGTCTCTTCTTCTTCTTCTCTAACTAGATTATGCCTATAGTCAAGAAATTGTTTGATGATTTCTTGGACCTCCTTATCATCAGGTCCACACACATAATGGTTTAGGACCTTGGCAGATTCATCTATTCTGTTCAATTTTATTTGCAACTTCTTGGCCCGATTTAAAACCTTTTTGAGTTGGCTCAAGAATTTCTAGTACGTTACTAGCTTGTGAATGGATTCAATACCAAATGACTTTGTTACCTATGTATCCTCATTAACTAGATTCTTAAAATTAGTAACAATTTGATATGTTGAAAGCATATCAAGATCTTCCTTTAGGAACCTACAATGAATGATGTCAAATTCATCGGTGATATCATTGAGGCCATTAATGCTCTTGTTTCTGGCCTCGACCAATCTTGACATGACCTCTTACAACATCTAGACATGAAACTCCATGGCTTCATTATACTCAAACATTTTCAAAGAATTGTCAATGATCCATTATCCTAAGAGTAGATCAAATTTGATGCCTTGAATTTATTTCCATGCCTCTAAAGTGAGTTCCAAATTGTCACATTGTTCTTCAAGAATACCATGCATATTAATAATTGTGTCCTTATCTGGTTTGAACTCATTATACAAAGTAATAACGTCCTCAATCACCTATTCTCCCTCTTGAATCAGGATTTCAATCCAAGAACTGAATACTCGACCTTGTTATCCAATTTCTCAACCACAAAGAAGGAAATTTCATAAAAAATTATAGATATCGTGAGAGTATGTGAAGGCTCTGGTTGTATGATCTTATGCAAGATGGTTTTCAACTATTCCACTTTTCTTTTTAGCTCATCCTTGGTGATCTTATATTTATTGAATTTTTCAAGAAGGTTGCTGAGGGAAACCTAGACATCTTGTTTCACACCCTCATGTATGGCCTTACCCAAAGAGAACTTTGAAATCTTGTAATCTACTGTAGTGATATTATCTTTTGATTTATTAGTAGCTAGGGTTTCTTCTCAACAAATATTTCCACTTCCAGATCAAATAATATGTGAGAAATAACCCTTTCCCTCTTTACTTGTCACCGGGGAGTCATATCCAAGATGTTGAGATCAACATCATCTCTAAAAGGAATTTTCTTCTTCTTCTCGGGGGTTTTCCTGTTCAACCATGCAAGGGTAGAAGAAGAAGATAATTGTTCATAGGATGACATGGGAAATTTTATCGTAGTATTAAAATGGATAGGTAATGAAAGGGAAGTTGTTGTAGTAACCACAAGTGGTAATGAAGTAGTGAAAAGTGGAGAAGGATTGGAAAGGACAACTATGTGGGTGGAGTAAATGGGAAGAGTGATGGGAGACAAAGTAGGCAGAATTTTTTTAGGAAGGGGACTTCTTAGAGGGAACCCAAAGCCAAAATATCCCCATATGAGAGAGAGGGAAGAGAGGAAAATACTTGAGCCATGGTAGGAGATGAAGTGGTGAGAGTAGGAGAAATGAGAGGATAAAAAATGGAAGATGCGGGAAAAGAGAGAGTAATAGGTGGAGGAGCTGAAAATGGTGAAGTAGCAAGAGGAGGTGAAGGTGGTTATTGTAACACTTGAGTGGTTGGAGGGGAAACACTGAGGTCAATGAATTCTGTGGAAGGTATTTTGGAAGAAATATTTTTTGTGAAGGGAACCCTGGAAGAAGAACCAAAACCTCTATAAACAATGGTAAATTTTTAAGGCTTGGGAGAGGGCTTGGTAGTGGATTTATCTCCTTTTTAAGAGGTGGGGCAGCCCACTATTGGTTTTACCTATGTTGTTGTAATAGAGAGCTGTTTTGACATTTTCGATGTAATTCCAAATGATATCAACCATTGGCGGGTATGGCAGAGAATATTGGTTGTACACTCCCTAGAAATGGTGTAATCCTAAAGTGAACAATTGATTCCTAGTAATGGTTGGTCCTTCATATTTGTTTGATCATAAACAGGGTCCAAGTACTCTCCATCATCTCTAAAAGCTTCAAGTACATTTGTGATTCCATATTTGGATACTTCCTCAAGAGTCAACCTTTGATATTTTCTTTCCCATACCACAATTTCATCTTTGAAATTTATCTAGATATCCTCCAAATGTGGTATGTGGACACCAATTGGTCCAACTCCACTGACCATGCCCCAATAATCAAAGCTCACCCATGGGTGATAGGGTTTTAATGTCATTTTCTACATCTCACCTTCAAAAAAATTCACTTTATATGAGGATGCACAAGTTTTTCGACCCAAGAATATTGGGAATTGGACCCCTGATTTATGCATGTTGTGCTAAGTTTTGTGGAGGTGAATAATTTATCAAACTAATTCCATAAAAATCTAATTATTTGTAGGAAACCTTGGCATTTTTATTCAACCACTTGAAAATTCTCCCACTCTGAGATATGTGAACGCTAGAAATTTCAAGAAATACAACCCCAAGTCCAAGCCCTGTCTGATATCCTTCCATTATTGAGATCCTTGTCAAAGATACATAGGATGGTAGAGCAAAAGGAATCACTAACCCTCCTGAAATGACTTGATCCTACCTTCATTCTGAGTTAAGGGTAGAAGTCATAAATCTATGATGAATTTCTTGTTCCCTCAGATGAAAATATAAAATAATTTCTCATTCTTGTAGCAGCATACACGAGGTAATAATTCATATAAAATTTTCTTGAAGTTTGGACATCTAATATCTAGGCATGTATGGGATCGCTGATGTGCTCCACGCATTGAATGAGATCATAATTCTTACAAATAATAGATATGTATAAGTACATCCATTCCTAGAAATATTTAGAAGACATGATCCCTGTAACGATAATCAACAATGTGATAATGTCATTTACCTCCTGGATGAAATATGAGTGGGAATATTATTTAGAACTCTGTTCACTGAAGGCTTGGGATTTGCTAAATATATATTTTTAATAACCTTGGCACAATTGTTAAAATGCATTTTCCAATGTTCAAGGGTGGAATTGAGAGATATTAAGGCATATCCATTGACATCAGGTTGCTTTAACAAATCTTCAAAATAACCAGTATTTGGTCTGATTACAATTTTTCCATCATCGTCTCTAACTATTCAAGAATCTACATCATAATGTGTTACAAATTCTAGAACAAATTCCATATATTGCATTGATGGTTTAAAGGTGGAAGCCAAGGAAAGTCCACTATCATAAATACTTTTTATCCAAGAATTTTTAGATGGAGCTCTAACCCTATCCCAAAAATATGGAAAATCGATGTGGCTGAGGCCATTATCTCTAATGTTTTCAATGTTGGATGTGATGTTGGAAGGGGGAAAACCCCTTGGAAGCTATACTTCATTTTATATTTCCCTTAAGATGATGATTGAAACATTTTCCTTAGGAAAGGTCCCTAAAAACCTTACAAAGTTCTCTGAAACTTGATGGTGGAAGTTAACTCCTAAAATGCAGAAAGGAACCCCTGAAATACATTAGTGGGGATTGAGCTCTACTCTATAGTCTTGAAGTTTTGACTTGAATTCCTGAATTAAATTTCTATGGAATTTAACCCTTTCTTTACATGATTGGAATCTTGAAATGTCCCTGATAGAACTTGCAAGGTGATTTTTAACCCCCAACCTTTGATGGCAGAAGTTGAAGCTTGTTTTACAATTTTGAACTCCTAATTTGGTTTGCATTAGGAATGAAGGCCTGTTTTGTAGCTTGAAACTTTTGAAATGAATTTTCAAGGATAAGTCCTCCCATTTTCAATAAAATGAGAGCTTGAAGCTTAAGTTTCATCATAAACACAATAAGTGAAGGAAGAAGGAAAAATAAGATGTTAATACAAAAATACAAGGAAAACCTAGAAGCAGACTGAAAATGAAAACACTAAGGGCACCCATAATGCCAAGTAAAAATGGAAAATAAATATCAAAATAACAACCTAAAAAACTTTCAAAATGATTAAAACTTAAAAATTTATCAAAATATCAAAGTGGGTCGAAGAGAAAAATGCTAAAATTTCCCCAAAAAACCATGCAAAGAATATGAACAGAGGTTGGTGACACATGTGGGTAGGTGGCATTTAATGCACTACCTGGTGTCAGGTTTTAGAATTCATCATGCACATTGGATGTAATTGCAATACTAAATCCGAAACCTGAAATGGTCTAAGTTCTTTGTATTTCGGGAGTCATAATTCGAATTGCAATTTGTATGTAAACTATAATTCAAGTTCTGAAAATTGAAATGAGATTGAATGGTCGGGAGTAAAGCTTCGAGACTTGACTTGTGATTTACAAGCAAATTTTAATTTGGGTTCTGAGACCCGAAATGCACTTGGGGGGTCGGGTTTTGGGAACCATCTTGCAGTTTGCATGAAAATTGCAATTTAAGTTCCGACTTCCATTTTTTCCTAATTTCTTACATATTTCAAGTTTTAGATTTTGGGAAGAAATTTTCTACACAAGCAATTTTCTCAAATAATTTTGTGAAAAAATAACACTTAATAAAAGGAATTTTTTTTACAAGGAAGTATTTCAGAAATAAGGCACATTAGGCAAGAGAACTTGAAAAGTTAACATAAATAAACCAAGATGTTTTCACACTACTTGTAATTGGTCCAAAAAGTAAACATCAACAATGCAACACAACGTCAAGAAAGAAGACAACCAGCTATACCCATAATGTTTTCCATAATGATGATTAAGCAGATGGAAATGCTCCCAAGAACTAAACTTATGAAAGTGATGTAGTCATTATTTACTCTTCATCATTATCACAAGTCATGCAAGAATAGAAGTCAAAAAAATTCTCAACTCTGTAATATGAAGATCTTTTTTATGCATACAAATAGCTAAATTGGTTATTTTTGACTTATTTTAACACTAAGAGATTTATCCAAATACCTTTCCTGTTTACATAATTTCCTAACACTTGTGCAATATTCTTTCAACATTCAAACTAATCACCCACCATACTGTCATTGTTGGTGCTTACCTCTCTTTTCTTGACCTTCAACCTTTTATTACTAGCTCTTGAGCCCAAATATCTATCTTGACATGTTATTGTCCTTCACAAGAGTCTTCTTCTTCTTTATCCTATATCTACACCTCAAACAATATTCATACCATCCATCACCTTGAAATATAACAAATAATTAATTACTGTACTTGTTCAATCCTGCCTTATACTGTTTCTTGATTAACTTCCTTCCTTCTCAATGTGTAAGTTTGGATATTTTTATCCTTTAGTACTTCCTTTATAGTATCTTTTTCTACTTCACTTTACAACATTGTTAGATTCATCTTTTCATCCATTCAAGGCAATTAAAAACATTCATCTCTACCACTTTAGCCAAAACTATCTTCAATACCTTAAGGCAATGTATCATCTACTAACCATGCACCTAGAGTTCTAAGAATACCCAAAATTTCCAATTAGATTCATTAATTCATCCTTTCCATCTCTAACATTCTTGAAATTGTGAAAAATCAAGTCTTAGTTCAACTCTTGATCCTTCACACTTTCCAATTTTGCTTGTAAGGTCTTACTAGATTAGGTATAGAATGGAATCTCTCATAACTTACAATGGTCACACTTCCAGGATATAATCTCATAAATTTAAATCACCCATTATTGAGTTCTTAAGAACTGAATCTGTGAGGTTTAACTCCAAAGAAATATATGACTTCCCTTGTTAATAGGCCCTAGCATTCAGGTCTTTAACTGTGTTTTATGTCTCAGTCTTAAATTGGTAAGAATAACTCCTTATTCCACCATTGAAACTCTTATATTATTCTTCTAACAGTAAGGGGGATTTATGAAGATGGTTTCTTTCAAATTTAATGCTAAAATTCTTTTGTTTGTTATCCCAAATCTCATTTCCTAACCAAAACTGTATTGTGTATCTATGTTTAGCTCAAAAGGAAAAGGTTCACTACAACTTCTTAAGATCAAGGATTAAAGAATCTAATTTTGGCTCAAAGCTTCATTTTAAAGACATGCATAAGGATATCTTACCAGTGAAGGCCATGGAGTACGTGAAGTCCTTCTTCTAAGAAATTTTCTACTTCCCGTCCTGGGTGAGCACTCAGTTCATGGTTAGTCTTCTCTCTTCCTTAACAAACCAATTAAAAAAATTGGCCAAAAATTTAGGATCTCAATGTATTCTTCACTATATGGTTAGACCAAAGAGTCACAATCACTTCTTTCATGGAGGAACACCATAATCACTTAGCATGCACATTTACATATGTCATGAGAATAGTCTCACTCACAGTCACTTTCAAAAGAGACTTAAACTCATAAGAATATTCTAAGTAATATGATCACCTTGTTCATGTTATTTTGAACCTTCATAAGCTTCCCACAAATAATCTCAACCATATTCTTCTTGTTTCCTTAGCACTTGTTCTAACAGATAACTACAGTCATGTAAAATGGCTCTCTTAAGGTTGTCAATCCACTTCAAATACACTATTGTTAGGTACATAACCTCTATAAGATTTTATCATGATCTTCTCACTAGGTTATGCTCATGAACAACTACACAACAAGATTACAAATCCAATTACTACAAGAGATCAACAACTACAATTTAAGCCTTTAAAGGTTGCTAAAACAAATTATGTATACTTAAAATCATAGTCTTATACATTTTTTGAAAAATAATTCATAAAAAAAGTACAAAATCACATGAATCACTCTTTCCTTATTAGGAATACAAAGGAAAATTCCTTCTCTATGCTTCTAAGAATGAGATCATACATAAAAATGGTAAAATTCCACACTATGAGCACATACATAGTTTTAACATATGAAAAGAAGCTTCTATTTGATCTTTCATTCCATTACACAGCTCCCTGAGCCATCAAGCCTCCCTAAAAAATAGATATTACACCTTATTTATTCCTCTTACTCACTCCTCCCCACTTGTCTCCTCTCTTTTATTCAAATACCATTCATACAAGTTACAAGAATGAGGTAGTTAGGGTTCTCACCTATCAACCCAACCCATACATGATCTAACCAAAGAATATTTATGCCTTAGTTAAAGACATGTAGTCATCTCATAAGTGAAGAGTATGTTATATGACCTAATTACATCCCTTGAATGACCCATTACAAACACTATAACTCAAGAACTACAACTAGATAAATTTGAAAATTCAAATATGAGATTTTGGAGGGAAACCTCTCAAAACCTATTTATTACAAACAAAGGGTCCAAATGGACTAAATTCACCACACAAACTTCCAAATGGACTCAACACACACTTAGAAGCTTATACAAACTAAAATTGACTATCTACAATGATGCCACTACATCAAAAATGTGTGGGAATAGAATCATACTAAAGATCAGAGTGATGCTTAGATACTCCAAAAGATATTCTTGTTAGATCGATCTTGTGAATTGATCTGAGAGAAATTTCCCTAGGAGAAGTTATATTGTGAAGGAAAAATAATTGTGTGACTTGCCCCAAACAAAGTTAGTTATTATGCAAAGGGAAGAAAGTGGAGTATTAGTTTTAAGATTGGAACGATCACTAGGGTAGTAGATAAAGGTATAAATTTATCAAGATTGTGTTGAAATCTTGAAATATCAAATTCAAAGGTTTTCTAATTATAGGATTTATGTGATAAGTGAATATTTGTTGGAATTTTTTTAATAACTATTTACAATTTTGAATTTTTGGATATATGATTTTTTATGGTTTTACAAAGTTTTAGAAAAAAATGAATGTGAATAAAAGAGGAGCATAATTTTTGTTACACCTGATTTATTATGGATACATGATGATGACGAAAGAATAAAAAAGCATGTCAAACAAACCAAGTATGAACAGGAAGGAACTGGACCAAATTTATATGTGAACTAAGATGTGAATAATTTTCCTATAATTGGTTTACAACAACAAAGTACAAAAAAATTAACAAACTAACAAAACAACAAACATCGTCACAATGTTGACAAACCACAATTGTAAATAACAATGTGAAATAATGACATCCAACAACACTCATAATGTTTTCCACATTGAATAATCAGACAAATATGAATTCCCTTGAGTAATAGCTTAGAACATGAGAGGATTAGATCGAGCTAAAGAGAAAAGTGATGCTTAGATACTCAAAAAAATACTCTTGTCAGATCCCATTGAAGTTTGATTTGTATTGGATTAAAATTTGAAATTCAAGTTTTCCCCAAGAAAATTTATATTGCAAAAGGGTAATTGATGGATTTCCTCAAGCATAGATATACACCATGGGAAAGAAAAATGATTATCGGAAGATGATCTGGATAAATCATGAGGAGCACCGTCAAATGGTGAAATTGTTGAAATGTGTTAATCAGTTGTTGACATTTGGTCAAACTTTTTCTAAATGTTTTTATTTGTGCCATTTTAATATTATTTTTTGGTTTTTGAACATATTTGAATGTTTTTGAGTTTTTGAAACATATTTGAATGTTTTTGGTTTTTGAACATAATGGAAAGGGTGATCCTGAAGAACACTTACATTTTTCCTATATTTCTTGTTGGGATTATGTACTTATAATGACATATTATTTATCAACATTTTTATAAGAAGACTCAAGGAGTTTGCATTAGAATGGTTATATTATTTTCCTACTCACTTTATTTTGGCTTTTACCTCTTTAGCTAATCAATTTCTTGCACAATTTTGTATCAATATTGGGGAAAATTTTTCCTTTGCTCAAATGGATAAAATGTGACAAGGTTCAAATAAAAACATCAATGGTCATGTCATATGTTATAATACCATGCTTACAAATATGAAACATATTCTAGTAAATAATGAGGTTTATGATCTATATACACAAATTCTTATTTCCCCTTTGCAAGAGTTAATTATCTTTTTCAAGTTTTTCTCATTCAATCATTTTTTTCATACACTAAAAGAGTGTGAAGCTAAGCTACTAATCTATTATCTCATTTTTAGTAATTCTAGCTAAAATTGAGATAACCATAGAAATTTTTTTGACAGAACCTCCTAAAAATGCCCTTTGAAGGAGATTTTTGGGTTTTCAGCTTTCCATTGCATGCAAACATGTATTTTACATGCTTCATGTCAAGTGTCTTCCGAAACCTGAAACTTGATTACATGCCAATGTATCGGGTTTTCGAAACCCGGGAGCATCGAAACATACCTTACAAAAAACATGTTACATGCTGTTTGATTCCCGAAACCCGAAACCTGAATTGATCCTTTGCATCAGGTTTATGGAACCCAATAGCATCTAGACATGTCTTTTACATGCTTCATGTCGATTGGTTCCCGAAACCCGATTTGTTAGGAAAACCTTTGTTTCGGGTTTTCGGAAATGTCGAGCATGATGACATGGCATTAATGCCGAGTTGTTAGTTATTTGGAACACGTGTCAGAGGAGGTGTAATAAATGCTAGAGCTTTATAAATACTCTAATTTTACACGTCATTTCTACCTGACATATTTTTGCTGCGTGGATTTTTCGTACATGCTCCTTTAACCTCCAAACTCGACTAAACTTCTCAATCGATTTCGTGATCCATCTTCAATCATTTTTCAAATTTCTTGAAGGTATTTTTCTCTTCTTATCATTTTGTGATCTTTGGGTTTCTTTTTAAAGCGTTCTTTTGGTGTTTTTCCTCTTTTCTTTTTCTTGCCTCTGGGTTTAGGGTTTAGGATTGTATTCTTCATTTTGTTGAATTTCCATGAAAACCCTTGTTTGAAAATCCATCTTGAGTGCTTTCTTATTTCCTTTCATGGATATAATCTTGTGGTTTCTGGGAATAATCTATAAAACTTAACTTACAAGCGTGGTGGATATTTTACCTATTTTGACATCCCAGAAACCTGACACTTGTGTGTCAGGTTTTACAGGGTGTTTGACACCATCCCTGTTCCACATAGTATCAGGTTTTGTGAATTTCTCAACACCATTTTGGTTCTACATTGTATTGGGCTTCAAAATATGCTTAACATCCTTCAATTTCCATTTGTGTTAGGTTTTGCAGGGTGCCCGACATCTTCTAACTTCCGCTTGTGTCGGTTTTCACAAAGTGCTCAGCATCCTCCAAATTCCACAGACCATCGGGTTTTGTAAAGTGCTTAACACCCCTTGATTTCTACCTATGTGTCAGGTTTTAAGAAGTGTCTAACACAACCTAGTTTCTGATTATACTCTGAAGTGTGTTAGGTTTCACGAATTTCCTGACAGGTCTCAAAGTCTAGTTGGTGTGGCGGGTCTATGGGGTTGCTCAACAAGCTTCCAAGTCCAATTGTTCAAATAGGAGTTATTTAGGCATTCTTTCTTCAGGAATTCTCATGTCAGATCTTGGATCATCTAAGGATAATTTAAACAGGTCAAGAAAGATGAAATACAAGTACTGGAAAATGGAATCCCCTTCCTACATAGATTGCAATTACGATATTCGAGATATGGAGCTTGGTAACATTGTCATGGAAGACTTTTGGAACAGAACCAAGGATTCTTCTTAGAGTCTTTGAATGAAGTCAATAACCAACAATGGCCTACCTCTTGCATTAGGATTCCCAATGTTTGCTCAATGCCCTGAGTTCATTTTGGCCCATGCTTCCAATTATGACTCAGATTCCCGCTCAGTGAAAAATCAAGCAGAAGAAACCATAGTGAAGTTGGATGGGGGTTACTTTGATGACCTCTTAAGATTACCCAACTTTGAGGAATATGTCGATGTAGATCTTAAGTCAACACAAAAATAATGGGACAAAGATCAAGAAGATTGCATCAAGCATGTGAATAAAAAGTTCTTGATCAAGGCCAAGCCAGCCATCTCTAGGTTTCTCAAGTTTGTCCCCAGGAGTGATTTCATCCTTGAAATTAGTGGCATCATCACCCTATTGAGTCGATTATTTGAACTCCCCAAGTCAAGAGACTTTCACGGGTGGATGTATCAATTCATGGTCCTTATAAAGAAGGATGAACAAGGGATTGATTAGAGTAGTCTTATAAGTAATGAGCTTGATTCCCAGATGAAGACAGTCTTGCCTACTGGCAAGTTTTATATCTCATCATATGTCACCTATGTGGCAGCTGGTATGAGGAATTATCCAGGGTTGGACATGAAGGGAAGTAAGTCAACCAAACATATATATCAGTATTTCCCTTAGTTGATAATAAAGGGGTCCAAGGATCAATTCAAAAGAGTGAATGACACCTTCTTTTATGAGAACATCTGCATGGTGAACCCTGACTTAAGAAAGAGAAGAGTATCTGCTGAGGCATGGGCCAAAGTATCAAAATGGGGTTGTATCTTCTTGCAGTTCAAGAATTTCACACCTTCAGGTGGTCATGTACCCAGGTGATCCTTTCCAATTGCCCAAATTCCTAGGTGATAAGTTGATCTTACTGGAGTTGGTAAGACAATTGTTGGATTTCCACAAATTCCAAAAAAGTAAACACAAGGTTGTCGTATCCTTCCCTATTTCCATTGGAAGGTACATGTGCTTGATAATGGTTAAAGCTAAGAATGTGGTGCATGAGCTTCAGGACAAGTTGAAGAAGCACATGAAGCATAGAGATGGATTTGATTTTTAAGGAGTCCTTAAATCGTATGGGACTTTATATCTACATGTTCCCAACATAGAAGATATTTGGGTTGATCTTTAGGATGATGTTGCCATCTGAAGAAAGGAAAATAGTAGGTTGAAAATTGAAGAAATATAGATGTTGGATTTATCTGACATCCCAGAGGGCACTACTGATAACGAGAGTGTCCTTGACGCCTCGTATGATGGGTTAAATGAAGACTGATATGTATTCCCAGTCATTGATTATTCCATCACTAAGAAAGCTTCTATTACGGGGAGATCTGATCAAATTATTTCCCATACTAAGGCATGGCTCATTTCTTGTGGAATGAGTTATAAAGAAGGGAATTTTTCAAAACCTGATACTTTGGAAGTGGGACCCTCCAAGGGAAAAAAGGAAAAGGATAAGAACCCTTCCAAGAGGCCAATAAAGGTTAAGTTTGTCAGAAAGGGAGAAGATCAAGTAACTACACCAGTGGCCACTCTCCCATAAATAGTTGAGATTCTTTCTTCAACTCCACAACCAAAATAAGGAAATTCTCCTTCTGGAGAAGAGATTGTTTAACCTTCCATTCCTCTTTTGAATGACAACTCGTCAGAGGTAAGTCTTCCTCTTATATCTCAAACTCTAATTTCAGAATCATTGCCTCCTCCCATTCAACCTTCCTTGCCTCATATTTCTTCACCAAGTTCCTCAGCCATGGCTAGTATCTTCTCTAGCCTCTCACCTCTCCCCACTAGACCTTAGTTAACCATGGATATGCCTCCTCCTTCTGCACCTTCATTCCCAGAGTCCATTGTCACGGACACTACACTTGCAGTGGTCACCACTCCATAAGCTAACCTTCCTCCACCTGAGGATGTGACCGTAACACCTACAATGGGAGCAACTTCTTCCAATACACCTCAATGGTTAATAGATCAGACTCCGGGGAAGAGGAAGGTGGTAGTTCCCTCAAGGTCACTCCTACCAAGTCAGACAAGAAACCCAAAACAGTTTCAAGGATTTCAGTGGATGCCTCAGGGCATAAATTTATAGAAATTGCTACTCCCGCGGCTGATAAAACCAAGGATGATATAATGGTCATAGATTATCAAATCACAAGGGTTGATCTAGGGAAAGTAACAATGGAGGGAGCACAACAGGATGCACAAGATGCCATGAATGTGTTGTGCCAGAAGCTAAAGGAAACTAAGGCAAACAAAGATGAGTTAAAAGAGAAAGTACAATAGCTGACAGAAGTACTACTCAAGCTCTCAAAGCCTCATGAGTCAACACCATCATCCTCTACTCCTATCAGGTTCGATTTCTCATCGGTACCCATGATTGAGAAGATTAATGAGAAGGGAAGAACGGCTGATGAATGGATCCAGATGTTGCTTCTGCAAGGAAAAGAAGTCATTGAGGACACCGTGCAAGTCTACAAATCCTTGGAGGATATAAAGAAGGATGGAGAGAAAGTGGATGATGAAATTTCAGAAGAAATTCAGGAACCTAGAGTTAACTTTTGAAGCTCTCCAAATGCTGAAAATGGTTCCATCCTGCATCTTGATTGAAGAAGGTATCATTCCACATGGGGACAAACATTTTCAACTGACCATAACCATTAGATTCAGAATGAATATTCTTAATGAAGCTTGCAGAAAATTGAGGGAATCAAGAGATCAATTGGTCGATGGCATGAATGACATAAAAGAAGAGCTAGTCAAGATCTACACAAAGGTGTTGAGTGAAAGCTCATGTATTCTACCTGTTGATGATATTTACAATTAGATCTAAGAATCAATTCAGCATGAACCAACTTATGGATTCAGCCTAGAAATCATTGAAAAATTTGTGAAAATTGAACATTCTTTGGAAACCCCGAGGAAACTCAAGAAGAGACTGAAAAACCTTCCTGGCAACGCTAGCGATACTCATGAAACATGTGAAGTTCTGAGTGATCATTCCACTGCATCTAATGAAACTGAGATGCAAGGTATAATCTGAAAGTTCCAAGAATTTTGGGACAAGCAGGATTTGTTGGAGGAAGAAAAAGATGATGAAATAGAATAGGCACAATGTTGCATGTCATTTTAATCCTGAAATTTGACATGTCTTTTTCATTTTTTTTCATCACATATGAAGCAAATTTTGACTTGGTCTCCTGCGTGAGAGTCAATAAAAAGTAGGACTCTCATTAAAAACACTATTTTCTAGGATTTATCCTATTTTCTCTCAACTCCTTTTATTATAAATAAGGGATGCTTATGCATTCCAAAGGGTTGAGATTTTTGGAATATTGAGATCTATTGTGAAGAAGAAAGACTTTGTGTTTTCTTTTAATCATTTGAGGAATAAAAGATGATGCTATTTTGCAAACTTTGTGTTGTGAGATGTATCTTTCTTAAGATATTGTTCTTATGTTCATAATCTTAAGATATTCTTTGTTTAGCATCTTGATTGTTCTAATCATTTCAAACATTACATTTGTTATCTAAAAACTCATATGATTATTTCATGATTTGCATTTGCTCGAAAGAAAGTACGTTCCCCTCATTTCCTTTGCATTGTGTTTCTTCCATAATAATAATTTCCTTTCCGATCCATTTCATTTCGAAAGAGAAATATCTTCACCTATTATGGATATGGATTTCAGGATTCTATCCCAACCCCAATGGTTAGATTAGTGTGAATACTGTATATTATTTCTATTGTGTTTTAGACTAGTAATAAATAGGCAGCCTCACCTGTCTTTGAGGAGGGATTTAATCCCATGTACTGTGGTTGAACCTCTCATTTTGGCTTGACAAAATATCCAACCAATAGTTTTTTGGTGACTCCGCTGGGGATACAGATTGATAAGACTAAGCTTATCCTTTTGGTGTTTGGTGACTCGGTATTTGCCTTATTTTCAAGAAGATCCATTTTCTAGTTCAAGTTGGCTAGGAAGATCTTCACTCAATCAATTTAAGCTAGGGGCGAAACCGATCTGCTTCAACAGCATAATTTCAAGCTTTCACCCAACAGTGTTGCATCTAGTCGAGAAAGAAGTTCTTCACCCAGCCGAAGGACTCAGATTCCTCAAGAACAAGATTTTTCTACAACTTTTCATGCATTATTCTTGTCAGATATTCATATTCCTGTACACACTTCATTTAGAAGAATGGCAGCACAACTTGTGCCTTGGGGCATAGCTATTGGTCCTCTTTCCATTACTCCACCATTACATGATCTACCTCATGGATCACGAAAGAACACTCCTAAGTTTAATGGCAATGGAAAACAACACCCTGATGAACACATTGCCTCATTCTTTGTTGCATGCGGTGTTCTTGGGGTTGCTCACAAAGATGTCTCTGTTTGACTCTTTGTTGAAACATTACATGGCGTAGCAGCAGAATGGTTTTACCATCTCCCAAATACATGCATTACCAACTAGACTACCTTGAGATCTATATTTTAAGAAAGGTTCAAACTAGATGAAGATTCTCACACCTTGTTAGCACAACTTACACACATGAAGAAGGAGTCTTATGAACCCATGCGGGATTTCATAGCCAAATTCAACAAGCTGATTCATAAGATTCCAGAGCTAGCCATTCCCACTCTGGAAAATCAGAAGTGTTTCTTCATCAACACTCAACCTCCTGATGTGAGATTCTTACTGAGAAGATCTGTTATCCCCGATTTGGCCACCACTCAAGCGACAGCCACTGAAATAGAATATGATCTTATTCTAGCTGGAAAGATCAGAAGAGAATCATCTAAGCCTAAAAAATAGAGTTCTTCTCAGAGTACTATTCATCCAATGATTCAGAAGATGGATAATGACTTGATTGCTTTAAAGAAGCAAATTTCTCAACAAGCAACCAACATTCCTTATCAGGATATTCCTAGATGGAATTTCAACAATGCCAACGGCGCTCCCACAAGAGATAGGAATCAATCGATCGTTGCTCCCACCAGGATGGCCATTGAATCTCCTCTTGTCAACACAGTAGTTGAAATAATTGAGGAGGATGAGAAACTAGAAGATCACGACTCTCATGAAGCCTTTAAAGCTTCAGGATATGCTGATGAGTATTTTGTTGATTCAGCTGGTGACTCCAACATTGGTTATTTGGAATATGAGAAAGATGAAGATGAGCATGATGGATAATCATTTGTAGTTTTCACTAGATCCCAATCTCATAACCCCATAAATCTAGTTGAAATCTCCAAGGATAAAATTAAGGAAGCTCCCATAGTTATAGTGAAAATAGGATCTCCCATCTCAGCACAAACTGAAAAGGAGATAACAAAAAAGGTAACTTCACCTTCCAACTCTCTTTCTTCTACTTTCAAGGCCAATACCTCAACTCAGACCAATATAACCAGAATGAAGCCATCCATCATTCCTTCATATACCACTTTCGACATCATTGATCATGTAAAGAAAACCAAAATCCAAATGTCGGAAGCCGAATACCTTCAGTCCAACTCTAAGCAATTTGAGAAACTTGCCAAATTCATTAGAAGTAAGGATGTTATTCCTCCATCTTCAAGAGGAATTTTTCCTATCCCCACTCAGCCTTTACCTTAGAGTAATATGACCTCTGCCGCTTCTTCAGGAAATATTGAACCGTTTTATTTGTATTTACTTATAAACAGTTTCAAACTCAATAATTGCATAATTGACTCTGACTCCTTTAATAATGTTATGCCCACAAACGTAGCTCATGCCCTCATGCTCACACTAACTAAATCTTATGGGTGATGTTATTCCATGGAAACTAAACAAGTCCCCTTGATTAGCCAAATCAAGGATGCACAGTTTGCATTTGTTGCATTTCCGGAAAAGAGAGTAAAAATGACTATCCTAGTTGTTGATATCCCGACTGTTTATGGGATTCTTTTGGGAAGAGGATTTTGAAAATATGTTGGAGGAGAAATCAACATGGATTGGACCAAAGCTAAAATTCTAGTAAATGGAGCTCCTCATGTCCTTCACCCCAAAGCACAAGTAAAGTACCTGGTTACTAAATCAGATGATCCTAAGGCTCAAATTCTCTTTGAAGATGTAGGCTTGGGTAATTATTTCCTGACATCTAAGGTGCCCTCTATAGAAGTAAAAGAAGAAGATCCTAACGCTGCATGGACCCTTGAGTTTGACAGGAGCTATTCAACTACTGGTTCAAGTGCCGACGTAGTTCTTATATCTCTGGATTTTGAGATCTTTCCCTTTGCTTTCAAGTTGCAGTTTGATAATACTAATAACACAACCAAATATGAAGCTTTGTTATTAGGATTAGAAATGGAAAGACAAAAAGGAATCCATGAAATCTCAAAGTATAGGGAGATGCCGAGTTGATTGTGAATCAAGTAAGGGGAATTTATCAAGTAAAAAATGACCGTCCAAAACATTACAGAAACAAGGTTTGGGACAACATAGAATGCTTCGACACTTTTTCCATTAAAGTAGTCTTAAGAGATTACAATGATAAATCTGATTCCTTAGTTGTTTCTACATCTCTTCTTCTTCCTCACCCACAGTTCAAACAGGACACATATACCATTGAGATTGTGTATCGTCCAAGTGTTCCAGATAACTCAGCTCATTGGCAGGTGTTTAATGATGACCAACAGGTATTGTCCTTTCTGGAGAAAGCTGATAACTTTAGTGAACTTTATTTTGAAGGATCAAAATCAGATTTTCATGAGTCTGTCTTGAATTCATATCAAGAAATTGATGGTGAATTCATCCAGCTTAAAGGTAATAAGATTTTGAAGGGATTAGTTTCTCTGGAAGGTCTGTTTAACAAGCATGACCGTTTCATTCAGGGTAAAAGGCAAGCTAAAGGTGCTTCCTCGTTAGAGGTAGATCAAGTTAACCTGGGCTCCGCTGATCAACCGCAGATGGTAAACATCAGTAAATGTTGTTCTCCGGAGGAAAAAGAAATATTCTCTTCACTCTTGAAGAGATATATGGATGTCCTAGCATGGTCATATGTGGATCTAAAGTCTTTCAAGCCCAAGGATGTGCAACATAGTATTCCTTTGAAGCCTGAAGTTAAACCCTATAGGTAGAAGCAAAGGCATTACAACCCAAAGATCTCAGGGACTATTCTTGCAAAAATTCAGAAAATGTTAGATGCAAGGATTATCTTTCCGATCCATCATTCCACTTGGGTTGCGAACATTGTCCCTGTGAAAGAAGAATGGTGAAATCATGATTTGTGTTGAATTTCAAAATCTCATCCAGTATTCATTAAAGGATAATTATTCATTGCCCATTATGGACCAGGTATTACAGACTGTCACTAGATCAGAAATGTTATCCATGCTTGATGGATTTTTGGGGTATAATCAAGTTGAGGTAGCTGCTGAAGATCAACATAAAACAATTTTCACTACCCCATGGGGAACCTTTGCTTACAGAAGGATGCCTTTTGGTTTGATCAACACCAGAGCCATGTTTCAAAGGGCTATGGACTTAGCTTTCAGAGATTTAATGGGCAAGGTCATAGTTGTGTATTTGGATGACTTGATGGTCTTTTATAAAAAGCAAGGTGATCATTATGATCACCTGGAATAGGTACTCTTAAGGTGCAGGCATCATGGGATTTCATTAAATCCTAAAAATTCCATGTTTGGAGTGACAGAAGGAAATTTTTTGGGTCATATTTTCACTAGAGAAGGAACCAAGATCAACCTAGAGAGGGTGAAGGCCATTCAAAGCCTTACCCTACCCACAAGCAAAACTAGGGTGCACTCCTTTTTCAGGAAGGTTAATTTCCTAAGAATATTTGTACCTACTTTTTTCGATAAAACCAAGGATATCCTTGGAATGATGAAGGATAAAATTCCATTTCGATGGAGCACTAAAGGGAAGCTTGCATTTGAAGAAGTCAAATGGACAATTGCTCACGCTCCTATTCTGGTATGCCCAGACTTCAAGAAAGATTTCATCATGTATAGCTACACTTCCACACATACAGTATCAACCATCCTGATGTAGGAAAACAAAGAAGGAATTGAAGCTCCCATTGATTTCATGAGCTGCCCACTAAAGGAAAATGAATTGAAGATGTCGAAGATTGAAAAACATGCTTATGCAGTGGTGAGAGTGGTGAAACATTTCAGGTATTATGTCTTGAATTCCCACACTCTCGTTCTAGTTTCTGATACCATAGTTAAATCCATTCTGACCCAATGAGATTTGGGTAGTCAATAGGGTAACTGGATAGCCAAGGTCTAGGAGTATGACTTGGACATCAGACCTACCAAATTGGTGCAAGGCAGAGGCCTGTGCCAATTAATTACATAAAACAATGCTGAGATAGAGTGCGAAGAAACTGAAGGTACTTCTTCAGAATTGCCCAAAGTGCTTTTCGTAAGCATGACTGATGAATGGTACGTAGATATCACTTTATTTTTAACCTATGGAAAGTGTCCCCCACATTTAAGCCAAAAAGAAAAGAGGACAGTTAAACTCAAATCTGCAAGATACATTCTATGGGACAATGGTATATACAAGAAAGGTATTGATGGTTTATTCCTACACTGTGTTGACAAGTCTTAGAAAATAAGGTTGCTAGAGTCCTTCCATAATCTAGCATGCAGAGAAAATTTCTCTTCTTCTGTAACAGCTTACAAGATCTTATGGGCTAGGTAATATTGGCCTACTCTCTTTCGAGATTCATCTAAATGGGTGTCCAAGTGTGAAGCTTGTCAACATTTCGTTGGTCGTCTTAAGCTGACAGCTCTTCCCTTAAATCCCGTGGTGATTGAAGAACCTTTTCGCCAATGGGGAATTGATTTCATTAGATTATTGAACCCTACCTCTAGTGTCAGTCATAATTATGTCCTCACAGCCACAGACTATTTCACTAAGTGAGTGGAAGCTGCTCCAATCAAACAAGCTACCTCCGAAGTTGTTTGTAATTTTCTCAAAGAAAATATAATTGTTAGAGTCAGTGTTCCTCACAAGATTGTTGCCGAAAACACCTCCAATTTCTCATCCCATGATTTGACATAATTTTTTTATGGATTTGGGATCACATTGGCTCATTCATCCGATTACTACCCTCAAGGTAATGGTTAGGTTGAATTGAGCAAGAAAAACCTGGTGACCATAATCAGAAAGTTGGTCGATGAGAATCAGAGGACATGGCATAAAGCATTATATGATGCATTGTGGGCTAATTGGATTACTCCTAAACAAGCTATTGGAATGTCCCCATTCCAAGTTCTGTATGGAATTGATGTTGAGATACCTATCTCTATAGAATTACCAGCCTTATAGTTGGCTAAAGCAATTGAGGATGAAAATTTTCAAAGTTATATTGAGAAAAGGATAATGTAACTAGCTAGGCTAGAAGAAGAACATAGCAAGGTGGTGGATCACATCACAGACCATCAGATCAAAGTTAGCAGAATATTTGAAAAGAAATCAAAGCAATGTGATTTCTAGGTCGGAGATCTAGTACTTCTCTGGGACAAGAGAAGAGAACAGAAAGGGATGCATGGCAAGTTTGACTCCTTATGGAAAGGTCCTTTCAAAATACATCAGTTGAATGGTGAAAATAGCTTCTGTCTATCATACCTTGATGGAGAGTTGCTCCCTCTACCTTTCAGTGGCCAACATTTGAAGATGTTCCACCAGTAATTTATTTTATGTTGTGTGTTTGCTTTCTTTCTTTCTTTCTTTGTTTTTGGTTTTTCTTCTTCAGACTCCATAGCCCAATATATAAAGATTTTGATATGAGTTCTCTTCCTTTGATGTCTCAAAGAAATTCCCCAAATGGAGCCAGTTGTTATCTCATTTTTAGTAAATCCAACTAAAATTGAGATAACCATAGAAAAATTTTGACAGAACCTCCTAAAAATTCCCTTTGAAGGAGATTTTCAAGTTTTCAGGTTTCCATTGCATGCAAACATGTATTTTACATGCTTCCTGTCGAGTGTCTTCCAAAACCCGAAACCCGATTACATTCCAGTGTATCGGGTTTTCGGAACCTAGGAGCATCGGAACATACCTTACAAAAAACATGTTACATGCTACTTGATTCTCGAAACCTGAAACCCGAAATGATCCTTTGCGTCAAGTTTTTAGAACCCAATAGCATCTAGATATGTATTTTACATGCTTCATGTCAATTAGTTCCCAAAACCTAATTTGTTAAGAAAACCTTTGTTTCAAGTTTTCGGAAGTGCTGAGCATGATGACATGGCATTAATGCCAAGTTGTCGGTTAGTTGGCACATGTGTCGGAGGAGGTGTAATAAATTCTAGGGCTTTATAAATACTCTGATTTTACACATCATTTCTACCTAACATATTTTTTCTACGTGGATTTTTCGTAGATGCTCCTTCGACCTCCAAACCTGACTGAACTTCTCGATCGATTTTCGTGATCCATCTTTGATCATTTTTAGAATTTATTGAAGGTATTTTTCTCTTATTATCATTTTGTGGTGTTTGGGTTTGTTTTTGAAGCGTTATTTCGGCATTTTTCCTCTTTTCTTTTTCTTGCCTCTGGGTTTAGGGTTTAGGGTTGTATTCTTCATTTTTGTTGAATTTCCATGAAAACCCTTGTTTGAAAATCCATCTTGGGTGTTTTCTTATTTCCTTTCATGGATATACTCTTGTGGTTTTTGGGAATAATCTATAAAACTTAACTTACAAGCATGGTGGAGATTTTACTTGTTCTAACATCCCAAAAACCCGACACCTGGTGTCAGGTTTTACATGGTGTCTGACACCATCCTTGTTCCACATAGTATTGGGTTTTGTGAATTTCTCAACATGATTTTGGTTCAAGATTGTATCGGGTTTCAAAATCTACTTAACATCCTTCAATTTCCATTTGTGTCAGGTTTTATAGGGTGCCCGACATCTTCCAACTTCCACTTATGTCGGGTTTCACGAAGTGTTCAACATCCTCCAAATTCCACAGACCATCGGGTTTTGTAAAGTGCTTAACACCCCTTGATTTCTACCTGTGTATCAGGTTTTACGAAGTGTCCAACACAACCTATTTTTTAATTATACTCTGCAGTGTGTCGGGTTTCACGAATTTTCTGACAGGTCTCAAAGTCTGGTTGGTGTGGCGGGTGTGTGGGGTTACTCAACAAGCTTCCAAGTCTGATTGTTCAAACAAGAGTTATCTAGGCATTCTTTCTTTATGAATTCTCATGTTAGATCCTGGATCATCTAAGGATAAGTCATACATGTTAGGAAAGATGAAATACAAGTACCAGAAAATGGAATCCCCTTCCTACATAGATTGCAATTACGATATCCGCGATACGGAGCTTGGTAACATTGACATGGAAGACTTTTGGAATAGAACCAAGGATTCTTCTTAAAGTCCCTAGATGAAGTCAATAACCAACAGTGGCCTCCCTCTTGTAGTAGGATTCCCAATGTCTGCTCAATGCCCTAAGTTCATTTTGGCATGTGCTTCCAATTATGACTCAGATTCCCGCTCAGTGAAAAATCAAGCAGAAGAAACCATAGTGAAGTTGGATGGGGGTTACTTTGATGACCTCTTAAGATTACCCAACTTTGAGGAATATGTCGATGTAGATCTTAAGTCAACACAAAAATAATGGGACAAAGATCAAGAAGATTGCATCAAGCATGTGAATAAAAAGTTCTTGATCAAGGCCAAGCCAACCATCTCTAGGTTTCTCGAGTTTGTCCCCAGGAGTGATTTCATCCTTGAAATTAGTGGCATCATCACCCTATTGAGTCGATTATTTGAACTCCCCAAGTCAAGAGACTTTCACGGGTGGATGTATCAATTCATGGTCCTTATAAAGAAGGATGAACAAGGGATTGATTAGAGTAGTCTTATAAGTAATGAGCTTGATTCCCAGATGAAGACAGTCTTGCCTACTGGCAAGTTTTATATCTCATCATATGTCACCTATGTGGCAGCTGGTATGAGGAATTATCCAGGGTTGGACATGAAGGGAAGTAAGTCAACCAAACATATATATCGGTATTTCCCTCAGTTGACAATAAAGGGGTCCGAGGATCAATTCAAAAGAGTGAATGACATCTTCTTTTATGAGAAAATCTGCATGGTGAACCTTGACTTAAGAAAGAGAAGAGTCTCTGATGAAACATGGGCTGAAGTATCAAAATGGGGTTGTATCTTCTTGCAGTTCAAGAAGTTCACATACCTTCAGGTGGTCATGTACCTAGGTGATCCTTTCCGATTGCAAAAATTCCTAGGTGATAAGCTGATCTTAATGGACTTGGTAAGATAATTATTGGATTTCCACAAATTCCAACAAAGTAAACACAAGGCTGCCGTATCCTTTCCTATTTCCATTAGAAGGTACACATGCTCGACAGTCGTTAAAGATAAGAACATGGTGCATGAGCTTCAGGACAAGTTGAAGAAGCATATGAAGCACATAGATGGATTTGATTTCTGAGGAGTCCTTAAATAATATGGGACTTTATATCTACATGTTCCCAACATAGAATATATTTGGGTTGATCTTCAGGATGAAGTTTCCATCCAAAGAAAGGACTATAACAGGTTGAAAATTGAAGAAATCTAGATGCTGGATTTATATGACATAATAGAGGGCACCACGGATAATGAGAGTGTCCTTGATGCCTTGTATGATGGGTTAAATGAAGACCGATATGTATTCCCAGTCATTGATTAGTCCATCACTGAGAAAGCTTCTATTGTGGGGAGAGCTACTCAAATTCTTTCCCGTACTAAGGCGTGGCTCATTTCTTGGGGAATGAGTTATAAAGAAGGGATTTTTTCAAAACTAGATACTTTGGAAGTGGGACCCTCCAAGGGAAAAAAGGAAAAGGATAAGAACCCTTCCAAGAGACCAATAAAGGTTAAGTTTGTCAGAAAGGGAGAAGATCAAGTAACTACACCAGTGGCCACTCTCCCAAAAACAACTGAGATTCTTGATTCACCTCCACAACTAGAACAAGGAAATTGTTCAACCTTCCATTCCTCTTTTGACTGAAAGCTCGTCAGAGGTAAGTCATCCTCTTATCTCTCAAACTCTAATTTTAGAATCATTACCTCCTCCCATTTAGCCTTCCTTGCCTCAAATTTCTTCACCAAGTTCCTCAGCCATGGCTAGTATCTTCTCTGGCCTCTCACCTCTCTCCACTAGACCTCAGTTAAGCATGGATATGCCTCCTCCTTCTACACCTTCACTCCTTGAGTCCATTCTCACGGACACTACACTTACAGTGGTCACCAATACACAAGCTAACCTTCCTCCACCTAAGCATGTGACCGTAACACCTACAATGGGAGAAACTTCTTCCAATACACCTCAATGGTTAATAGATCAGTCTCTGAGGAAGAGAAAGGTGGTAGTTCCCCTACTAGCCTCTGATTTCAATTCCCTCAAGGTCACTCCTACCAAGTCAGACAAGAAACCCAAAATAGTTTCAAGGATTTCAGTGGATGCCTTAGGGCATAAATTTGTAGAAATTGCTACTCCTGTGGTTGATAAAACCAAGGATGATATAATGGTCACAGCTTATCAAATCACAAGCGTTGATCTAGGGAAAGTAACAATGGAGGGAGCATAGCAGGACGCACAAGATGCCATGAATTTATTGTGCTAAAAGCTAAAGGAAACTAAGGCAAATAGAGATGAGTTAAAAGAGAAAGTACAGTAGCCAACAGAAGTACTACTCAAGCTCTCAAAGCCTCCTAAGTCAACACCATCATCCTCTACTCCTATCAAGTTTGATTTCTCATTGGTACCCATGATTGAGAAGATTAATGAGAAGGGGAGAACAGCCGATGAATGGATCCAGAGGATGATTTTGTAAGGAAAAGATGTCATTGAGGACATCGTGGAAGTCTACAAATCCTTGGAGGATATAAAGAAGGATGGAGAGAAAATGGATGATGAATTTTCTACAAAATTCGAGAACCTAGAGTTAACTTTTGAAGCTCTCCAAATGCTGAAACAAGTCTCGTGCCACATCTTGATCAAAGAAGGAATCATTCCACATGGGGACAAACATTTTCAATGGACCAAAGCCATTAGATTTAGAATAAAGATTCTCAATGAAGATTGTAGAAAATTGAGGGAATCAAGAGATCACTTGGTCAATGACACAAATGATATAGAAGAAGAGCTAGTCAAGATTTGCACAAAGGTGTTGAGTGAAAGCTCGGGTATTCTACCTGTTGATTATCTTTACAAGTATATCTAAGAATCAATTCAGCATGAACCAACTACGGATTCGGCCTGGAAATCATTGATAGGTTTGTGAAAATTGAACATTCTTTGGAAACCCTGAGGAAAATGAGATGTAGGGTATAATCTAAAAGTTCCAAGAATTTTAGGACAAACAGGCTTTGTTGGAGGAAGAAAAAGATGATGAAACGGAATAGGCACAATGTTGCATGTCATTTCAATCCTAAAATCAACATGTCTTTTTCTTTTTTTTTCACATAGGAAGCAAATTTTGACTTGGTCTCCTGCGTGAGAGTCAAGCAAAATAGGACTCTCATTAAAAAGATTATTTTCTAGGATTTATCCTATTTTATCTCAACTCCTTTTATTATAAATAAGGGATGCTTATACATTCCAAAGGGTTGAGATTTTTGGAATATTGAGATCTATTGTGAAGAAGAAAGACTTTTTGTTTTCTTTTAATCATTTGAGGAATAAAAGCTGATGCTATTTTGCAAAATTTGTGTTGTGAGATGTATCTTTCTTAAGATATTGTTCTTATGTTCATAAGCTTAATCTATTCTTTGTTTAGCATCTTGATTTTTCTAATCATTTCAAACATTACATTTGTTGTCTAAAAACTCGTATGATTATTTCGTAATCTATATTTACTCGAAAGAAAGTACGTTCCCCTCATTTCCCTTCCATTGTGTTTCTTCCATAATAATAATTTCCTTTCCGATCCATTTCAATTCAAAAGAGCAATATATTCACCTATTATGGATATGGATTTCGGGATTCTATCCCAACCCCAATGGTTAGATTAGTGTGAATACTGTATATTATTTTTGTTGTGTTTTAGACTAATAATAAACAGGCAGCCTCACTTTTCTTTGAGGAGGGATTTAATCAATTTATTGTGGTTGAACCTCATATTTTGGCTTGATAAAATATCCAACCAACATAATCATGAAAATTATTAAGTATGTTGCTAACACTTCCAACAAATATAATGACAAGTCTCAAGGAAAACCTAATGACCATAAGATTGGTGTTAAAGCTATTGTTAATGGTGTATCATAACCTTTAAAGCTTTAGATAAAAGCTCCTCACCGATAATTCACATGATTTCCTTGCACAACTCATCTAGTTGTCAAAAAAATTACTTGAGTGAAACGTTTTATAGCTCCCTCGACCACTTGAGGTCAATGCAAGAAAGCCTTGCAATAAAAAATTTAATGTTAGTGCCTATTTTGGTTATCATATATGTGTTATCCATTCAGATAATCATTGTGTTAAAATTTTCCATGTTATGCAAGAACTTGTTGATGTAAATTTTATTGAATGGGACACTCTCTCTAAATAATTTAAGCCCACTAATTATAATACAAGGATAAAAATGTTTAGTGACCCACTTCCTGATCAAAACATTACTAATTCCAAATTGTAAGTGCATCATGTTCATTATGCAGTACCATCACCTCCTTATGATCATACATTTGATGCTATGATTAGTACTATTACTACTATTTCACTTTCACAGCCAATTATTATTTTTGATGATACTAATATTTCTTTTAATCTTTTCTCATATATACTTTGCATTCATTCTTTTATCAATCAACATCTTATACATAGTGTTATGATTGATATTCATCCTAAATATAATATGTGCACTTTTAAGTTACTTCATTTCCTTAGATATGCTAGAAATAAATGACATTTGATACTCAAAAAAAAATTGTGTATTTTTTTATACCTCTCACCATTGGATTTACTACAATAGCTACTCTAGAATCGGTTACTTCTTGATGAGGCCATAAATTGGCCATAAGTTACCATTATTTTGTCCTTCCAAGTTACCTTTGAAAGTGGATTTAAATGTAATCTAGGAACTTATAGTTTGTTTAAGATAGAATATAGGATATATATCTTGTTTATTCTTTATAAATCTTTTTTTATCTAATTTGTTGACTAATCCTATTGGTTATTTGGTAAAACATGCAAAGTCTTGTGAATGCAGGCCATAAAGGAAATATAATGCTAGTATTGGGAAAAGTGGAATTGATCATGAAAAATAAATTTAAAATCATATATGATTTCATATTCAGATTCCTCTCAAAAAATTATGCAAGTTCAAAAAATAATCATCTCAATCCAAGGTCGCATGCAAAAGTTATAGTTGTTTTAAGTTAGCTGCAGAACTCGCAGAGTTAGTTCCAGAACTTGTAGGTTTAGTTCCAGAACTTACAAATTTAGTTCCATTGTATCAATTGAATGAAAGTTAGTTCTGTAACTTTCAATTCATGTAAAAATTATATTTAGTTCCTGAACTTGCAGATTTAGTTCCGGAACTTGCATAAAAGGAATGATAGCTTTAATTCCAAAACTTGCATCAACGGAATAATAGTTTTTGAGGGATTTTGAAAACTCAGAGATTCTAATGGGAAATATGAGAGAGGTTTTTGTTCATATAAATGTTTTTAATAAAAACCTCATTCATATTTGCTACAGGTTTTACCAATGAAGAGATATCTAATTTTTAGTGAGTTGTAGTCCGAAGAAATGTGTATCAGACGAGCACTAAAAGTTCCATAAACAGAAATAGAAAGGTCAAATGGAAAATTTGAGATAGGTTTTTGCTTAAAGAAATGTGTTTAACAAAAACCCAATTCAAATTTGTTACAAGTTTTACCAATGAAGATAGATCTAACTTTTAGTGAGATGTAGTCCGAGGAAATGTGTATCAGACGACAACTAAAAGTTCCATAAACAGAAACAGAAAATTCAAATAGAAAATCTGAGAGATTTTTTTTTCATAGCAATGTTTTTGATAAAAACCTCATTCATATTTGCTACAGGTTTTACCAATCAAGAGAAATCTAACTTTTAGTGAACTGTAGTCCGAGGAAAAAGCCTATTTGACAAGCATCAAAAGTTCCACAATCAAAAACAACAAAGTAAAATGGAAAATCCGAGAAAATTATTTGGTCAAAATCATATTTTGAGGAAAATCCTCCTTCCAATAATATAGAGTAATAAAATCATTACGATTCTTGTTACCAAAAAGCAAGGAGAAGATTTGGGAACAAATCTTCCTAAAATAAGTGAGATAAGATTTGACTTCAATAATATATATCTCTCATATTTTGTGGAGATGGAGATCTTATTTCTTAGGATTGGAATAAAGATAATATCATATTGTATTTCCTAAAATAAGGAGTTGGTTAGATGCATGAATTATAAATGCAACCTTCCACACTTAGATATGTAATGCTTTTCTCCAAAGAAATAAAGATCTATTCTTTCCTCTCAAATATTTTGTAGTTTTGAGATCTCAGAAGTATGATTTAAATAATCTTCCAATGAATGAGCTGGCAACTCATTCCAAGGAAGATGGATCTATTTTTTTATGTTTATGTTTATTCATTTGTCTTTAATTCATTTTGTTGTATTGTTTTTATATTTGTATTGTGAAAATTCAGTCTGTTGTAAACATGCAGGTGTTTTATTCAATTATGTTTACTTTTAATTTAACAATTTCAATTTATGCAAGCGTGCCTTTATATTCTTGCAAGTTTGATTTCCTTTATGCAAGTGTGTTTACATTTCTGCAAGTGTGCTTTTAAATTTCTGCATGTGTGATTTATTTTATGCAAGTTTGGATTGTGTTTAAAAGATTTGTTTTCCAATATCTTCTTCTCTTAATGCATACAGCCTTTGGACACCAACCTGGATTGACATTTTTAATGCTGAGGATTGATGGCCATCATCACTCCTTCTATTAGCGCATGTGATATGTGTGTAGGATTTCCTTGACCATATACTTTTAAGGTTACACAATATATATTACATTAATGTGTTAAGTTCATTGACAAGTTGTCATGGTTAGGGGTCTTCCATATGAGTCCCCAATTATTAAGTTACTTAGTCATACTACTAAAATTTCTCCTTTTATGCATAATACATGTACATATGTTTTTTCTAGCGACTCTATATTCCCTAGGCCTCTTGATAGGTAGTTTATTGTATATGTCTCTTCTATTAGATATTTTTCTCCTAGGCCTCTTTCTTATTTTTCTATACGTATTATAATTCTAGTGGGTCTACCCACTTGATTATTTATTAGTCATCCTCATGCACATACTACTCCTTATGATTCTTATCATAGTATGAATCCTAAATAGTTTATATAGGACCTTCCTACTTCTTTTATGAAATATGCGATGCCCAAGGGTCCTTTTCCTTATAATTTTTACATGCCTTATGATGAGGATCTTATGGGGTAGATCTTGTTCTACCCCCTTTCCTATACATATTTATTTTCAAAAATTAAAAAAACTTCAAATAATCACATAATACAAAAACATTCACATATTTTTAAAAATACAAAATCAGGACTTGTTTGTGACTTGATTGGTTATTTTGTTACTTACAAAAATCATGTTGGATTGATAGATATAATATTTCTCTATATACTCTTTAGACATGTGTTCATGAGATATATTGAGTTTGATGCAAGAAACACACAAATTGATACATGATAACAAGTGTTGGATTAGTCCCTTCTTAATTAAACTAATATTTGGGGCATCTATTATACTACTTATGTGTTTTTTTCATTAAAATTATTTTCTACTTCCTGATTATGTTTAATTATTTATATTGTTTATATGCTATCTTTTGGGCTAATAGGACTAACACATGGGTCTTGTACAGTGCTAACCTATCTTGTTATATGTAATTTTTCAATACCACTATATGTTATACTTTCTCTACTAGATTGTTTTCTTACTTTCCTATTTTTACTTCTTGACTTCTTATTATATGTGGCTTGAGTGACTTCATTTTCCTATGACACAGTGGTTTTCCCCTATTTATGGCTATATGTCTATCTTGTATGCACTTAATTTTTTGTATACTACCTAAATGTCTTCTATGTAATTATCTAGTGACGTTGTGGGTGTCCCATATTTGTATCTTTATGCCTTGGTGTGATTATTTTCTATGTTATTTATTTTGTTAGCTCAATTTACTATGTATTCAATATTGTGCTTACTTTCTTCTATACACATATATTGTTGTTTATTACATGTTTCATCTTGATTTATTTGTGCACCGTGATCTCCACCATGGGAAACCATCTCATAGTAATAGGATCCTAATGGTTTCCACCATAAAAACCTTATTTATGATCCAATGCAAATTATCATACTTACTTAACATGGGTATACATATTTTCTTTTGAGCCATGTGATCAAATGCTTTATCACACATGCATAAAAAATAGTAGGAATCCATTGGGTAATATTCTACACCTGTAGTTAATACAAGAAAATTATAAAGTTCATGCACATATTTTTACATCGTCCATATCCTTACTAACAATTACAGATATAAAAAAGTGGCAAAAAATCATACTGGAAAAAACCATGAGATTGTACATTTATATTCAAAACTAAATGAAAGAATTAAACAAGTGAATTCAAAATTTCAGAGGGTTCACATTCATTGAGGTAAATGGGGTTTGTTAATACACAACATTACCTATTTTATAACTAGGGAATAAAGTTCCAAACATTCAATAATCCTATTAAGAGAGAGAGATAGAGGTTCTAAGTGGATATTCCCAAGAAGATATCCAATGCACACATTAATGTGATATCCTATACCATGTCATGGAAGGTGTGAAGAAGTTGTGTGCAATGATGGATAATGATCTCATATTTATGAGACATATTCATACACACAATGATGCTCAATACAACTATCATTAATGGTGTAATTTGAATTTATTACCTAGCCATAAGTATTCATATATGATATTGAATCGGTGTCCCTCGATGGTCATACATGCATCATTATTTTTGATCTACTATGTGTCACACATGGCTAGGTAACAAAGTATGTATGCAAGGAGAAGTATGATCCATAATGTGTTGGTATTGATGCTCTATCACAAAATGGCATGGGATATATAATGATAAAAACTCGATGTGGTATATTGTAAATGTTGTGTCTCATTATGGGGCATCACATTTGGAATAGGAACGAAATTAGGTATTGGGAAATATCAAATAGGGTACCATATTTTATGCTAGGAATAATAACCACCATGTTATGTACGTACTTCTTTATTCTATGTAATATGAATGGAACGACATGCATTTTACATTTCCAAGAGCATTCGATTAACATATTGACAATGTTGTTAGAATTTACTACAAGGAAAAATGTGGCCATTATTTTAGGTATACCATGTACTATAAAAACTATGCCCCCAAGTGCATTTTTTCGTTGACTATTAAAGCTATGAACTATCTCTATGGTACTTGGGAGGCCTCATGTAGTATAGTTGAGAGATATAAGATGTGTCATAATAAAAATATTATGGTTAGATCAACTTTATACCTTAATACTATGAATTGGTTGTGAATCAATGTGTACATGGATGAATATAGGTCTATATGTCTCATTCTCATCTAAAGGAATATCATAATTATAAAATTTAATAGGTAGTGTAATAATGTTGTACATCACATGACACTTATTATATTATCAACTTGATAGGAATCAACCACATAGTTTAGTGGAGGGGATATTACATGATAAGCCATATGTACTTCATCTTCTTTGTTAGTTTTGAAATGATTAGGAAATGCATTGGTAGACAATTGCATGTGTGCTTTGAATTGAGCTATTGTAATATTAGTGGGTGGCTCTAGGATTAATAGATAAATAGTATTTTTATCTATAATCTCTTAGATATTTTATGTAATCCAAAACATGTGTTCATAGTATGTCCATGACATTAGTGATAAACCCAAGATAGACATTCATCATACTTTGTTCCTTTTTTTTGTTATGTAAACAATAGTAGGTGGAAGGATCCATCTTAGATTACACTTGAGGAGTTCTCCTAAAATAGTGATGAAGATGAAACAATTAGTTATATCATTGTGTTTGATGATTTTTCCAATCATGTCTCAAGTTAATGAAATGGTATGCAAGAAAACAAGAAACTCCAAAGTATGGGAGGGTTTAAGGCTACCTCTTATGTATGATGATGATTAAGGATGAGATACGAGCACAAGGATCCTCTCTGTGGAGATCTTGATAACCCACACAACAAAGGGATAACTAGAAAAGAAACAAATTAGTAGATTAAAAGGTGGGATTCCTGAAAAATTCAGTCTCAAGAAGTGGTAAAATTCCTAGGGAGGATGTCAACCCACATGATTATAAGATTGATTGAAAATAATGGATAAATGATATGAAAAAGATAATCAGATTGGAACAAAGATCATATAAATTCTATATCTGATAAGATAAATATATGATAATGATAAAAATATACAATCTTGACAGGGTCAATGATGACCTGAGACAGATAGAGGAAGTCGACAATGACTGTAATAGTGCATATCAAAAGATGTGAAAACAATGGATCTAGGACTGATTCTAAAATGTCAAAGATGTTTTGGATATGATGCAAAGGCACAAGGAATAGAAATAATGTAAATTACAAGAAGATAGATAATAATGTAATAGATTCAGATCAGGTTGGTGGTGACCAAGGGAAGATCTGGAAAGGTCAACTGTGACTAGGGTAGGAAAGGTGAGATCTGGGCTGTTAGATAGGAAAAATAGAAATTGTTAGTGAAAATTCACAGCACCCCCAAAATGACATATGGATCGACTTTTCTAAGGCAATGTCATTTTGTGTGAATGCACAACATTGAGCTTTCCCAAACTGTGGGACCTTTGCAAATGGGGAAAGCTCTCCAGAGAAGGTTGGTTCCTCTTCCTAAACTACCTGCCACAAGATATTCTAGTGTAGGAAAGCTAATCTAATCCTAATCTAACTATGCCAAGGAGACAGAGAGAGAGAAAAGAGGGAAAAACAAAGCCTACACTAAAACGGTGATACACCAGAGAAGGAAAATGTTGAACATCTATCAAAACTACCATGGAACAAGAAGAGGTGAGCAATGGGAAGGATGGACAAGTGCATCACAAAACCAAGGATGGATTTCACACAAAAAATGTTCCAAAAATCCATGAACACAGCTCCAAAACCTGCAATGAACATTCAAACATGCACAAATACCTGCAATGAAGAGAGGCAAGAAAAAAACAAGCAAAAATGAGCAAGGATGGACAAATGCATCACAAAACACATTTTTATTGCTCCAGAAGTTTGTACAAAACATCATTTCATGGGTAAGAGGAAAAAAACAATTGAAAGGTAGGGGAAGAGGTTTAAACTCCATTTCCAACTCTAGGGAAGAAAAGAAGGGAGAGGCAGAGAAGAATGATGAACAACTTGTTACAAATGAGCCAAAACTGGCTTTTAACCATTGAGTAGAATGGAAGAAAGGAGAAAACATGGGAAAATTGATTTGGAACTTCAACCATTGACAATATTCATCTAATTGGCTTGAAAAATGATGGGTTTCCATGAAAAAGTCCATACTTCAAAGTACATTGCTTTACATAGAAAACCAGAGGCCCATACTTCATTAATTTTGGTGGTTGGAGTCATTTTTTGTGTTCTTGCATGCCAGGGACATTTTCCCATTTTTATCCCAAAAATATCCATCAAAATTCAAAATTGAATAGTCCATTGTGTGGATAATTTCACCATATTTCCAATGATATAAAGAACGTGAAAATCTGAGCTCGGGATCGAAAGTTATGCCCCACTGAAGATTTAGGGCAAAAATGGAAATTTTAGGGCAAAATTCGGGTTGGCGAGCCGAAACTTGAAAATTGTCCCCTTTTTTGAATTTGGGAAAACTTCCCAAAAATTCTCCATGCCCCACAACTCTGCTGCCACATGTCACCCTCTGGCTGATCTGCAGGCCTCAAGATCATTTTCTACCCTTTGTGCCTTTTAAATTTTCATTAGGAAAATTTCCCAATTCACCTCTGTGGGCCTGACCTCCTCTAATAATGTGGCCACATGGCACCATTTGATTAATTGATGGGGCCATGGGTTCAATGCTCACCTTTGTACCTTTTGTAACTTTGGAAAAAATTTCCAAATCCTTCTGCTGCCCAGACTCCCGCCGCTGACAGGACACGTGGTGCCACCTCATTGCTCGGCAGGCCTTAGCCAACATATTTTCCTCCTTCCGCAAGCCTACGGGTAAAATTCTTCCTCTGTGCCTTTTGACCAAAGTGCAAAAAACTCCAACATCCCCTCGACATTCTCACCACTCTGCCTTGCCACGTGTCAGTTTCTCATTGGCCGCGGGCCTGTTTAGGGAAAATTTCCCCAAAAAACTCTGTCGAGCCATAACTCGAAAATTACAAGGAGTTAGGAGGAAAATTTTACCTTTCTGGAAAGGGGAAGAAAAATCCTATCTGATGAAGCTATTTTTAGAAACCTTTGAGTGCCTAAAATGTGTAAAATTTGATATTGAAGCACAAGGAAGGTAAGAATGAAGGCAAGTTAGCCAAAATAAGCAGGGGGCTCATTTTGGATAACAATTTTGGTGACTCTCAGGGGTCATCTGCCTACTAGATGAATGATCAGTGGCCTTTGAAGCATCCATTGGGCATGGAGTCAAGCTTGATGAATTGATTCTGATCTGAACTATGAAAATATGACCTCTGAGCTACTTGGAAACCCACTGAACTTGGAGTTGATCTTCACCAAAATGCCACTGAAATGGACTGTGCAAGAGCAATACAACAACACCAAAAACTATGTACAAAACTGAAAATCATACATGCTCCAAATGGAACATGTAGAGTGTGCACAAGCACTTCTTCTACTGAAAGCAAACCTACCTACTCTACTCTAACTAGAAGCAAAGGTGAGCTAAACAAACCCTGCAACTGGTTGTGCAAAATAGCTTCCTTTCTTCAAAATTGGCAGCCATGCAAATGATTTGGAGCTGAGTATGGCTGCTAGGATGAGTGGAAAATCAACAAGAAGTTGGTCTTCTACCCAAATTAGCAAGGTGTCAACTGAAAACAAATCCAATACCTCTTTTAGTTTCTTTGCATTTGGATTGAAGAGGTATGACAGCTGATCCTTGGAACTTTGCATATCATCCTCATGCTTAGAGGCAAGCATGACTGGTTGTGGCTTCTCCTTTGGCTCCAATGAAGCCAAATACCTGATTGGGCAAGGTCTGATCCATTTGATATGCCCATAACTCTGATTTTCCATTCCAAAAATGGAATCTTCTTGTAGACCTTCTTGAATGGATGGTGTGGAAGCAATGGTAGAACTTTTCTGCCCTTTCTCTTCCTCCAATGAAGAACATGGAAGATTTAAATCTTCTAATCTTGATTCCAAGGAGCTGCTATAAGATGCAGGCTTCTGCAAATGAAATTTCTCCTCCATGACAACAGGTTCTTGTGTTTGGAAGATGGATGATGAAGGAGAAGATGGTGTGATTTCAACCGGTTCTTCTTCATCAAAACAGTCCTCCAAATCAGACAGGTAAACTACCTCATTGTTGTCCTGCTGCAAATGTTCAACCTCTCCCATGGTGTTCTCTTGATCTACAACTTGATCACCATGGTTTCTTTCATCCTCCAACATTGAGTTTGAGAGATCAAACTCTTCTTCAGCACTAGAACTCGAGAGAGATGAAGTAGAAAGAAGAACTGAAGGTTCTTCTATAGCCTGCTTTGTGCTCAAAGCCTTTGGATCTGCACTTTTCTCCCCCACAGTTGGAATGTGCTCCTCTTCTTTTGGATTTGGAGTAGCTTCTCCTTCCTCTGCTATTTGAAGACAATCTTGCTCTTGATTGAACTCTTCCTCTAGCATGAAGTTTTTCAAGTCAAACTCTTCAATCTACTGCTCTAGAGGACAAGTTGGGACTGCAAGATCTTCTTCAGAGCTTCTTTCCATGGCTGATTGTGTAACTTGAATTGGACCAGCATTTCCTTCAAGTAGAGTGCCAACATGGACACTACATTATGAGAAAACTGATTGTTGATCTGCTTCTTCTTTTTTCTCTTCTTCTGCTGCAACAAAATCAGCCTTGGCCACCACTCATTCTTCAACTCTAACCTCCTCTATTGGTTTCACCATCAAGGGGATTTTTGTAATCCCAAATTTAAGAGCCAAATTCAACAAACTTTTAATCTTTTCATCCTTGTTTGGCTCTTCTTCTTGCTGCTATTTTCCTTGACTGGCATTCTGATTTTTATCTTCCCAACATGGATTTGGGAATGCAAGAGGGGTGGGTTGTAACTCAATTGATTTTGCAATTTTTTGTGGTGTTGGAGGAGATAGAAACTTTTGTTTCTTTGTAGGGAGTGGTTGTTTGGAAGGGAAAAGGATAAAAGAATTGAGATGGGGTGGAAGACTAGGGGATGGAGAAATGAAATCAACACTTGGGGTAGCATGGGCTAGATTTGGAATTTGGCATTCAAAATGAGATGGTGCTGCTTGAGGAATGGAAAGAGAAAAACTAGATGATGGTGTAGAACTTACCCATTGACAAGGTTGCTCAACACCAAGTTTATAGGTCTCTATCTCCAGTGTCCATTGTGCAAGTTGGGGCAGCATCTCAATCATGAAGTCCAGCTTCTCTTGAGGGCTGTAATGTCTTGGAAAAGGGCCTCCCCATGGATAGGGTGCTCTGAAACCAATATGAAATGCCTTCATTTGTGCTTGAGCCCTTGATTGCACCATGCCAACCTCCATTTTTTGGATTTTCTCCAACAAATCTGCACTTTCTTCTTGACTGCCCTCATCATATGCATATCCTTGTGCTTGATGTGCTTCATAGCCAAACTGATTTTGGCATTGCTCATATGGATATGCATACTGATTTTGAATTTGATCAAAATGTTGATCTGGAGGATTTGAAAAACATGTTGGAGGTGGGATATATTTCTGCTATTGTAAATGTGAATTCCATGATGGAAATGAAGTCATGATTGCACAACTTCATGGAATGAAAGAAGATGGAAGAGATGGAAAGAAGAATGAATGGAAAATGAATGAAAATGAATGGAAAGAGGGTCTGCAACTCAGAGAATGAGTTATTTACTAGATGGAGTCACCAGATGTGCTTTTGAATATGCCTCCAAAGGTTGAATCCTTAACAGGAACACACCAACCTGTCAAAAATAAAGTGGAAGACCTCTAAGGTCCCACCGAGCATGCCAAAAATATTAGTGAAAATTCACAGCACCCCCAAAATGACCTATGGATCACTTTTCGAAGGTAATGTCATTTGGTGTGAATGCACAACATTGAGCTTTCCCAAAGTGTGGGACCTTTGCAAATGGGGAAAGCTCTCCAGAGAAGGCTGGTTCCTCTTCCTAAACTACCTGCCACAAGCTATTCCAGTGCAAGAAAGCTAATCTAATCCTAATCTAACTATGCCAAGGAGACAGAGAGAGAGAGAGATAGAGAGGAAAAGAGGGAAAAATAGAGCCTACACTAAAACGGTGATACACCAGAGAAGGAAAATGTTGAACATCTATCAAAACTGCCATGGAACAAGAAGAGGTGAGCAATGGGAAGGATGGACAAGTGCATCACAAAACCAAGGATGGATTTCACACAAAAAAATGTTCCAAAACTCCATGAACACAGCTCTAAAACCTGTAATGAACATTCAAACATGCACAAATACCTGTAATGAAGAGAGGCAAGAAGAAAACAAGCAAAAACGAGCAAGGATGGACAAATGCATCACAAAACACATTTTTATTGCTCCAGAAGTTTGTACAAAACATCATTTCATGGGTAAGAGGAAAAAAAAAACCATTACAGAGCAGGGGAAGAGGTTCAAACTCCATTTTTGACCCTAGGGAAGAAAAGAAGGGAGAGGCAGAGAAGAATGATGAACAACTTGTTACAAATGAGCCAAAACTGGCTTTTAACCATCGAGCAGAATGGAAGAAAGGAGAAAATGTGGGAAAATTGATTTGGAACTTCAACCACCAACAAGATTCATCTAATTGGCCTGAAAAATGATGGGTTTCCATGAAAAATCCCATACTTTGAAGTACATTGCTTTACAGAGCAAAACAGAGGCCCATACTTCATTAATTTTGGTGGTTGGAGTCATTTTCTGTGTTCTTGCATGCCAGGGATGTTTTCCCATTTTTCCCACAAATCTCCATAAAAATTAAAAATTTAATAGTCCATCATGTGGATAATTTCACCAGCTTTCCAATGATATAAAGAACGTGAAAATTTTAGCTTTTGATCGAAAGTTATGCCCCTCTGAAGATTTAGGGCAAAAATGGCAATTTTAGGGCAAAATTTAGGTTGGCGGGCCGAAACTTGAAAATTTTCCCCTTTTTTGAATTTGGGAAAAATTCCCAAAAAATCTCTACACCCCACTGCTCTACTGCCACGTGTCACCCTCTGGCTGATCTACGGGCCTCAGGATCATTTTCTGCCCTTTGCGCCTTTTAAATTTTCATTGGGAAAATTTCCCAATTTACCTCCATAGGCCCGACCTCCACCGCTGATGTGGCCACGTGGCACCATTTGATTAATCAATGGGGCCATGGGTTCAATGCATGCCTTTGCACCTTTTGTAACTTTAGAAAATTTTCCAAATCCTTCTGCCTGCCCCTGACTCCCGCCACTGACAGGACACTTGGGCCACCTCATTGCTCGGTGGACCTTAGCCAACATATTTTCCTCCTTTCGCGGGCCCGTGGGTGAACTTCTTCCTCTATGCCTTTTGACCAAAGCACCAAAAAACTCCAACATCCCCCTAAATGCCCACTACTCTACCTAGCCATGTGTTGGTTTCTCATCGGTCGCATGCCTGTTTAGGGAAAATTTCCCCAAAAAAACTCCGTCGAGCCATAACTCGAAAATTACAAGGAGTTAGGAGGAAAATTTTACCTTTCTGGAAAGGGGAAGAAAAATCCTATCTGATGAAGCTATTTCCAGAAACCTTTGAGTGCCTGAAATGTGTAAAATTTGATATTGAAGCACAAGGAAGGAAAGAATGAATGCAAGTTAGCCAAAATAAGCAAGGGGCTCATTTTGGATAACAGAAATCTTACAGGATATAAGGGATCTAGGTGATACAAATATTGAGAAACATATAATGGGGTGCATAGAATATAGGAAATAGAACTAATGTAGATCAGAGTGATGGTGACCATGGAAGAATCGATGGAAAATGAGATATGATTAGGGTTTTATGAAGCTTAACAAATGGAAAAGGATTATAAGAAAGAGATAAGGATGGTTTATGTGACTTCATATCTCCATGGTGAAAAACAGGCCTATAAAATGCATGAAAATATGATGAAACAAGATAGGGATCTAAGAAAACTCTAAACTTAAAATCTCCAAAAAAAATGTACAAGGGCTCTAAGATGACTCCAAGATGTTGATATCATCTCACAAGAAGAGAAGAAAAAAATAAGAGCTCACAAGAAGGCAGAATACCCAAAATTTTATCCTATTGTCACGAGGGGGGTAGTGACTATATTTATAGGGTCACCGACGACTCAATAGGGTTGACTGTTGACTATGGAGGACTATGCTGATTTAGGTGGTGGGGATGATGCACCACTTGAGACAAGAGGCCCTAATAAGGTTATATTAGGGTTTCAATTTTTTTTATGAAGGTTAGGGTTGCATATGGATGATAAAAGGTGGTTGGAGGATGATAGATGGACATTAAATTAGGGTATATGATGAGTCTAGGGAGGATAAATGGGGTGTTTTATGGATGTGATTAGGACTAACAAGTGTGACTTAGGTATAATTAAATGTGATTAATGGTGAATAATGAGGGATAAAATAATTATGGGATTAAAATGGGAAATAGGGAATTAGATGAAATAAATGGGATTTAGGAGGGTAGTATGAATTCAAATAGGAAGAGGGGTGCGTATGTGCAAGATGATGATAAAAGGGAGCAAACACAAGATGGGGGACAACTGAAAACCAAATTTTGGTGTCTACATTTACCCCCTTTTTGTCAAGTAGGTTTGTGTCTAAGAAAACTGTGAGACAAAAACTAGAAGTGATAGGATATTAGTGGCTGAGGTGCTCCCTCTCAAATTAGGGATTGACGACATGAAGAAGAATCAATTACTAGGCTGAAAGATATAGATGAAGGAAAGGAGGGAGAAGTGGAAAAATATAGAAAAGAAGAGAAAGGATGAGAAAAGATGCCCTAAGTGAATAGTGATATAATCATTGTGAAGATGGAAAGAATAAACAATTAAAATAAGAATAAATATGGTGGTGATCTTGGAGATGACATCAGTAAGGTAACATAACATGACCTAAACAGAGGAGGTGTTAATGTCATCTATGAACCGTACGAGTCAGAAAAGATCATTGAAAGATGGAGAGATATCCAACGGGAATTTTACTCAGATGGATGAGATAAAGATGGTAGGAATCCTGGAAATACATCAGTAGGTAACATAGCATAGCCTCAACGGAGGTGACGTTAATGTCCTATGGACTTGTGAGTTGACAAAGATCAATGCAAGATGGAGGGAATCCATTCGGATGGATGAGATAAAGATGGCATGAATCCTGTAAACACATCAGTAGGGAACATAACATGACCTCAGATAGAGGTGATGTTAGATGTCCTATAGACCAATGAGTCAGAAAATATTTCTACAATATGGAGGGAATCAACAGGAATTTATTTGGATGGATGTGCAAGCCGTGAGATGATTGGGTCAAAGGGAGAAATCCAGATTATGCAAAAAAAAATGAGGATGGTCAAGAAAATAGGGCATGATAAAATGTTGGGTGAAAGATATGGGTAAAAGAGTATGCATTATCCTTCAAATATGAGAAAGTGAGAATATATATGACATCATGGTGGGACATAGATGGAAAAGATGCCCACAAAGGTGGACTTTTAGATGAGATATGGTGCCCCGAGAGGGAACACAAAGATGAGCATAAAGTGAGATTGTAGATATGATTATAGATGCACGATGAGATAAGTAAATAGGCTAAAATAGAAAAATAAGACATGTAAGGAAAGGATTGGTTTGTTATGGGTGATACACAAGTCCAAATTAGAAGAAAAGATAATTTGGATAAAGAGGTTGGATGAGAGGAGGTGAAAGGTGAAAATTAGGGTTGGGTCGATGTCAAATGGGCTTGGGTCGCGACAACAGTTGGGTCAACGTGCCTATATAAGCAACGGAGACGACCAATAAGGCTCATTTGAATTACACAATTTGGTGATCATAGAGCTCTGAGTGATATGAAAACTTGAGAGTTGATCAAAATGGATGCCAGAAGAGGTGGGAGGAAGCGCTAGAGGTCTTAGAGAGTGGTAAGTGCTGAAAACTTAGTTTGGTTTGATTTTATTTATTTTTGTGGATTTTTGGATTTTTTAGGTGCCAAAGGCCGGTCAAAAGTGACTAGGTATGGTCCTCATCAACCTATGGCAAGTTAGCATCGACTAAATAGGATGTAGTAATTGATCGATTATTTAAATGGAAAATGATGATTTTGGATTATTGGAGACGGATGGGTGCTTGTCGGTTGATTTTTGTAGGCAAAAGACATGTAATATTTATGAGATAGAGTCCCATCCATGTTGGGGATGATTAGAGAATATGTTATAGATGGGCAGTGGGATCATTGGATTTAGTTATAGTAGGTGGCTTCTATCATTATCAGAGGGTGCTCCAAGATATAAGGCTTATTATAGAATTGATATAGATATGGGGCCTGAGGAATAATACCTTTTGGGTTTAGACAAAAGAGATTATAATCACATTAGAGGATGTGTATCATATTTTAACATTTCCAATTCAGAGGGCACCCATAGTGCCAATCACACAGAAGGTTTGGGGAGATGCACTGAGGAGGTTGTTCAGAGTAGAGGCCCCTCACATTACCTTTATATATAAATCATTTCATATTGAGACACATTATCATCCATTGGTGTTGGGGAACTAACTGATATGTTTAGTGATGATGGTGATATCTTTCTATGCACTTCTAAATTAATGTGGGGAGAGATTCCTATGGGCCCTAACAACAGTGGTAGAAGACATTTTAAAGCACATGACGTAGTGTTTGGATTCATGGAATATATCCTAGCATATGTATATCACGAGCTGTGGATGTACGTGACAGAGAGGAGATCTGGATTAGATTTGGGATTTCTATTGCATTTATGGGCATTATGGTGAGGCCTCCAAGGCTTCCATGGATCACAGGTGATTACATAGATTTTTCCATTGGATTTATGTGATGGGGAACTAACCATGCTCGTGGTTATAGAGAGATCAAGGAGAGGAGTGGTATAAAGAGATATTGAGGATCCTTGAGGTGGATGATGTGAGATAAAGGTAATATAGAGGGTTCCCTGCATGGCCAGGTGCAGACATCTAACTCATAAGTCTGAGGGGAGTGAGATGGGTATAATGACATAGGCTGGAGATGGTTGAGATTGTACATTTTCCACAAGTGATGAGGAAGTTTGGAGTAGTGAAGATGATGTCAGGGGTGATAATTAGATATATATGTGATAAGGTGGAGGGGGACCTACCCATTTTGGTGATGGTTGATCCATTGGTGGAGGAGGCGGAGCCACTAGATATGGATGATGATGATGATGTAGGTGTTGCAGAGAGTTATGTGGATTGGATTACTTAGTAGTGGGTGACCTGTAGAGCTAAAGAGGCATCACAGGAAGGAGAGGAGGCAACACAAATAGGAGGAGATGTGGTAGTGCCAGTAGGAGGAGAGGGGGAGGTATAGGTGGAGCATTGGGGATAGTATGGGTGTAGGTAGAACTAGATGTAGCTCGCTAGCAATGATATACTATATGCCAGGAGTGAGATGAGATGCTCTAGGAGAGAGACTTGGTTATCCAGTAGTGGGATAGATATCGGAAGCAGAGAAATGCCTTACAAGCAAGATACAAATATCTATTCACTCCATCATAGGTAACAATGGGAGAGGCTCAGGGAGCTTCACAATGGGCTAGACACATGACATCTCTTTGTCTTGTGACATTAGAGAAGTATCTAGATTTAGGAGATGATGCATGACATTATGAGTGCATAGTAATGATAATATTACCTAATGTACCATGTTATGCAGTGTATTTGGATGGGGAGAGAAGATCAATATGGCAGGAGGATTTAGGGAGCACAATGAGAATAGCTCATTTTAGGCATAATTTTGGTTCAGATGGTGGGTAGGGTCATACGCCAAGAGTCAGAGTTTCAAATTTAGATTTCACTATTTAGTGAGTGATTATTATATAGATATAAATTTTGATGTATAGATTGAGATAGAGCCCCATTGATTCCTATCATGCATGTATAGACATTTCAATGATACACACACACATACACATATGTTTGTGTTATATGTGTTGTGATATATGGATGAGTAGATTAGATGTATGTGATGTATTATGATTATGTGATGTTTGATTAGAATATGGATGTGAAAAATGATTAGATGCTGATTTAGAGATTTGATATGATGTAGTGATTAATTTAAATGATGCGATGATGCGATGTGTTGATTGGATTAGGTATGGTATAATGTGATGGATTTAGATTATAAATGACATGATGATTAGATTAGATATGATGTGATGGATTAAGATTATAAATGACATGATTATTAGATAAGATATGATGTGATATTTTTAGATTAGAAATGACATGATGATTGAATTAGATATGATGTGAGCATTTTAGATGTATATTTAATGGTTGTGAAAATGATATAATGGATATAGATGTGGATTTGGATAGAGATATGATGTATGGATTAGTTGATGTGATGTGTTGATTCGATGTAGAACTAATTAGATTAGATAGGGAAATGATAAGATAGATTTAGAATAAATATGATATAATGATGTGGTAGGATTTAGATGATGATGTGATATGTTATTCATGATGTTTAGATTATATTATGTTAATTGGTCTTGGATATAACATAATATGATTGTATTAGTATTGGATGTGATCAATGTAAACTGTGACCTTGCTAGGGTGACTGATAATATAGGAAGTACATTTCATCATATCAAGGATTAGACATAGGATAGATGACTTTGGGATTGGATTGGAGGTAAAATAGGAGAAGTAACACAAACAAACCAATTCACTTGCATCCATATGGACGAGTGTTAACACATAAATAATGATAGTTAATCATATATAATATTGTGAGGGGAAGATGGAAGATGTGTTTATATGCCTACTGTAGACATGACAATGTGATTAAAATGTAGCTTCTATAGGGGAAAATAGTTATCTCCTTAGGTTGTTATCCTATGTCTATGCCCTAGGTTTGAGTAATATGGTGTAAAATGATCAATGTGTGAAGTTTACTTTTAATGGGAAAGTTTGATCGATGCAGGACGTTTTCTTAGAGATGCCTTGTTTTTTTATTTTAATTCGACTTTTGATATTTCTAAAAGGTTGATCAATGTGAGAAGTCCTTTAACTACCATGATACATTGAATGTAGTCATCCTTTCGAGGGGGTGGTCTACATTTGGATTTTTGCATTGGATTTTTAATTTTTAATTTTTCATATGGATGACAAGATAAAAGATGCAATAGTTTTCCTTTGAGGGATCATTCCATACTTTTGATATTATTTTATTTATCATGAACAACTATCCTTTGAGGGATAAGACTATATTTTGGATAACATAGCTTTTGATACGAGCATTCATAATTTTTTATTAAATTTTAAGATAGAGTTAAGGGATAGCCAAGTAGACCACTTAGGAAGGGGAAATAATGAGTACAAGATACACATATGGAATCCTTATCATATTTCCAATAGGTAGATAAGAAGGAGATGGATGTAAATGAATGCAGGGTTCCTACCAAGATGAAGGAACATATTATCCATAAGGAATATGCAATGATCAAAACCATGGTTCTCCATATTCAAGGTCATAGATAGGATAGTAATGGAATGACCACACAATTCCAAATCATTACGATAAAATATGGAGAGGGATAATGATGAAAACTGAGACCATTAATGTAACTGAAGGTCACATTGGTAGGTGTGTCAATAGTAAAAAATTCTGCAAGTGTAATGCATTAAGAGGTTTCATTTTTCAGTTGGATACCAACACCTTCAAGGGAAGCTAAACGATAGGCTCTAGATCCATACTTGTGAGTGATAATGTAAGGATCAATCTAGTTTGGAGAAAAATTTCCACATTGGATCCTTTCCAAAGTAGTGACATTCTTATTTTATTTTAAGACAAAATTCACTGATGTTTATAGTCATGTACTCTTTGAGATGTTTATTGTAGGCATGTTTGATTTGTTCTTGGTAGATGTGCTTATGTGGGAGGGATGATAAAGTGACATGCTCATCTAATAAGTTCAAGTTGTGTTAGATGATCTTGGCAATAGTCCTAATTAGAGATGAAGTTGTGAAGAAGAGAAACACTCAAGGATGGGATTTGGAACTTTGAGAGGAAGGATGGGTTCAAATTCATAGACTAGAGAGAAGGGAGTACCGCCCGCAAAGGTGTGGATGTTAGTCTGATAATCCCAATGAACAAATGGGATATGGAGATGTCAATCTCAACCTACCTTATCAATAGTTGTAGCAAGAATGTTGCATAGAATTTTGTTAGTGTATTCAGTTTGGTCATTAGTTTTTGGATAGTATGGAGAAGAGACTTGATATTAATAGAGTAAAAAATATTCTTAAGATCTTTGTTTTTGAATTAATTTTCATTGTCTGTGATGATTTTATGAGGAATTCCAAAATGATAAATGATGTTTTAATAGAGAAAGTCGATGATTTTTTTAGCTTTGGTTAATGTGAGTGGAATGGATTACACCCACTTGGTGAAGTATTCGGTAATAGTGAGGATAGAATAATGTCATTGAGAAAAACATGGATTAATGAAGTTAATTAGGTCAAGTATCCATTATGAGAAAGGCTAGTCTTGAGTTGGATGTAAGTCTTGACTAGGTATAAGGATGAGATTTTAATACTGTTGGAACTTGACACACTTTTTAACATATTTACAATAGTATTGGTTGAGGGAAATCCAATGGTATCCCATCTGAAGGACGTGCTCAAAAACTACTAAGCCGTTAAAGTGTCCACCGCAGATGTCGTCATGGACTTCTTCGATAGTTCAGATGGATTCGTGAGATTTAAATAATCGTAGTAAAATACCATCAAACCCACATTTGTAGAGGATGCCACCAAGGATAACATAGAGGTTGGCACGTTAAAAAAATGACCTCATACCATTTTTGGAAAGGTTAGAGGGAATTTTGGATTGAGAAAGATAGTCAAAGAACTGGGTATACAGATCATATTGGTTGGTGTCGATGAGATTGATACAAGGAAAATCATGAGTGTGAGATGGTTGATTAATTTGGTGGATAAAAACAAAGATTTTTTATTCTTCCATTATCAAAGGGATGAGAGATGTAAGAGATGTCATAGTGTCTGTGAAGCGATTGGCTGAACAAGGGATAATTTGGATAGTGTATTTATCAAAGACCTCGAGGAGAAATTCGATGATGCCCTTGCATTTTTAAGGACTTCATTTTTACATTGATATATTCCCTTGATTTGATATACCTCTTTCAACCTAGTAATCAATTCTTCTTTATGTCATCGATCCCTAGTTTGAGGGGGAACACCTCAAACACTATCTTCCATCACTTCTAGTTTTTATCTTGTGGCTTTCTTAACACAAAAAACATGAAAAAAGGGGGAAAATGTAGACACCAAAATCTGGTTTTCTCGTTCCTCATCCTATGTTCGCTCACCTCTTCATCCCTATATCTCACTCACACCCTTCATCCTATTCAAAATTCCCATTTCCCTCCTTAAAAAATTATTCCTCTTAATTCCCTATTTTCCTATCCTAATCCCATCATTATTTTATCCATCATTATTCACCCTTAATCACATGTAATCATCCCTAAACACGCTTATGATCTTAATCATATTCCTAAACACCCCATTTATCCTCCATATACCATCATCTACCCTCATTCAATGCCCTTTTATCTCCTCCCACTACTTTTATCATCCATATGTAACCCTAATATGCCAAAACAACTTGAAATCCTAATCTAACCTTATTAGGGGCCCCTGTCTCGAGTTGTGCATCATCCCCACTACCCAAATCAATGGTCCTTCGTAGTCAAAGATGACCCTAGTGGGTCACTAGTAACCTATAAAATTTTTTGGTATTCTTCCTTCTTGCGAGATTTTTTTTTTTTTTTTCTCTTCTTATGAGCTGCTATCAACATCTTGGAGCCCTTACACATCATTTTTGGATATCTAAAGCTTAGATTTTATTTAGAGCCCTATCTTGTTTCATCATCTTTGTAGGTATGTATGTTTCCTTGGAAATCTACACTCACATCAACCATCCTTTTCTCTTTCTTATAATATTTTTTCCATCTGTTTATTTTTATTAAACCCTAATCCTGTATTGGTCACCGTCAATTATACCCTAGTCACCTTTGACCCAATCTGCATCAGTTATATTTCTTACATTTTCCCACCCTATCATCTATTTCTCTATTTATGCATCACTCAGATACCTTAAATCCTGTATCCTTTACATTATTTCCATCTAATAGCCTATATCTCACCTTTCCTACCCCATTCATCATCGATCATCCCAAATATTCCCTTGGTCACCGTCGACCCAATATGTATCCATTAAATTCTTATCTATCTACCTGTAATTTGCATTATTTATGTTACGTGTTCCTCTTGTTCAAATCTAGTACATCTTCAAAATTTCAAAATCAGTTCCATATCCATTGTATTCACATCTTTTGATCTACTCTGTTATAGTCACTTTCAATTGTGTTTATTTTTCTTGGGTCTCTGTGAACCCTGTCATGTTTGCATTTTTTTATTGTATCATACGTTTATCTTAGAAAATATAGTATATCTTTGATATATGTTACATTATGATTATCTTTTGCATGTTAGGTATCCATTATTTTTAATCAATCTTGTAATCACCTGGGTTGACATCCTCCCTATGAATTTTACCACTTCTCAAGACTGACTTTGTCAGACATCCCATGATTTAATCTACTAATATTTTTCTTATCTAGCTAACCCCTTTTATGTACGTTATCGAGCTTACCACGAAGATGATCCTTGTGCCCGTATCTCATCCTTAATCATCATCATACATTGAAGGTAGCCTTAAACCATCCCATACTTTGGATTTTCTTTTTTTTTTGCATACCATTTCATTAACTTAAGACGTGAGTGTAAAAATTGTCAAATATTATGGCACACCCAATGAGAGAACCTAGTAACCAATTTTTCTTCTTTTCATCAATGATAAGGGTAGATGAAGAAGGAATGGGGATAGAAGATATAAGGATGGTATTGATCAAGAAAGCATTCATGATCAAATAAGAATGAATACGTGTTCTTTTTTAAATCCAAATCCAAATGTGATATTTGATGATAACAAGAAAAAAAAGGAGGGAGAAATGATGTGAGAAGGATAAAAAAGGAGAATACTTGGCTTTTTTTTTCTTCCTTTTTTCCAAGTTAAATGCACATGTTGTTGAGCAAGAAAGAAAAAAACCCCAAATACACAAGAAAATAATCTCTACATACATAGTTAGTGGAAAGAGATAAAAAATAATAATGTCTAATAGAACATGAAAATAAAAAGGAACCTACCAAAGGAGGTAGGTAGGTACCACCGAGCATGCAAAAATGTTTGACAAGTTTTCCACTCTTGTCTCAAGTTAATGAAATGGTATGCAATAAAAAAAGAAAATTCAAAGTATGGGAGGCTTTAAGGCTACCTTAGATGTATGATGATGATGATGATGAAGGATGAGATACGGGTGTAAGGATTCTCTCTGCAGTGAGATCGATAACCTATACAAAAAAGTGAAAACTAGACAAGAAAAATATTAGTAGATTAAATGGTGAGCTTCTTTATAAAGTCAGTCTTGAGAAGTGGTGAACTTCCTATGAAGGATTTCAACCCACGTGATTACAATATTGATTGAAAATAATGGATAAATGACATGTAAAATATAATTAGAATGGAACAGAGATCAAACATATATTGGATATGATAAGACAAAGATCTGATAACGATAAATAATGAAAACTTGACAGGGTTGATGGTGATCCAAGATAGATAGAGGAAGTCTACAGAAACTGTAGTAGAGTAAATCAAAAGTATTTTGAGATGATTGTGTATTTGGTTGGATTCTTGGTGTATTATTTTCGGAACATCACCTTAGTTTGTTTTATGTTTTTCTTTCCAGTTTTCCTAACCCCTATCTCCCCTACAAAGAAGAGACAACTTCTTTAAAATCTGGAGGTCTCCTTAGGATGCACGTCCCACCAACCTAAGGATTCCCATGACTCTGATGGAAGTGTCTACCAAGGATGTCCGTCAATACTTTTCCTGGCACACCCGGTGAGATAACTCAGAATGATACTTTATTATGGAATCAGCTTGGTTGATTCTCAAAAAAATTCAAACTTCCATAAAGATGGTTGTAGAATACATCCAGTAACTCCCTAGGGTCCAACCAAATCACTACAAAGGCTTGTAGAGCTCCCTCTCATCCATTTTCATTCATATGCATTTCCATGCCTCCCATTCCTCTTCATCTAATAAGGTCATGCAATCATGACTTCATTACCACCAAGGGATTCTCCCCATGTTCATCTTCAAACTACAATTTCTACACTACCACCATCTTTAAGCAGTCATACCTCACATGGTAGTAAACAAAGGCTCCAAAACCAAAAGAAGAGGAGCATATGGTAGGAAGTGATACGCGCTCATAAGGTTCATGTCCCCAGTCCAACAGTGGAAAGGTTATGAAGGTTGCCTCTATTTTTCCACCCCACAAAGCAGCTCCCCTAAAAAAATCCTTATCAACAGGCTTCATTCTGAAAAATGAAGCCACATATGATGGAGAATTTATAGATTCAAAAACCATCACATCAAATCATAAAGCTTTGACAGAGGAGGAAAGAGATGAGCTCAAGTGATTATCAGATATGGGGAAATGTCTCCATGAAGAGGAGCCTGTTGAAATCACATATACTCTCACTTCATTAGTCTCATGACAGAGGCCACATGTTTCTCTTAACCTTTCCACAAAACCTAATTCAGAGGCTCTAGAAGAAAGTATTATTGAAAGCATTTTGCTTTCAATAGAAGATCCTAGATTCACAGGTGAAGCTTTTAAAGAGGGAGAGCAGAAATAAGATGAACAAGATGAAACCCTTCAAAGAGATCTACAAGGGAGCCTCGATCCAAAAGATGCCAGCCAAAATGATGAACGTGAGGAGAGTGTGGGACTAAGCTGCGCCTTAGGCTGTATCTATTTGAGCAAGATTCCAGCACCAGCCATGTTCATTTTAGAACATGAGGATGATCTTCAAGACCCCGAGGGTCATTTGCAGCACCTCCAACCAAAAGATAAACAAGAGGAGGTATTCATACTATTCACTGATACCGCGGGTGGAAGATTGAAGGGTAGTTGTTCACTCTCATTATAGGATATTTCCATCACTAAATTATTTACATGGCCACATTTTATAAGAAAAGGATGCTACTTTTCCTTTCCTGTTTCAGGTTTTGTTTAGCTTGTGTAGAACCAGTTAGACTAGGAGTAGGAGTAGATTTACTTTCAGCAGAATAAGTGTCTATGCACGCACTACATATCTCATTTGAGACAGGTATGTTTTGTCTTTTGTATAGTCTTGCTCCTATATTACTCCAAAAGGGATGTGTCATCTCTAACTAAGGCTCCGGATCACCAAGGAAATCACCGTCAGCTGAAGATAATTGCAATTTTCACTTCAAACCAAATACAGAGAAACTAAAATCAGCCAAAGGTTGCCATTTTTTTAATTTTATACTCTTAGAAAAAATAAAAGCTTACTGAGTTTTAATATGAGGGTGGGAAGGAGCTGGAGTCAAGTGGCAATTGTGAATGCTCCATAGAAAGCTTAAAGGAGGCCATGAACTCAGATTCACAGAGGATTCAAAACACAAGTTTCATAGCGGAAGATCATGGGTTCTTTTCATTTAGCAGGCTAAATGGTCCCAGTGAGTCGCCAAACTATTATTTAAATTTTTATGACTAAGAGAAATCCATTTGAAGCCAAATATTTTCCAAGAGAGAGGGGACTTAACCAAATTATAAAGAGGAAACAAATGACTCAAAGACAATGACAAGTGTCAAGTAGGTGCAACTTCAGAAGTCAAAGGGGGGACAAAGTATTAAACTCCCGCAATACTAACACGTAGAACAAAAAAGGAGTAGGAAAATGAGCCTGCAAATGGTGCCAAGTTTCCACCTAGCGTATCCCCTAGAGCCTTAAATAAAAGTAGAGTCAAGAGGATGTGCGATCCTTCCACTTGGATCTTGTAAAAAATGGACTACATCTTCAAAGTAGGCCATAAAGATGACAAGCCACCTACCACATATAAGTGATTTAGAGTCTTATCTATAAGATTTAATGCTCGAGGTATTTTTCAAAATATTGGAGATCAATGACATGTAAAAGATAATTAGAATGGAACAACTTCATTACAAAATATGCGTCGTTTAAATCAAGGGGCCATGAACCAATGCATAAAGAGTCAAAATATTTGGTTATGTAATAAATAGCCAAAGGATTTTTTTCTCAAAAGGTGATTCCATCTCAAGGGATTCGGTTGTAGGGTAATTAAGATGCATTAAATAGGCATGGATCTTACTTTTCTGAAGGGGGGAAAATTGTGAGAAAGATTTGAGGAAATATGTTTCTGTCACTTTATATCATTTATCATGATTAAATGGTAGTTAAAAAGGAGTTTCAAAGTTCTCTCTTACCTCCTCTTCACCCTATAAATTGTAATGAAGATATATACGAGACAGAGGATACATAATTTAGAGGATAGTTTTAGTTAAATACAAGGAGAGTTAATCTTTTCCTCTCCATTGCAAGTTTCTCATCTGTAAAAGGTAGAGATCTTGGAACTCTAGCCTTTTTCCTGAGTTTGTAATAGCAGTCTTGCCTCTTTCTAATGTAATAATTTTCACAACCATTGGAGTAATATATATGTTTGTGGTGTTTCTGGTTCATCATTTGCATATCTTTATTGTCTCTGATTGTCTTTATTTTCATTTCAAAATTGTGCATCTTTGGGTGTTGTTGCAATCTCTGGTTTTGTGCTTAAGTAGTTTGAGAGGATTGTGTATTTGGTTGGCTTCTTGGTGTATTATTTTAGGTACATCGCCTTAGTTTTTTTTTATGTTTTTCTTTCCGGTTTTCCAAACCCATATCTCCCCCCGCAGAGAAGAGCCAGCTTCTTTAAAATCTAGAGGTCTCCTTAGGATGCACATCCCACCAACCTAAGGATTCCCATGACTCTGACGGAAGTGTTCGCCAAGGATGTCTATCAACAATACCTTTGAAAAATTCTCTCTAACTGGTTTTTTCATGCGAAAAATGTATGCTTGAAATATGAATGAAAATCACGTTGAATGTGAATGAAAACCTTGTGTTTATGGTGTTGATCCTCTTTTTGGGATGAGGATTGTGAAAGTCTATTATTTATGAATAATCCCTATGAAATAGGTCAAAAAAACTATGTTAAAACCATGGTTTATCCCTTTCAAATGTTTTCCTTGTTGTTCCCAGTGTAAATTACATATTGCAAAAAAATTCTACGCATTCTGATAATACATAGTTTTACCCAATTTTACATCCCTTACAGAATTTGAGGAATTTTCCTAAATGTTGAACTTGGTAGATATTCAAAGAAGAAAAAATGAGAAACCACAAAATAAACAAGCTTCACCATGGAAAGAAGGAATTTTATCCACGTGTCCCTTCAGCACATCTTTGAGAAAGCGCAAGGAATCAGGAGCATTAAAGATTGGGAAATTCGACGACATGGCTTAAGCGTAGTAGAGAAACCAAAGTGGGCTGAAAATTCAAAACAAAGGAAGAGATTGCACATGCTTCCACTTGTCTCCTGGGTACAACTTCAAAAATAATGAGTCCACAAAAGGAAGGAAAATTCCACTAAACAAATAAAATGCCTAGCAGATGGATGCTCAGAGTTGCGCTACTCTAAGTAGTGTTGCGAACTAATGTAACAATGCAAGGCAACCTGTGGATCACAATGAAGCAAATTAAATTATCCAGATGAGCTGCAAAAGGTTTTGCAAAGCTGTGATAAACTAAAAGATGAAGCAAACGCGTGGCGCAATACCATTGGATGCTCTGTGGGAGGTTTCTTTTGCAAACAAAGTTGACATTAAGAACAAGAGTTCTAAATTAAAAAAATAGAGGAGAATTGCATGACAAAGGATAAAGAATCGGTTGAAATAGGTGAGAAGGATTTTAGAACCCAAGAAATGATCATGGAAGAGAATTGTAAAAATCAAGCTCGTAAAATTGAATTACAAAGTTGAAATAAAGGTCATGGGAATACAAGCAATGAATGAATTAGTGCATGGATGCATTGAATAGGTGGACCCTGATATTTCAACATGACATAGGTCTAGACGAGGATAATGTAAAAGAGCTATTCCAGAAATATGATGCATATTTTGAAAGGAAGCCAAACAAAGAAGATGATGGAGATAAAGATACAAATATGAAGATTGACGAGCAAGCCCAGGCTTGTTTCCCCTGAATCACTCTTTCATCTTATTATAACTACTATACTTGTTTCATAAAAATTGAATATCACTTTGAAGCATTTTTAGACATAAATGTAATTTTATGCAATACACTAGATCTTTCTATTGCTTTGATAAGATTTCAAATCTATTATGAAGCATGTAAACTAATGTAACTCTTGATATGTTTGGTATTGTGGAAAAAAGCAAAATTCAGGTTCTATATGGGAGCCAAACCATGAGGAAAAATTTTTTATAGATATTTGGAAGCTATATAAAAAGGAAATAAGAACAAAAAAACACTCAGTCATCCACTACCCCTACTTTGAAATTTTCTCCAAATGGAGGGATCTTTTTCAACAGTCTAATCTTCCTTAATATAAATTCATTTAAACCCTGAGATGTCTGAGAAAATACAACCAATCCTGCATAATTCTGAGACATCCCCATATCCATCAACAACTCGAAAATCATCTTAGGGCCATCCATGACATTTCCCAGCTCCATATTCTTCTGGTAAGATGATACCCAGTCTAGAAGATCCAAACCACCTATAGGAAATGTCGTATTCCCTTTTTCCTTGTATGGAGTAGACTAAGGGGAACATTTGGAATGGTTGGAAGAGTGAGATTACATCCCAGGGTTCTAGTGGAATAAGGGATTTCAAACTAGACTCACCCCGGAGCCTCCTTGTAAAAGGTGGGTGCTCTATTATCGGAGGAATAGGTAGAGCTCCTGACAATTTTTGCTCCATCAAGGGATCATGCTACACTAGATGAATGGAAGGTTGGAAAGCATATTTTCCTTTACCTTCCTTAGTAGTAGAAATTAAGGCCTTGGAACACTAAGGAGATGAAGGCTCTACTTCTTCCTCATCCAAAATGATAATTGGGGGCTGAGAGATTGATTCCCCATTCTTTATTCTTGATGATGGTGTTGGTATTGTGGATTGATGAGGTGGCATAGGTCTTGCATGACCTTTTTCATGAGAAATGATTCGCTAATCCAATTCCTCTAATTTATGAGAAATGGTAGGCACAATATCAATGGAAGTATTGTCATAAAGTACGTAAGGCTCCTTGGGAACCTCTTTCAGCACAAATTCTTCATTACACAGAAAGGGACACTTGTATTCAACCATGCATGTCATAGCAAACCTCCTCTTAATCCATAATTTCTTCAACTCTTTAGGATATTTTTGATGTTCCCACCAGAAGAGATGATAATACATGGACTGGAAGGCTGAGAAAATAGGATTGATCTTGATCAATCTCAAAATTAGTGAGATCCAAACCTATCTATATGTCAGGGGCCCTTTGTTATCTCTAGGATCTGTAATTTCAAATAGAGCCCTGACAAAGGCCTCATCTGGACTAGTTAGATTGAAGACTTGGTTTAATTTTTCCTAGGGTATTTCCTTCAATCTATTCACCATAACCACACTCACCATTATACCAACTAAGAGCTCTGCAATAATTCTTCACATTCAAAATTGGAAGAAGGATGTATAGTGGGGATAAAGTAGAGTTGAGTTTATAATGAGAATGGTGCAGACAAGTTGAGTCGAGTAGAATCACTGCCATAAAATTAAGAAAGATCTTTCACTAAGCTCACACGAATGAAATAAATTTTAGGGAGATTGGTATTATGCAACAAAAATTATTTGATTGATGTAATGTGATTCATGCGAGGGTACTCAGCTCTGAAAGACACAAACATGAGTGTGTACTGCTCGAGGTTGATTCTCAAAAGATGAAAAAGGATTACATATCACATCAAGCCATATGGAGGTGCCTAGGAACTATCAAAAGGGATGACATGACATCCCAATCATGTCTGAGGAAGTAAAGAACATGACTAACTCATAACTTTTCCACCTGGCAACATAAGACAAGATATTTTTAAGAGAATAAAAAACAAAATAAACTATATGTTGTAAAGAAGAATATTCTCTTAGAGATTCATGATTTTGGGGGAAATACAGAGAATGAGTAAGCGAGTGAAATTTTACAAATAAAATGAGAATACTCTCACATAAAGGGGGGTTAAAATTTTCTAACCTTTAGAGAATAAATGAGAGAACCTATTTATACCAGCTGAAAACTGAACCAATCTGAGATACATGAACTGCTATTCATTTGTTCCCAAGCCTTATCACCAAGATGATTGCTTTTTACAGTCATTGGAAAATATTGAGGTCACAGTTGTTGTGTCCCCTTACTGAAGAATTAGTGTTTCTTGAATTGATTTGTGTGTAGTCTCATGAGCACTGTTACTTTGTTCAAGATGAATTGTTTTGAATCGATTATCTGCAATTCTGTTGCAATATTATGCTAATTAATCTCTTTGAATTACATAAATCCTTGGTTAAAATAGTGACAATTTGGTAACTACAATTACATGATTGATGCAGTTTTCCTTCATAGTGTGCTAACTATTTTTAAAGTTAATTTCTATATGTTTGATCTAAGATCTTTGTCAGTTCCTGAGTGTATCTGGAATGTATTTGATCAGAGATTATTAGTATTTTTTTGATTGTTTAAATTTTCAAATTTTATGTGAAATCCTATGTTCTTGGGCTTCCATGAATACAAACCTCCTAGTTAAAGGAATGCTTTGGACTGTGTGATCCATAGTTTACATCAAGAATAATTATCTGCAATATTTGTAAGGTTTATTTGAGGTTTTTTATATAATCAACTTTATCCTTCTTAACTTCCCAACAATACATCAAAATCTCAACCAATAACCATTAGATCCACCTGAATTACCCCTTCTTGCACTGTATATGCATAAATGCTAAGGAGATTTGTTGAATTTGCCCATCATTTATCCAAAATATGCAGGAGAAAGTTGGAATTATGACTGTCTTTAGTACCCTGAGCCTTCTTTAGAAGATATATGCATTTTCTAGTATGACAACTAGTGAGAGTTAGATAATGTTTGTATTGACCGTGTCTTCTTAAGGATCTTTTTCATTTCCCTAAGAAAAGGAGTCCAAACATTGTTGTTCTATCCACCACTTTTTCACAAATACAGATTACATAATGGGTCCTCTCACCTTAGTTTCAGGAAAAACCTAAAGTAACAGGGTAGGTCATACCCTTAGTGAGGTGTTATCTAACATTCCCCAATTCCAAGTAAAAAGAGATTTCAAAATTTATCCCCAGCTACAAAACGAATCAAATCATGGTTTGTCATTCTCTAAGCATCCTACTTAACTTATTGATGTTGCTTGGATTACAAGGTGCCCTCGTAGCATCATTGCTGGGGAAATATTTGTGCAAATACAGATAAATACCAACCTCTGATAACATAGTAAATATGTTTAGATGCAAATGCATGATCTATGCATCATCCTTTGATGAGATTTATGAAAAATGAGCTTATTCAGAAGTTATTTGCTTAATATTTTCCTAGTTTAAGCAGGTTTTCCATTAAATTTGCTTGGCTAGAGGTAAATACTAACAAAGGATACTGAGATTTGTCAAGATTTGTTGAAATTGATCATTAAGTTTTAGTTGAAAAGTTATTTATAGCAATTTATACATATAAGGTGCAAGACCTTAGTGGCGACTCCACATTGTTCAAAATTTCTAGAAAATACTAGTGCCTCAAGCTTCAATTTATTGAAATATGTCATTAAGATCTATAAAGTTGGAAGGAAGAATGTCCTTTTTCAAGACAGATACTGCTAGAAAATTGTTTCCATAGCTTGGGAGGACAAATCCACCTTAGAAACAAGTCTGGAGAGCTTTGGGAGATCAAAGGTCCGAAGAACAATTAGTGTCTGTGGTTGAAAGTGATCAGCCTTTGATAGAGGATTATTCTAGCTCCTCAGACAGTTCTGGATCAAGCAGTCCCTGTACAAATTTATATACTCCATCTTGTGAGGGGATTTCATTTGCAACTGATAAGGGTATTCCTCATCTCCCTCATATGTCACTTATAAGTAATAGAGTTTCTTGTGAAATTGAATCATTAAAGGGTCGGTACTTTGAGGATCACATGCCATTACCTCAAATAACTCTTGTCCCATACCATTTTAATCCTCCTATTAGGACACCTCCTCAAAATAACAAGGCTCAACCTCCACCTAGACCTACCTTTGTTGTAAATGTTTTCAGACCCATATATTACACAGGCATGGTGGGATATCCTAATGTTGTTCCACAAGAAGTAAGGAATAGGTTTCCTAAATTTCAAGGAAATAATTCTATTACGGGTGACCAACACCTTAGAATTTTTTTTAATATTATGGAAGATTTGAGATTGAACATGAAGATGTTTATATAAAAAAATTCATCCATATCTTAGAAGAGGATGCACGTGACTGGTATAAGTCCTTAACAAACAAATCAATCAACTCATGGACTGAAATGAAGAATGCATTTAGAATGCAATATGGGGACAAGACTGATCATAGGTTTCTCCTCTCAAAATTTGAAAATATCAAGAAGAACCTCAATGAATCAATCCAAGACTTTAACACCATATTTAACAAAAACCTTACTAGATTTCCAATGACATTAAGGCCAAGTGATGAGTCATGCCTAATAAAGTATTGTGATGCCTTTGACAAGAAAGTAACATAATATTTGAGGGACAAAAACCCCTAGAATTTAAGACAAGCTTTCTCCATGGTAGTACAGATAGAAAATAATATCGAGGAAGAAGGAAAGCCTCCTAAAAAAGAGGGCGTTAAGTTATTTAACCTAGAAAATCCTCAACCAAGTAAGGGAGTTGATCTGGAGGAATTTTTTAAAACTCTAGCAGGAGCAACTTATAAAATTTCTAGAGTAAAGAAAGGTCTAGGAAAAAGTTCTTAGGGCCAGCATCAAATTCAAGGTCAAAATAGAATTGGAAATCATCCTAGGGGTGATTATAGATTGGATGAGAGAGGTAAAGGGCCCATGGGATCAGGAAATAAACAACAACCAAGAGAAAAAAAATTGGCTCCTAATCCTTTAACTATTAGAGTTTCTATGATAGAAGAAAATCATGTTATTGAATGGTGTGATAAATGCTTCTTACCACATTCCCCATGTGATCCTAATGAAGAGGCTGAAGATGATGCTACTTTTGGTGATGTGTGTATGATGGAATGCCTTGACGGTCCACAAAAATGAGCCACTTCTATCAAATTATTAAGTTTCATGACTGTGGAATGTTTCTGGGACAACATAGACTATATATCTCCTTTTCCTTCTACTAGTAATCTTGAATTTGATATGTTCTAGTATTTTTACTTGCTTAATCATGATTTTGAATATTTAAGGGCATTGGTGATTAAAAAATATGATGTTTGAATCACTTATGAGGAGGATAGACAATTATCATTGAATGCAATGATGACACAAGAAAAATAATATAATCTAAGAAACAAACCTATTAAAATGGGAGAGCCACAACCCAAACCAAAGATTCCTCTCCTCACAAATATTCCAAAAGATTCCCCCAAGAAAGATGTGCTGACCAAAATCCCAGCTAGTGCCAATAAACCCAGTTTTCCCACCCAGGCCATGAGAAACCTCATACCACAAGAAAAGGAAATTACCCTACCTCTTAGTATAGCCTTACCCAAGTGTACCCCTTGTGATATGGCCCATATTTTGAGCTAGATCAAGGTCAATGTACCCATTGTTGAGTTTCTTAGGATCCCTGAGCATAGAAGTAGAGCATTTGAATATTTGGGATTTAAGGAGGAGGTAGTGGCTCCAAGAAAAGATGTTAACAATGTTTATATCCTTCATGTTATTGAAGAATTTAAAGTTACACAAGCATTGGAAAATTTGGGGGGATCCCCTGAGGTATATCTAGGCACTTCCCTTGTTGAGTCCCAACTTGATGTTGATCCATTCTATACTACTTTGATTATGAAAGATGGACTTGTTCACAATTTCATGTTTGATTCAAGAGCTTCATGTAATGTGATGCCCCTTGAAGTTATGAATGAGTTGAATATCAAAGTAACAACAACCTTTGGAAACTAAACTGACATGGATTCAAGAGAAGTACCAGTAATTGGGTATGTCAAAGGTTTAGTGGTGCAATTAGCATCTTACCCTGGTAAGTATTCAACTATGAATGTGGTTATTGTTGACTGTCCAGCAAAATCAGGAATGTTTTTGTCAAGGAAATGGGTTACAAGTGTTAGTGGAAGTGTGCAAATGGATATGTCATATGCCACCATACCAGTAGAGGGAAATCTAGTCAAGTTGTATGGGGAGAAGAAGATGTTGCACCTAATTGAAAATCCTAATAATGCTACTTATGAAGTTATGTTTATAGATGTCGATGTTAATATTTTTTTGGGTATGCAGATTTTGAGGAGCATGGTATTGATAAGATTAAGTGTCTTGAAAAAATTGGTGCTCCATGGACTTTGATGTTTGATGGAGCTTGCTCTAACTTGGGAAACAACACTAGAGTTGTCCTTGTATCTCCAAGTCAAGATATCTGTAATTTCTCCTTCAAGATTAGATTTGAGTGCACAAATAATATTGGAGAGTATGAGGCACTATTTTAGGATTAAGGATTGCATGGAGGTATGGTATAAGAGACATAATTGTTAAAGGATATGCGGAGTTGGTGGTCAAACAAGTTAGAAAATTGTACACTATAAAAAATCAAAGGATGAAACATTATAAGCATGTAGTTTCGGATTTTATTGAAATGTTTGAATCCTTCAATATATTGCATCATGAAAAAACTCAAAATTCTGTAGCAGATAGGTTGGTAGTGCTTGGATTCATATTTGAAAACTACATTGTTTCTGCTTATTGTGATTATGATATTGAAGTATTATCAAGACCATATATTCCTGATAATGTAAAACACTAGAAATTATTTGATGATGATGCCCAGGTTCAGAGGTTCTTACAAAATGAAGGAGAATTCACCAATAAATGCATGTATTGGGAACTAATGGTTACAATATGTGATGGGAAGGAGACTATGTTTGGTAAAGACATAATCCAATTGAAAGCAAACACAATCCCTAGAGGGTTGGTGGCATTAGAGTCCAACTTTGATAATGTAGACAAGGTGGTTCATAGACACATCTTTACTTCAAGGGATGTGGAAGATTATAATTTAGGAATTGAAGAGGAACCTAGAAAATTATGGCTAGGAAGTAATTTGAGTAAAGAGGAAAAACAGTCTTATGTGGAGTTGTTAAAAAAGTACCAAGATTGCTTAGCATGGTCTTACTAAGAATTGAAAGCATATATGGAGGGTCTATTTCAATAGGAGGTACCTTTGGAACCTAATGATAAACCATTTATGCAAATTCAAAGGCCCATTAATCCACTTCTCTCCTTAAGATGTAGGAAGAATCAAAAAGTTTAAAGGATGGAGGGATAATACAGCCAACAAGATATCCTTCATGGGGGGAAAAATTAGTGCCAGTAAGAAAGAAAAATGGAGACATAAGGTTGTGTGTGGATTTCAAGAACTTGAATAAGGCCTCAATTAAATATAACTATCTATTTCCTAACATAGATAACATACTACAATTGGTCACTAGGTCTAAGTTGCTTTCTACACTAGATGGGCTCTCAGTGTACAACAAGGTGGTAGTGAAACAATCAGAAAGAATTAAAACTACCTTTACCACCCCATGGGATACCTATGTGTATGTGAGAATGTCTTTTGGTCTAATAAATGTTGGGGCTACATTTCAAAGAGAAATGGATGTTGCATTCTCAGGCTACATTAATGATTTCATTGCAGTTTATCAGGATGATGTGACAATAATCTCTACGAAAAGAAGTGATCATTTGAGCCATTTTGAAAATATGTTGATCAGGTGTAGAGAATATGGCATCTCATTGAATCCTAAAAATTTCCATTTTGGGGCTCAAAATTTAAATTTGTTGGGGCACATTGTATCAAAAGAAGGGGTCATGATTAATCCTAAAAGGGTGGAAGCAATCAGTAAGGTCCCTGTCCCAAAAAATAAGAAAGGAATTCAGTCCTTCTTTGGCCAAATAAATTTTATCAGGAGATTCATCTCTAGTTTTTTTTAAATAACTATCCCCATTACAAAAATGCTAAAGAAGGACCAGATTATTCAATGGGGAGAAGGATCTCTCTAGACCTTCAATGGAATAAAAGAAGTATTGAAGAATGCCCTAATACTAGAAACCCCTGATTATAAAAAATATTTTCAGATGTTTTCTTGTGCATGTGAAAACACTATTGCATCTATGTTACTACAAAAGGATGAACAAGGAAATGAAAGGCCTATCGCCTTTTTTAGTAAATTTTTGCAGGGCGGCTAAACTAAAGTATACCATCATGGAAAAGGAAGCTTTTTCTTTGGTGATAGCAACTAAAATTTTCGAGCCCTACATCTTGAGTTCCAATATTATAGCATATGTTCCCCACACTATGGTCAAAGATATTTTATCAGAGATGGAGGTTTCTAGCAAAAGATGTCATTGGGTGAATAAGCTATAAGAGTATGACATGGATATACAAACTACCAAGTTGGTTAGAGGCATGTGTCTTACAAATATGATGGAAGAAAACAACCTATATGTGATGGAATTCAATGAAATTAAAGAAGGAACTATGTATTTCCATGAAAAACTCATCAAATCCATATGGTATAAGGACATAATATTCTACCTCAAAAATTTGGAGTGTCTCGAACATCTAGAAAAAAATCAGATAAGGACACTCAAATTAGCCTCTCAAAAGTATATCATCATTGATTATGGGTTGGCTTGGAAGAATCCTGAGGGGGTCCTTTTGAGATGTATCACATAGGAAGAATCCCCGAAAATTATTACAGAATTCCATGGGGGAGTATGTGAAGGTCACTTTGTTGGAAGAGTGACGACCCACAAGATCTTAAGGGAAGGTTACTGGTGGCTTACACTTTTTCAGAGACACGAACTTGTTGGTCAGGAAATGAGAAAGTTGTCAAATATTTTTAGGAAGAATGAAAGCTTCAGGTGCCCTTCCTTTGCAAATAAGTTCAATAGAATCTCCTTTTAAACAATGGGGGATTGATTTTATTGGAGAGATCTTAGATCCCTCAAGTGTAGGGCACAAATGGATATTGGTGGCCACATATTATTTTACCAAATGGGTTGAGGCTATTCCCACTAAAAAGGAAACACACCAAATTGTCATGGATTTCAATCATTAAATTTATATGTTTAGAGTACCCGTAAAAATAGTTGTTGATAATGCAATGAGTTTTCGAGTTAAACCATTGGTAGACATGTCCCAAGAATAAGAGATAAATTTGGCATATGCATCCAATTATAATCCTCAAGGGAATGCCCAAGCTGAATCAAGCAATAAGAATTTTCTTAAGATCATTAGGAGAATAGTGAAGATTAACAAAAGAAAGTGGGGTGAGTTGTTGAAATTTACTTTATGGATATATAGGATTATTGTCAAGCTCTTTTACCCCTACATATGTAGTTATATTCTTACCAGTTCATACAACAATTGGAGAATGAAGAGGTGAACCCCTATGAAGCAAGGATTAACCAGATAGTTGAGTTGGATGAAGAAAGAAGGGAATCTCACCAAAGACACCCAAGGTTCAGAGAGAAACTCAAGAAATTATTTGATAAAAAAGTGACTCCTAGAACTTTCAATGTCAAAGGTCTTGTTTTATTATGGGATAAAAAACATGAGGATAAAGGAAAACATGGTAAATTTGATGCCTTGTGGATGGGTCCTTATTCTATTGACATAAGAATTGGCAAGCACACCTTTTTCCTGAAGAACTTGGATGGAGATTTGTTTGAATTGTATATTAATGGTAGGCATTTGAAGCACTTCTTGGACTGATTATAAACAAGGTACGCATTCCTCTACAGTGTATATTTTTTTTTGTTTGTCCCTTTTGTTTTTGTTTTGGTTTCCCTTTTTTTTTCTAGTCTACAATGACCAGTTGCCTTGTTATCTCAATATGTTTTTGTGATGTTCGAGCTAGTTTAGTTTGACCCTGTGTATTTTTTATGACTCTGTAACCCAATGGATTTAGGCACTTGGTCTATTGTATGTTTGGTTTGTGTGGTTTTTATGATACCTGCAGGGGGTGCCCTTCACCGAGCCGGAGCTGGTATTGGTGCTCAATTTGATCTCACCCTTTTACCTAATATATACCTTCGAAAAAATCTCTCTGAGTGGTTTTTTCATGTGAAAAATTTATGCTTTAAAGATACAATCACATCGAATGTGAATGAAAACCTTGTGTTTATGGTGTTGATCCTTGTTTTGAGTCGAGGATTGTGAAACTATGTTATTTCTGAATAATCCTTGTGAAATATGTTGAAAAAATTATGTTAAAACCATGGTTTATCCCTTTTGAATGTTGTCCTTGTTGTTCCTAGTGTAAATTACATTATGCAAAAAACTTCTCCGAATTTTGATAATATATGGTGTTGACCAATTTTGCACCCCTTATAGAATCCGAGAAATTTGCATAAATGTTGAACTTGGTGGATATTCCAAGATAAAAAATTGAGAAACCACGGAATCAAGGAGCATCACCATGAAAGGAAGGAAGGTTATCCACGTGTCCCTCTGACGCATCTTTGAGAAAGTGCAAGGAATCAGGAGCCTTCAAGATTGTGAAATTTGATCATGTGGATTAAGTGTAGCAGAGTAGCCCAAGTTGGCTGAAAATTCAAAAGAAAGGAAGAGAGTGTGTTTGCCTCCACATGTCTTCTAGGTGCAACTTCAAAAATAATGAGTCCACAAAAGGAAGGAAATTTTTTAGAACAAAGAAAAGGCCCCACAGATGGATGTTTAGAGCCATGATACTCTAAGTAGTGCTACAAACTAAGGTAACAATGCAAGGCGAGCCATGGATCATAATGAAACAAATCACATTATTTGGATGATCCGTGGAATGTTTTGTGAAACTAAGATACACTAAAATATGAATAAAACATGTGGCATGACATCATTGGATATGCTATGGAGGGTTTATTTTGTAAACAATGTTGACATCAAGCTCAAGAGTTCTTAATCCAAAAAACAGAGGAGAATTGTATGATAAAGGATAAAGAATTGGTTGAAATAGGTGAGAAGGATTGCAGAACCCAAGAAATGATCACAGAATAAAATTTCACAAATCAAGCTCAAAAAGTTTAATTACATAGTTGAAAGCAATGCCATGAGAATACAAGCAAAGAATGAATCAGTGTGTGGATGCATTAAATAGGCGGACTTTGATATTTCAACACCACACAGGTCTAGATAAGGATAATGTAAAAGAGCTATTCTAGAAATATGATGCATATATGGAAAGGAAACCAAAGGAAGAATATTATGGAGATAAAGATACAAATATGAAGACTGGCGAACAAGCTTGGGCTTTTTTCCCCTGAATAACTCTTTCATCATATTATAACTATCATCCTTATTTCATAAAAAAATGAATATTACTTTGAAGCAGTTTCACACATAAATGTAATTTGATGCAATATGTTAGATATTTTTATTGCTTTGATAAGAGTTCAAATCTATTATGAAGCATGTAAACTAATGTAACTATTGATATCTTTTGTATTTTGGAAAAAATAAAAATTAGGGTTTTATAGGGGCCCCAACCCATGAGGTAAAAATTTGCATACATATTTGGAAGCTATATCAAAAAGAAATAAGAAAAGAAAAACACTCACTCATCCACTACTCCTACTTTAAAATCTCCTTCAAATGGAGGGATCTTTTTCAAAAGCTTGTTCTTACTTGATATAAATTATTTAAACCCTAAGATGTCTGAGTAAATTCAACCAACCCTGCATAATTTTGAGACATCATATCCATCAATAATTTAATATTCATCCTAGGTCCATCCATGATATTTCCCAGATCCATATTCTTCTGGTAAGATGATACCCAGTCCAGAAGATCCAAACCACCTGTAGGAAATGTCATCTTCCCTTTTGCCTTGTAAGGAGTAGATTGAAAGGGAAAATTTGGAGTGGCTGGAAGAGCAAGTATTACATCCTAGGGATCTTGTGGAACAAGGATTTTTTAACTAGACTCACCCCAGAGCCTCCTTGTAAAAGGTGGATGCTCTCTTGGTGGAGGAGCAGATAGAGGTCCTGACAATTTTTGTTCTATCAAGGGATCCCACTGCACTGGATGAATGGAAGGTTAGAAAGTAGATTTTCCCTTACCTTCCTTGGTAGTAGAAATTGAGGCCTTAGAACACTGAGGAGATGAAAACTATTCTTCTTCCTCATCCAAAATGATAATTGGGGGAGGAGATCTTGATTCCCCCCTATTTCTTTTTTATGATGGTGTTGGTATTGTGGATTGATGAGGTGGCATAGGTTTTGCATGACCTTTTTCCATAGAAATGATTCGCTACTCCAATTCCTATAATTTATGAGAAATGGCAGACACAATATTAATGGAATTCTTGTCATAAAGTATGTAAGACTCCTTGGGAATCTCTTTCACCAAAAATTCTTCATTACACTAAAAGGGACACTTGTATTCAACCACGCATGTTATAGCAGACCTCCTCTCAATCCATAATTTTTTCAACTCTTTAGGATATTTTTTATGTTCCTACTAGAAGAGATGATAATGCATGGACTGGAAGGCTGTGAAAATAGGATTGATGTTGATCAATCTCTAATGAAGTGAGAGCCAAACCTCCCTATATGTTAGGGTCCCTTTGCTATCTCCAAGATCTGTAATTTCAAATAAAGCCCTGACAAAGGCCTCATCTAGACCAGTTAGATCAAATATTTGGTTTAAATCTTCCGAGAATATTTCCTTCAAGCTATTCACCACATCCACACTCACCATTATACCAACGAAGAGCTCTGCAGTAATTCTTCACATTCAAAACTGGAAGAAGGATGCATAGTGGGGATAAATTAGAGTTGAATTTATAATAAGAATGGTGCAAACAAGCTGAGTCGATTAGAATCACTACCATAAAATGAAGAAATATATTTCACTCAACTCACATGAAGGAAATAATTTTGAGGTAGATTGACACTATGCAACAAAAGACGTTTGATTGATGTATTGGGATTCATGTGAGGATACTCAACTCTGAAAGACACAAACATGAGTATGTATTGCTTGAGGTTGATTCTCAAAATATGATAAAGGATTAAATATCACATCAATCCATATGGAGCATGGCATTCCACTCATGTCTGAGGAAGTAGATAACATGACTAACTCATAAATTTTCCGCCTAGCAACATAAGACAAGATATTTTCAAGAGAATAACAATAAAATAAAATGTATTCTGTAAAGAAGAATATTCTCTTAGAGATTCATACTTTTGGGGGGGGGGGGGGACTGAGAATGAGTGAGTGAGTGAAATTGCATAAATGCAATGAGAATACTCTCACATAAAGGGGGTTAAAATTTTCTAAGATTTAGAGAAGAAAGGAGAGAACCTATTTGTACTAGCTAAAAAGTGAACCAATCTGAGATACCTGAACTACTATTCATTTATTCCCAAGACTTCTCACCAAAATGATTGCATTGTACAGTCATTGGAAAATATTAAGGTCATAGTTGTTGTGTGCCCTTATTGAAAAATTGGTGTTTCTTGAATCATTTTGTGTGTTGTTCAAGATGAATTGTTTTGAATTGATTGTCTGCATTTTTGTTGCAATCTTATGCTAATTAATCTCTCTAAATTACATAAATCCTTGGTTAAAATAGTGATAATTTGGTAACTTCAATTACATTAATTATGGAGCTTTCCTTCATAGTGTGCTAAACAGTTTTAAATTCAATTTGTATCTAAGATCTTTGTCAGTTCTTGAGTGTATCTAGAACGTATTTGATTAGATATTGTTAGTATTTTGTTGAGAAATTTTCATGAGATTTTTTGTTTGAATTATCAAAGTTTGTTTCAAATCCTATGTTCTTGGGCTTCCATGAATAAAAACCTTCTGATTGAAGGAATGCTTTGGACTGTGTGATCCATATTTTACATCAAGAATAATTGTTTACAGTATTTATAAGGTTTATTTGAGGTTTTTCATATAATCAACTTTATCCTTCTTAACTTCCCAACAATACATCAAAATCACAACTAATAACCATCAGATCCACCCGAATTACCCCTGCTTGCACTGTCTATGCATAAATGCTAAGGAGATTTGTTGAATTTTCCCATCCTTTGTCCAAAATATGCAGGAGCAACTTGGAATTATGACTGCCTTTAGTAACATGGGCCTTCTTTAGAAGATATATGCATTTTCTAGTGTGACAACTTGTGAGAGTTAGATAATGTTTGTATTGACCATGTCTTCTTAAGGTTATTTTTCATTTCCCTAATTAAATGAGACTAAATATTGTTTTTCTATCCACTACTTTTTCACAAATATAGGTTACATAATGGGTCCTCTCACATTGGTTTTAGGAAAAACCTAAAGCAGCAGGGTAGGTCATACCCTTAGTGAGGTGTTATCCAACATTGCCCAAGTCCAAGTAAAAAGAGACTACCAAATCTATCCCTGGCTATAAAACGACTCAAATCCTGGCATGTCTTTCTCTAAGCATCATGTTTAGCCTGTCAATGCTACTCAGCTTACTAGGTGGGACTAATTTGGGTACCAATAGTTAGAATAGGATTTTGAGTTGTTTTGGAAGATTAGGGTTGCATAGGGATGATTAAAGTGTTTTAAGGAGATATAAGGGAATTGAATAAGGGTGGATGATGGTCTAGGGAGGATAAATGGGGTGTTTAGGGATGTGATTAGGATCATAAGCATACTTAGGGATAATTAAATGTTATTAGGGATAAATAATGAAGGACAAAACAATGATGAGATTAAGATGCAATTAAGATTAGAATAATAGGAATTTCATAGCAATAAATTGGCTTAGGAGAGAAATAGGAAGAGGGGTATGAATGCACAAGATGATGATGAAGGGGAGAAAATATGAGATGAGGGACAAGTGAACCAAAATTTGGTGTCAAAACATTGTATAGGAGTTGTAAGATTTTTTTCAGGACTTGATTGTGTGACATTCAAGGTTTTAAATTTATTGTTATCATTTGGTTTTCCTTTCTATGAAAGCTTCACTTGGAATTTACTCTTACTAGGAAATGGTGTGGTCTCATAAATCAATATGTTGGTTGTCATGATTTTAGTCTCATTTACATTCACCATTTTTCATAGCTCCTTAAAGAATGTACAATTAAGAAACATAGTTTGTTCTCAAAGCTTTAGAATAAAATTATCAATTTGTTCTCATTTATTTGTTTATGTATTTTTGAAATTAAAGTCTTATATCATAAAACCTAACCAAAACCAATTTATGGAATTATTGTTTGAATCAATTATTTTTTGAATATGATAATATTTTTCATATTAAATAATAAATGAAGTATAAATTTATAGATTATAACTTAGAATTCCATTATATAACATGTCGGGAGTGTATAAAGCCAATCAAGTAGCCTATCAAGTTCATATTGTTTGATGCTAAGAAAAAATGAACTTTGTAAGTAAGGTATTTTCATGCATATATTCCATAAAAAAGGTCATGTAGGTGTGAGGGTATTTCTGTGGTTCATTCTTACCATCATATAATGATATTTTTGGTGGAGAAAGGCCAACTAGTACCGAATAATTGAGAAACTCATGTGTTAGTTGGTTCTTTAGTAACCCAATAAAGACCAAGGTGATTTTTTATAGGTGTATGCATGTGATTAAAGTTAATCTAAGCTAGTGAAAGGAAACTAACTTCAAGTATAATCCTAACTCAGTTAATCGACAACATAAACATTATGATAAAGCTAGAAAGAAAAATCTTAATTAATGTGCATTAAACATTAAAACATTAAATGTAAATCAATCCTTTGATATTTGGATGTGTTTTGTAATTTTAGGTACTAATTTAGTGAGCCGAACATTGTTACGTGTGATCAAAGAAAATTATCCATGAAAGAGGAAGAGATCCCACCAATATGGCGTAATTTCCATGTTTGGTTCTTCTCTTGTTGCTCGTTTCCAATTAGAAGATGGAAAAGGTTGCTTAATCAACATGCCTTCTAAGATTGAACTGCTCTTTTCATATGCATATCTCTTACAAGGACATGCTGTAAATTTGGATGAGGTGTATTATGTTCTTTATATAGCTTTCCATTTTTGGAGAAGATTGAAACCAAGTGAATGTGGGATAAAGGAAAAGTACAATTAGAAAGGGATAAGTATGACTAAAAGATGTTAATTAGAAATTAACAACTCATGGGATTTGGAGGTGATATAAATAATCAACTAGGATTAATTAATAGGCCAAATTAAGCTTATAGAAGCTATTTAGAGACGATTTAAAGGGAAATTGGTACAATTTGAAGGGTTTGAAGGGGATTTAACCAATAACAAGGTTTATTGATTAAATACAAGATTAAAAGGATTAATTAATCAATAATGGTTAATTAATTAATTTAAAGAGGATATAACTAACAAAGTGTCATTAATTGGCATACAAGATGGGGGGAAGACTATTTAATTAACAAAGTGTAGTTAATTGACTAAAATGAAGGGGAATGTTTGATAATTAGTGAGAAATCACTAGTTATAAAGAAATGATGGGAAAGAGGATAATTAATGAAATTTTAGTATTAAAATGACATAGTCATATTTAGGTGTCTACATTTACCCCTCTTTGATGTGGTGTAGCACAAGCAATGCCATTTCAAAGATAGTAGACAATTACAAACAATTACATTTTTTAATGCTAAACGAAAAAATAGTAGGATGGAGGATGCTCCCTTGAGCGATGATGTGGTGATATAAGAGGTTGATTGATGCTCTAAAAGAAGAAAAAGGATCACCGTAGAATAATAAGACATTGTGGTGACTATGATTCGAACTATGCCTATTTGGCCATTGTTCAAATGGATTGATTGAGTAGGATCCCATGCCTCAAGTGGAAAAATCAAGGGAGGGTGGGGAAGAATGGAAAATGATATGTAGAAAATGAATTGGAATCAAAGATAAGATAGATGGATAATGGGAAGATCATGACGTACTTGACATACCATATAGCTCGAAAGTAACTATTTATTTGATATAAACATACAAAAAAAGTGTAGAATGAAATGAAAAGACATAATATTGATTTGGTTCCATGCTAAAGGAATGACTCAAAGAAAATAAATAAAGCAATGCAGTTCGATAAATTAAACAAATAGACCAAAAAACAAACAAGCACAAACAAACACACTCAAACAACATTTAAGAAAGTTTCACCAATTATTTTGTTTTCCAGCTCTAGTTCCCAAATGTTAGAGTTATATGAAAAGGGTTAAAATGATGCCCCAAGAAAGGATACATGCAAGGGAATAGACAGAGGACATAGAAGTCCCATGAAAAAACAATGTGCACTAGGAAAATTCCTCGAGGAACGATAAATGCAATGGAAGACAAACATAACAAGCAAACCAACTTTGTTAGTGAAGGAAGATCAAGATGATCCACGTGTCGAGTGCTAAAACAAGAAAACACTAAAATAAGATTGTTTTGTAGGATAGTTTTAGATGTTTTATGATGTTGTGTTATGTGAATGTTTAGGATGTTTTGATGCTTTACCAATTTTTTGTATTTTTTATGTTTTACCAATATTTTGGATTTTTGAAGGTTTTACCAATGTTTTTGGATTTTTGATGTTTTACCAATGTTTTTGGATTTTTTATGTTTTACCAATGTTTTTGGATTTTTGAATATTTTACCAATGTTTTTGGATTTTTGATGTTTTACCAATGTTTTTGATTTTTTGAATATTTTACCAATGTCTTTGAATTTTCTAGGATTTTGTGAATTTTTAAGGTTTTTTGAAAGTTTTCCGAAGCTATGTACAAGAAAATAAAGATGCAAAGATGCCCCTTGAGAGAGGTGGGAATTTACAAGGGAAAACTTTGTGCATATATATAAGATTTGAATCGTCTGGATCAATTCCACGAAGGATAGGCTCAAAAGGATTATGAACTCAAGCCAATGAAGAGATAAGAAGGATCAAGCATGCCCCCAATGCAAGTTGGCCCAGAAACATATGATAAAAAGAAGGAAAAGATTTTTTTTTGAAAGGGGACAAAGGTTCCTGAAAACATGGTAAAAAGGAAATCTTATACACATGTATGTTCTAAGAAAAACAAAAGAACAATGTGAATGGTATGGAAGGATATGGAAAATGTAGCTCGAAGATGGGTGATGAAAAATAGGTGAGCCAAACACACAAATCATGAGACAAGACACATACTAAAGAAAGAATTTGAACAAGGTAAAAAAACACCTAGTAACATAATAGTCATGTTTCTCATCAAGATCCAGTATGTGCACGTGGAAATTAATTACCTCTTGAAGTGAATATTTTATAGGAAACAAGTGAGGAAAAACTATCCAATGTGTAGGAATGATTGATTTAGAACGTTGATTAGTGAATTGAGGGTGGAAGGAGAGCCATACATTTCTCTGTTTCCAGTCAGAAATCCATAGCCCCGATAGAGATGTATTTGATTCTAGTTGCAAAATTTCTCTATTGTCAGCCATGCATTTATAACCCCGATAGATATACTGGAAATACCCCGAGAGAAAAAAAATTGCTTTGATTTTGATTTTTTTGCTTTATTTTTTTAGTTTTGATGGTTTTGAAGTGGAAAACTACATAGAGATAAGACACCAATGTGGATAGATAGGAGGAAAAATATCCATGATATGGTAGGAAGAATATGATAGGATGGATAGGAAAGTTAGGACCAACAATGTCGTTTAGTGTGATAGGATCCAACAACAATGTTTGTGATTTCTTTGACAAAGGAGACTATGAGATTTTTCTTATCAAGATTTATATTATCCCCAATCTCAATGATCATGATGAGATCATAATCAATAAGTTATTGTGACTTATCTTGGAACATGGATTTTGTATGTGGGTTCTTGAGTTCCCTTTCCATATATTTTTGCACTTTTTACCATACATGGTTATATTAGTGTGTGTTCTTGAATCAAGTTTGATTTTTATATTTTTGGGTGTTGGATTTATTGTGATCTTTCGACATCTTTGAATTTTTGTTTTTTTCTTGATGAAGAAGTTATTTGTTATTCACATAAGATAATGTGTGATGTTTTTAATCCTTGGAAGTTTGATAAGAATAAGGATTTTTAGGATTGATGATAGGAGTTGTAGAGATGATGGTGGGCTTGCAATAGTTGTTGATAGAGGGATGATATGATGGATGAATATGATATGGTCCAAGGATTAAAAGAAATGGGATACCAAGAGGTGAGTCACAAATAGAAGATGAAGGGATACTAGGATGTGGCCCAAGGATGGAAAATAATGGGCTACTAGGAGGTGACCCAAAAATAGAGAATGAAGGGCTAGTAGGACACTTCCCAAGTATAAAAGATAAAGGTATACCAAGATGTGGCCCCAATATAGAATAATTTAGGCTACCGGGAGCTGACCCATAGATAAAAGATAATGGGCTACCAAGAGGTGACCCAAGGAGAGATTGTGATTGAGGAATTGTGATATGTAAGGAATGATTGGGTGGTGAGAAGATACAAGGGGAACCAATGATAGATCCCTTCATTTCACCATGTAATGGGAAATCTGAATATGGAAGAAAAATAAGAGGATCAAGTTTGATGATCTTAGGATCTTTCTTTTTTTCTTATTAAAGGACTCAACCTCTTCCCCACAATACATGGAAGCATTGAGGAAAAAATATAATCCTTTCTTGTGTACTCTATAGGAATATCATCATGTAGCCCCATGAAATCTCTTATTGGTTCTTCATTATAAAAGAAATTGATTGGTATGGTTAATTGTTGGTCAACAATAATAGGTTGATTGAAAGAAAGGGGTCCAACAAGTGTTGAATATTGGGATGATGTTTGATCATGGAGATGATGGGAAGGTTTGACCTTATTTCTCCCACAAAAGAACTTGATAATGCTTTTAAAATATATCTTAGCACATCATTTCTTGTGAATTATTTGACATGGATGTAAACATTGGTCTTTAGAAGAGTGATAAGGATATGGTTGAAAGGGATCGAATGTTGAAGAGAGATTGGATTTTGATTGATATAAGAAGATGACTCAAGAGACGAAGTAAATTTGGATTTGTATGTCTCGAGAGTAGATTTAAGTGTAATTTTAGGATGTGGTGGCATTGGTTTGCCTAGAATACGGTATAGTGCAGGTACATAAAGAGGATCATGTAGAAATTAAATGGATTGTGACATATGGGTAGAATTGGATGATTGATTAGAGGAATTTTGAGTCACACGGATCTTCAAAGGAGGAAGACAATGTTGAGGTGACTAATAAAGGGGGTCCTGTGGAGAAAGGGAGGACTCGACTCAAGAGTCTAATTAGATAAGTGATGGGAAGAATTTGTGGTGACACACAACCTTCAGGGAGGAAAACATCATTGAGGCAAATGATTATTCCTTAGAAGAAAGTTGGTTGGATGAGGCTCAAAAGACTAAGGGGAATCAAAAGAATATCATGGATTAGAATAATTAAGAGAATAGGGATGATGAAGAGGATTGGAAGGATGTGAATGATTAGTAGAATCAGAATCATACCACTGACTATGAGATGAAGGTGGGGAAAGGGGTAGCAAAAAGGGTTCCCTAGTGTGAAGAACCAATCAAGGTTTAGTCATGATGGGAATCTTTTGATGTAAATTCTAAAACCTAGGTTCCCTATTTTCATAAGTGTGAGGAACCATGTGATAGTTATTCACGATTGCCATTGTTGGGACCAAATTCCTAGACCTAGATTATATGATTGAAATCCTTCAAATGGAAGGAAGTTCCATGTCGATTAGGACAACATAACGGTAGCCAACTAGAAATTTTGCAAAAATGGGGATGCTAGTGTGATTTTTTGAAGGGAGCCTAAGGAAAAAAAAACATCGTAATGACACAATTTTGACAATAAAGAAAGGTTTGGAAAAAAAATTACAAATGTGAAATTCAAAATGGTTGATTAAAACTTATTAGTGTAATTGCCACAAAGGAAACTTTTCTAAGAGTGTGAAAATGTATAATTAAAGTGATCAAGAAAAATCTATGAAATCCTGGACAAAGGAACGACCTCAAAGGAAATTGTTTCCTATGTTCAAATTGTCTCGAAAGTTGTTTGATAATGTAACAACACAATTTCAATATTTAAATCAAGTTTTGAACAAACAAGATTTAAGTATTAAAAGGAGGTTGAAGTGATTTTGGCATTGTAAAAATGTAAATTATACACTTAAATCAAGTTTAATATAAACCATATTTAAGTCTCAAAAATGGTTGATACAAATGCGAGCAGTGTATCAATATAATTTGAATACTCATATCAAGTTTAAGACAACAAGATGTAAGTATTAAAATTTTATTGACACAAGGAGAGCAGTGTAACAACACACTTTCAACACTCAACCTAAGTTTGAAAGAAACAAATTTTTAAGTATAACAATTGGTCGATAAAATGCGAGTAGCGTAATAATACAATTTGGACATTTAAATCAAGTTTAAGAAAATAAGATGTAAGTATAAAAAATGGAATGATATAATGCAAAAAAATTAAAAAAACCCACTTGAGACACATGAACAACTTAGGTTTAGCTAGAAAATTATGGAATAATTTTTTTTTTATTAGGAGTAAACGACCAAACTCGAAGACAATTAAATTCAACTAATAATTTTTCCCATTATAATAATTACTAATTTCTCATCATAGAGCAACAAGTGCAATAGGTCCACCCTAGCTCAAATCTCTCTAGGGATTAATTTAATTACTGATTTCATTGACATTTTAGCTAAATATTCCCTGATTAAATTTTAGGGTTAAGGGACCCAAAACAATTAAATACCCAAGGTAATTAATTTCCACCAGATCAAGACAAGAGTAGGGTTTAAATTACAGTGAGGGAAAGAACACATAAATAAAGTCAATAGAGCAAGGTCTCACTTACCCACTCCCAGCACTTGATTGAGAGTGTCTACCCCCAGGTTGCTAGGCAGCAGCTACCACTAACAGATTCCAGAAAAACTCAAATCCACAAGAACAAACTTCTCTTTTATTAACAATTCCCAGAGGTCACAAGGTCCAAAACTTAGGGCTAGAAGTTTCAGTTAGGTTCAGGGAGCAATTTTCCCCATACCCAACTCTCTAACAGGCTCAGAGTTTCAACTAGATTTTTCTCCTTCTTAACACTTCCAAAATTTCCCTAAACCATTCCCAATGGATAGGAAAATTTCTCACCTTTCCGGTGATATAAAGAAGTCCTCCTAACTCCTTACATAACTCAAGATATGAGCGGGCGGAGTTCTTAGGTCAAATTTTCCCCAAGGGGACACGTGTCAAGAGGAGGGGAAAGCACCTCCAACGGGTTGGCAGGTCATGGGGCAGCTTGGGAAATTTTTCCCATCGCGCGGGCACAAATGTAAAGTTTCTTCCGCACCTTCGCGGGTCCCTGGTGGACATGTGTCAAGTCCTGGCGCAAAGCGAGAGAGGGGGAGGGAATTGGTGGAGTGACAAGACGACTTAGCACATTGCGCCCGATGGAGGAAAAATGGTAGAAAGGGACGCATGGGTCCGCGCGCCCACGGAATAAGAAAAGCCCGAGGTGGGGGCGGTGATGCGGGGCTACGGGGAATCTTGTTGAAATTTTCCCAAGGCCAAAAACCAAAGAAATTAAAGGGGTCCTCCCTCCCCGCTGCCACCCCCAAGGTGCCACGTGGCACCTTCTCATTGGCTGCGGGCCGGCGGGGCTAAGATGGAAATTTTTCCAAAATTTAAAAAAAAAGTCAAGGGTTGAAAAGAAACCACACCTTCACCGTAGCTCCAAGAGGACACGTGGCGTCCTCTGATTGGCTGCGGGCCGGTGGAGGAAAATGGAAAAATTTTCCTGAACCAAAATTTTTCCAAAACTTTTCTAAGGCCAAAATGACGGGAAATTTTTGGGTTGCGGGCCCGCTAGGGAAAATTTTCCCAAATTTTCCCTGCCAAGGCACAAAAATTTCAAAGTGCCATAACTTGAGCTAGAAAGCTCAGTTTTGGGAAAACGAGGACTTTTTGGAAATCTCTCGATGCCCTCTTTGCACAGGAAACATAAATTTTACTTTTAGATAAGTTTTAAAGGGTCAATTTTGCAAAAAGGATCTGCAGGCTTATAATTAGTGAACTGGCAATTTACAACTTCTCAATTTGGTTAAATTAGATCTCCTCCTTCACTCAACATGTCAAACAGACATGGAGGACTGGTCTAGGGAGGGTTTAGAGTGTTTTTGGAAAGTTAATTTGTTCAATTGATTCAAAATTGTATTTTTCCAACAAGTGACAAAAACGACTGTTGGAGGGATCATTTTCAAATTAGCAATGGTTAAGTTGTTTTCTTGAGATTTCTTTGTCAATTTGAATTCCTAAATGTCTTAGCATACTAATCTATAACATTTTTAAGTTGATTGTTAAGTGCAGGTCTGAACTGTATAATTTGATTGCATTCCTTTTTGTCCAGTTTAAAATTATACACAATGCCAGTGATCAGTTTCTTTGAAGGAGTTATTTATCAGTTTTGTCCTATAGGTATGGTATTTAATACCTAAACTAATCCATTACCTTCAGTTGATTCTAACAATTCATTTCCAAGTTAAATTACAAGTTCTGATTTCAATTTTAATATAATTCCAAGGATGCAAAAACAACATACTTCCTTCCTACGCATTCTTCTTTCCAACAAAGATTTTAATTCACAATAGCAATTCAATTTCAATATAGTCATGCAAGTTTGAGAAGGTAGGGCATTCCTTTATTGACCTCCAACAACAAATTTACAACTTATCTCTTTCTTTTAGCTTCAAAATACAATATACAATACATATAACCATTTTTCACATTCCTTTTCAAAACAGAGAATGGAATATAACTCTCTACATTTCACATTTCAATTTCAATCTTTCCTCATCAATACAAGCAACTTCTCATTTACAATAATTATACAAATCATCCACTTCAAAGTGGGAAAGGATTACAATTAAAAGGGTATTCACAAGGGACTGTCAAACTGTATTTTTCCATTGCTCCAGAACAACAACATGCTCATTTTCTCTTTTCTCCAAGTTGATCACAACAAAGAGGGGGAAAGGCAACGCTCTCCACCCAACCAAGACATCCAATGAAAGGAGAAGCCTTCCTTCATCATTGGCCCCCGAGCCCCAACCAAAGTACAATACTAGATGCAATTCAACCCATGGCAACAACTGGATTCCACAACACAACATTCTTTCACACATGCACATGTCAATATAAAACATAACTCAATACCAAATAGCAGTTTACAACTGCAATAGAAAACATTCAAATCACAACTCAGGCTTGATCATGCAAGCCAAAGGAGCAAGGACTATGGGGGAAGCTACTTATGCCTCCCAATTGGGAATTTGGGCATCCACCTATAATCATACCGCCAATATAACATATCATATCCCATAAACCTTATGCCTCCCAACCCCTCCTTATGCCCCCCCACAAATTTTCCCTTATGCCCCCCCACAAGTAAGAAATGCAAGCTATTTCTTTTCCATGGTGGATCCCAAACCCAAAAATCCCTCCACAAAACTCTGATGCCCATGGCATTCCCTTATGCCCCCCACATGGATTCCCCATAGCCTTCTCCTACACCTTCCCTAAGGCAGTCTACCCAACCAGCCAACAAAAGCAATAAAACATTCTCCATACACACAACTCAACAAGAAAATAACAACAATAAAAGAAGGAATAAACTCCTACCTCTCCATGGAAGGATTTTCTCCACACAGCAAGCTTTGAATGTCAAAAATACAGTCCCAAAACAACAGTGCCAAAGTATCAAATGCTCTCCAATCTCCTCCAAATCAACAAGAGCTCTAATCATAGAAAAAATGTGCCCCCAAGGATGAATGCAAAGAGGTTCAACAACCAAGCAACAATCTTCACCAAAGCTTCTCCAAAGTAAGAGTTCCAATCACAAGAAAAATGCACCCAAGGAAGCATGCAAAATGTTTCAACAACCCCCAAAACAAGAAGAGAGTTTGAATTAAATAGAAGAGGGAGAGAAGAGGATGATGTGGATCCATGTAGGATGCCACACCAAACATCCACCAATTCAAACACAAAAGACAAAAATCCATTCTCCCAAGCACAATAAAGAGGTGGGTGAAAAATGACAAGTTACTTGCACACTCAAAAGAGCCCACACCTCAAGGGACAACAATTTAAATGAAATGTAAGAGAGTGCAATCCAAAACAAGCAACATGATGAATAAAATGCATTTTAAAAGTCACAAATCACATCTCCATCCATAAGTATGGTTGGTATATTAAATTTAGAGGTATGGGACAAGTTTTTCTTGTCCCACAAGCCTCCAAAAACAGCTCCCAAGGAAAATTTCGAATTTTTCATGGAGGTGGAGTGTTTCATACTCCAAAACAGACTTAAACATACTCTTACACAAACCAACAACTTCCATTATTATTTTCCCATATCCCCATTTGATTTATTTAAATTTTAATCATAAGATTTCCACATTAATCTACCACAACTTTAATAAATTAAAGGAAGGAATACATTACTAATAAAATACACACAACAATAACATTTTACCACATTAATAAAATACACAAACCCATGGTCACATGTAAATAATATCCCCCCATGGGAATCTCTAACAAAATACAACACACACACACACACAACAAGTTGCCATGGTGACCTTGTCGAATTCACCTAGAATTCCACTTTGGTTAGTCTCCAATCCCCCGATGTTTGTTGTGATATTTTAAACCTGCAAAACACAAATACCTCCTTCGGCCTCGTGGCCATATCAGAACGTCCAAAATGAATATATAATAAAATCACAAAATCATCTATACATATGAATCACAACAATCACCAAGGCAATCAACGAAATCATTTACAATTTATATCGACAACTATATCATCATCAAATAATTTTTCCTTTTCTAGGTTTACTCATAATCTCCAAAATCACATGTCCAAATAACTTCCATTAAACATCCATGTCAATAGTATATCATCATCCACATGTGAGTGTCTCTAATAATCACCATGCATTATATATAATCAGATTCAACAATAATCCAGGATCTGACATCTAACACCATACTAAATCAAAACTATTAAAATGTCTGTCATATAGTCTACAGTATCATGATCAGTAATAAAAGGTGCCAAAGGGAAGTGGGCACTACATCCCCCTCCCCTTAGACTCGACTTCCTCTTGAAGTCACAAGGAAGAGAGATAGGAATAACTGTAACATAAAAGGGGTCACTCCTATTATGGGATTGTTTGCTTTAACAAGTGTGGGTCTACAGAACTCCATTTTGGTCCAATATAATTTAACAAGAAGAGTTCCAAAAGATCATCAAGAGTAACCACCAAGTAAGGGAATTACAGGGAAAATTTCCATAACTTGAGATGACCACACAGTTTCCCACTGATACACATACCATATTAACCAAAATTGAGGTTTCCACTAGGGTTAAATTAGGCTTTCATAGTTTGTTGTTTAGACCAGGCTAGCAAAAATCAACCATGGCCAAGATTGCATGAGGAAAAAGTCTACTCAAGGTCCACAATTTTGAGGATCACAAAGGATGAGGTGGATCAACAAGGACACCTAAATCAGCAAACATTTACAATCAAGGAACTAATCAAGGAAAGCACTTCTATAACTTGAGAGGGCACAATTAACTTTTCATGGTAATACTAAGCAAATTCATGACCACAAGGTTTCCTATAGTCTGATTTTTTTTACACTTTTGTTTTAAGAATCAAACACACCAAACAACCAAACTAAAGAAGTCAACCATTTAGCAAAAGAAAATATATACATATACATTTATATCTCCCCTAACAACTAACATAACAATACAAGTACCATACCTTATATCACAATGAGATTTATTTATCTTATTTCCTACTCAAGCTCGGAATAACCATAAAGGGAGCACAAGAAACATCAAGGACCACTCAAGGTTGCTAGGGAGAAGAACAAGTAACACGGGGTCCAATCAAATCCAAGGGTGAATAACATCATCTTGCACTTTCCATCCTAATGGGAAGAAGGGCTACAACAACAAGGTGACCCAAGAAAATATGAGGAAAAGAAGACTTCCTGAAGTTATTTTATATCCTTAACATATGTTTCCTTAAAATTACAATACTTAGGTCTCCAAGGACAAGATAACACGCAAGGAGGTTGCTTCTCAAAAAAACAAATAAGTCTAAATCCCAAAAAGACCACAACTCACATCCGTCGAGCTACAGGATGATAAGGGTGTGATGACCCAAAACTCCCACAAGAAAGGTACATACATCCATGGACAAGAAGTAATAAGCAACTAGAACACATTACTATCCACTGGGTGTTTCACAATTTTAGGTAGGTGACAAAACTACAAGTTCAACTATATATTGCACTCAATACACATAAATTTTACCCATTTTATAAATCAACTTATTAAGTCAAAAGTTATAGCTTTGCTTGATAAGAACATTCCTTTCATGCTTCCTTAGTTACAAATTTCTTTCTATTATGACATCATCAGTTTACGTTATAAAAAGCACCACTAAGGTGGGCATGATGTCTCACCATTCTGTATAGGCAGAGAGCATTTAGTTTACTTGCAAGGAAGGTGGATGGACAAGATTTCCCTTCTATTCTTCTACATGGTTTTTATTTCTTCTATTAATCTACCAAGGGTACAACAAGGATCACTTCCCTTTTTCTATGCTCCAGTTAAGTTCCAAGGTCAAATCTCCTTAATTATAGTTTTATGGTGTTTTGGTTGAGTCATCTTATCAATCAAATTTTGATGAGAATGATGGTTCAAACACATCACAAAATTACTTTTATGGGAAGGAGATACAAATCAACACACCACATTTTGATTCTAAAGGAACAAGAGACATTCAACATAGAAAACACATTATTAATTTTTCTGTAAGAACTAGGAAACAATGAACCAACATGAATCACACCAAGATTTCAAAAATTCACCAAATAATTTCAAGCATCATTAAACATTCTTAGTGGGTCTCCACAAGTTTCATAAGAAATTTTCAAGAAAGGCTCATTAAAGAGGTATAATCTTACTTTTACGAATCTATTAAGGTTTAACAATTTTTTTTTTTTTTTGTGGTTTAGGATGGTAACATTTTTCTCCCCTAATAACCAAAGAAGGTTTTCCAATCAATACTCATGTCCCCACAAGATACCACCAGCCAAGCAACCAGATGACAATGCAACTTTACTCCAAGGAACCACATCCACACTAAAAGGCATCCAATGCAATGGGGCAACCAAATAATTCACCAAATCATGAACTTAACAGCCAAGAGTTACAGTTTTTTTTTTAAAAAAAGAGGAAGTACAATATAAGCACCACCGAGATTATCTATTAAGATCTACCAAACTAACATTTCTAAGAGAAAGATCCAAAAGACCCAAAGCATCCATAAGTGTTTCCAAGTAACCCAAAGATTAATAGGTCATAGAATGTTATTCATAGTAAAGGAAATTTAAGGTAAGGGTAAACTTATTTATAAGTCAAGAGAGTAAAACAAGTACACTTAAATAAACACACTACCTGAAAGGCTTAAATCTATCCATAATTACCAAGATGCATACATTCCACGAGTCAAAACTTTCTATGATGCAACCAGGAACCCAAGATACAATTTAACATGCCATCGATGAAAAGTCACTATCAAAACAAACACTTTTCCAGTAACATTTGCAGTCAACCAAAGGCAATCCAATCCTAACAAAATCTAAAAGCCCATAATAAACACTTCTATTCCGATGAGGGTCAAGCTCTTACCAGATTGAAATAGAATCACCACTACCACTGTTAGACTGCCCTCTAGTCCACACTACACAACAAACTTTCTTTCTAGCAAGGTCAAGCAACAAAAAGGGTCACTCTAAGACCTTAGACACACTCAAGGTTCCGTGCATTCATAACCAAGGCATGACTTTAAGCACCTAAAAGGACATTCAAGACACCCAGGGTGTACCCCCATACGACAATTGTCACCATACATGAAGCATAGAACCAACTCAACAACATGCAAGAAGGAAACCACGTAACGTTTAGCCAAGTAGCCAACAACATCATGAGCTCTGAGTCATCAATCAAATAAAGTCCAAGAAATATCGACAATCAATAAAAGTGGCTAAGTAGCCGCATTGCAAAGTTTGAAAATTCTTGCAAGAATCATAAATAAATAAAAGATTCTCAGAGCTTCTCAATCTAATCATAAAATAAGATGTTGGTCCTTGATAAAATACACAAGATTACGAATGTAAACACAAAATTTAACACCACATTCACTCCGCAGCCTTTCATGGCCGCCACTAGGGGTACTCTGCCTCGAGGTTAGTTCCAAGAACACATACACAGGATTGGGTCCTAGACGACACCCAGACTTAGTGTCCACCCTCTCATATGGGTAACAACATGGAAAAACTGACAACCAGACCCTCTTTCTGAACCACTAAAGGAAGAAATCTCTAAACAACTTCTAATTAACTCTTCCCGACCCAGAACACAACCACTACTATCCAACCACAAGGGTCACATCTTACAACTCATCATTCCAACAACTCCAATAAGGAAGGGTCTCAACAAAGGGCTTAATGCATCATACAATTAAATCAAGTTTTAGGGCTTGTAAAACAACACATTTTCAAAAGGGAACCAAGTTTCCATTATACTAGAAGTTCACCAAAAATCAATCTAATCTGACATTCTTAGTTACCCCGGGTTTAGACAAAATGTCACTAAGCAAGCACAACAACTCAAACAACTTGTTATTTTATTATGATTTTAATTCTGGTAGTTCAAATGAACAGAGTAATGTAATATTTCTTCATACTTATTTCTTCTTCAATTTTCAAACAAGTTTGTTTTCTTAGATTCAAAAGTGTGCTAGGTTTATAGTTCATGTCTCAAGTTTTCTAGTGTGCCCAATGGTCCAAGATTTTGAACCACTGCTCTGATACCAAGTGTGATGCCCGGTTAAAACAACCCACTTGAGACCCATGAACAACCTAGGTTTAGCTAGAAAATTATGGAATTTTTTTTTTATTAGGAGTTAACGACCAAAGTCTCGAAGACAATTAAATTCAACTGATAATTTTTCCCATTATAATAATTACTAATTTCTCATTATAGAGCAACAAGTGCAATAGGTCCACCCTAGCTCAAATCTCTCTAGGGATTAATTTAATTACTGATTTCATTGACATTTTAGCTAAATATTCCCTGATTAAATTTTAGGGTTAAGGGACCCAAAACAATTAAATATCCAAGGTAATTAATTTCCACCAGATCAAGACAAGATCGGGGTTTAAATTACAGTGAGGGGAAAGAACAGATAAATAAAGTCAACAGAGCAAGGTCTCACTTACCCCACTCCCAGAACTTGATTGAGAGTGTCTACCCCCAGGTTGCTAGGCAACAGCTACCACTAATAGATTCTGGAACAACTCAATTCCACAAGAACAAACTTCTCTTTTATTAACAATTCCTAGAGGTCACAAGGTCCAAAACTTAGGGCTAGAAGTTTCAGTTAGGTTCAGGGAGCAATTTTCCCCCATACCCAACTCTCTAACAGGCTCAGAGTTTCAACTAGATTTTTCTCCTTCTTAATGCTTCCAAAATTTCCCTAAACCATTCCCAATGGATAGGAAATTTTCTCACCTTTCCGGTGATATAAAGAAGTCCTCCTAACTCCTTACAGAACTCAAGATATGAGTGGGTGGAGTTCTTAGGTCAAATTTTCCCCAAGGGGACACATGTCAAGAGGAGGGGAAAGCACCTCCAATGGGTTGGCGGGTCGTGGGGTGGCTTGGGGAATTTTTCCCATCGTGCGGGCACAAATGCAAAGTTTCTTCCACACCTCCGCAGGTCCCTGGTGGACACGTGTCGAGTCCTGGTGCAAAGCGGGAGAGGGGGAGGGAATTGGCGGAGCGGCGGGAGGATTTAGTGCATTGCACCTAACGGAGGACAAAAGGGAGAAAGGGACGCATGGGTCCGCGTGCCCATGGAAGAAGAAAAGCCCGAGGTGGGGGCGGTGATGCGGGGCCGTGGGGAATCTTGTTGTAATTTTCCCAAGGCCAAAAACCAAAGAAATTAAAGGGGTCCTCCCTCCCCACTGCCACCCCAAGGTGCCACGTGGCACCTTCTCATTGGCTGCGGGCCGACGGGGCTAAGATGGAAATTTTTCCAAAATTTAAAAAAAAAGTCAAGGGTTGAAAAGAAACCATGCCTCCACCGTAGCTCCAAGAGGACACGTGGCATCCTCTGATTGGCTGCAGGCTGGCGGAGGAAAATGGAAAAAATTCCTTAACCAAAATTTTTCCAAAAAATTTTCTAAGGCCAAAATGATGGGAAATTTTTGGGTTGCGGGCCCGCCAGGGAAAATTTTCCCAAATTTTCCCGCCAAGGCACAAAAACTTCAAAGTGCCATAACTTGAGCTAGAAAGCTTGGTTTTGGGAAAACAAGGACTTTTTGGAAATATCTCGATGCCCTCTTTGCATAGAAAACATAAATTTTACTTTTAGATAAGTTTTAAAGGGTCAATTTTGCAAAAAGGATCTGCAGGCTTATAATTAGTGAACTGGCAATTTACAACTTCTCAATTTGGTTAAATTAGATCTCCTCCTTCACTCAACATGTCAAACAGACATGGAGGACTGGTCTAGGGAGGGTTTAGAGTGTTTTTGGAAAGTTAATTTGTTCAATTGATTCAAAATTATATTTTTCCAACAAGTGACAGAAACGACTGTTGGAGGGATCATTTTCAAATTAGCAATGGTTAAGTTTTTTTCTTGAGATTTCTTTGTCAATTTGAATTCCTAAATGTCTTAGCATACTAATCTATAACATTTTAAAGTTGATTGTTAAGTGCAGGTCTGAACTGTATAATTTGATTACATTCCTTTTTTCCGGTTTAAAATTATACACAATGTTAGTGATCAGTTTCTTTGAAGGAGTTATTTATCAATTTTGTCCTATAGGTATGGTATTTAATACCTAAACTAATCCATTACCTTCAGTTGATTCTAACAATTCATTTCCAAGTTAAATTACAAGTTCTGATTTCAATTTTAATATAATTCCAAGGATGCAAAAACAACATACTTCCTTCCTACGCATTCTTCTTTCCAACAGAGATTTTAATTCACAATAGCAATTCAATTTCAATACATTCATGCAAGTTTGAGAAGGTAGGGCATTCCTTTATTGACCTCCAACAACAAATTTACAACTTATCTCTTTCTTTTAGCTTCAAAATACAATATACAATACATATAACCATTTTTCACATTCCTTTTCAAAACAAAGAATGGAATATAACTCTCTACATTTCACATTTCAATTTCAATCTTTCCTCATCAATACAAGTAACTTCTCATTTACAATAATTATACAAATCATCCACTTCAAAGTGGGAAAGGATTACAATTAAAAGGGTATTCACAAGGGACTGTCAAACTATATTTTTCCATTGCTCCAGAACAACAACATGCTCATTTTCTCTTTTCTCCAAGTTGATCACAACAAAGAGGGGGAAAGGTAACACTCTCCACCCAACCAAGACATCCAATGAAAGGAGAAGCCTTCTTCATCATTGGCCCCCGAGCCCCAACCAAAGTACAATACTAGATGCAATTCAACCCATGGCAACAACTGGCTTCCACAACACAACATTCTTTCACACATGCACATGTCAATATAAAACATAACTCAATACCAAACAACAGTTTACAACTGCAATAGAAAACATTCAAATCACAACTCAGGCTTGATCATGCAAGCCAAAGGAGCAAGGACTATGGGGGAAGCTACTTATGCCTCCCAATTGGGAATTTGGGCATCCACCTATAATCATACCGCCAATATAACATATCATATCCCATAAACCTTATGCCTCCCAACCCCTCCTTATGCCCCCCCACAAATTTTCCCTTATGCCCCCCCCCCCCTCCACACAAGTAAGAAATGCAAGCTATTTCTTTTCCATGGTGGATCCCAAACCCAAAACTCCCTCCACAAAACTCTGATGCCCATGGCATTCCCTTATGCCCCCCCACATGGATTCCCCATAGCCTTCTCCTACACCTTCCCTAAGGCAGTCTACCCAACCAGCCAACAAAAGCAATAAAACATTCTCCATACACACAACTCAACAAGAAAATAACAGCAATAAAAGAAGGAATAAACTCCTACCTCTCCATGGAAGGATTTTCTCCACACAACAAGCTTTGAATGTCAAAAATACAGTCCCAAAACAGCAGTGCCAAAGTATCAAATGCTCTCCAATTTCCTCCAAATCAACAAGAGCTCTAATCACAGAAAAAATGTGCCCCCAAGGATGAATGCAAAGAGGTTCAACAACCAAGCAACAATCTTCCAAATCTTCTCCAAAGTAAGAGTTCCAATCACAAGAAAAATGTGCCCAAGGAAGCATGCAAAATGTTTCAACAACCCCCAAAACAAGAAGAGAGTTTGAATTAAATAGAAGAGGGAGAGAAGAGGATGATGTGGATCCATGTAGGATGCCACACCAAACATCCACCAATTCAAACACAAAAGACAAAAATCCATTCTCCCAAGCACAATAAAGAGGTGGGTGAAAAATGACAAGTTACTTGCACACTCAAAAGAGCCCACACCTCAAGGGACAACAATTTAAATGAAATGTAAGAGAGTGCAATCCAAAACAAGCAACATGATGAATAAAATGCATTTTAAAAGTCACAAATCACATCTCCATCCATAAGTATGGTTGGTATATTAAATTTAGAGGTATGGGACAAGTTTTTCTTGTCCCACAAGCCTCCAAAAATAGCTCCCAAGGAAAATTTCGAATTTTTCATGGAGGTGGAGTGTTTCATACTCCAAAATAGACTTAAACATACTCTTACACAAACCAACAACTTCCATTATTATTTTCCCATATCCCCATTTGATTTATTTAAATTTTAATCATAAGATTTCCACATTAATCTACCACAACTTTAATAAATTAAAGGAAGGAATACATTACTGATAAAATACATACAACAATAACATTTTACCACATTAATAAAATACACAAACCCATGGTCACATGTAAAGATGATCCCCCCCATGGGAATCTCTAACAAAATACAACACACACACAAAACAAGTTGCCATGGTGACCTTGTCGAATTCACCTAGAATTCCACTTTGGTTAGTCTCCAATCCCCCGATGTTTGTTGTGATATTTTAAACCTGCAAAACACAAATACCTCCTTCGGCCTCATGGCCATATCAGAACGTCCAAAATGAATATATAATAAAATCACAAAATCATCTATACATATGAATCACAACAATCACCAAGGCAATCAACGAAATCATTTACAATTTATATCGACAACTATATCATCATCAAATAATTTTTCCTTTTCTAGGTTTACTCATAATCTCCAAAATCACATGTCTGAATAACTTCCATTAAACATCCATGTCAATAGTATATCATCATCCACATGTGAGTGTCTCTAATAATCACCATGCATTATATATAATCAGATTCAACAATAATCCAGGATCTGACATCTAACACCATACTAAATCAAAACTATTAAAATGTCTGTCATATAGTCTACAATCTCATGATCAGTAATAAAAGGGAAACTAGGAAAAAGTTTTACTTTGTAAGATTCATGATAAAAGATAGATGACACAACTTTAATAGACTCTCACCTTATTCGAAAACAAGGTTTTGAATCTAAGGAAGTCTTGATTTTTAATGGCTCTTTTAAACTCGATTTGGATAATGGTAAAATTGGCCCCAATGCCAAAAGGTTCCCTCGAATTTTTTTCTCAAAACTTGTCGATGGCTTTTCTAAGAGAGGTACGCTTTTTAAGAATAAATTATAAACAAATGACGATTACCCCACGATAAAATTAATGAATTAGGAATCATACGGACAACATTTAGCACTCCTCACAATTTTTTCTAGTCAACTAGGTGATGGGGCACTTCTTGCATTGTCAACCAGTTCCCTCAATGTGTTGACTACTTTAGGGTTCTTGTGGTAATCCTCATAATGATTTGTATGAATTAAGTCAAAATAATTCCCACTGTTTAAATCAAATGGGTTTTAACCCTTATCCAAACCTACAAACACATTACGAATGAATGATGTTTTTTTATATCCTAATTAAAAATGTGGTTTTGCACACCTTTGGCAACCTGCACACAATGTATTAGTAAATGTTTTGATTTTATTCTTTGATAAGAGAAAAGGTCCTGTAATCAAAATATTAGTAGTTTTACATACAAACCGCACTGTTTAGAAATAGGATCAAAGTTATTTTTGACTCTCAAGATCACTTGAAAATGCACAAGAAGAACATACACAACATTTGATCCAACTAAGTGGAAATGGAAAAACTTAAATCAATAACCGTTAAGTGCTTTTGAAAGATGAATTTTTGAACAACTTAAATGATGAATTTTTCCAAGTAACACACAATTTTATAATGAATATCAAGGTTTCTTTTGATTCTCAATATTTCTTGAAAGTACAAGAGAATATAATACATGACGTTTGATCCAACTTAAGAAAATGGAAAAACAAACGTAATCAAATCATTTAAGTGTTCAAAACTAATTTTTAAATAACAACTCAAATGATTAGTTTTTTCATGTGAAAAATCAAGTGTTATCCGTATTTCCAAATGACAATCAAAATTTTAGAAAAACATCCAAAATTGTTGACATTTATGATTCTTAAGATCACTCGAAAGCACAAGAAGAGCATACGCAGTTTCAATGAATTTATAAAAAAAAAGGATATTTCCAACAACTATTTAAAATACTAAAACAATTTCTAAAAAATGATTACCATAATTTTAGACAAATATCCATTTCTAATTCTCAATGTCACTTGAAAGTTCAAGAGAAAAACATACTTGGTTTTGATCAAATTAAAATGAATCTAACATACAAAGAAAATAACCAGTTTTATAATAAAGGAAACCCTACATTTTCTGTTAGTCTAAATCACAAATTTATGTGTTCATTGCATAACTCACCTCAAGAACTTTCTGTGAAAAAACACAGAGTCATTTTGAGTTTGGGAGAAAAATTTATGGCCTCCGAAAGATAAATTACGCATATGCTCTTATACTCATGGGTATGCACTTAACCTCTACTTTAAAATGTCAAAAACAAAGTCCAAAAATCTGCAAAAAGATTAAATTTTTTCACCAAGATTCAATTTTGACATCAACCCATCTCCTTAATATGTGCAAAGAAGATTCAACACTATCAAACATTAACATGCATACTCACAAACTTACAATTTTCAACAAATTGACAAAACTAGCATGTAAAGTGATGAAAAATGAAGCTCTAAAAATGAAAACATTAACACACATGCTCAAAAACTTAACATTTTCAACAAATTGACAAAACTAGCATGTAAAATGATGAAAAATGAAAACATGGAAAAAGATTGAATTTTTCTCATCAAGATCCCACTTTGAAAACACTTTGCCTCCTTTATAACTACAAGGAAGACTCAACACACGAAAAATCAACAAAACAAGTTCAGAGAGAAAAATTTATTTCAATGTGTCAAAAAGAGGTTAACATGCAAACAAAGAAACTTAACAACAAAAACTAAAAAATGTGTGTGAGACAAAGGGGTGTCCTACCGGGTGTATCATATGTATGCATGTAATTGAAGTTAATCTAAGCTACTGAAAGGAAACTAACACCAAGTAAAATACTAACTTAGTTAATCAACAACATAAACATCATGATAAATCTAGAAATGAAAAGATTTACTAATGTGCATTAAACATTAGAACATAAAATACAAGCCAATCCTTTGATATTTGGACGTGCTTTGTAATTGTAGGTACTCCTTTAATGAACCAAATGTTGCCACGTGTGATCAAAGGAAATTCTCCATGGAAGAGGAAGAATCTCACCAATATGGCTTAATTGTCTTATTTGGCCCTTCTCTTACTCTTTGTCAAGTAGAAGATGGAAAAGGTTGCTTGATCAATGTTCCTTCCAAGATTGAAATTCTCTTATCATGTGCATATGTCTTATAAGGACATGGTGTAAATTTAGACAAGGTGTACTAGGTTCTTTATATAGTTTTCTAGTTTTGGAGAAGCTTGCAACCTAGTGAATGTGGGATAAAGGTAAAGTAGAATTAAAAAGGGGTCATTATGATTATAAGAGATTAGTTAGATATTAACAACTCATGGGAGTTGGAGGTGATATAATTAATCAAGTAGGATTAATTTATATTCCAAATTAATCTTATAGAAGTTATTTGGAGATGATTTAAAGGGAAATTGGTACAATTTGAAGGGTTTAAAAGGAGGATTCAACCAATAATAAGGTTTATTGATTAAATACGAGATTAAAAGGATCAATCAATTAATAGTTTTCAATTAATTAATTAAAAGAGGATTATAAATAACGAAGTGTCATTAATTGACATCTGGGATGGGGGGAAGGTAGCTAATTAACGAAGTGTCATTAATTGTCTGAAATGAAAGGAAATGTTAGCTAATTCATGGGAAATAACTAGTTGTGATGAAATTATGCGAAAGAGGATAATTAGTGCAATTTTAGTATTAAAACGGTGCAGTCAAATTCAGGTGTCTATAATAGGTTTTTTTATAGGAGAGATATTTGTGCTTACATGTCTTGAAGTTGTTTGAGATAGTTAATAGGAATAGTAGCATGAGTTGTGTGAGATGTGCTAGGTCCAGTTGTAGAGGCCATATAGTGTGTACGCATAGTATTTTGAGGGACCATATGTGATGCCCCCATAGTTGGAACACTATGTTTAGATAATTCTTGATTAATTACTTGAGTAATAATACCTAAGGGGGGAAGAAATCCACAAGAAGTTGGATTTATATCAATTTAGGGTTCAACTTGATTTTCCCCTATATTAGCCTTATCAAAAAAAATATTTTACTTTTTGTAGCACGTATAAAATGAGGAATTTGAGTAAGATTTTCCCTCACGCAATGCTCTGATTCCATCATCATGAGATTTATCACTAGGCAAGTCTATGGAGGAAGATGTGTTAATATTGGTCACTGTGTTAATAAAAAGAATCCAAAAATAATGTAGGGTTTTGAGAAACCCCAAATGATTTATGCTAATACCAATCAAATTTATGAATATTAAACCCTACAAATGAGGCACAAAGCCCTAGATTATGTGTAATTTTAAACAAGAGGGTTCACCAAAATTTAATATCAAAACTCAGTTTTTACCTAATTAAAATAAATTGTGTAAAATGATCTAAAATCGTAAGTACATAAATATACAATCAATCTACATATTCTATAAACATGTAATGACCATTAACCAAATTATTCAAACTCTATTTGAAATCGTAAGTTAGAGTTAGAATAAATTGGACTATTTTGTTATTTCTAGAAGATGGTCTAGTGATTATGATGATGGATCTAGATCATGCAAGAAGGGATCTGACTCTATGTAAAATTGGTTGACCTGGTAGTGTATGGAGGATGAGTTCGATTTTCTAGATCAAAATCGATTTTCCCTAGATGACCAATTTTTTCTTGTGAAATTATACACCTAAATTTGGTTTTGTCAACTTTATCTTCTTTTTCTTTATCTATGCATTTTTTCAGATTGTGGAAATTGAGTCTCTCTATTAGATGAGGACTTCTTCTTGTAAACATTATCTCTCTTGAATACCTTGAAAAAGAGTTAATCCATTTTGGTTGGATTGACTTCACCAAAACCCTCATGGTATGATGATCATCACACGATATACTAGTAATATGACAAGGAATCAAGCCTCACAAGTTCTCCCTCCCAGTGAATGTGTACAAATCTATAATAAACAATGTATTAAAGTGAGACCCAAAAATGTCTTTTGGCACTCAGCAATGATCTTTGGTGAAGGATGTAGCACAGATAATAGCCTAATGCAGGTGTGTAAGATGTATTTAGACTTAGTAGCTAGCTTATATACTTTAGTGATTTATTTTACATTCAGATGTGTTATTGTGATATCCTAAGTAGCCCAGATATGTAGGATATAAGGCCCTTCAAATGGGTGGGGTAATTATGCTTTTATATTTGAATTTTGTGAAAGGTTTTTCTACCTAAATGACCCTAAGCCAACTAGAGTAACTTGTGCATTTGAAAGACTAGTTGTCTTCATGAGTGTAGGACAAAAATTCCGGCCTTGTAAGAAAATTGTCAGCCAGTTTTGACCCTGATATGCGACTTTGTCCTGGGAAAGTCCAAACTTTTTTCTGAAAATTGGATAAGGTGGCCATAAGTTTGAAGATGTGTTTTATATACAATAAATAGGTTTTTGGCGGGTCAAAGTTGAGCATCTCATCCACTACCACCACCAGTACCACGAGCACTATATCTAATCCTTTTACCACCAAATTTATTGAAAATTTACCTCTTGTCAACCCCACAAAATGTATGTTGCGATCCGACATCAAAATTATCATGTCTGCTATGGGAGCAATGACTTGGAAGAATTTAAACTCAATGGCGAGGAGGAAATCATTGTCACAAGTGATATGGTGTTTTGGAGATGACCACATAAGGCACGTTACCCCAATGGTTGATGAGTGTCTAGAGGTGCTTCACCTCCAAGCCAAATTTCTCCACTTGGACCTAGATCTGGAGTAACAGATTTTCAATGATGACAACATTTGTTAGAAACAAAAAATAATTTGCCCATATGCATATGATTAAAAATATCATTATTTTTATATGGACAGGTAGATGGGCCCCTCTATTTATACTAGTGGGGGGTATCAGTGTCCCAACCCCTTATATTAATAGGCATAAGCACCATCATGCCCTATCTATATATGGGGAGAGGGAGGCCCCCTGTATATATATATGATATATCAATCCCCTATTTGTTTATGAGGCCAATTTCAGATATATTCTCTTAAGAAGAGGAACACAATTATGTATAGATAGAGGAGAGGGTGCCACTCTTCTCAAGGACCCAACTCAGGCTTGACCACTAGACCTGAATTGTCAAGGTCATTGATATTATATGCATCACATTTGAAAAATAATATCAACTCTAAATAGTTGCAAAATTTAGTCATATTTTGCAGTGAGCATGGTTGAGCCCCTAAGTAGGACCATTTTCTAGGTAAAGGGCTCTTTAAGAAAAGGTTGAAACAAGCAATAAATTTAGGACCATGCATAGGAAGCAAAAGGGAAAAACCAAAACAAGTTTTTAATGGTTTCAAGTTGGTGGTAGGTAGGGCAGGTGGGGTTTATAATTATCATATGTTTTAGCCTTCCCCAAATGGTATGCCTTGGTACAAAATACACTAAAGGAATTGATATTTCTTAGGCTTTGTGGGAATTTTTCAAAGCTTTTCAAATCTCCTCACCCATACTTGATGGGAGAATTTAAGATTCCATTGGTGATTCAATGAATCCATGTGAGTTTCATGAGACATAAGGAAATTACAACCAATGTAGGGTTTGTACTAGCAAAAAGAATTGGAAGTCAACCAATTCTAGTCTCTCCACTAAGGAATTCGAAATGAAATTTCAATTTATGGAGGTTCATTTGGGATAACATTTCGGATTTCAGAGATTAGGATGTCATCGTCATTATTAAGCATAAAAAATTGTTTGATGCTAACCCAATATAACCATCCTTTGGTTTATTTACATAAAAAGATCATTGATTATGTGAATCCCATTTTTGAAGAGCCAAAGGCCTAAAAATTTAGGATTTAATCCAATCGGTTCATTCTGGCGTTGGATAACAAGTGACCACCAGACATAGTGAGAATTAATGGAGATGCCTTTTTTGAATTCATTGCCATCCCAAATGAGATAGGGTTTGAGCAATTTCAAAGCTTGCCTTATGTTTTTAGCCATGAAGGTGCCTCCAATTTTAATAGCCACCGATGTGAGGAGGAGAGATTGAAAGTTTAATCCTCTTCACACTTGCTTTCGAAGAGGAGTTCCTTGAAAGATGCAATTTCTTAACAAAATTTTCCAAGCTTTAGAATATTTTATCCCTCTAATGATATAATTAACACTTGAGGCATGTCATTAGAGTTTAATGTCGATAAACCCAATTCCCCCTGCTTCTATGAATCTATATTAGATATCCTAGAAAACTTTGTGGAAACCTTTAGTGCCTTCTAAACATAAAAAAATCTCTTAAGGGCTTCTCAAACTTATTATGCTCAAAGGCATATCTATAGTTGGGTTAGGGTTGGGATGAGTCTGACACCTATCAAACAATTCAGTGGTGGAGATGCCTCTAGGGAGGATGTTGAATACGGATGCCACATTTCTGTCGATGTCTAGGGAGAAACCCTATAAACAAACCTAACCCTAAAATTTAATAATGCTTGAAGTAGATGTGGGTGGCAGACATTTCAAGAAAGACAAAGGTTTCTTTGGAAAGAGGATTTCCACAGGAAAAGTGAGCTCATTCATGTAGATCATCTACCATTCAAACTCATTCTCATCCATGCTCGTGTGTTTTCAATCTTTGTTCTTCACATGGTAGGACCAAATAGTTTTATTCCTTTAAAGTGGTGGTATTTGGAGATCTGATGCCTGGAGACCTTCTGCACTCTATTTTTCATTGTATGTATGTTTATAAATTTTTTGGAGGTATGCTTATGTTTCTTTTGCTTTGTCCATTTGATGCATTTATTGTTGTTTGTTGAGTTTCTTTCACTATTTTTTTGGGTCTAGGTCATTTTATGTCTCTATCTTTGTGGGATAAAATCAGAGGCTAAATAATGAAGCGAGAAATTTCAAACCAGATATGTAAGCCATTTTGGAACAACCTTCTAACGATTTTCTTTGAGCTAGTCTGATATAATCACTTGTATATGTTAAACATTAATGATCCGTGTATATTTGACGTTATGGGCAAGGTCTAATTTTGCAATCTAGGGCTTAGATTTTATGAATAGGGTTTAGCATTACATTTTTTTATCAGACAACCATTTGTTCCATTTCAGGGTACATTCAAATGCCAGGTCGTAAATCATATATGTTTGCATCTTGTACAAGGCTTAATTTTTAAAAGTTTAAGATATGAAGGATTTTTTTGCCTTGTGTTTTTAATACTTTCTTTTGTTGTGATGTGCTATTAAATACACACGGTATAACATTCTATCGGTGGATATATTATCGAATCATGGTTTGCGGCCTCGTGTAATCGAGCTATTAGACTTAGTTCTTATTTATGGATGTCTTTATCTTATGTAGTTCTTATTTATGGTTGTCTTTTTCTTATGTAAGGGTTTTAAATTAAATATTTTAATGATTTAGATTTACTAAACAAAAATTTAGATCTGTTTATATTTGTTTTTTGAATTTCCTATAGCCAATGTTTAGAGTTTTAATCTAATCTACTCATAAAGGATATGTTGGATTTTGTTTCATCTTGTTGGGAACATAATGGTTTTATTTAGGTGTTTAGTTGTTATGGATTTTTTTCAAGTTTTTATTACTACATAAAATATAATTAAACATTTTTTACTAGTAGTAATTATTATCTATACTGATGTTACTTTTTCCTCAGTAGCACTGAAACGTCCCTGAGGGTCCCGTCTCCAGGGGGAAATGTTTCTGAAATGTGAAACGCATACGAAATGTGCTCGAAACGTGCCAGACATTTCCAGAAACATCTGGAACATTTCCACTGATTTTTCTAAGTTTAAAGCATCAAAAAAAATTAAAAATAAAAAATAAAAGCATTTAATACACCTAACCCTAATCTACCTACCAAACTTGCTAAAGACACTTCCTAAAAACTATATAATGACCTCTTGGGTTCATTCTAAATCACACTCTCATTTTCTCTCTTGCTAAATTCAGTTTTCACTAAACTAACATTTAGCATTGTGAAGAGAAGAGAGACATCAAGGAGCAGTTTGAAGGAAGAGTTTAGGAGGTGGTGCTAAGGGCAAAGAGCATTAAGGAAAATTTTTAAAGCAGATTTGGAAGTTTCAAGAAGGAAAAACTAGGAATTTTTCAAGTTTTTTTAATAAAGAAAATGTTAATGTGATCAATGATCATGAATAATGTGTGCATAATGCACACATCATTCATGATCATTGATCACAATATCAATATGTAGTTTTAATTTAGTAATTTTTAAAATCTATGCTAAAAAAAATTGTAACATTTCCTTTGTGGTTTTTAAATAAAAATCATATTTTTTTTTTTTAAATTATAAATATCATCCAAACTTTGTGTATACTCTCACCTCGCACCTATATGGTGACCTTGGTGATCAAAAGAAGAATAGGATGTGTACGTTTTTTTAGCTCTTTTAAGAGTTCTTTTTGTATTTATTAAATGAAAAAATCAGAACCATGTGTATGCTCTCACCTCGTGCCTATACAGTGAACTTGGTGATCAAAAGCAGAATAGGATTAGTTTTTTTTTTTTTGGCTATTTAAAGAGTTTTTTTTTGTGTTTATTATATTAAAAAAAATCTGAACTTTGTGTATGCTCTCACCTCGCACCTATACGGTGAACTTGGTGATCAAAAGAAAAATAGGATATGTAGGGTGTAGTTCTAACTTCTATTTAATAATGTTAATAATAATTTATTGTTATTTAAGTTTATGTTTTTTAAAAATTCAATGTAGGTTTGATTCTTTGACTCTTGAGATATAAAAACATAAATGGCATCCAATTTAGCTTCTATGGGAGGGCATGGGGAAGGCAAAGCAAGTCAAAGTTGGGGTGTGGATCCTAGAGCCCCTCTTTGGAGACCTGTGCAAATTGTGGAGAACCTTGTTGGCAGTGGCTCTCAAGTTTGGGTATGCAATCATAGCAATATACAATTCAAATCCTCTTACACCTGCCTCAAAGCTCATTTAATGGGGAAAGTGGGAACGGGGATTAGAAAATGTGCCAAGGTTGAAGGGTAACATATATTGACATTTATGAAAGAGAAAGAGGAGGCTGATTTGGCAGCTTCAAGAGATAGATTTAAAACCGTTCCTTTGTAAAATATGGGTTTTGTAAAACCACCCACTCCATCAAACCATCCATTTATCCAAGTTGCAATTGAAACTCCATCAGAGGGAGAGTGCTAATCACGAAAGAGAAGTACTAAAGGACCATTAGAGAAAGCATTTACAAATGAGAAAAGGGATGTTGTTGATGAGTTGGTTGCTCGATGCGTTTATGCATGTTGGCTGCCCTTCAATGTGTTGTGGCCACCTTATTGGCAACAAATGGTGAGAGGAATTAATGATACACCACAAGGGTATGCAAGCCCTGGTTATCAAAAGGTGAGAACATCATTGTTGGCGAAAGAAGTGGCCCATGTACATACTTCTTTGTAGCCAATTAGGGATTCATGAAAGGACTTAGGGGTATCTATCATTTCAGATGGATGGAAAGATGCCCGAAATAGAACCCTAATCAACATTGTTACAGTGTGCCCTAAAGGGGCAAGGTTATTAAGGGCTATTGATTGTGAGGGTGAATTGAAAGATGCTCGATTTATTGATAATATTTTGATTGAGGCTATTGAGTCAGTGGGCCCTAAAAACGTTGTCTAAGTCATCATGGACAATGCCAAAAATTGTAGAGCAGTAAGGATGATTGTTGAGGGGAAATATGAGAACATTTTTTGGACATCTTGTGCAGTACACTCCTTGAATTTTATGTTGCAGAAGATTAACAAAATTCCATGGATAGAAGAAACTTATATAGAGAAAAATGAGATTCAAATGTTTGTCACAAATCATCATATGTCTCAGGCCATCTTTAGGAAGTTCTCAATGTTGGAGTTGTTAAAGGTAATGAAACAATTTCCTATTTTTTAATTTTTAATATTTATTTGCTAACTTTCTATGGAATATGAAATTAATAACTATCAATTGAATTTAGTTTAAATTTAATTTTATATTTTATTAACTTGTTTTAATTTATTTTAATAGGTTGTTGAAACAAGATTTTCCTCTCACACGCTCGTCTTAAGATGACTTGTGAAGGTAAAACAATCCTTAAGGCTTATGGTGATTGATGATGTTTGGTCCGTGTGGAAGTAAACAAACACAGAAAGAGCCATCAAAGTAAAATCAATTATACTTGATGATAGTTGGTGCGAAAATTTTGCATACTTGCTTAGTTTTACTGCGCCTATTTTATCTATGATTAGATATACTGACACAAATGACGCTTGCATAAGGGCGATCTATGATGGCATTGATTATATGTTTCAAAAAATTAGAGACATCATAGAACAAAAGGAGCAGGATCCTGCAGAAACCTTCTATAATGAAGTTAGGAGCATGATCATGAGAAGGTGGAATAAAATGACCACCCCATTACATCTCATAGCATATGCCCTGAATCCCAAATTTTATAGTAGTGAAATAATTTCGCTACCTGGTAGGCAAAAACCATGTGATGACCACGAAGTTGCAATTGGAGCTAAGGCAACATTCTGGAGGCTTTTTCTTGATCCAGATATAGCTTGTACGGTCCGCTATGAAATGGAGCTCTTTGTCTCTTCATCTAATGGTAGCATGGATGAAATGGATGTAGCAATTGACAAGTACAAGTTGACACCATTCATGTGGTGGTATGTACATGGCCATGATGCCAAGAACATACGACTTGTTACAATTAAAGTCCTCTCACAGGTATAAAATATTAAAATGAAATCAAAAGTCTGTTTATTATTAATTAATTAAAAATTAAAATTGTATGTTCAAAGTTCTTACTTCTTAGTGAATTAATTTTATTTATAATTCAAAATTTCTAACTTATTTTTTCATTTTTGTAACAGGTGGCTAGCAATTCATCAACACAGTGGAATTGGAGTACATATAGCTTCATCCACTCAGCCAAATGCAATAAGTTAGGATCTAAGAAGGCTGAGGATTTAGTGTATGTACACTCCAATTTGTGCATCCTTCACACACAAGAATGAAGGCTATCGTAAAGGTCCCAACAAACTTTGGGATATTAATCCTGAGAGTAGTGACTTTGATGCTTTTGCGGCTACTCTTAGCCAACTTTCACTGCTTGGTATTGATGAAGAAGAATCGAGATCCATTGCACAAGGGATGGAAAGTGGAGCTGTCAGTTGTGTTCATGGAGATCAAGATGATGAGGAAGATCTGGATGATATATTCTAGAATATAGATTATTATCATGTATAAGTGAATCATTGAAATTGTAACCATGTTGAATGATGAGTTATGACTCTTTAGAAGTTCAAATTTAAATGAATACAAAATATTTTGAGTGCTTTATCAATTATCTTTTATGGTCTAAAAATTTACAATTATAAAATGAGTATTATGCATATATATATTTTAATAATATATTGTACAGACGTTTCCGGTAACATTTCATATCCAAGGTTTTTTGAAAATTGTCATTTCCACGTTTTGTATTCGTTTATGTTTCCGTTTTCGTGCAACATAGGCATTTTCTATAAATTTATAAAGCTGGAGTAGACTCTACTTATTTCCCTATGTTAACACAGACCTTAAAGCATATGTGGAACAACTGATATTTTTTCCCTTTTCAAGAGTTGATGTTTTGATTTTCCTCTCATAATTTATTGATTAACATGGTTAATGTTCCATGTAATATATTAATTAACTAGGTTAATGTTTTGTTTAAGATTTACTTTTGCTGTTTATATTTTAGAAGTTTGTTCTTACACTTATACAACGCTTAAATGTTCCTCTACTTGCTTTCTATTTCATCCTTAGTTTCATGGGGCAGAAGTAGGTTCACTGCTCTTTTACTCATATTTTACTTGTATTTTTCTTACAATTTTTCTAAAAGAGATTTGTTATATAATCAATTAGTATTTGGGTTAATGTTATGTGCATGATTTAATTTTTTTCATTCTATAGATTACAAATTTTGTTCTTTCATCTAATATGTGGGTTAATGTTCTGTGCAGGATTTAATTTTTCATTCTAAAGATTATAAATTTTGTTCTTTTATCTATTTAGGGATCAGATTTAGTCAATTCAAGGGGTTTTATATTATATTTATTCAGGGCATTTATTTTATTATACTTGCTTAGAAGAATTTGGGGTTCGGTGAGAGATTTGTTGGGATGCAGTGAGAGGATGGATAGTTTGCAAGGTTCAGTGTTTCAGAAGATGGGCCTTTTGCCTTTTGGTTACATTACACTCTTGACTCATGGATATTTTTGTATAGCTGGGATTTGTAAACTCATGTAGAGTAGATATTGATTTTTCAGTCAAATCATTTGTTAGTTTCAGGGCCTAAAATTTTTTATTGCAAGGTCTTAAATATTATTGAGCAAAGTTTTATATTTTAATTATCTCAATTTCTTGTTTATCTTATTGGCTAACAAAATTGTAGTTATCTTGTTTTCTTTCTTTTCCAAGTGTGACCAACCTTCACAACAACATTATTCATATATTGTACTGGATATGTTTGATGTTTCTCATTGCGTGTAACTTTGATTCCCGAACCCTAGACAAATGTGTGTGTTTTTTTTTAGCACCTCTAAGGGTGTTACAATTGGGCACTTGATTACATAGTTTAATGGCATTTCTGCCTAAGTTCCGGAGCAAACATATAGATTCAACAATGCAAAGTAGCGAAGAAACTAAACTAGTGATCACCTTCAGCTACGTAACTACGAGTAATGAGCATCCACGTCGTCAATATCACCCAAGGCACGATCCTGGCCTCAACCGTTTGACTCTCTATGTCCGGTGTCTCTAGGCCTTGCACTCAGTAAGAATTGATCCCTATTGGGCTCATTGAAAGCCTTGCATCACACGAATAGACCAGGGGCCCTTCGACAGATAAATGTATTTTTATTTGTGTTCTAGTAATTTTATTGTATTAAAAGGGGTCTTTTTTCTAATTTTTCTTATTATCTGTTTGGATTACATAACTTTTTGATTGCAATATTGTGTATTAAAAAAGTATATTGTAATACTCTCTGTTTTCTTTTCTGTAATTTGGAATTATTTCTGTTACCTTCATTTTCTTAAAAAATGATGCACTTTTTTGGCAATCTGGTATTGTAATGTAGCACTCAATAAGAGAGTATATCAATCAATAAAACTCTACCAATCAACAAGAGAGTAAATTCTCTTTATACTTAAAAAACAATCATACAATAAATCTTTATAAGAGAGGAAAGTCTCTAGCAATCAATAACAAAGTGAAGTCTCGTTATACTTGAGAATTAGTGTATCAATAAGAGAAAAAATCTAACAATCACTAAGAGAGTACAATCTCATTTATACTTAGTGATACCATTACACTTAATCGTTTGTTAACCAACACATGAAATATAAACAATATGATCACTATGTGCAATTGAAATTACTAAAAGCAATATAAGTCACCTGTCATTTTTCTGAAATAATAAAGCAAACAGAAATTTGAATCCACTTATTTGTTATGTAAACATTGTCATTTGCTCTATATGTCATTGTCATTATTGTAAATTAACGTATTTCTTATGTAAAAGTTGTTATTTGTTCTATTTTTCATTGTCATTATTGTAAATTTATTTATTTGTTATCCACTTGTTTGTTATGTAACCATTGTCCTTTGCACTATATCTCATTGTCATTATTGTAAATAAAATTATTTGTTATGTAAATGTTGTTAATTGCTCTATTTTTCATTGTCATTGTTGTATATTTATTTATTTGTTATTTACTTGCTCTATATTTCATTGTACATCTGAACTCACGAACAAATTATTATTTTAAAACTATATTATTTTTCCTATATTTTCATTCTCTGCATATCTAAATTCATCTTTTTTTTTTAATTTTTGTTTAACACAGTTAAATATATTGCATTTATTGATATTTTGTGCCTGTGTTGGAGACAATTTCCTCCAACATTGTCGCCAACCACGAAGCATGCGGCAAGATCTATAAATCCATGTGTATACTCCATCTCCATCTCTACTGATTGCCTCTCTCCAACTCTAATGATGAACATAATCTTATATACCCACTGTAGCAAAGCTCGCGTGAAATTATTGTGGACTTTGTAAAATTTTGATTCTTTCACGGTATCAATTGCTCATGTTTTTTCAAAGTATCCATTTCCCGTGTTTCTTCAAATGCATGGATAGTTGATTTTTTTCATACTTTATTTGAATTAATTTCACCACCCCCTGTTATTTTTTCTTACACTTGAGTTAAATTATTACGAATACAATGCATATAATACATGAAAACAAACCTCACACCATCTGTTTATTATCTTGCAGGTGTTATCACATCAATTTTCAATTAATCATCAGTAGTTTCAAACTTTACTATTTAAAAAATAGTTTTTTGTGAAATTTATGTTTATGCCGAAAGGCGTGTTTAAGGTAGAAATCCCAAGGGGATCTGGAAACATATTGTAATCGTCGTTGTTCATATGTTGGTCCATATAAATGACCCTGACAATAATCACAATCGTACATGTATGTTGGTCTGTATGAACAACCATACAAGCAGTGCATAGTCGAGGGATGTATCAGCCTTGTTGTCCATGTAGCAGAAATACATATACATGTTGGCTACTCTCATTTTCATCTATAGTTTCATCCCTCTATAGTTTTATCCATCGTCGTCTTCCACAACACTACTTGTCTCCTTCTTTCAATTGATAAACGTGTCATGTAAAGGTTATACTTTCACATTGACTCCTTGATTCCTCAATAATTTCCCACGCCATTTGCTACACCCCTCTACCTCTCCCATTGTTCCTCTTCATCCAATTTTACTTCTTCACTATATCTCTTTCAGCGTATCGTACATTTCACATACGATTCCTAATCAAAGGGGTTAAATTTGACGGTCATCTATGCCTATCAAACAATTTTTGTATGATGATAATTTTCCAATTTTACCTTTCAAAAAACACTAATCGTTTATATTTATTTAATTTGTTTTATATATGTGTGTGTAGGGGTGGGGGTTGGTTATGAAAGGGCGTCAAATTAGTTAGCCCGTTTCCCTTGGGAAGGTTTATAAAAGATGTCGCCGACTTGGAGTGTGGAGTAGCATTTAAGTATGCCGTGTAAATTGTTTTTAAAGGCTCTTTGACTAAAGTTTTGTTTGAGTATGCGTTTATTATTTCTTCCGAGTCGTGGAAATTAGGTGGAAAGTTTAATCATCTCCCCACATAAAAGTTAATACACTTCTCCTGAATTTCCTTAAAATATTCAAAGGAATTTTTCACCATATCTACCTAACCATATTTGGAGGCATAACATTTAGGTCCATGGTATGTGCAGTACCCTAAAATGGCCTAATGTCTCTCCATTTTTAAAAATATTTTATTTTATTTTAGTTTGGGAAAATCGACTACATGTGGTTAATTTAGTTTAAATTGGGAAATATAGTTATATCGGTTGACTTAATAAATTTGAAACTTTCATTTTAGCTTTCTCGATAGATTGTACTTAATATTGTATAATTTTTTCCGTATTCTTGTTTAGTTTATTGGGTCTATTTCTCTTTTGTTTATTTCATTTTTTAACGATTAGAATTTAATGTATATATTGATATCGTTAAATTTGAATTTAAAGTTATATTAAAATAAGAAGTAAATAAATTATTTCAGACACAAGGATATCAATGAGGTGTCTAACATTGAGTATAATATTATTACATGAGAGACAAACACGTTGATTTTAAGGTTCCTAATAATTTATTTGTTCTAATTTACATAATTTGATTATTAGAAGGCTAGTTATTGGACACTAGTTGCCCAAATTGTAACATAGGCCCCTAATCCTTGTTTTCCTTACTATTTGGTAAAAATTGTAGGCATGGAAAGTGGTTTTGCACTAACAATGCACTATACCTAACTACATTATAGTGCAATCAAAGCTAAATAGATATAACTCAATAAGCCAAACCTAATTGTATGAATTGATTTATTCTAGGAACATGGTGTGATGTCAAAACTAAGGTTTTCCTATTTAAGATAATTATAAAATGTAAATTATAAATCTAGAATTAAAATTACAACAATATACAATAAATCTACAAAATTCTAGAAACATGTATTGTTCAAGTATTCAGACATTTGAACTCTAGAAAGTTAGATAATTGAAGGTGTACGTTAGGGTTACAAAAGATTGCATTAATTGATTATTTTTGGAAGCTAATCTAATAATCATGATGATGATTCTAGTTTGTGTAGGCATGGATATGGTCTTGTGTAAAGTTAGGTGATATGATAATATACAAAGGAGAATTCATCTAGTTAAGAAAGAGTCGCATAGGTAGAGTTTTCCTATATGTTTAATTTTGTCTTGTGTAGAATTATGCTCATATCTAGCTCTAAAAATGTGGTTTTGTGTTTAGATTCTAGTGATCACATTTGTGTAACAGACTAGGCAATCCGTAACTTACAAAGAGACTAAAAAATAACTTATTTGCATGCAAAATAGAGTTATAGAGTGCCAAAATGAATGCGTAACATAATTAAAACATACATAGTGTGAAAACATGAAATAAAAGCACAAATAAACACAACTTTTCATCTTAGAGAACCCCAAGAAGGGAAAAACTCAAATGAGTGAGGAAAATGCACTCTCACAAACATGTACAAGTTACTCTCTCTCTCTCTCTCTCTCTCTCTCTCTCTCTCTCAATCATTAGCTACCCCTGGACAAAGACTCCAACTTGCTTATAACAATAATGGAAATCTAAATTCTATAACTCCTCTTACATTCTTGATTATTATTGACATCTATCAGACCTTAAAAGATTCCTTTTACCTTATAAACTGCCCAAAATTCTAAAAATAGCTTCAGGAAGTTGAAACATTGCAACCATTTCAAATTCAAACTTTTTTGGGCCCAAAAATGAAACCATTGTCTTTTGTAAGAGGTTGTTACACAATCACCATAATTAGACACATGTTTGAATTTAATGAACACATAACCACCTCTATTGAATGTGCATTTGATAATGACAAACATACAACCACCACTGATGAACATGGGTTCACCACTAACGAACGTGTAACTGTCGGGGTAGTTATAGCAGGAAAAAGTTCTCTAACTTCCAAAGGCTGTAACTTTTGCATATGAACTCAAAATCGAGTGTTACTTTCTGAAAGTGTGTGTTTTTTCAAGAATAACCTAAACATGTCATAAAAACATGCTTTTAATAAATTCCATGCATGGTAAATTCCCCATAAGCCATCTAATTGTATGTGCTTTTACATGAACCCTCTTCTAAAATTGTTACTAAGGATAATTACATGAATTAGGTTTATTCAAGATCTTGTTTTGGATCACACATCCCCATTTTGAGGATTTTAAGTCCTTAAAATATTTAGGAACTGATTAAGTGAGGAAAACCCATCCCTACACCACCACCCTCTCTTGGAAGTGTAGCATGTAAACTCCAATGTTCACCTTTTCAAGAATAAAGTCTATTGAACTCAACTTTTTAACTTTGTAGCCTTCCAATAGACCTTCTCTACAACTCCATCTCTAATCAAACACCATTTGGATCTATTTGGTAGTTGTATTTCAATCCAACTTACATGTAAATAGGGTGCATGGATTTTTTTAAATATCAACACGCAAAGCTATATAGTGATAGGATTGCATGTAAGAACAAATGCACTAAAGGATAGAGTCAGAAGATGAAAAATAATTAGGTACAGGTTGACTTGAAATGTGCATCGAAAATAAAGAGGACAACTATAGGATCATCAACTAAAATGGAAAACTTTAGATGATTTCCTCAACCACTAGATTAAGGTAGTTCAACATCATTAATGGTATTCTGAGCAAGGTAGGTGGAGAAAGTTCTATCGAAAGCTTCGAAACATTTTTAAAAGGTAAGGTCTACACCATATTAAGGGGATATCAAAAACCAATCAGGGTTGTTGAGCACTAGTAAGGAATATGTTGAGGAAGAGCCAAGATTATCCTAATATGAAGTGAATCATAAAGAAATTCTTGGTGCATGTAAACCCCACCCCAAGATAGTTTAGATTTTTTGATCAGTATGTAATCACCCCATTAGTGGGAAATCCTTCTAAATTTCATTAATGTGTTTGAATTAATGGAAAATTGTGTCTTTCATGTTTATTTTCCATTGTATTAGACTCTGCAAAAGAGCAAAATCATCTCAATTTGATCGGTCTTGTCATCAACATACAAACTCATATCCTTGAAAATACTACTACACTAAATGACATGTTAGACAATGCAATTACATGATGACATTTTTATGATTGAGATATCTATTGGCACTTACATATGTGTTCTTATGACAATTTTCTACTTTTGCATACATTTTACACATGGTACATGTAATACTTTTCTTTTGATATGAGTTATATGTGGGAACACAATCCCTCAACTAAAAAGAGGGCACGAATTTGGCTTATTTATATATTTATATATTGGAAGTTAGAGAATCCTACACGTATGAAGCATTTAGAGACATTTTTCATGATTTTGAGAGATCATATTCAGTTTTCAAATATATTTTTTGAGATTTTGATGATTCATAATTAACATTATATTCTTATCAATTTCAATTGGTTCACACTACTTTTCCTAGATCATTATTCAGCTCCACTTGTTGGGTTTTCTTCGTCTGAAGTGGAGTACGCATTATTACCATTGGAAGGTTAGTTTAATGACCGCTCTTCATGCATTACTCTTTTCATGAATTATCATATTCATTTTAATTCAGTTTTCCTATCTATATAGGAATTAGGATTTTCCCTTTGGCAATTTGGTTATCGAATACCACATTGTTTTGTATCTAGTTAAAACCCTCATTTTTTTCTTTAGCTAAGAATTGGATAAAGATGGATCACTTCCTTCTTTTAAAAGGGTATTTTACGACCATGAAATATTTTCTCCAAGTATAAGTTATGCATTCTAAAGGTAGAGAAGATCATGTATTAGGGGGTTGTATAACTCATATTTCCCGTTTCAATTTTTCATTTTATCGTATTATTATATAAATAAATGATAATCTATTTATATTTTTTCTTGATTATTTTTAGATACAAAAGGAACATTGTAATACATTGGATCATATACTTTAGTGCCTCTACTTCAACATCTATATAGATAAGTATAGGTATACATCTTTTATCCTTTATCCCAATATTTCAATAGCATTTTTTACACTAGATTAAATGGGGTAATATTTTTTGATACCTAAATGTGGCATATCCTTTTTTTATAATATGTCTAGTGTAATATGGCACCTCAACTAAGATTAGTGACTTATCAGCATGATTCTCCTTTATTTTGACTCTTCATACATCTAGATACACCATACTCTCTTATGTATCCCTCTATTTAAAACTTTATTATTTTCTAGGGACCCCCATTATATGTTATTATTATTTTTGAATTCTTTTAAATCTATTTTAGGTTTAAAGATCACAACCAAGTTTGTATCTGAATCTGACCATCATAGAAACTTTTAGAACAAACCTATTTATGGGACTAAAAACCTAAACATTTTCTATGTTACTCAATTTTATTAGGGTGATCTCCCATGTATCATCCTTATCAATCATTTTGAATTTATTTTGGGTTGAGTTAGATATTAGTAGGTTCTTAACTAAAAGTTAATAAACCTATATATGAATCCCATAATGGAATTTTAAATCAAGAAATCAAGAGGCTCCTAACATTTTAATGTTTCAAAATCTTCTCTGTATACATTTTCTAAAGTTTTTAAAGGATCAACGTATGAAGTATATTCTAAGTTGCATGTGTGTACCAAAAGAAGGCCATTTTGAAAGTCGTATACTTACTTTTAACTATTCTAGGATTAGGCACGTGGAGTTTATTTAACCTAAAAATTATTTAAGTGTGAGGATATGGGATTAATTTATTTTAGTTAATTCACTTTCATATTAGGGTTAGAAACAAGATGTATATTAATTTTATCAATTAACATATATATTAAAATATACATACATAGAAATTTGAAATATCGATCAATTATAACATGTGATAAATATAGTAAAACATGAGAGAATAAGTGGATTTAGCTATTTATAATATCTAGAAGGTGATATGGGTGTGAGAAAATTATGAATACGTTATAAATGTCTTGCAAATGCTTCATCTCTATTTCTAGAAGTGCAGATTATATTAGGACCAAACAATTAAATAAGGACCTAACCATCCAACTCCTTGCACTTACATCCTTAATTAGAAGTTTTATTCAGAAGCATGTTATAACTTTGTAACTTTTGTGCCCTTTTGAATTATTGATATATACATTAATGTAAGAAATTAGCTATCAAAACTAGAATATACCCTATGAAATCAACCAAAAATACACAAAATCCTAACCATGGGTCAAACCCCTATAAAAAGGTTAGTGTTTCGATTGAAGTGTAATTCGTACATGAGCTATGTAGGTACTACTCATGTTATCCAATTTTCCCCTAGAAAAATTGGCTAACTTGGAAAATTTAGACTTGGGTAGTTTCATGGGATCTTGGTGATGAATATGAAAAATCAGGTATTTTCATGCTTTAGGAACTTGCATTTTTTTCAAGCATTTCTCTCCTTCTCTCTTGGCTCAAAGATTCAACACTTAGCCAAAAAAAATGGAAAAAATGGAGAAAATTGCCTTTGGGATACTCTACTCTCCTTTGGATAGCTCCAATGGGTCCATACTTAGTCTAAACACTTAGAAAATTTGGAGAAAAATGATGATTTTTTTCATTTTCAATGTATTGTGGACTTTTGGTGTCTAGGAGGAACAAGTTCCCCATGGTTGGAAGTTCCCCACATTGCCTTTGGACCCGCAATGCAAAGGAGTTGATTTTGTAGTGTATAACAGAGTAGCGGGGTGCAGACGGAACCTTATGCGGAAGAACTTGAGTAGGGAAAAATGGTTGCACCCATGGGTTAGTTTCACGCATTAAACTTTGGATTGTAAGGAAAAGAGATCTAGTGTTTTGTGGTAAAGTGGGAGAAATTGAAACACGAAGAACTAGTTCCTCGAAAAGTGTTTTGAGTTGTAATACAAAGGCATAGCAGGGAGATAGTGGAATGCGAATTGAGGGTGGTGCAGAAAAACCAAGCACATTGGGAACAATTACGTGGAACAAAGAGTTCCCCACAATAGAGGTTGGGTCGATAAACAAATGAACATGCGCAGGGGAACATTACGAATAAAATGTGATGCGGAGGAACAAGGAGATGCAAGAACAAAGAGCACAGGTGGAACATTTCTCTAATTCCTCAAGTTTCCCACATCCCTAATTCACCCGCAACAAAAGAAAAGGGGAAAAAGGTAAGTTAATTACGGACTGTAGAAGAGCCTGGAGAACCTTGACCGCCTAAACTTAAAATGGGCATACCGTTCGCCTAGATTGTCCAAATTTGATAAAATTTATATCACTGGAAATCTATCAACATTATTTACACTAAAGAAACTATATTTATTAGTTTAGGTGAGGTTAGGTGGGTAAAAAAGAGGAAATAATATCCAGCATTTAAAAGCACGGTTTCAGGTAGTTGAACAATTAGATTTAATGAAGTATGGTGCCTTGGAAATGGTGGTTTGAATGCTATTTTGGACTTTGGAACTCATGTTTGTCCTCTCCTTCATCATTTTCTTCCTTTTTCCATCATCTAAGAGTGTCTTGCCACCCTCTTCTTGTTGTTATCACCTCTATTAGTGTAGGATTTACATTTTCATGCATCTTCCTGTCTCCCTAGTCTCTTGGATTGTTAGAGTAGGATTATATAAATGCATTTCCTTCCTTAGGAGTAGCTTAGCATTAGGAATAGGTAGAGGAACCAGCCTTCTCTAGAGGTTTTTCTCAAGTAGCAAGTCCCACAACTTGAGAGAAAATCCCATGTTACCCAAAAACACTTATTTCTCATCCACACATACATGAAAAATCATGGGGTGCTATTTTTTGTTGATAACAACTCCAAAAAGGCCTCAAACCACATGTATTTATTTACCTATATATGTGATATTTGTATGGATGCAACTATATTTGATAATTAGATCACTTGGTAATGTGTACAGTGGCATGTTTTCTTAGTTCTTGACTTGGCTTTGATTGTCTTTGGCTTGGGAATCTTGACCCTAAAAACCATTTTAAAGTTATTAATACCTTTGTAAGGGATAATCCTAATGTTTGTTTCTACTTTAGGGAAAATTAGGATAGATTTGAGTGTCGTTTAAATGATTTGAAATTGAGGAGAACTTAAAGGTGCCAAGAGATTAAATGAGTATGTTTGACTCAGTTATATAGAGTTCCATAGGTATAATTCCACATTAAGGATGAACCATGAGGAACTTAATGAACAATAAAATATATCTAATGGAGAAAATTATTTTTAGAAGGTTTTGGATGAAACCATCAGTTTTGAACCAAACTATTTAATGGTTTGTTCCTTATTTGAGGGTTTTTTCTATGAGGGATGCACAGTGCTAGAAAATTCTTTGTATATTTATTGGGATGATTGGACTACTTTATACTAATGTAATTTTTATTTTTATGTGAGTGACTAAAAAGTGTAATGGAGAGATTAATCATTGAAATAGTAATGTGGATATAGTAATTAGGCTCAAAATGGGTGCACAAGTCATGATTTAGCAATCAAAATAATATTTACATTATCCAATGATTAATTACCAAATCTAGGTGTCTATATTCACCCCCCCCCCCCTTAAGATAAGAAATTAAATTTCCTTTTTTACAGGAAAATATAGCTCAGTGCGAAAACACATTTTATCTTTTTGTTAGTGTTTACTTGTCTACTTGAGATGCTTGAGGTAGTTACAATATCCCAAATGTGAAAATTTTGTATCCTTTTTGAAATAGAAGTTCCCTTTTTTGAAACATTTGACAAGATAGATTTAATATGTGTCATTGACTCAAATAGGGGTGATTATTTCTTAATTTGTAGAAGTATTTATAACCATGAAGGGAAATGATTTCCCTAACACACTAGATAAGGGTGTCACATGAAATCAAGTTTCCCCTAAAATCATTCCCAAGTGAGGAGGAATAATTTCATAAGGTGTATAGTCACCCCATAAATATTCCAAAGAGGTTGAGAGAAAGAATGTTATAAGGAATCTAGCTACTCCCAAAATCTTTCATTGATAGAACCACATAGATGTATATGGATCTAGGTTGTAAATGTGTAAATTACAAATTTTTAAGGGAATAAAGTAGTCTCATGATCCCACCATGCATTGTGATAATGTTGATGTATCAAATATGAAAATTTGAATGAGAATGAAGTAATTATCACACCCCCATACCCTCTATTCTTTAAGTACTTATGATTCTAAGATGTATAGATATAAATGGGAGTGAATCACTCATGCCCCCCATATTTTTTACCAAAACTTAGTAAATTTTACTCTAATATATGTAAAATGTCCTTGAACTAGTATTAGAAACTTGTAAAATTCTATATTTTCCAAAAAAAAATATGATTTTGTTTCAAAATATAGGTTTAATATGATTTATTCCTTTTTGGATAGTAATGTCTAATTATTGTCCTATTAGAAGAACAATGTACTGAGAGGGGAGGGGTTGAGTCAGTCTTTCAAAACTTCACTTCAATTACTTTAACTTTTGTGAATCATTAACCATTCAACCAAGGGATAATTTTAGCGGCGAATATTCGTAATATGGTGAAAATTTAATTTTAGGAAAATTTGAAAAGGTGAATTATTCGGAGTGGGTCGGTGTCCTGTTCGCCTAAAATATATAGTATATTTTTTTTGGGGGGGTCGGCTTCGCCTTCATTTGAAAACATCTCCTATAAAAACCTATGTGATTCACCGGGTAGTATACCTCAAGTAGCTTACCAAATTACCAATACTGTGAAATTTGAACTCGCATACCCTTGAGCACCAGAGATTCATATTACTGTTAGCCTGTGATTGTTGACGCGTGACAAATGAAGTGTTGACGCGCGACAAGGGCATTATTGACGCGCGACAAGAGCTGTACTGACGCGCGACAAGAGCTGTACTGACGCGCGACAAGAGCTGTACTGACGCGCGACAAGAGCTTTACTGACGCGCGACTTGGGCTAGGAAGTGACGCGCGACAGAGAAAGGGTTGACGCGCGACAGAAAGAAGTGTTGACGCGCGACTTGGGCAGAGTTGACGCGCGACCTCAGACAGTTCACGCGCGACAACACCTCAGAGACTGGACAGAGTCGCTTCTTGGTTCTTTTGCTGACGCAGGACTCTTTTCAGAATAATGGAAGGTGCCAGCTCAAAGAATACGAAGAAATCTCAGAAATCACTCTTCAAGTATTTTGGAAACTCTGCGGATACAGATATTGTAAATACCAATCATATAGATGCCACCAAAAAGAATCAGAATACTGACTGTGTGGAAGGTATTATTGAGGTGGACATGCATTCTGCACAGTATCACAGTCAAACAAATGAAACCTACGATAATATGCCAGATCTTGAAGATATTGTTCCTGTTGGGGTGCAACCAGAAGTGCAGCTAGATATCACAGATATAAACACTCAGCAAAATGGAAGACAGAAATCAAAATCAAACTCTGGTCCAAGAAAGAGGAAACCAGGTGATTGTGATATTGCTCAAAATTCTACTCAAAAAAGTAAAGCATTGAAAACGAATAAGAATATGTGGACCATTGGCAGGACATACAAGTTTGATTGGGCAGCTAAATTTCCATTTATTGAGCCTGTACAATCATCTAATTCTGAAGAAATCCCATGTGAATGTACATGTACAATATGTACGTGGAAATTGGGAAAGCAACAAAAAATGCAACTGAAGCTGGACACTATAGAAAAACATTGTGGAAAACAATATTTAACTGTAACGGGGGCAGATGGCCAGAAAATCAAAACACATAGGTGGAAAACTGAAAAGGAGTGCATGCATGTTAGATACGCAGCGGAATATGAGGCAGAGCAGAAAAAACACAGACATCTGTTGGAAAAGGGAGGAACGATCACATCGCATATTGGTAAGATGAAAGAAACAAATCTACATGCAAAATTCATACAATTCTCTACTCTTTTTCAAATACTTAAAAAAGGAAGAGCGATGTCGGATTTCCTCGATTTCAAAGTTTTGTATCAATTTAATGGAATGCTGAATGTACCTCAGTCTCATTGGTCTGAGAGTAGTGGATGGGAAATGGCAAAATGCCTCTCGATGATAGAGAAGGAAGATTTGAAAGAGAATGTAAAAAAAGCAAACTTTATCTCTCTTTCAATTGATGAAGTCACAGCAGTCGACAACACCGCATGGGTATGTATCCACATCTATACATTAGAAAATCATATAAGGACACCTCATCTGTTGGGTGTTATGAAAATGGTTGAAAACTGCAATGCTGAAAACCTATATAAAATAGTTGTTTCTCATTTGAAAGATGTTGCTGGTATGACTGATTATGAAATTGCTACGAAGTTGGTATGCATTGGAGCAGATGGTGCATCTGTCATGCAGGGTCACCGAACAGGGCTGTGTGTTATATTACAAACAACAGTGGCCCCATATATGCTACCAATTCACTGTATGGCTCACAGAATGAATTTAGCATATAAAATGGTAAGCAACCACGAAAATGTTGCTAAATTAGAAGACATCATAAGAGAACTTCATGCCTATATGTCAAGCAGCCCAAAGCGTTTTCTCGAGTTCCAAAAATTTGCAATTGGAATTACAGATGGCAAAAAACTTCTGAAGGATGTGGAGACTAGATGGATATCTTTGTATGAACCTGCATGCAGAGTTCGTGAGGAGTATCCTTCATTGGTTGGTTTCATGCACAAATACCGTCATGAAGTTGATAGGGCAAGGGACCTGTTGTTCCGCTTAACTGATTTGGAGACATTGCTTACATTGGTTGGTATTCTTCCAATGTTAAAGGAGATCAATACACTGATGAAGCATGCACAGGGCAGATTAATCTATATTGTGGATTTTATACGGATGAGGAAAATGGTATGTCAAAGTCTTGATATATTGTACTGTTCCTAGGATAGTTTTGATGCACCTGTTTTTGAAAATTGGAGAGATTTATTAGATCTTAAAAATCCTAACACCTTTTTGAGATTTAATATCCACGATCACCTATGCATCTCTGTTAATGGGAGGGAAATACCAATGCACATTTTGCAAAAACGTCAAGATATTACAGGATCGGAACGAGAAGATGTTCCCGTGACACGTAATTTGTTTGAGTCTGTGATAGTTGAAACCAGAATAAAGCTTAAAAAAAATTCAGAAACCTTGTCATCAGAAATTAGGGAACGTTTCTGATAAAATTCTGGAAAGATAAAATTCTGGATTCCATGGGTGTGAAAAGACCAGAAGGTGGGTGTGATGAATCCGAATTTTTGGAATACAGAAGGTGGCCGTGCAGACTTTGTCAGTAAGCATTTCCATAAATCAATGGGTACAATAATGGAACAATTTACAAAGACGTCAGAGCTCAAGGGTACGGAAATCAAAGGTATACTGAATGCCGATTTATTAAAGTTTCAGTCAACAAATTTTGCAACAACAATGAGGAACCAATATAGGAATTTAGATCAACCTTCTGAAAGTGGTGCTATTACAAGGCTGTGGCGAGGAATCTATCAAAGTTCTATCTTACAAGAAGATATCAGTGAATATTTCAGACTATATGAGTTATGCCAGACAATGATTTTGGGGTCTGTGGAGGATGAAAGGGTTTTCAGTGCATTGTCATTTATAAAATCAAAACTGAGAAACAGGTTGGATAAAAATATGGAAAGTTGCATGAGGTGTTACGTTTCTCGATACTCCCTCGAAACCTTTCCGTTTGACAGAGCAATTGCGCACTGGAATTCCCTTTGCGAAAGAAGAGGTGTAAATAATACAGCTACAAGTACAAATATTCCCAACCTTGAGAGTGTAATTGGCTCTTCGTCACATTCTACAGAAGACAACATCGACTTTGATGAAGCTATTGATAATGGATTGTTTCAACTTTAAGTAGGTATCTTCTTTATCTATCTTTTATTTTTATCATTAAAGATGTTACAGGTCTATATACTAAAAATGTCAGGCAATTCACCCATCTATCTACTAATCCATTTCTCGTGTTGGAATTTTTTAAAACACAGATCTAGCTCATTACCAGTGGCAGTGATGATTTCAACTTTAAGCAGGTATCTTTTTCCCCTTAATCTTATTGTTTGTTTCTATTCATTTTTTGACAGAGCAATTGCTCACTGGAATTCCCTTTGCGAAAGAAGAGGTGTAAATAATACAGCTACAAGTACAAATATTCCCAACCTTGAGTGTGTAATTGGCTCTTCGTCACATTCTACAGAAGACAACATCGACTTTGATGAAGCTATTGATAATGGATTGTTTCAACTTTAAGTAGGTATCTTCTTTATCTATCTTTTATCTTTATCATTAAAGATGTTACAGGTCTATATACTAAAAATGTCAGGCAATTAACCCATCTATCTACTAATCCATTTCTCGTGTTGGATTTTTTTAAAACAAAGATCTAGCTCATTACCAGTGGCAGTGATGATTTCAACTTTAAGCAGGTATCTTTTTCCCCTTAATCTTATTGTTTGTTACTATTCATTTTTTCAGCTATGGTTATAATTAAAGATGTTACAGGTGTATGTATTTACATTTAGTTAAATACAATCTTTTTATTTTTTGAAAACGTGGGTTGACATCCGTCCGAGGAAGCTGTTACTTCTCGGGACTGACAATGTCAGGCAACTCACCCATCTATCTACTAATCAATTTTTTGTGTTGAATTTTTTAAGACAAAGATATAGCACATTACCGGTGATGATTTCAATTTTAAATAGGTATCTTCTTCAACATAATCTTATTGTTTGTTACTTTACATTTTTTCAGCTCTTGTTATCATTAAAGACGTTACAGGTCTAATTCTTTATATTTACATTTATTTAAAGATATTGTTGGTCTATATATTTAAAGATGTTGCTGGCACTTCTCAGGACTGACAATGTCAGGCAACTCACCCCTCCATCTACAATGTCATGTTACCCTTGATGATTGCAATACGCAAGAGGTAAGCTAAACCCTAGCATATTTGCAATTATGTTTAATTTCTTACCAGTGATGATTCTTTCTTGATTTCTTAGAATTATATTTAATTTATTTTTTATATGTGGAACAAGAAACATACATATAATTCATGATAATCAACATCTAATGCAATTAAAATTAAAGATTGTATGTAAATCCATATAATTAAATTCAAATACCATAGTACATACACAATAGACAATAGTAGAAGTTTTCAAATTCATTATTTAATGTTTCCACAATAATAAAAGTTCCTAGTTTTCAAAACCCTCTTTTTCTTTATCCAATTCTACTCCTCTGCACTATTCCCCAACGGCTTCTTCCAGTGTGGTTGTACCTCTTTCCCAAACACTAGAAATCTCCATGCGACAGTAAATTTGGATCAGCTGCAGCGTATAAACTATCCCGTTGCCAATAATTTTCGTAACGACTAATAATCTCATTGATAAGAACCTTAGCCCTTCTGTCCCATTCTATAAGCTGATTGATATGAGGAAGCATCTCCATCTTTCTCATCAACCCACACAAAATCTTTTTTGTGCTTGTCCAGATCTATGAAATACTCCTTGCCCTCTTTAGAAGTACTTGTGCCCAAACCGGGAACCCTGTATGGTCCAAGCAACAAGTGATACCTAATCAGCAAGTGAACAAAACCAGAACTTGAAAACATATAAAGAGAAAACAAACTAGCATTACTTTGTTGCACTATATGGTCCAGCCGGTTATCGATCCACTCAATGATTCTCTCCAAGCTTCATACTCAGGAATTGTGTAGAAAGATAACACATTTCCATTTTTGTGAGTTGCCTACATCAACATGTGCCGACATTAGACATGGAGATACATAACATCTGGTGGCTTAGAAAACAAATATAAAAAGTCTCGAAACACAACCAAATATACAGGGGGAACATTTACAGAAACTAAACAGCGCTATACAAAGATCATGTACCTGGTCTGTCATTATCATCAGATGGCCATATCTTAAAGATTTAATGCTGTCATATATTATATCTTCCTGTAGACCAAGGATTTTTTTTCTATTTACTATCTCTTTATTCTCCATTTGTTGGTGAGTGGTAGCTTCCCAAAAAATAGATATTCCTGCCACCTGATAGGATAAAGATAACTAAAATAACAAAAAATTAAATTGGAAAGTGATGTCGAAACATGTCACAATACTACCAAATTCAGTATTCACATTTCCCTGATTCAAGGCACAAACACTTACAGCGACTGCAAGAGCCTTGGCTGAGTCACCCTCCGTTAATATTAAAGTACATTGATCAGAATTCTTCCCCCCTGCTTGATTTGCTTCATCAGGTTTGGGAACATCAATTAATTTCCCCTTCTTGGTTCCATCAGTTTTCTTAAGATCTTTTTTTTGTTTAAACTTTTCCACTGCACTCATCAGGTAAAACAAAGTTACAAAGCTCATCTTAGACACTAGCATTGCAAAAATTACATGTACTCAGAAATGCTACATATTAGACACCACGCCTGGATATATGGACATGGGCTAAAAATGTGAAACAGAATAAAAAATATGAATTAAAACGAGTTATACTTACAATCAACATGGAAACCAAACGTTGATTCGAGAAAATTCTTTTCTTCCACGAGTGTTGCCTTGGTTGTAACAATTGGTAAATTTTTGAACGGAAGGCCCATAAAACGATGGATGTCATTTGCTTCGATACTGAATTAAAAAATTCAGAAATCGTTTAGAGTAACATAAAAAATGCCGTCCTCTGAATTGTAGGATGACAGAAAGTAATTCAAAATATCCGGATCTGTTTCGAAATGGGGCATATTAACGATATGGATGTGAGGGCATAAGGGACATCGATTGAATTGGATTCTCTTGATTTTTGTTACTGAACTTGCAGTTGGGAAGCATTGAGACCTGCAAAAATTCAAGAGCCGGAAGATGAAAATGAGAAAATGACCGGTTGAAGGGTATTTATAGGCTAAATCGGGCGTCAATGGCTTCAGTTGACGCGCGTCAATAGATGCCAGTGACGCGCGTCAATAGACGCCAGTGACGCGCGTCAATAGATGCCAGTGACGCGCGTCAATAGGTGCCAGTGACGCGCGTCAATAGGTGCCAGTGACGCGCGTCAATAGGTGCCAGTGATGCGCGTCAATAGATGCCACTGACGCACAATAGTGCCAGTGACGCGTGTCAAAAGTCGCGCGTCAATAGATGCAAGTGACGCGCGTCACCTCTTTTGCACTAGAGGAAATTCCCTTCATGTTTGCAATGCAGCCAATTGAGATGAAGACTTCAAATTTATCCCCAAGACCAAAGAAACAAACAGTGATTGGTGTCTAAGACTGAGTTTGAGATGAGGTACCAGTAAGGCACTCTTGACAAAATTTACACAATGTTACCTTTTTAAGATGATCCAACCTTGCACTCTTGACAAAATTTACACAATGTTACCTTTTTAAGATGATCCAACCTTGCACAGAGAACTTTATGTTGAGCTGTAAATTTTTTTCAATATTTTAGACACTTGATTTTATAGATTGTACTTCAAGAAGATCATGATTAATCAATTCAAGGCATAGAAATGGTGGAGCTTCAAGAAAATTGTCTTCAAACATACACTTGAACATTGTATCTTCAGCAAAGGAAAACAAAACAAGGTGGTAGCAGGAATTTTATTCAACCACTCCAAGAATCAGTCCCAAAGAGAGAATCTCAATATGTGAATCCTATACAACATATTTTACTATGATCATGTTTGCAAAATTCAATATTTTCTTATACACTCAAATATAAAAAAATGATCTATACAGACTAATCTTCATGATAAAAACCTTGTATGTTTTACATTAAACTTCAAAGTTCTATATCGAGCTTGACGTATCTTTTAATCACATGGTTATTCCAACTTTCGTTAATCTAGCCTCCATAGCCTCCATAATCTACTCTACACAAAACAATATCCATGATTAAAAAAAACCATATCTTTTAAACCATGGTCTTGATTATTTCCCAAGCTCTAATTCTTATGGCCTGGAATTTAACCATTTCATAATTGGCTAATCTAGCCTCCACATCAATGATTGTTTCCAGCAAAACGTTATTTTCTGACAAATGGTCTTGACTATTTTGGATGTCAAACAAGCTCTCTAATGAGAGATTATGCACTAATATAGAGGTGAATCTCTTTAAAATAGAATTTTCTGACACCATAAGTCTATTAAGGAGAAATCCTAAATAGTAAAGATCTGTTTCAAATCTTAGTTTCTATTTTTTCCCCAAAGACAATTTTCAAGATAATTAAAGTCCCACAAGATATTTAGGCACTAAATTTGACATTATACACATTAAATTTATCATCGTCTTTCATCATCATCTATCATTGATTATCAATTGTCATCATTCATCATCTACGTCCACATACAATACATGACAATGCAAGTAAACAAGAAACATACATATAATTCATGATAATCACCATCTAATCACCATATAATTAAATTCAAATACCATAGTACATACTCAATAGTAGAAGTTTTCAAATTCAATATTTAAAGTTTTCTCAATAATAAAAGTTTCTAATTTTCTGACACCATAAGTCTATTAAGGAGAAATCCTAAATAGTAAAGATCTGTTTCAAATCTTAGTTTCTATTTTTTCCCCAAAGACAATTTTCAAGATAATCAAAGTCCCACAAGATATTTAGGCACTAAATTTGACATTATACACATTAAATTTATCATCATCTTTCATTATCATCTATCATTGATTATCAATTGTCATCATTCATCATCTACGTCCACATACAATACATGACAATGCAAGTAAACAAGAAACATACATATAATTCAAATACCATAGTACATACTCAATAGTAGAAGTTTTCAAATTCAATATTTAAATTTTCCTCAATAATAAAAGTTTCTAATTTTCAAAACCCTCTTTTTCTTTAGACAATTCTATTCTGCTCTCTTCCCCAACGGCTTCCTCCATTGTGGTTATACCTCTTTCCCCAACACCAGAAATAACCCCCGAACTTACAAGATCTTCAGCAGCCCTATCCAGATTTTTTAAAATTCTTTCTTCTTGATTTGTTGCATCTCCATGCGACAGCAAATTTGGATCAGCAACTGCTTTGGCTTTGAACAATATGTCAGGGTCGAGACCATGCTCTTTAATTATCCGCTTTAGTGTATTGTTTTGTTTGTTAACCAAAACAATATTTTGCTTCAAATTTTTTGCTGCGGATAAGCTGTTCTTTGCTATTTCCAAGTGAACTTGCAAAACCTTCGCCTGACTCTTCAAATTTTCATATTTCAACTGCACAAAAAGAGTAATGTCAATTCAAAATATTAATGTAAATTCAAAATTTCAAATTAAAAAAAATGATTGTTTGAATGTAATAGTACTTACAACCGCTCTATCTCTTTCGGCATTTGCGATTGATACCAAATCCTTGTCCTTGGACCATTTGTTAAAATATGCCTGGGCCTCGGCACTAATATTTTCCAATTTTTTTAGTGCCTTATCTAAAATGTCGTCTTTATAGTTGTTGTTAAATGTGACAGTCCCACATTTTACTTGGGTAAGTAAGGAATCCATTTCCCTAGGACCTCTGACTTATCAGCGTGAAGACGAGGCTCCCTCTTCTCTTCCCTTCTTATATCCTAACATGATCAATGATGATACACCTTCTATTAATTTCATTCAATGTTAAGACAATGAGTCTATTCTCGTCTACCTTGGTGCGGAAGATTCTTATAGACATTGGTTGTTTCCTTCTAAGATGCAAACAATGTTTAATGAATTGACAGTTAAAATCAATATTCACACTCTGGACGACCCAAGCATTCTAAAAATAGGCTAATATTAGATGTTTCTGAACATGAAGCTTTCACTTCTTTCCTCTAGGATCATAGAAAAACTTTTTCTTGGTCCTACGTTGATATGCCTACTATTGACCCAAACATTGTAGTCCACAATATCGTAACCATTCCTCATACCAAACTTGTGAAACAGAAGCTACGAAAAATGCATCCTCGCATTGCTCTTCTTATCAAAGAAGAACTCAAACACCTTCTTTCGGTTTCCTTCATCCTACCCATTGATTATCCCTAATGGATCTCTAACAATGTTCCTATTACAAAAGCGACAGGGGGAATCCGCATTTGCATTGATTTTCATGACCTTAACTTAGCTTGCCCCAAAGAAAATTTTCCTCTACCTAGTATTGACCAACTAGTTGATCTCGCCAATGGCCATGAGATGCTATCACTCATGGATAGTTTCTCGGGTTATAACCAAATATTTCTTGCCCCAGAAGATCAACAAAAAACCACCTCCATCACTCCTTGGGGGATATTTTTCTATCATGTCATGCCCTTTGGCCTTAAAAATGGTGGTGCTACATATCAGTGGGCTATGACTTATATCTTTCATGACATCATGCATAGCATATTAGAAGATTACGTTGATGATCTTCTTGCCAAATCTAAACATCAACCCAAACACCTTGTCATCCTTAAGGTTTTCTTTGACCGTCTCATCAAATATTGTGTTCTCCTTTAACCTAAGAAGTGTGTCTTTGTTATTCTCTCTGGAAATATCCTTGGTTTATTGTTTCTTTATGTGGCATTAAAGTTAATCCTGCTAAAATCAAGGCTATTCTCGAGATTCACCCACCTACTAACCTTCGTCAACTTCGTAGTTTACAAGGCAAGTTACAATCTATTCGTCGCTTTATTTCTCAACTTTCTGACCGCTGCCATCCATTTCATCATCTTCTCAAAAAGGATGTCTCCTTCAAATGGGATGATGAATGCCACAAAGCCTTCGATGCCTTACAACAATACCTCCTCCAACCACATGTGCTCATTCCACCTAAGGATGACTAACCATTTTACCTTTACATTTCTACTACTGATCGTTCCCTGGGTGTCATGCTCACTCATCATGACAAGCAACACAGGGAGCTAGCGGTTTATTATATAAGTTATATGCTTTTAGATTACGAAACTAGATATACTCATGCCAAAAAAATCTACTTAGCCTTAGTTTTTTTCACCACTAAACTTCTTCATTACCTACTCAACCACAAAACCTACATTGTCACCAATACTGACCACTTACATTACATGTATGCTAAGCCCTACCAACATCAACATGTTGCAAATTGGCTCATGCTTCTTACAGACCTAGATCTCAAATTCATCCATCAAAAAATCTGTCAAAGGAAAAACCATTGCTGACCAACTCGCAGATGCAACTCTCTTCATAAACCAATCTTCTAACTTCAATTTCCCTGATGAATCCATCGCTACCCTCTCCCTAGATGATACCATTTACCAAATGGATTTATTCTTTGATGGTTCCAAATGCCAGTGTGGGGGTGGTACAAGAGTTATCCTCATTCCTCTTAACGGTGAGCCTATGCCATTATCTTTCAAACAATATTTTGATTGTACTAAAAATATCGCTGAATATGAAGCACTTGTGTTAGGCCTTCAAACCACCATAGCCTTAGATGTTAAATCAATTAATATCTTTGGCAAATCTCAACTGGTTGTGAACCAAGTTAATGGAATATACTAGTTTCATAATGAGATACTTCAAAAATATAAACATTGTGTTGACATACTTTTGACTACCTTTGACCATTATGAACTTCGAACCACCCCACATTCCACTAGTAAATTTGTGGACACCATGGCTTGTCTCACTTCTCAAATACCCGCTTCACCCTCCAACTTGAAAATATTTGTCACAGTACAAAGGTTGCAATCACCTTCTTATCTATTCTGATATGTTAAATTTGGAGGAAAAATTGAAACTGACCCATGTGACCTTTAGTATAAGTAGTTTGTGGACTACCCTTCCCTTTCAAGTCTACCTCCAAATCTTACTCACAATGGAAAATGAGCCTTTCTCAAAATTGTCTCTCACTATGTCATCATGGGTGGTCTTCTCTATAAATTTGGCTTTGATGGTATCCTCTTATGGTGCCTTACAAGTTTTGAAGTTCCATACACCATCAAGGAAGTTCACTACGGAATTTGTGGGGGTCACTTCAGTGGCTTAGTTATCACTAAGTGCATCCTTCTCCTTCGTTATTACTGGCCAACCCTAAACTATGATTTTTGTGACTATGTCAAGTGTTGTGTGAAGTTTTAACAACATTTTAATCTTCATCACACCTCTAGTCACGCCTTACAAGTCATATGAGACCTTTGGCCTTTCTCTTAATGGGGTTTGGATCTTATAAGAGAGATCAACCCTCATTCTTCCCAACATCATCAATGGATTATTATTGATAACGAATATTACACTAAATGGGTGGAAGTCGTACCTCTTATTTCTATGAAATCTAAGAAAATATGTGAATTCATTAACTATCACATCATTTTTTGCTTTGGTGTTCCTCACCACCTCATCACTAATAATGGAAAACAGTTCAAAAACAAAACCCTATGGAAAATTTGTGATACCTTCGGCATTCAACTCATTTTTTCTTCACCTTATTATCCTCAAACAAATGGCCAAGCTGAATCAACTAAAAAAACCATAAATAACATTATTATGAAAGTGGTTGATGATACTGGTAAGGATTAGCACATGCACATTCCTTTTCCCTTATGTGTTTATCGCACTAGTATTCACACCTCAACTTCTGCCACACCTTTCTCTTCGGTCTATGGTACAGAGGTTGTCTTGCCTCTCAAAGTCCAAATTCTATATTTTTGGATCTCACTCAAAGATATGCTCAACAATGATGATTTTCGCCAGGACCGTTTGGCACAGCTTGATCTATTATACAAATGTCATCTTAATGCTCTTAATCACCTTCAAATCTACCAAAAATGCATCAAATGTGCTTACGATAAATGTTTCCAAGAGATAACCTTCAAGGTCAGTGACCTCATCTTGAAGAAAAATCAACATGTAACAAAAGTGAAGAAAATTAAATGAGGCAAGTTTGCTCCTAATTGGCTTGGACCCTATATCGTTACTCATGCCTATGGATCAGGTGCTTATCATATATCTTCACTTGAAGGTAAATCTGAAGCTGAGCCCCTTCATGCCTTGCATATTTGACCATTCTATTATTGAATTTAAGTCTTATATAACCTTTTTTTCTATTACAAGTTTGTCCCCTGAGTACGCATTCCTTTCATCTACCTCTTTTGTGGACCAATGACTATATAAGAATTGTGTGATTACCCGTCACCTTTCAGCCTTATCTATAATATGAGTACCATGGATCTACTCATTGCATGATTCTCATTTATACTTTTCTTCCTTTTCAGTATGGAACCCCATGGTCGTTAGTCACTCAAAAAACCTTTTGCATAGTTACCTTTTGTGTGTTATGGTTTTTCCTTCATAAAGGAAGCTTATACTCCTCTATAGTCTTTTCCATGACCTAAAAGTCTAAAGACATTCAAAATTAATATATGGGATTTTCAAATTCAAATCCTTGATTCAAACTTCTAGCAAATAGATGACTCCCTCAAAAATGACATATGTCTTTCTATCTTGTTATAAATAGAGTGTTCCTTTGAAGGATAACTATACAAAGCTTTCCATATTGTACGTAGCCTATCCAAAAAGAAGACTATTTCTACAAAATAAAAAATAAAATATTTTGAAGCTTCCCACATCAATCAGCTTCATAAAGACCTCAAGGAGTAAATTCTATTCATCTCACATAAACTTCTCATATCGATCAATCTATAAAAAGGAAAAATTAAAAGTAAAAGCAAAAAGAAAAAGATAAATTTTTCGTCATGGACTTACCTATTTTGGTCTTAGGTATCTTGCAAAAGAGGCATGTTGTCTCAAACCAAGGTTACGCTAAAAAAACCCATTTCACCTCACGGTCTTTCCTTTCTAATCTTATACCTACTCAAGGGATGTGTCGCAAATGTGACATTTCATGATCATGTGACTTTCTTCACCCTTAGAATAGTCAATCATGCATCACCTTTATGGTCTTACGTTTATAAGCCAATCTTTGGTATGATAGACTCATAATGGTTCTTACCAATTAGGCAGAATTTTGTCTCCTTTTACCGTTCACCTCTTTTCTTACTTATTGATTCTACTACACAGGACCAAACCTTCGACACCTACATTTTGGGAATTCATCTTCCACCAAAATCACCCACACCTATCCAACCTAGACGACAACCATGCCTATTCAACCTATAATCAACCATTCTAAATGACCTGGACTCAATCATGCCTAAAACCTACTGACCCATTCATCTCCCTTATCATATTATTCCTTAGCTTATGGGATAACTACATCGGCCTAAGGGCCCTTTTCGTTGGGACTATGTAGGCAGCACTCTGAGGGCATGGGGCCCTTGGAGGTTAGCTTGGATACTTTTACCCTTAACCAATTTTTCCCCTTTACGTTCACATTCTACCCTGTTTAGTTTCCATTTACACAAAAGCTTGGAAATTAATATATCATAATAACATACATACCTACCATTTTATCACCGCTACCCTATTCTACTTAAATCATTTCATGTTTCCATGATATTAATTACTTGGAAATTTAACCACAACATGCATACAATACGTTATTTCCATAAGATCGGTAACTTAGAAATTACCTAGAATCCACCATGCCTATACCTAACCAAACCATACCTATACCCAACTCCATTATGCCTATACCTAACTCCACCATGCCTATGCCTGACCAAACCAAACATATACCTGACTCCATCATGCCTAAAATAGCTTTACTCAATCATGCCTAACTCACATAGTTCCCATGGTACACAATAAAAATGGAAATTAAAAAGAGTACATCATCCATCCAATAATAACCATCAACTATATAAATGGGAATGTCTGTGATACATATAGACACAAGGATAAATAATCAAAATGTCTCAAAAAATCTCATATATAATCTCCCAAAATCTTCAGCATGTAGGAAAATATATATAAATCAAAAATCATCATACAAATCTCAAATACCATGATCAATCAACCCCACCTCAGACCCTCCTCTCCAATCTCACCCATCTCCTCCTCCTGGCCCTCAACTGGGCCCGGTCTACAATCGATGGTAACCTCACCTTGAACCTGTCTCTAGGGCCAATGACCCCCTGTGCTACCTGAGTTGTGAGTCCTGGACTTGGTCCTCTCACAGTTGTCTATTGGGCCATGTGCTCAGCACATGAGGAAACATCAATACCTGCAATGGCTAGATGGTCCTTATAATAGTAGGCCTCATTCAGGGAATTCTTAAACCTTGTCATAAATATGGTATGGGGTGGTTCCATCGGTGTAAATACCACCTATGAACTCTTCCCAACCAATAGAGGACCTTCTTTTTGTTCTGGTTCCGATACTACGAAACCCTGTCCCAAAGCTTGTGTAGCTACCTAGGCATGTAAGGCCACAACATGTGCCTGCATGGATACCAACTATCCATGTAAACTAGTAACATGTGATTGTAGCTCTACTATCTGTACACCATCCCCTGCAAGATCTTGTACATGTATATGTGTTTATGCCTGGGTAGTAGTTAGCTAACCCTATAATGTAGTCACCTACCCTGTCAAAGTAACTACATGTGCCTGTACCACTGTCAACTGAACTCCTAGTGTGGTCACTTGTCCCTATAGGGTATCCCTCTGAACCATCACTAGGGCTAAGTCTAGCTAACCTAGTCATGGTGGTGTTGCATGTAACTCCACTACCCACCACTATATGTATGCCACAATGGTCCCTATATCATCCAATCTCATATCCACCGGTACCTCCTCCTATCATGTGCGGTTTGTGGGTCAAGGTGGAGACAAAGGTCTCTCGACATCATCCCTACTTTATTATGGGAAGGGTGGTGGTACATCCTGTTGTAATCTGAACTGGCGTCAGACTCTATCAATAGGTATCATCTCGTGCTTGTCGGCACATCTTCCTTATATCCACCGCATTAATTGTAACTCATGTAGCTCCTCAGCCATACCTCTAAAAGCTAGAAAAATGACATAGGGCCGCTAGACTAATCCCATTACATGCAATCCCTCCAGCTCTCACTTGTAGTATACTACATCATGAGCTACCTCCTCTACTCAAGGATGACAACCTATGGCCACCCACAACCTATAACCTTCCCTTTGTCCCCCATGATGCCAATATGGTATAAGTAGTCCTCCTAGCAACACTACCACAAGATGCTCGTACGCCCAATAGTCTAGAAGGAACATACAACAGATGTCGTAGCGTTGCATCCTCTGGTAGGCCCATAACTCCCTCTATAGATACACTAAATATGCAGGTGCCCATGTAAAGAGGACCCAATCCTCAATCATATCTCACAATACTCCCATCAGCCCTTTGGGAAACTGACCACCCTCTGAATCAGGATGTGCCTAGCACCCCGTCACCACCATCATTAGCACTTCTAACCACATCTCATGTGGGTGTGTAGCATACAAAGCCCCATAAACAAGACTGGTGTTGTGCTCTATCAGGTCACTCGTAATTTCCCTAAATACCTCAATAATCACCTCGAAGGCTCCATCTACTGATACTGAATATATTTGCTCACCAACAATAGGTAGTCGTAGAATCCTGTATATGTCCTCTAGCATGATGGTCAGCTTGCTGGTGGGTAGATGGAAGGTGTTGGTTGTTGGATCCCATCTGTTGATGAGTGCGACCATGAGACTATGATCTCGTTGGATTCACCTGTAGTGCCTAATTCTGACCAATCTGACATATCACATATGTGTCCAATCATCCTCAGTAATGCTGAGACACATCTTCCCTAATAACGGTGGGACATGGTCCCACATTGTCAATTAATGTCGTGACTGCATCCATATCACTCAACAATGTCAAAGACTAAACTACTTTTCTCATTTCTTTCCAACCTAATTACCTGACCTATCTATTTCCTAACTACTTCCTTGGGCTATCATTTCTTCTAAATTAGCTTACCAAGTTCCCATACCCATTCCATCATTGTGACCCATTCCCATACCCAAGTTCCACCTATGTTTACCTATATTTACCCTCACCCACCTGATTTTTTCCCTCATCCCTCTCTGTTTCCCTTATTCACCACCTATCTCCCCTCTGATTTAATTTTTTACCCAATTTTTGCCTTCTCAACTTAACCTATTCAGACTAAGTCACTTTCAACAGTGACCGATGTTGATCACATTGACCGATACTAGTCACCCTAAACCGATGTCAGTCGACTATTTTCCCATCGATGCCGATATGCCAAATCGACGTTGACCGTGACCTGAATGACGTCATTCTCTTGTTCGACTCCAAATCTAAACCCCCACGCCCCCAATTTTCTAAAAAATTAAAAACAAGCCTAAAATGTACCCAAAAACCACCCAACCCCACCCGTTTCCATTTTAAAACCTAATTAATCTACATTGAACCCACCCCATACCCAAATTCTTCTATTTTTAACTATATTTTGAATTTTTAATTCCCCCCATTTTATTTCATTTTTTCTATAGATTTAATCAAACACAACCATAAAGGAGTAAATCCTACCTCTATACGCCGACGTTGCCTTGTCAGGATCTCTAGTCTCTAAGTCGATGGTCCTCCTGTACCTCTTCTCGTTGTCGCCATGTCTGAATTAAACCCTTGGCTCTCCACCAATCGAATCGCGCCAAAAGATCTCATAGGACCTCCTCCACACCATTTGAATGACTCACCTCTCTCCAAATCATCCTAGAACTTATCCCAATCATGGTCACTCTCATCAATGGTACAAAAACTCCTCTCTGCTTGTTGTTTTCACAAATGACAAAGCACAAATGAATCCGTAATTCACGTATTTTACCTTTTTATCCCAAATCCGACATGACGGATGTTGATTTCCCTAAACCAACATCGTTCATGTTCCCTATTACACCACGCTTGGTTTCTCTTGACCGACATCGGTTGGCCATGACCGAGGTTGGTTAGACTTTTTTACCTCATTGCACCATATAGCACAAAATTTTCTTGCCTGAAACCTTTTTCTTCCTAACCCAACATTGACCCTAACCTTACACCTCACCCTTATGACCTTATTACCTCTCACCAAACTTCACCATCAGTTGGGGCATGTTTTTACCCCTCATGTGGCCTCACCTACAGCCTTGTCTAAGTCACCCAACCAACACTCACCTTTTGTAACACTCGAATATTTGTACTCGTTATACCTTGCGATGTGATACTCGTATTGTTCAGCCTAAAGACCTTACCTTGCCTAATGTCATGTTATTTATCCCAACCATACATTTGGTGCCCGAGAACAAAACCTATTTCCCGTTCCTACACCTGGCTTAGTGTTGTTTCTAGACCATATATCCTATACCTTAGATACCTGAACCACTTCACCCTTGTTTGGATAAACATGTCGACCTTTGATGACATAGAGTTTGCAAGCTCTTCAACCTGGTACCTTATCATAATCTATACGTGTGCATGCATTATACTTTCACTACCTATTACCCAACTGAAATCACCCTTACCTACAACCAACCTACCCTTGTTTTCATCACTTACCCATTTATCAAACCACTCACCGACTCCATTTAACACCTCATCAGTTCCTATTTTGATGAGGATCACCTCCACCCACACTTGGGACAACCTAACATTCACTGATACCTAGAGCACTGACTTCCTTTTTTTTTTTCAACACTTATCAATACAAGCTATGGAACAAAAAAGGGAAAATGTAGACACCAAATTTGGGTCACACTCCCCTTGGTCCCCTTCAATTAATTAACATAGCACATTTAACTAATCATGACTCCTTTACCCCATATTAATATGCATCCTCACATTATTATTTAATTTAATTATTTTAATTAAGTTAATTTCATCCTCACACCTCCACCTCATCATTACACCTCATCTTGGACGCATTTCAGGGGCAGTTAACTCACAGTGACCAAGTCATCACTCTCAGCATTGAGTCATCACTCCCAGTGTTGAGTAACTACTTCACCTAACAAATTAAGAATTCTTCCTAAACCTAACTGGACTTCTTCTAAGATCTTCCTACCTTCTCTCACATGAACTCTACTTCCCTAAGTGGACCCAACAATCAAAATCATGCCGAAAATACTAAAGATCTGGCTATTTTTGGTAACTTGGACTATTTCACCCTAACCAACATCAATTTATCCTTGACCGACGTTGATTTATCCTCAACCGACATCGGTCACCTAAACCACCATCAGTTCCTTTATATAGAATTTTACAACCCTTTACCCAGGTTGGTCATTCAGTTATTAGAGCCTTATTGCATTCAAGCATGAATCTTCAAGCCTTCCTGCATCTATACGACAAACACACACAACCAAAGTATAAGACAAGCAGACGGTTCTCCTTTCAGAGCATTGGAATACTCACAAAAGCACATAGGTTGTATTACCGTAGCACTAGACTCAAGAACCTATTCTCTGATCAACCATCAACCATCTCAACTCACAGGATCTATAAAATACCAAGTACTGTGATTTTAATCATTCTAGTTTATCCCATTGTATATCTCTTGCTTCTTTCAATATTTTATTCTTCTTTTACCCATACATCATCTTTTTTCCACCAACCCACTATTCAACCACCCCAAGCCTTTTCACCCTTCTAAATCTCCTTCTTAGTGTTGCTGAGTCCTCTTGGCCATATTATGACCCAAACCACACTACCTTCACTCTCTTCGCAATCATAGAGAGCCTAAAAACCCATTTTTAATAGTTCATTACCTGTTGCCCCTACCGACATCGGTTCCTTGACAGTCATCAGTTTAGTCCCCATACCGGCATTGTTCATCAGACCGATATCAGTCTCTTTTTTATTTCATATTCTCAGACCATAAAGCTTCCCACTCACCCAAAACCAACCCAGACCTCAACCAATCAGCCCCAGACCTTTGACAAACCTATCTAACCTGAATAAACCCGAGATCTAATTAGATTTAGAGTTACTTTGATATCTAGCATAAAATCTAGTGTATTATGTGTATGAGAAACCTAAATCATTACATTGTAATAGGAATTATTTATTTCAGTTGCTTGTTCACATTGAATTGTTATTAAATAGTGGATTTACATCCTCTCTAGGAAGCACCACACTTCCTGGAATTAGCATATGCTACTTAATCTTTTGTGGTCTTGCTTTGCATCTACAGGTAGTCCTTCCCATATCAAAATGAGTTCTCTACGATCAGCTTGGATAACATCGAAAACACGTGCATTCTACCTTCCACCTTCACCTCACAGGTATTCCTCCTTAACCATTTTACCTTCTATTTGTTTCATCCTAGAAAGCGTAAAACGTATTGGTGAAACAAGGAAATCAGTTGACAGATCTTTCCATCAGGGAGATCTAGTTCTCAAATGGGATTTAGATTGGGAAAAGTTAGGGATGCATACGAATTTTGATGCCATTTATAGTGGGCCATATGTAATCACTAGCTGCAAGGAAGAAAACTCATTTTATTTATCTAGACTCAATGGAGAAGCATTGCCTATTCTAGTTAACGTGATACACCTCAAAGCTTGCTATTGAGGTATCTTCACCTTTGACAGTAGTAGTTTAGTTTCCCTTCCTTTAAGTGTTTCTACACATTGTATGTTTTTTGTCTTATTTCCTTGTCTTTTTTTTTCATTTTGGTTTTCTAGAGGGCTTTCGGTTATGTTTGATTTGAGATTTCGATAAATCCTATGCCCAATGGATTGCTCAAGGCTATTTGAATTTTTCTTAGCAGGAAAGCATTCCCTAGAGGTTACCTAAAATGTTGAATTTTCAACTCACGTTGCCAATTTACATGTTATTTGACTATTTCCTTGTAAAATTTTCCTTTTTTACCAAAAAATCTTGTTTTTGAGAAAACTTAAAAAATTGCCCAAGTATAAAAAAAATTCCTTTGTATTTCAGATTTCAGGTTCGGGAAACAATTTACAATTCACATGCAAATTGTTTCTCAAACTAGGAAACCATAAATATAAAGGACTTAGTGTATTTCAGGTTTCGGGTTCTAATTTGCAATTACATGTAAATTTTAAATCAAAGCCCAATCCTTGAAACCTGACCCTCCAAGTGCATTTCAAGTTTCAGGTTTCGATTTTTAATTTACACAAAAATTACAAAATGAAACCTGATTTCTAAAAATTAAAGATATTAATGCCTTTCAGGTTTCAAGTTCTCAATTGCAATTTACATGGAAATTTAAATTTGATCCTTGAAACCTGAAACCTGACCAAGTTGCAAAAAGGGGGTCAACTTCCAATATCCAGTTAGTGCATTAATGTCACCCACTCACATGTGTCACCTGCATGTAATTAATATACCCTTTTCCAATTTATATTTATATTTTCACGTCATTTCTACCTAACCATTTGTACACTTTGACTTGTTAACAATCTTATGACTTCTGACCATACCTTTTCTTAATTTCTTGTGCATTTTTCATGAATTCTTCTTCAACCCACAAGATTTTTTGGTAAGATCTATTGTTCTAATGGTTTTTTGCAAGATTTATGTCATCATTTGAGGTATTTTTCCACTTTTCTTGAGGCATTTATGGTTTTCTTGTTTAGTCTTTTTTTTGGCTAGTATTTTCCAAGGTTTATTATTTTTCTTGGTATTCTTGTGTGTCCTTTCTCTACTTGATTTTGGCTTAATATGAAGTCAAGTTTTAGATTTATCCAAGTTTTCTCAAAATAATGGAGATTATTTTCCAATACGAGTTACAAATCGGAGCTCGATAGTTGCATTGCAAGTGTCGAGTTCTGCTTAAGACTACTTTGGTGGTCAAAGGTTGTAAAACAAGTCCTGACTTCTATCAAGATCAAATAAGAGGTTGGATGTTGCAAAACAAAATATTGGCTCCACCTTGGCTAAGTTAGAGGTTTATGCTTATTTTGCAAGTTTTCACCTTTGCTCAATACCAAATCGTATGTCAAAGCTTGTTTTAAAAGTATCAACTTCCGCCAAAGAATAATTCATAGGTTTGAAGGTGCAAAGTAGGGTCTTAGTTCCGCCAAGAGTAAATCAAAATTTGGGGGTTGTTTTACAAGATATGAGTTATTCTTGTATATTTCAGGGATTAAGGGTTTTTTTTCAAGACCCAACTTCTGGAACTAGTTTCAGGTATTTCTAAATATCTTTCAGAGTTTTTTTTAAAATAAAATGATGGAGTTCTCATCAAAAGGCAAGGGGAAAATGAAGTACAGTTTCCAAGGGCTGATTCCCCCTTCAAATATCACGTCATACTTTGAGAATATCGGTGACACTGACCTTGGTTGTATTGATCTACCAGAGTTTTGGGACAAATTCATAGCTCCATGTAGTATGTTTGGATTGAGATTATCTACGACAATGGTATTAGCTTTACAATTTCATTTCCACCTTTTATACAGTGCCCAAAATTTGTATACATGGCAACAGATCAATATGATTCAGAGTCTCAAACGGTCAAAGACCAAGATATAACAGTAGTAATTAGACTGGATATTAATTACCTCAATGATTTTTTCAAGCTCCCCGATATTGATGGTTATGCATCAATCTCACCCATCAGAGCTTGAGCATTGGAAATTTATTTATGATACTTTCATTAAGATCCTAAACAAAAGTTACCTTACAAATTTGAAGTCAATGGTAATAAGATTTCCAAAGATTATTCCCCATTCAAACTTCATCCAAGAATTCAATGACATGATTACTTTTCTGAGCTGGGTGGGGGGCCTTCCTTCTTACAATTATTTTTAGGAGTGGATATACCAGTACATCTCCACTATCCGCAAAAATACCACTCTCATTTGATGGGCTAAGCATATCGCTGATGCCATGGAGGCTCAATTGATGGAAGTTCGAAATACATGAAATTTTTACATGACTTCCTATCTTGTGTATGCCACAACATGGGTGAGAAATTACCTAGGGATGACATCTATTGGATTTATGAATCAAGCACAAATTTATGATTATTATCCCCAATTGAAAATGAAAGAAGGGCCAAAACACTTCAGAAGATTGAATTATTTATTCTTCTTTTCTTTTATGTGTTTGTTTGATAGAGATTGATACAATCATCAGATCATGAATAGTGCATGAAATGTGGTCTAAACATGGGGATGAATCTTCTTACAATTCCTAACTTTCACATATCTCAGAGTATGAGGATTTTTGGGTGCTCCTTAAAAATGGACAAGGTTCCCTACTGAAAAATGGGTTTTGATGGATTTATTCATGAAATTGCTCCACCTACATAAGTATCAACAGAGCAAACATAAGGTTAGATTTAAATTTCCTGTGATATTGGGCCAATACACATGTATTTCATCCTACAAGGTAAAAAATTTTGAGGTAAAGATGCAACAAATGATAATCAAGACCTTCCACCCACGGATTAGTTTTGATTACTGGGGTGTTGTTGGTGGAATTGGACAAATTCGTGTTCACATACCACAATTAGATGATATTTGGATTAATTGTAGGGATGAAGTGGTCATAAAGGAAAAGGATTATTATAGGTTGACTCTTGAGGAAGTGGCCAAATATGGTATCGCAGATGTTCTCAAAGTCCTCCATGATGATGGGTAATTCCTAGACATCGTTTACTCTCAAATGAATATAAAATATCAACCACTTCCCTCAATCAATTGTTCATGTCAAGAATGCACAGTCTCTAAGGAACATGTGGCGAGCATCCTCAAACAAACCTACCAATGTATAATTTCATTAGGAATTCCACCCAAAGATTTAAAACATACCTCCATTGCCACAACTCAAGTACAATCATTTGTGGGCCATCTTGCTACTACTAAAGAAGAAATGCCTAGTCCCAAGATTCATAAAATCAAATTTGTAAGTAAGGGTGTGGGACCTTCTTCCTCTACTCCTTCTATAGAAGTTATTGATTTGATTGTTTCTCCATCTTCTATCACCTAGGTGTTGTAGTCTCCTCTCTCACCTCCTCGTCCCTCTGCTCCTTTTTTTATTCCTTATCCTCCTCCACCTTTCACTCTCATCTACTCACATTTCAAATTCTTTCTCCTCCCACTTCTTCTCTGATCTTGACCACCTTGGCTCCTTCCTTGGCCTAATTGTTTTCTTCCCTTCCTTCCCTTTCATCTGGAGATAGTCTCACCTTGAGTTCTCCCCTACAGAATCCTCTTCCTAGGATTTCTCTTCCCACTTCTTCTCCTATCACCCTTCCTATTTTATCCATGTCTATAACCATATTTTCCATTCCTTCCCCACTTTTCACTCCTTCTTTTTTGCTTGTGACTATTCCAGAAACTATCCTTTCATCACCCGTTCTCTCTACTCCCATGGTTTCCTTTCCCTTTTTTTCCTCTCACCAAATGATATCTTCTTCCACTCCTACATAACTAACCATGCAAACCCCAAAGAGGAAAAATAATGTATCCATTGTTGATGATTTTGATCTCAACACTCTAGATCTAACTCTCGTGTGTCATTCCAAGAAGCCGAAGACTATTTTTCATCTATCAATTGATCAATTGGGGGATGAATTTTTTTAGATCACAGCACCTGTTGTAGATAAATCCAAAGAATACATTACAGTAGCATATTATCATTTTTCCAAGATCTCCTTTGGAAAATCCACTCATGAAGGGGCCAAGTAGGATGTGCAAATTGTCATTGTCAACCTTTTGGAGAATTTTGATAAATATAAGGTTACCAATAATGAGCTAAAGAATAAAGTGTAACAACTAATGCATATCCTTCACAAGATCACGTAACCCACTAATTTTATTTCCCTTGTAATTTTAACAACATTTTACACTTCCTTCTCCAAAATAGATAAAATTGGTCAATAAGGGAAAACAATCGGGGCTTGGACAGGTCATTTGATCCAAGAATGAGAATAGGTGATCAGAGATGTCATGGTTGTACATGATAATATTGAGACATAAAAGGATATTATGACCAAGATGTGTAATATCTTGGGGATGAATGTGATAATTGGGAACTTACTCTAGAAACATGGAAATAATTACGAAAAATGAACCTTGATCTTCTTGTCAATTAAGGGGTTATCGATGACTCTCCCAAGCTCTTTAATTATTTTGAGGTCATCAAATTCCATATTCAAATGCTCAAGGAAGCAACCCAAAAATTGGTTGGTGCAAGGAATGAAGGAATTGATGTCATTAATGATATCATTGATGAGTTTGATAAAATCCATTACAAGTTTCAAGATAATGATGTTGATGCCCTACCAATAAACGATATTGTTTTTTATTTCAAGATCTTGGTTGAGGAAGGTATGGGAGTATCTCATATCTTCAATCTACAGTATGTTGATAGGCTACTGATATACCAAGGGTTTTTGGGCCAACTTCATAAGATTATGAGTAGAGTTTAGAAATTACCTGGGAAACTAATTTGTGTGGAAAACTCTGCCAAAAATATTGAATCATTATGTGTGTGGGCCTAATGAAAAGGAAGTGTAAGAAATCATCAAAAAAAATATTTATTATTGTAAAAATAAAGTTGAAGAGGAGACCAAGGAAACTGATGCAATTCAGGGTGCTCAAGAAAAGGGTGGCACCAGTTATAGCTCAGTTTGTATTCATCACTTCCATTTTTTACATAGTCCTCTAGCCACAGTCCATTGTTTTGAGTTGTAGATTTTACCCAGTCATATTTTCACAACTATCTGGTTATTTTCAAGGAGGAATTTTTCATAGTTTTGAATGCATCCTATTTTTAGAAAGTAATTAGTTAAGATGATCAGTTAATATTGCTCAACCTCTTTAACTATATATACAAGGATGCACTATGTATTCAAGGAATTTTTTATCTATGGTATAAGAAGACTCTGACCTTTTGATAATTTTTTATAGGCTCGGACCTTAATATTATATGTATAACTTATATTTATCCTTCTTCTACTTGCATGTGTTGTGTATACTAATGGTGAATATTGTACTTGTGAATATTCCTTTTCTAGTACTTACATAATTCATTTTTTACCTTCATATGAATTTGGTTCTTCTCTTAACAAGTTGTATGTTATGACAAAAAAAATTTATTCTTAATAGTTATGGAATCAAATGTGAATCCCTTTTGTTATTTTTTTAAGTTTCTAACCTTCATACAAATTACTTATGTTAAGAGGTTAAGATAGGAAGTTATGCATGTTATTATCCTTTTGCTAAATATTTTGTGCTCATATAGGTCAATCATTTTTTTCCTTTACTAAGTGGGAATCACCACATTTTACTTTTATTCATCCGCCATTCTCTTTTCTCATAGATGAATTAAATACTTATAGTTTATTTCTAGTAATTGTAGGTTTTGCAACCTGGTATTTCCTCAAATGCACATAGTTTAGTAGAAAGTCATCATATTCCAAAGGTTCATCCTAAGGAGCCAAGGTGCCACACCTTGGGGATGTTCTTATGTTATAACGTATCGTTTAATGATCTAGCGGGTGCATGATCCAAGTGATAATAATTTCTTACAAGAAGTGTGCAAAATTTTAGGCCTTATATTTGGGTAAGTCATGATTATTATATATACCATGAAAACTTTGTCTCTGTACATGGTTAGTGAAAAAATTGAAAGTAGAATGAGAAAATATATTGGAAATATAATATGCATGCTCACAATATTTAGAGACCATGGTGTCAAATTTCATAGCAATGCAAGAAGAATCAACATATGGGTCTCCACCCTCACATAAAAGAGGAACATGAACCTATATAGAGGGATATTGTTTCATGTTATAAAAAGAGAGTGAACACTAAGATTTGAGACAAAAATGGTGAAAGAGATGAAAATTCATGATTAGACACAAAAAAATCCTAGAGCTATAATGTACCAAGAAAAAAATTAGAAACCCTAGGACCACTGGTGTCCAAGTAATAGATTCAATTTAAGAGTTGGGTTCACTAAATATTTACTCCCTAAAATATATATGAATGTAAATGTGATACGTAAAATAATATATATGATATAAGGGTTTATAACAGTAGGTTATTTTGATTTAATTAATGTATAATTAACCATGCAGAATTTGAACAATATTTATAAGTGATAAAATAATAGCTCAAATACATAGGAGGAAATAAAGAATTAGCTACATAGAGTGGAATAGAGGATATGTGTATGTGTATATATGAAAAACAAGTTGATCTAAGACTGAATATGCTTCGCTTTTGATACTGGAACTAGAAAATTCCCATGTGCAGGACCGTACAAATACTTGTAAAAGCTCAAATTTGGTAACTTGTCCTTTGGAAGTGATAGTTGTAGAAATTACAAGTTTGGATTATGTGTCATATCGTTAACACACATTCTCACATTCTAAGAACAATCAATACATATTTATCTCTCTCACTTGAATTTATAATCTCTTACGCTTTAATCTATTGTAATTCATCCAGAGAATTTTAGTCAATCTAAAGCAGTAAATTCAACCTTGAGGCATCATCCCTAGAACATTCTAGCTTGTGTACATCATGTGTTTCCTACCTGGGAAAAACTGTATACTTAGGGTCTGGATGTGGTATAGGCCCTAGATGACTTATACGGTCCCACCCCTTCTTATCTTCTAATTTATTTTAATTTAAATATCCTTATTTTATAATTTCATCTTCTTAGGGTCGGCGATAGGCTATATAATCAAGTCAATAGCACTTCAAAACAAATATGGAACTCTTACAAGCTATTATTGCAAATATCACTCTAAAAGTACTCAAGGCTCTCAAAAATCTTCCTAAATTAGTTACACATCATTTAAAGTAGACACTACTACATGTATGAAGCACTCAATTAGGTCAAATATTTTATTTTACTATATTTCCAAGCATGCAAATATCATAGAGCCATGTCTTAGAAAGATAAAATTGACTCCAAGAATTTTCAAATGGTTTCAAAGGACAAACGGTTAGGTCAAGTAGGTGAAGCACACTACACCACACTACTAGTGCACTAGGTACATTCTCTATTATATATTTATCCCATTATATTAATATCAAAAGACATGATGGAACTCATATAGAGTTAGCTTATATCACACTCACACTTGCACATACACCTAGGAGAAGTAAATAAGGCTTAATCCCACACAAGAAAATGTAGTGCAACACTTGGATTGGTTTGGAAAAGTCGACCGCCAAGGGTAGCCTAGCCTCAACACACATTATTCACCATTTTTTATCTAATTCTTTGATTAATTATATTGTAGGTGCCTAGGGTTTCCACTTTTTTACAGGCGTCATCCTGAGGTTGTAAAAATAAGAGAAACATATAGCTAGGCACATTTCCAACAAAGTGAATCACGCATGAAATTTAAAAACCTTAAGTTCTAAATGGTCCAATACCATACATCTATATTTAGGATTGTACAATTCCAATGATGGGCCATATAGAAGTTATATGGTCCTACATCAGCTCAATGTTTAGTTCTAATATTAATAGCAGTTTTTGATCTACCTTTTCCACATGTCTACAAATCTATATATCCTTTATGCCAAATTGTATAGATAATTATTTGTCTCTTATTGTATATTTTAGTTATCTTTTCATCATTTATCATTTTTACAAGTATTAATGCATTGTTCTAATTATGCATGGTTAATTTTGAATTAATTAAATTTAAATAATATCATATAATGAACCCTTACATCCTATTTATTAGTGGATACATTCCATAACATAATTTAATTAAGGTGTAAATCTCGAATCAAATATATGACTCATGTGTTAGTGGTCTTATGGTTTTTAATTCAAAGTCTTTCCTTTTTCACACCATCATGGATTATTATCATTATCGTCATCTTTGTCTTCGGAAAAATGGTTCACACCCTTACTATAATAGGATCCACTATCCATTTAATCATTTTCATGCTCATCCTTCATGTGATGGTGGGGAACCATATGTTGATTCTAATTTCAGTGATATATACTCTGACACTACCATCTCTATCTCTTACAAGCACGTATACTTTGTTGTTGGTCTTTTTGTTCGTTTTGTCTTTGCAGTTTTCACTATCACTATAAAAGGTAAGTTTCTCATAACACATTTGATAATCAAGCTCTATCTAAAAATGAAGAACAAAATTTTATGTGATTATTGTAAGAACATCTTGAAAATATTGATATCATTCTCTATAACTCCCAAGACCAACTTAATAATAATATTATATCCTTCATAGTCGATATCAATCCCCCATTGTTTAACATGTATACATATATTATGTCTATTTCAAGGGTCGCCGAATATGTCACTTTGTATTATTTTTACGTTTATTCCTATGACCAATGTTATTGATCCATATCTTACATATACTCATAGTTCTTCACATTCTTCTTCTTCTAGCACGCAGGCTCTTGAATCCCTTGTTTATAATTTAAAAGCTAAAATTTTACAATTACAAGGTTCGTCTACTTCTTATCACGATATATATTATACTCAATTGCTTCATAACCCACTTAAACCAAAATCTACCTCCTACCCTTTTCCTATCATCTTCATTTCTCCTAATCTTCCTACCTACAATGGAAAGGGTGATCTTAAAGAGCACCTATGTACATTCCATGTTTCTTTCTTGGATTATTCTTCAAATGACACATGAATTACCAAGATCTTTCCTCATAGTCTCAAAAAAAAATTGCAATGGATTTATGATATTCTTATTCATTTTGTTCATACTTTTACTCCTTTATCTAATCAATTCTAGCACAATTCTCTATCAATATTCTAGAATAATTTTCATATGCTCAAATGGCTAAAATGCAACAAGGTTATAATGATCCCATCAGTGATTATGTTTTACACTATAAGACCATGCTTACTAAGATGAACAATATTTAAGAAAAACATGAGGTATAATATATTTTACACAAAGTCTCCTTACTCCTTTACAATAATCAGTTATTGTTGACAAGTTTCATGTATTTGATCATTTATGTCATACTTTGAAAGAATGTGAAACTAATATCCTCAACATGAATAAGCTTAAATATGTTGCTAGTATTCTTAACACCTCTAATCCTAATTTTTAATGAAAAACTACTTTTAAGCATAAACCTAATGATGATAAATCCAAATTTAAGGCTAATGTTAATGTTGTATCTCAACCCAAAACACTACAGTTACAAACTCCTTGGTGTTGATTAACACATTTTCCTTGTGTACCACATGTGGTGCTTAAAAAATTACTTACATGCAACCTTGTATCTCTCCCTCCATTGTTTAAGGTCAATACATGTGTGCATCATGGTAATATTTTTCATATTAATGTGCATTGGTATTATCATTGTTGTGTTGGTCATACCACTAATCATATATTAAGTTTCACCATGTTATACAAGATCTTATCAATGTTGTTATTATTAAATGGGATACTTCCATTGAATCTAATCCTACTAACAATGATGCAAAGCTTAAAATATTTAGTGGCCCACTTCTTGAGAATAATATTTCTAAATCTACTTTGAAGGTGTACATGTTTATCATTTTGTAGCACCTCCACCTTCCTATGATCACCCATTATAATCTATAATTATTAATATTACTACTACACAATATTTACTACATATTACTTTTGATGGCAATTTTCTAGGTTTTTTATGTTATATTTTACATTTTTTCTTTTGTTGATCAGCATCCAATATGTGATTTTTTTATTACTAGTATTGCTCCACATAATATGTACACTCTTAAGTTACTTCATTATCTTGTATATACTAAAAATTAAATAGCATTTGGTCCTAAGAAAAACATAAGGTGTATTTTCCTCCCTTTCATAGTTGGTTCTACTATGTTTGATATTCCATTCTTAGAGGTATATTCTCTTATCTTATGTGACAATAGTTTAGGCTATCATTGGCTACGTAGTTTTACAACTATCCCTTCACTACTACATCAATATGTTAAAATCATTCACAAAAAACAAGTGGTTAAAATTATGGATATACCAATTGAGGACCTTGTACCTCAATAGCTTTTCCCGACACATATGATTATTACTCCTATTCCTAGTGCATCTATGTCTAGTTCTTCTATTTATCATGTTACACCTAATAGGATGCTCCCTTCTAGTGCATATATACATAGGTCTTATATTTTACATGATACTTCTCAAAGGTCATGCTCTCCTCAGCCCTCTTTTCAATCATTCAAGACACATAATACTCCTTGCATGATATTTTCTCCTAAGACTCTGACTAGATCACTTTCTACACATATATCTACTTATGGGTCTTCCCACCCTATATCTTCTACAACACATACTATGGTGTCTAAAAACTTATACATGAGCATCATTTGTCTCTTCTAACACTTGTGGGACCCGATCCTCCTTTATCTTCTTATTTTGGTGTGCCTTTGTATGAGGCTCTTATTGGGTAGCTCTTGTGCTACTTCCCTTCTTGTACATAGGTATTTTCAAAACAATTCAAAAACATTCACATATTTTTAACAAGTATAAAATCAATGCATGTATATGGTTTGATTGGATTGTTTGTCATTGTATACACGTTGGTTGTCATGTTGGTTTGATAGATAGCATATCTCTTTTATATACTCTTTACACAAATGCATTCACAAGGTGTATTGAGATTAATATAGGAAACACACAATTTGATACAAAATGATAGGTATTGTATTGGTTCCTTCATATGGACACTACTCTTTAAGGGAATCTATCACACTATATAAGTGTTTTTGTTTCGTTACAGTTACTTTACACATCCTTATCTTGTTGGATTATGTACATAGTTTTTATGTTATCTTTTGAGCTATCATGACTAACACTTGTTTTGTGCAATGATAACCAATCTTGTTATCTATGTTTTTACTATTAGTGTTTGTTATACTTGTTTGATACATTTTTGTCACTACTTGATTATGTGTGTAATATCCTTGCTTGACTACCATGTTTTATGACTCTTTGTCAATGATTGACTATTGGTGTGCTTAGTTACTACATTATATGATTACTTACTTTATACATCTTAAGTGCCTTGGTTTTCTTGTGACATTGGAAGTGTCCTATGTTTATGGCTCTTTGTCTATATTGCATGTATGCACTTGCTTCTCTGTATAAGGCATGCATTTCTTGTTAAGTTAAACATATAGCTTAGGTAATTTTTCATTATTAGTATGTTTTACTTTTACCATAGTTAGCATAGGTAACTATTTTAAAACTCAAGTAGATTTTTTTTACTTAGATAAGTGGTTATATTATTTTTTTATAAAGTTTTATAACAATATTTTGTTTTATTTCACTCCCGTATGGTTTTGGTTTCACCTATGTAACCATTTCTTGTTGTGTAACTATTTTGCAATACCTATAAGTATTGCAGCATTCTATAGCTTTGTAACTTGATTGAATAGCAATACAATAGACTAGGATTCTATCCTTGTTCCTCACTCACATTTGGTATTAGAGAAGGAAATAGAAGACCTTATTTTTGTAGGAGAGATTGTAGAAGAGATAGAGGAGTTTGGAAAAGAATTTGTAGAATTTCATATCCTAAGTTACCTCCTGCAACTTCCCAACCCCATCACGGCATCCCCACATTCAGTAGAAGCTCTACAGAAGATTTGGAAGTCAATATGTAGTAATAATATTGTTTTACTATACATTGGAAAAGGAGGAGTGGTCAAGGAACTTCCTCCTACACCACGCAGCTCTCTACATTCTGAAAAATGAGGGAAAACCAAAAAATAATTGTAATTTTTTTCCCCAATAAAGGTTTTCTCTCCAAATTTGGAGACAGTTTTAGATACAATAAATTTTGGTTAGTCTGCTAAATTTGGAAATGAGTTGAAACAGAGATGGGAACCAAGTTGTGAGGTGATTTGTAGTCATCCTTGGTGATTTAGGATCCTATCGATCTCCCATCGAGCTCACCCCTCCTACCAAGATGGCTCTTTATATTAAGGGTGAGTTGATCCTTTCAAACTATATTTTGATCTCTGTAGAATTAGAAGGAACATTGAACAAGTTTGACTATACCAATCTCTTCCGAGAGTTTACATCAGGTCAAGTTGGGAATTTGAGTTCTTTAGTAGTAAGTTCTCCAAATCCTGCATTGAAAACCCCTCTGTCACATTGATCAAGCCGAGATGGGGTGACTTGATATGTTTGGACCAAGTGAGCTTGAAACCCCATAGGTTTATCAATTTAGCACCCACTCCATCTAAACTAAGCATGAGCTCTCCTCACCTCCTGCAAATCCCTTTATCCTGTGAGAAAACAACAAAATGATGAGTTGGAAAATAAACCAGTGGAGGCATATCAAAATAAAACAAAAAAAATAGAAAATTCTGACCAAACCCTAATCCATCTTGGTTGAGTTGGGTGGCGAGCCAAAAGGTGAGTTGGTAACTTTTTACGCCTAAGGCATTCCTCTTATGGGAAAGGGCTTTGCGGACATTCATGGGACTATGTCAAATTTGACGGCCTAAATGATGGTTTAGCTTTTCTCTGCTCTTTTTACAGATTTGTTATTTTTAACAATTTTACTTTTCCAATTTTACATGTTGCAGCGAATTTACTATTTTTAAGTTTTGTTTTTTTTTGTTTTTACATGCAATGGCCTTTAAAAGAAACATCAACAATTACATGATGAATAGAGTGCCGCCAAAAGGGGGGCTTACAGGATATAATATTCTATCTCACAGCTGATTTGGTTCGTTTAATAGAGAACCACCTTCTACCACGCATAGTTGCAGGGGCGAGTGTTGGATCAATAATTTGCTCTGTAATAGCCACTAGGACATGACGAGAGCTTCAAACTCATTTTGCATATTTTGTGCCAACCTTACAGTTCTTTTATCAATTGGGTGACATATTTAATGTTGTTTGTAGGCTTCTGACACAAGGAGAAGTCCATGAAATAAGATAGTTGCAGAAGATGCTTAGATCTTTGACAAGGAACCTGAATTTCCAAGAAGCTTATGATCAGACATGTAGAGTTTTGGGCATTTTAGTTTGCTTTCCCAGAAGGCACGAGCCTCCAACCGAGATGCCTTAATTATCTAACTTCTCCCTATGTGGTGATTTGGAGTGCGGTTCCTACTTCTTGTGCTTTCCCTAGATTATTTCAGTCCTAGGAATTGATGGCTAAGGACAGACATGGAGACCCGGTTCCTTATCACACTCCATTTCAGGTCAGTCCTGAAGATTCAGGCGTTGTTAGGACTAGGCAGTGGATTGATGGCAGCTTCGAAAGTGATTTGCCAATGTTACAGCTCAAGGAATTATTCAATGTGAATCACTTCATTGTAAGTCAGGATAATCCCCGTATCAAACCACCATTGAGATTCAAGGAAATTGTGAGAGCTCATGGAAGGGATTTCGTAGCGAAGGTATGTAATCTTTATACTTGTGTATGTAGTTGTTAAGATTTTGGATTTTGCGGTTGTGATCTTTTCTTTTTAACTTCAACTGAAAATTTGAGTAAGTGTTGTTTCAAAACTTTCTAAGGGAGATTCACTACTTTTGAAAACAATCTTGAACATCTACTAGTACTTACTATATTTGGTGTTAGTCTTCCTGTGCTCACCATATCGAATAAGGTCTTAAATACATCTCCAGGGTTGATCAATCCCTCCCCCACAAGCCTTCCACCATACCAGTAATCAAAACCCCAATTTAAGAAGGTTAGGCTTTGAGTAATTCCAATTCCAATACCTACTGTCGGTGATTTCCTAATGCCATCCTTGCAGGTGTGTATCTGAGTTTTTATAAAGAGAGAGAGGACCCTTTCATTGGAACAAAAGGCTGTGATTTTTCTGTGGTTAGCCACTGCTTCTGTTTCTATTTGACTGCACTGATTTTGGGCATCTCCATATTTTTTTAGACATGTTCTTTAAGATAACTTTTCTGGTGTAAAAACACTAAATTGTGGGAGGTTGTGTAGCCATCATCACTATAGGAAGGCATCACGCTATTGATAATCCTAATGCCACTACCAAGATGACTGCTATACAAGTCTGGATAGCCAAATATATCCTATCAGTCATGAGAGATTTGACCTGCATATAGCCCACATGAAATCTCAGCCAATACACTATTTCAATAACATATACAGAACAGGGAAAATAGGTCCATGGTGAGAAGCAGATCGATGGTGAGAAGTTGTGGTGTACATGGGACAAACATCTGCCCAATCTTGAACATTTGTGGCATAGTCCATGTAACAGTTGAATAAGCTTTCCTCTCAGACACTATCAATGGTCTGTAATTGATCCTTACATGGGCAAGCCGCAACACCATCAGAAAAACAAGGCATTGACACGTGAACTTTAACATGAAACAGATCTTGTATATACTTTCAATTAAGGAAACCCATACCTCATTACCTACATACAGGTGTGTACATGAGAAGAAGTAATAAGAAGAGATTTACAAACATGGATCACTCGCAGATTCAGAAATTACATCGGTTGATTACCACACAGTCAGAAATGTTAAGAGGCTTCTGAAAAAATGTAGTGTTTCATTGAGCATGTTTTTGATTCCATGGTGTGTAGTGTCATAGTTGCTTTTCTTATACCTTGTTTCATGTCAGTTTGAAATTATGGTTTACAGCTCATGCTTTTCGTTTTGCATTTTTATGGTTAATTTTATGTTACGTGTTTTCTTGATGTGTGTGTCTTTCTGTAGAAATCCTCTTATCTTTGCTATATGCTAATATTCTGGGAATGGAATAATTCCATTTTTATTCTTTCCTCTATTATTTCAAGGATTTGTGCTACAAGGTCCCAAAAAAACCAAATTTGGATTCTGTAGTAAGCGAGTTCTTTATTTTGTAAAGAATTGATTATGCCTGCACAACTGTATAAATATTCTTATGCTTAGCATGTTAAAGTATCTCAGGGCCCTTCCATGCAGCATCCTCTGAAGGCAGACCCCTTCCCTTGACTGATGTATTCTGACAACACTTTATTCCTTAACTTCTCCTTAGTTGCCAAATTATGCTCCATAATCAAAAGATCGTGTCCTCCACTATCAATGGGTGGAAAATCCTGTAACGTATTGACATTATTCCATATACTTTTTTCATGCGTGAGACATGGAAGGTATTGTCTGCTCATGTTTCTGTCGGTAGCTCAAAGACCAACATGATTTATTCACAAACCCTTTTTCTCAATAGTACTTCTATGCAGCACATTCAGATTAAACATAAAAAATACCCCTGATTTGTTTCCTCCTCTCTTAACACAGCCACAATAGAATTGCCCCAACACTTGGAGCAAGAAGAAAGGAGTCAAGACTACTATCACTCAACTAAAACAACCCATCGTAAGTATTACCCTCTACTTTGATAACACCTCCACTACTACTATACTCAACACTTTTTGTATCCAAAGCAGTATCAAATGTATTCATGTTTAGTGCAAATAGAATTGGCCATAAAAAGACGTACTCATGATATAAAATGTGCAAATGTACGGAAGTCTTCATGTATTCATGTTTAGTTCAAATAAAATAGTCTGCAAAATGCCACCACTCATGATATAAGATTTACAAATGTATATGTACGAATTTGAAATATAGAGATTGAACCTTTAAATGTAATGTTTCATCTATATTTCTACACTTACAAAATCAATCACACCCCTTATCAAAATCAACTACAAAGTAATAACTATCCCTCTAAATCAAATATCATATATTGTTTGGCGTTCACATTGCATTATACACACGTGATTGCTAGTTTAAAGCTTTCGGTATTTTTTGAAGTTTAAATATCATAAACTCCATTGTAACTCACAAGCACTCTATGCACCAAGTTATCTAGTTGAGTTAGTGTGGGTCGTTGAGTGAAGTGAGGTTTAGAAGTCAAGCCCTCTCCCCGCCCCCTTTTTTTATTAGTGGAATTTTTATAAACACCATTAATTTTTAGCAACTCCCTAGATAAAATCTCCACTAAATCCATCCTCTAAGTTTAGCGATAAAACCCCTATTTAGGGCCAAAAAAATCCTATTTGCTCCTAAAATTGATTTTGAGCAACTTTTGTTAAGGGGAAATGCCTAGAAAGGCATATTTTTGTGTGAGATTTTATCATTTTTGATCCGAATGGAGCTCCGAAGGCCACCAAGGCCTAAAAATTAAAAAAAATTACTTGTCATTCAATTTTTCCGTAAAAAAAAGGTTGTGTTATTTTTTTGAGACTATGGTATTGATTTGTATTGTGTTAACAAGCCATTTATTCGGGACAATTTTAATCACCCACGATGTCCAACAATACTCTAAATTTAGTTTTCCCTCACTCGTAGCTACTCCGTGGTGACAATTATGCCATGTGGAAAACTAGAATTTAAACTCAACTCGAGTTTGAAGAAATATGGCTTGTTGTAAATGGTTCTGCAATCAGATCGTTAGATGATGTAACATAGAAGCACCAGTTTGATAGAGCCAGACAAAAGGCCAAATTTATCATCTTGTTCGTAATGTTTGATGACATGCAACCACACATTCAAGATGCCACGACAGTCAAAGAAGTGTGGGACAAACTGCACTTAGTGTACGAGGCCAAGAACAAGAACATGATGTTAAACTTATAGAGTCAGTTACATATGCTAAAATTCAAGCCTAATGAGAAAGTTGAGGCTTTATTCCTTAGAGTTACAAAATTGAGGGCTTTATTGGTGTGAGTTACCCTATGTGTCCTCCACTCACATATGAAGGGTCACCTCACATGGGTTAGGTTTAGAGTTTGTTATTGAGTCATGCACTAGGGTTACTCATCACCCTATATGTATCCCTTCATTTGACATTAATGAGCATGCCAAGACACTTCGTTGTCTTTCTCTACATGTGCAAGCTTTGTTCTATTATGCAAGTTATTCAGTTGATTGATCGAATCTTCCTTGTGATTACGTTGGAGCCATTACGATTCAACTACAGTGCAACTTCATCTGAGCCAAGTGGTGCATAATTTCTGATACGATTCATCAACTCTTTCATGATATCAAAGCCTTTAGTTAATTTGGTAAGTATTTATAAATACTTTATTTTTAAAATAAAAACAAAAAGCTTACATTTATTTTGGTAAAAACGTTTTTAAGCCTTTTAAAGTTTTTTATAGAAATTCTTTTTCTTTTTTAATAGATCTTAAAAAAAATTAACCAAAATTTTAAGTTATAGTGGGAATAATTAAAATTTTCATTTCTTTTAAAAAAAGGGAAAGTATTTTTTAATACTTAATTAGATTTTTTTTCTTTTAATCTTAATTAATTAATTGTATTTAATTAGATTTAATTAAATTGATATCTTTATTAATTATGATTCTTGTTTACAATTAAGTAACCTTTTTTTTTAAATCATGTTTTAAATTAACGTAAATTATCAATTTTTAATTTTTTGTCCTAATTGCTTTAAAACTAGTTAAATCAGACGTTTCCAAACGGTAAATTTTTAAACGCGTTATTGTTGATTTTTTTATTAATCATGTGCTCAAGTGTGCAGTGACACTCTGAGCACCTATTTTTCTTCTGTGTTTTTTTTTGCATTCTAAAGATCCTTGAGAATCATCTTGAGTTCATATAAACCATTGTATTTTTACCCTTATTATTGCTTGTGACTGGTGAGCGCATCCGCCACAGTTTGTAGTAAGGGGTATCATTTATGATGTGAGATGCTTTTTCTCACAACCAGGTTCTGATTTCACCTCCTTCCTAGTTTTTTGCTATTGTGCTTATATACAATGTCACTTTTTGTGCACTCCACAAAACATGATTGTGGTCTCCTATCTTGCGTGTTATTATGCTGATTGCAAGGTGAGTTACCAAGTGTTTTACGATGCACGCTCAGACCCGATTGTATTCAACACACTAAACTATAAAGTGCCAAAAGCAGGGGGTTATTATATTGTCCTGGCTGGTTGTGTTTCTTTTCTACATTCCTTCTCTCTCTCTCTCTTCACTATGGATACACTTTCAATTCCTTTGCTTATGCCATTCAACTTCTTTGAATGGAGATCAAAAATAATAATGAAACTAAGGGGTAAAGGGTTATTCTGCATCACCATGGGAAATGAGACTGAACTAGACAACGAACCTAAAAAATCTAAGTGGTTAAACCGTAGTGATGAAGCTTTAGGTCTTCTTTGCATGTCTGTTTCTTCCGACTTGCTCTTCCACATTGAGTCGTCTAAAACACCTAAGTCTACATGGACAACGTTAGATGAAATGTTTGGACAACATGATGACATGAGAGCACATGAGTTGGAAAATGAACTACTAGGGTTAAATCCTAGTGATTTTGAAAACCTATAAGCATTATTCTCAAATTTTTTCCACACTAGATCATTGTTAAAGGAATGTCAAGTAGAGAAGAAAGATTCTCAACTGATCTTGTCAATTCTCTCTAAGTTAGGTCCTGAATATTCTATCTTTGTGTCAACTTTTTATGCTACAAAAGCTTCCTTGGGTTAGGATTGGAATATGCCCTCCTTTTACTTTTTTTCATCTCAACTCATTCGAGAACATGACAAACTCATTCAAATGGGGTATCTCAAGTCCAAGTCACATGCCCTTGTAGGAAGTACTAGTAAGGAAAAGAAGACTGAAAAGAAGAAAGAAAAAAAGGATCAACCTAAGAAGGAAACCAAGACCGATACTAAAAATAACACAAACACTTTGACTTCTGAGCCTAGAGCACATAAAGATAGGTATTTGTGTTCCTATTGTAAGAATCCTAGTCATAAAGAGCATACATGTATGAGAAAAAAAAATTATCACCTTACTCAATTACTTGAGAAAAATAAAATAGGTGTTCCTGATTCTATCAAATAAAATGCTCCGAAGGCTAAGTCTTCCACTGCAAAAGGTCCTAAATCTGATAAGAAGAAAGGAAAGTCCCTTGTAGCCAGAGTTGCTACTTCATCGACATGGATTATAAATTCCAGTGCCTCACACCACATGGGTTCTTTGCATGTTGATTTCTCCAACATAGAGCCTTGTGGTATGTCCCAAATCACGATGGGTAATGAAACAATAGTGTCGGTTTCCGATAGTGGATCAGTAGAGATGGATGGGGGAACATTCAACCAAGTGTTGAGCGTTCCTAATCTCTCTACCAATCTCCTATCAGTTTACCAAATTACTCACCTTGGTGAAGGAATGCGAGTGGAATTTTGTCCTAACTCGGTGATTATTCGTGAGCTTAACGATGACACTACAGTGGCTGAGGGAAAGGTGGATCACCATTCACGGTTGTATACCTTTTCCCACTTTACTTCTGATTCTACTCCCACTACTTTTCTCACTCATGGAAATGAGGTTAGTAACCCTTGGCATGAGTGATTCAGAACATCTAAATTATCGCTACCTTGAACAATTAAGCCAAAATGAAATGGTCAATGGGTTACCCCGTGTCAAGTTTTCTAAGGGTCTTTGTGAGGGTTGTACCCTTGGAAACCATCCTGAAAATAAATTTGACAAAGGAAAAGCCAGAGAGCTACTCATCCTTTAAATCTTGTTCACAGCGATATTTCTAGTCCATTTCCATCTCCTTCATTTACTAGAGCTCTTTATGTGCTGACCTTCATTGATGACTATTCACGATATACTTGAGTATATTTTCTTAAGCTTGAGTTTGAAGTATTTGGACATTTTTAGGACTTTAAGGCTCTTGCTGAGAAATAGGTGGAACGGTCTATCAAGGTTCTTTGAATAGACAATGGAGGTGAATATGTAAACAATAGGTTCATGGATTTTTGTACTTCTGAAGGGATCTCCTTGCAGCATACAGTTACATACAACCCTTCGCAGAATGGAGTAGCAGGAAGAAAGAACTGTACTCTTAAAGAGATGGCCACTTGTATGATTCACTCAAAGTCTCTTCCTCTGTGGTATTGGGCTGAAGCAATGAATTGTGCTAATTACATTCAGAACCATGTTCCACACAAGGCAGTAAGAGGGATGACACCCTTTGAATCCTAGTTTAGATGCAAGCCTGATGTTGAGCACTTTCGAGTCTTCAGATCCAAGGCTATGGCTTAGATTCCCAAGAAGAAATGCAAGGCTTTAGAACCACAATCCAAACCTTGTATCTTTATAGAGTATCCTAATGGTGTGAAGGGATATCGATTAATTAATCCTACTTCTCATGAGTTGTATATTGAGAGAAGTGTTAAGTTCGATGAGTCTTCTTCGACTTCTACTTCTTCACCTATTGAGGTTCTTTAGCTTGCTGATTCAGATTCTGACTCATCAGATGATGATGTTGTTGAGCATGCTCCTCTTCCTAATCCTCCTGACCATCATACCTCTAAGTATTATGATTATGATAGTAGTGATGATGAGGACTATGTCCCTTCTCACTTAAGTGAAGAATCTTCTGACTCTGAGCCTGATCCTCCTAGTCCTCTTTGGGCTAGGAAAACTTTGCAAAGTGCTGGAGATTTAGTTGGATATACTTTGGATATGAGACGTAATCACTCATATTTCATTGGATCCCACTCTTTCTTTTCCTCTACTTCAGATCCACAGTCCTTCCAAGAGGCTTTTGGTATTCCTGAGTGGGATTCTACGATGAATGAGGAGTATTCATCTCTCATGAAGAACGATACTTGGGATCTCACCCCTCTTCTGAAAGGAAGAAAAATCGTTCAGTGTAAGTGGGTGTTCTGAACAAAGTATGGAGTATATGGAGACATCAAAAAGTTTAAAGCGTGATTAGTAGCTAAGGGTTTCTCCCAAATAGCTGGGGTTGATTATACTGAAAGTTTTTCTTTGGTTGCGAAGATGACTTCTATTTGACTAACCCTTGCCATTACCACAGAAAATAGATGGAAAGTCCATCAAATAGATGTTAAGAGTGCCTTCCTTCATGGGGACCTAGTGGGAGAGATCTACATGGAATAACCTCCAGGTTATGTCCATGATCCCTCCCTCATTTGTAAGTTAAAGAAGTCTTTTTATGGCCTTAAACAAGCCCCTTAGGCTTGGTATGCCAAGATGGACTCCTTCTTACTTACATCAGGGTTTACTAGGTGTCACTCTAATCCAAATGTTTATATTCTGTGGCAAGATGAATCCATACTCATTCTTGTTCTCTATGTTGATGACTTGTTGATCATTGACAGTTATTCCTCTATTATTAATTCTGTGAAGATCACCTTTGCCAACAGGTTTTCCATGACTGACTTAGGTTTGCTTCATTACTTCCTTGGGATCTAGATTTCACAATCTGACTCAGGAATTTTGATTTCACAACCTAAGTATGCTCTTGATTTGCTAGCTCATTTTCAGATGTTTAATTGCAAGTCTTCTCCTACTCATTTTCTTTCCGGGGTTAAGATGGTTTCTAATTTCTCTACTCCCTTGGTTGATGGTACCCTTTATCGACAGTTAGTGGGGATCTTGATTTAATTAACTCACACTCAACTGGATTTATCGTATGCTATTGGGATCGTGTCTAAATTCATGCAGGAGCCACATGAGTTGCATTGGAAAGCAGATAAATAGATCCTTCATTATGTTCATGGCACTTATACTGATGGAATTCACTATCATGGAGGGGTAGATATTGACTTGATTGGGTTCACAGATTCTAATTGGGCTAGTGAATTAGATCATCAGAAATGTATTTCTGGCCATAATTTCTCTCTTGGTTTGGGTCCTATTATTTGGTCTAGCAAGAAGTAAAATACAATTGTGATATCATCTACAGAGGTAGAATACAAAGGAGCAGTTAACACTGCCACATAAGCTATTTGGCTATAGGGTATTCTGACAAAGTTTGGCATCCACTTTCAGTGGCCTACCATTATCTACTATGATAACATGAGCACTATCTCTATTTATAGAAATCTAGTTCAGCATTGGTGGACGAAGCACATTGAGATCCTTATGTACTTCATACGAGAGCTTATTCATGATGGTATCATTGACATTCAATACATTCAAACAACTGATCAGATTGCAGATTTATTTACCAATCCCTTCACTGAGATGAATTTTCTTCACTTACGGTCTCTTCTTGGGGTGTCGTCTTCTACAGCTGCTCATCTTCTTTGGGCTATATAGTCCTCCTTTTCTTCTTCTTCTTCTTGGAAGATGTTGTTTGTAAATGGGCACCTTATTAGGCCTTTAGTTGTCAGGCCCCATTAACACATCTTTCTTAGTTGTTTAGGAGTGTCTTCTCTTTCTGTATGACTCATCATAGCCGCTACCCCAGATTTGATGAAGGGGGGTGTTGGTGTGATTTATCCTATGTCTCCTCCACTCACATATGGAGGGTCATCTCACATGGGTTAGGTTTAGGGTTTTCTATTGATTCATGTAATAGGGTTACCTAGTATTGAGTCATGTAATAGGGTTACTTATCACCCAATATGTATCCCTTCATTTGACATTTATGACCATGCCAAGACACTTTGTTGTCTTTTCTCTACATGTACAAACTTTGTTCTATTATGCAAGTTATTCAGTTGTTGATCGATTCTTCCTTGTGATTACGTTAGAGACAATATGATTTAATCAGAGTGTAACTTCATCGTGGTGCACAGTTTCCAATACGATCCATCAACTCTTTTAGGCTTCACTTCTAGCCTTGGGAGAGGATATATCAGATACTGCTCTCATGCCCATTATTTTGAGAGCAATTCCTCTCTCATACATGATTTTTGTGGTGATGATCAACTTGTCATATTAGACCATCAGTTTTGAGAAGATGGTGAAATTTTTGTAACAAGAAGATTCATTCTACAACAAATCTAAAAAAGAAGAGCAAGAACTTTCTTCTCATCAGAAAGGGAAGAATAAATCTCATTCTTCCAATAATTTGCAGAAATAGCTTCAGCAAGGGGACAACTAAAATAAAAGTGTTTTGTTTGCAGTAGAGGGAATGATTTGAAATATTGATGGTAAAACACGCATAAGAAAGGGTCATCTAGCAATTTCATACCTAACAATAAATAATCTCAATATGGAAAATCTAGCTACAAGGGAACTAGAGGAAGAAACCCCATCAGCAAGGCAATGCTGTTGAGCAACAATACCACTTAGAATATGAGGAATTCTTGTACATTACCCATTCTAGTGAAACAACCACGTCTTCTAGTGTTATCTAGTACATTAGTTCTAGAGCCACTCAACACATAACTAGATACAGAGACTAGTTCTCCACAATGCAATATACACCCTTCAAAAATCATATTTTGTTGGTTGATGAGTATTCATACACTTTCTAAGGTATTGGAAACATTTATTAACCTCTCGGTTCACAAAATTATAGGTTATCAAATGTTTAATATTTCCCTGGTTTAATAAATAAAGTTCTATCATTCATTCAAATTCTATATCACAATCTCAAGATAGATTTTGATTATAAATCCAGTTAGAAAGTTTGTTTGATTCGATATAAATCCAAAATCTCAAAAAATGTAGTAAGAGCTTCAAATGTGGAAAGAATTTTCCATCTTGATTTTTTAATAGATATGATTGGGCACTTTTGTTAAAGGCACTTCCTCCACACAATTGTGGCATCGAAGACTTGGTCAAATCATTTTTGGAAATTTTGGCACACTTCATCAGTACAACATGGTGATAGGTTTTCCATCTCTCAATAATGATATAAATAAGTGTCCTAATTGCCTTGTAGGAAAACAACACAGAGTCTCATTCTAGAAGATTAAATATCTAGCTCCATATAAGCTTGATTTGGTGCACACTAATGTTTATGGTCTGATACAACATAGTCATCTTGTATTTCAGTATTTTATGCTTTGTGTTGATGATTATTCAAGAAAAATGTGGAGATATTTCCTTCATACTAAATATGAAGCTTTTAATCACTTCAATAAGTTCAAAGTGGATGTTGAGAACGAGATTGGTTACAAAATTAGATCTCTCTACTTATATCAAGGGGTGATTCATCAGTAATGAGTTCAAATCCTTTTAATAATATCATGGGATTCATTGATAGATAACTCCTCCACATACATTGAAAAAAATGGTGTTGTTGAGAGAAGCAATAGTACTATCATGGAAATTATGTGTTGCATGATTGATGATCCAAGACTTGCAAAGACATTATGGTCCAAAATAGCAAAGACTAGAGTGTGCCTATTAAAAAAAGTTCCCATAGTTGCTCTTGATGGAGTACTGCAACATGAAGCATAATAATAATAGATTCCATTCATTGCACACCTAAAATTATTTAGGTGCAAATCTAGTATGTGCATACCAAAGCAGAAGAGAAACAAGTTGGATATAAAAGCGGATAAATATATCTTCATTGGAGATAGTGAAGAATATCTTGGGTACATACTGATGGATTTGAATACCAAGAAACTCTTCACCAATAGGAATGTTGAGTTATTTGAGAAGAAATAATTTGTGGCTCCTTCTATAGACTCACCTGATGTTAAAAGCACCCTTGTTGTGAAAATATAAGTTGATGTTCCCACTGATGATGATAGTGATAATGGGAATGATGGTGATTATTTGATAGGACCAAAACCCACAGGAACAGTTTAATATATTCCTAAGTAGTATACAAACATGATTCGAGATGAAAAATTTAATGGTCCTCCAAATATATCCACTACTGGACCACAAACTCACAATAAAGCTCATGAAAAGATAATGTTTTCCTTGGTGAGTAAAGTTTTTGAATTTTTGAGCCCTCTACTATTCAAGAAGCCCCCCAGTATAAATCTTGGAAAGATGCCATTTATGTTGAGTTTCAATCAATGATGAAAAACAACACCTAAAAACTTTTCAATCTTCCACCAGGGAAGAAGCTTATTAGATGCAGATGGATTTTAAAAACCAGGTATAAAGTAGATTGGATCATTGACAAGTATAAAGAAAGACATGTAGTAAAGGGGTATGCTTAAAAGGAAGGTATAGACTGTGAGGAGACATTTTCTCCCATAGCTAAGATCAAAATGATCATGATGATATTTTCTCTAGCTACACAGTTTTGATGGAAATTTCACCAGATGTACATGAAAAGTATATTTCTGAATGGATACTTATAGTAAAAAGTATACATGACTCATCTAGAGGGTTTTGTTGTACCTAGATAAGAATCAAAGGTATGTAAACTTTTCAAATCACTTATGTTCTTAAACAAAATCCCTAAGCATGGTACATCAAGATTCATGAGAATCTTATTCAGTATCAATTTGAGAGGAATCCCTATAATCCCAAGGAATCTATATGATCCCAGTATCTACCTCAAAAAGTAAGGAGGGTAGATTGTCATAGTTGTTATATATGTCAAATATCTATTCATCATTGGCAGCACAATGAAGATGATCAATGTAATGAAGAAATATCTAAATCAATCATTTGACATGACACATCTCAAGCTCATGCACTATTGTCTTGGATTTGAAGTATGGTAGAAGGAGAATCATATCTTTGTTTCTCAGTTGAAATGTACCAAGGCTACACTCAAGAAATTCAAGATGATGGATTATACACTGATTTCCACACTTATCGATACAAGACTTCAGTTATCTCGTACAGATCCATCTCCACTGGTAAATTCAAATCTCTATAAATAGTTGATTAGTAGTCTCATTTACTTGACCTGTATTAGACCATATATCAGCTTTATAGTTGATTATTTCATGGTTCATGCAGGAACCCATACTTTTCCGTTGGAAACAAGTAAGGTGTATCTTGAGATATCTCAAGGGAACTATGGATTTTGGTATAGAGTAGAAGAATAATTATCGATTCTTCTTGACTGAATATTCATATTCATATCATATTGGTAACATTGATGATAGGAAATCCACTTCTAGATGTGTATTCTTTTTGGGAAATAGACCAATATCATGGGGAAATAAGAAACAAAAAAAAATCTCGATCTTCCACATAATCCTAATATCATGTTGCAAGTGGAGTCTTATGTGAAGTGTTATGGCTAGGTTCCATACTTTAGGGACTTGGAATAGCATTGAATAATTATACCACATTTTATGTTGACTATGAATTTGTTCTATAACTTTTTTTCAATTCAGTATTTCTTGAGATAATGAATCACATATAGTTATAGATTCATTTCATTCACGATCATGTTTTGAAACACAACATTCAACTTCATTTTTTCCCAACAGGTGAATAGTGAGTAGATGTTTTCATGAAGTCACTTGCACATGATAAATTGGAGATGTTCAGAGAGTTCTTCTCCTCTTATCTTGAGGAAATACAAAATTTAGGGGGGGGTGTTAGGAAAAACCTATAGTTTAGGTAATTTTTCATTATTAGTATGTTTTACTTTTACCGTAGGTAACTAGTGTATTACTCTAGTAGATTTTTTTTTCTTAGGTAAGCGGTTATTGTAGACATAAAATCATGCACTTGGATACATTTCTAGGTCCTAGTCACATACCAGTATTCATATGATTCCTAAGCGAGAAAACTAGCAATTGACATCTATCTTTGGCCTTTTGTCTGTATTTCTCATTTTCCATTTGGCCTTCTACACCCTATAGACTACTCAGTATTTCACTTACTTATCATTTATGGCTTTAAACACTATTTCACATACGGGATGCTAGTACCCAAGTGCCCCCGTCCTTCTAGATGCCCCTAACCCTTCTCTATCTTACTCACCTCTTTTGGGTCTCTTTTATCTTTTGGGCATCTTATTTTCTTATGGGTCAGCCTTTCAGTTGTCAATTATAAAAATTCAACCAAGGGAGTCATATAAATACAAAGGTGTGTGAGCATAATAAAGGATGAAGCATTAAGCATCTAATATCACCACCTAATGTTGCATCCAAAGGAATTCTAAGAGCATCAAGTCGTCCATCTAGCTTTCACTCAAGGGGCAAGGAACTATATTTTTTGCATATATGCATAGGAAGGGAAGTTTAGTTTTCCATCCACACATCTATTTACATGAGTACATCTATCTATCACCCGCTATTACACACACTTGAGAAAATCAAGCTCCCTCTATCTTCCTGCAAGGTTTCTAAATCAATTTTTGAATCCGATAATCCCTTCTCCAACTCTCAATATGTTCCTCTTGAAGACATTGAAACATATGATAGTGAGCAATCCTATGATGAGGACACCAAAATTGATCAAGAATAACTCAACAAGAATACCAACTTCTTTTAAGCTTTGTGTGAAAATCATATACATCTTTCGCATAATCTTCATGATTTGATGGTTGCTAAAATCTCTTAAGATGTTGCTTTTATACCCCTTGTATTTTCTTCCTCGGATACCATAGCCTTCATTCAACCCCTTCATATTCCTACTTCCATTCCCACTAGTACTGCTCTGATCATGTAACCTAATGCTTTCATTTCCCAACCTGGATCTTCTTCAAATACTCCTGATTTAACTAATTTATATCAGGATATGCAAACTCAAATTCGTCAACTTCAACAAGTTACATCTCGTGCATCTCCATTTCTTGATTCCACCTTACTCCTTCATACTCCTTTTTCACCCACCATTTCCACTTACGCACTCCCTCCAAACTTTTTCAACCCTAATTTTCCCACCTTTAATGGCCATGGCGATCCTCAAGAGCATCTCTGATGTTTTCATGTGGCATGCCTAGATTATGTGGATGATCATAATTTATTAGAAAATATCTTTCATATAATCCTTCAATCGTATGTTATGCATTGGTTTTACGATCTACCTATCCATTTGGTAACATATTTCACACATTTATCTTATGATTTTCTTACACATTTTTCAATCGGTTCTAAAATATCTTAAGCTCGACTTGCACAAATAAAGCAAGGATCTAATGAGCATCTAGCATACTATGTGTTATGATATAAGAACAACTTAGCTAAGATTTCTAATGTACTAGAGGATTCAAAACTTCAAGATATCTTTGTTCATATTCTCTTACCACCTCAACAAGAGAGTTTCATCTTCGAGACATCTCCTTCATTTGATCATCTATATCATACTCTCAAATTACGTTAAGGAAAACTTATCTCCATGGGAATTCTTAAGTATCATGATCAACCTTCATCTTCTAATCATTTCCAAAGAAAATCTTATTTCAAGCAACCTCCTAAGCCCATCGAAGCCAAAGAAAATGTTAACATTGTTACTACTCTTGAAAATTTTCAATGGCAACCTCTAAAGCATACATCCACAAAATTGCCTTGTGCTCCACATATTCTATTGCCACAAATTTTTAAGAGCAATACTGTAACGCTTCCTCTTCCATTTCATATGGATCTATCACACTGTAAAGGACATAATTATAATGAAAATACTATATGTGACTATCATCAATGTGTCAGGAATTCAACTAATCGATGTTTCAATCTTAGACATCTTATTCAAGATCTCATCAATAATAATATAATTGAGATCCCTAATCCTTCGGCATCTAATCCAGTCAATGACAAAAAAAATATCAAAATTTTCAATGATACATTTTCTAAGCATGACAAACAAGTGGTTGATTCTTTGAATAATCATACTTATCACGTTACTCCTCCTCCTTCATCAAGGGCCCTTGATTTTTTAGTTGTGCATATTAATGCATCTCCATCATTCATCACATTCTATGATAATGATTTTCATGCTATGTTTTCTTCTAATACATTACATATCAATTCTTCTATCAGATCTTATACTATCAATAATACTATGATCATTTCATCATTCCCTCTTTATGGGTGTTTTATTGTGCTCCTTGTTGCTATCAACTATCCTCTCTCTCAAATCTCATATCCAATTCCCAAATTATATGTTTATGTAAAGCTTCCAATTACAATTGGGCCTCTCACCATGTTTGTGCCATTAGTTGTGGCACCTTCAATCAAAGGATATGATCTACCTTAGGTCTCTCTTGGCTCCATACCACTAAGGTTGTCTTTTCCATGACTCACTTGTGTCTTAAGTTTATTCATGATAAGCAAGTTATCACTTTGTTCATAATAAACTTGAATTATTAATCAAAAGAAGCTAAAACCTAATAACTTCAAAGAGAAATCAAATCTACCATGGAACCATCATGATAATAGCTTATAGAAACTAACTTCTTCAATGCATAAACAGCTAAATGCTAAGTGATTTCATACTCTTTATATTGCTAAATAAACATGAACTTAATTCAATCATTTAGCAAACAAAGTTGATGTTGGTGACCTCAATAATTGAGGATGGAATCTCACCAAGAAATAGCTACAAGTCCATTTTTGGATCTTCCCATACTACTCAATTTTTAGTAAATGGATGCAAGATGGAGAAGCTATTTCAAAATCAATGGAGATTGCTCATAGTCAAAATGCCTATAGTATTACACTATGAGCAAAGCATGGTGTGTGTTTAGAATGAAGAAGGAGGGTTCTTTATATAACCTTCCTGTTTGAGAAAGATTTGCAACTTGGTGCATGTGGGATAAAGGTAAAGTAAGATTAGGAATTGTATAAGGTTGCTTTAGGAAAGGTAATCTTGATTTAGAACAGTTTAATGTGCCATTAGCAACTCATGGGAATTGAGGGGATGTTTTAATTAATCAGGCGTGTTTAATCCAATAGATAGATGTAACCTTATAGAAGTTGATTTAGAGGAAAATTAGTATGATTCGGGGGATGTAAGAGAGGAATTAATGATCCCAAGTAGAAATGGATGATTTATTGATTTTATAGTAGAGAGTGTAAATAATTAGCATAATAATTAATTAACCCAAGTAGAAGGCAGACACTAATTAACAAAAGGTTGTTAATCGACTATGACTTGATGGATAGGAATGGCTAATTAATTAACAAAAGGTCATTAATTAATGACCAAATGAAGAGTGAATGTTATGGTTAATTAGCGAGAAAAGCGCTAATTATTATGAGAAATGACAGGAAAGAGGATAATTAGATGCAATCTTAGTACATTAAAACTACGTAAGTGGATTTTAGGTGTCTAAATTTACCCCTCTTTGGGGTGGCATAAACAACGCCACTTCAAAGATAATAGACAATTATAGACAAGTAAAAATTTTGAAGGGATAGAAGAAAAAATTATTGGATAATGAAATGATGCCCCCTCGATTGTTGATAGGGTGATGGAAGAGGTCGATCGATGATTGAAAAGATGAAAGAAATGGATAGAATATTGAAGGAGTTGGAGGTGGCGATAAAAGGTGATCCCTATTACCCCAAGTGATATTGGACGAATAGTATTAGGATCGAAGAGAGTGATATGAATGAAGAAAAATGAAGATGAAGAGAGATGGAAATAGCTTTCATCCATATGTAATGTTCAAAACAACTTTATTTCATCATATTGCATATTTGATCTACTTCATTGGCTCCTTATTAAATATATATGCATACAAAAAAAGTGTATAATAACATGAAAAGATATAATACAAACATTTGTTCACTGCTAAAAATTCACTAACTCAATACAACATACATAATACGTAATGCAATACAAGAAAGTAAACAAGCTAACCTAATAGGAAAACAAGTACAAACACACATACTCAAACAAACAATGTTCAAAACAGTTGCACCAATGTTTTTATTATCAAACTTTAGTTCCCGAATGTTCGTGATTTAATGACAAGGGTTAAAAATGATGCCCCGAGCAAGGATACATGTCGAGGGGATTATACGGAGGACACTTGGGTCCTATGAAAAAATCATTCATGTGCTACTATGAAATAGTACCTAGCAACTCATTGTGCCAAAGGCGTACAAACATAGTAAGTAAGACCAAATTTGTTGAATGGAGGTAGATCCAGATGATCTGCGAGTTGCGATGCGAGAACAATTGAGGACCAAAGAAAGATGTTTTGTAGGACCAATTTTGGTGTTTGAGGACAATGCATTTGATACATGTTTCAGTTTCATGCATGCTTGTTACCAATTTTTTATAGAATTTTGGATTTTTACCAATTTTTTTGGATTTTGTGATGATTTTACCAATGTTTTGTATTTTTTAATGTTGTGGTTTTACCAATGTTTTGTATTTTTTTATGTTATGATTTTACCAATGATTTTGGTTTTTTTATTTTTTTACCAATGTTGTTGGATTTTGTGATGATTCTACCAATTCTTTGGATTTTTTGATGTTGTGATTTTACCAATGTTTTTGGATTTTTGAAATTTTTACCAATGTTTTTAGATTTTTGAATGTTCTACCAATGCTTTTGGATTTTTGAATGTTTTACCATTTTGTAGGGTTTTCTGAAAGTTTTCTGAAGCTATGTATAGGAAAATGAAGAAACGTTGATGCCCCCAGCGATAGATGGGAATGTACAAGGGAAGAACGCCACATATATGTGCAAGAAAGTGAAGATGCAAAGATGCCCCAATAAGAAGTGAGAATGTACAAGGGAAAATGTTGTGCATATATAAAAGAAGAACATATGTTGGATCATGGCCACAAAGGATAGGTTCAACATGATGATGAACTCAAACCATTGAAGTTCTAGGAAGGAGTGAGCATGCCCATAGTAGAAGATGGACACGAAACATATGATAGAAAAGAAGTAGAAGATTGTTTTATTAAAAGGGGAACAAAGGTTCCCGTAAACATTATAAAAAGGAATATTATACATATGGATGTTCTGAACAAAGCATAATAAAAGCATGAATTCTATGGAAGGATATGGAAAATGTAGCTAGAATATTGGCGATGAAAAGGTGATTAACCCAAGGCACAAATTACGAGACGATATATAGAACTAAAGCAAGAGTTTGAACAAGGTCCAAAAAAAACACACTTGGTGACATACTAATCATTTTTACTCATCAAGATTCAAGTGTGTGCACGTGGAAATTAATTACCTCTTCAAGTGAAGATTTGATAGGCAGTAAGTAAGAACAAACTAGACAATGTGTAGGAATGATTTATTTTGATAGGTGATTTGTGAATGGAGGGTGGAAGGAGAGTTAGTACATTGCTCCACTTCCTGTCAGCCAAGCATCCATAGCCCCGACAAGAGATGTATTTAATTTTAAACACAACATTGCTCTATTGTCAGCTAAGCATCCATAACCTCGGTAGAGATACTGGAAATACCCCAGAGAAAGAGTTATATATTACTTTTCTTTTGATTTTTGATGTTTTGATTGATTTTGTTTGCTGTTATGAAAATTTATTTCAACTCTCTCGATTGTTTTATAAGGGTTTAAGAACCATTAATGGCTTGATGGAAGGATGTGGAAGTGATTGCAATTACAACATTGGCTAGTGTCAAAAAATATGTCTAAAATTTCTTCACAACAAGCTTATTATATGTAAATAGCGATAGGATTTCTAAGAGGTCAGGTGTTCTTTAATTTTCCAAGGTCATAAAAGACCAAGGTCAAATAAATATTATAGAGATAAATGCCACACAAGGAGCATAAATAGACTAATGAAAAGATCATCGAAGAAATGAATATGGTGGGAGACTTGTAGAGGAATGGAATGAAAGGGAAGAAAGAACATCCATGTGTATGCAATACCTTATTACAATGTTTGATCTTTGTACCTTTGATTTTTGTGGTAATGTTTGCTCTCTTTTTTATATTTTTGAATTTTTTTGTGGAAAATTGGGACCAACAATGTCACTCCACGTGATAAGATCCAACAACAATTTTTATGATTTATTTTGTAAGGGATAATAGGATTTGTTGCTTATCAAGAGTGATAATATATCGAATCTTGATGATCATTGTGAGATCATATTCGATAAGTGATTGTGACTTATTTTGAAACATAAATTTTGTATGTGTGGGCTTGAGTTCCCTATCCATATGTTTCTGCACTTTGCACCATACTTGATGGTTACGTTGGTGTGCATTCTTGAATCAAGTTTTATTTTTAACTTATGGTTGCTTGACTTGTTGGGAGCTTTGGAGCTCTTCATATTTTTTAGCTTAGCTTGATGAAGAAATTGTTTGGGTTTCATATAAGCTAATGTATGACTTGTCTGATCCTGAGAAATAGGAGAAGAAATTAGATGTTTAGGATTGATGAGAGGAATGTGATGAATAATGGTGGGCTTTCCCCAGTCATTGATAGAAGGATAATATGATGGATGAAAAGGTTACATCCCAAGAATTGAAGATGATGGGCTACCAGGAGGTGTCCCATAGACTAAAGATGAAGGGCTACTAGGATGTGGCCCTAGGATGGAAGAAAATGGGCTACAAGGTGGTTTCACATAGATGGAAGATGAAGTACTACTAGGATATGGACCGAGTATAGAAAATGATGGGCTACCAAGAAGTGTCCCATAGATAGGAGACGAAGGGCTACTAGGATGTGACCTAAGAATATAAGATGAGGGCTACCTAGAGGTGTCTTATATGTAGAAGATGAGGAGCTACTAGGATTTTCCCCAAGTATAGAAAGTGAGGGGCCATTAGGACGTGGCATAATAATAGAAGATAATGGGCTATCCAGAGGTGACCCACAAATAGAAGATGGAGGGCTACTAGGATTTGGCCCACATAAAGAAGAAGATGATGGGATACTAGGAGGTAACCTAAGCAAGATTGTGATTAAGGAATTGTGATATGTAAAAATGTAACTAAGTAAAAATGTAATAAAATTAAACCACTGACCATTAAATGCTTTAAAATATTAATTCCCTTAAGTAACTTAAATGATGAAATTTTCCAAGCAACCACAAAATGTTAGAAAAGAAGACCAAAGTTGTTTTTGATTCTCAAGATCGTCAAAAAGTGTAAGAGAAGAGCATACACAAGATTTGATCTAACTTAAGCAAATTGGAAAAAAAAAACATTCATTAAATCATTTGAATGTGTTAGAAAAATATCCATAATCATAGCCATTTTTTATTCTCAAGGTTTCTCAAAAGCACAAGAGAAGAGCATACGTGGTGTTCATCAAAAATGAATCTAACATGCAATGAAAATGACAAGTTTTATAATAAAGGAAAAACCTGCAATTTTGTAATTCTAAATCTAAAATTTATATTTGCATTGCATAGTTCACTTCAATAAATTTCCAACACAAAAATAATGGAGTCGTTTTGAGTTCGGGAGAAAAATTTATGGCCTTCGGAAGATGGGTTACGCATATGCTCTTATGCTCATGGTTATCCACTTAATATGTACTCAAAAAATATCAAAAAAACGTACCTTAATTTGCAAAAAGGTCAAATTTTTCCAACCAAGATTCAATTTTGATAACAACCCATCTCATTAATATATGAATAGAAAACTCAACGCTATCAAACATTAACATTCATGATCACAAATTTAAGATTTTTAAGAAATTGACAAAACTAACATGTAGAATGATGAAAAAGTAAGCTCAAAAAATGAAAACATGGATAAATCTTGATTTTTTTCTCACAAAGATTCAATTTTTACAACAACCCATCTCCTTACTATCAAGCGCTAACCTACATGCTCAAAATTTTAATATTTTCAAGAAATTAACAAAACTAGCATGTAGAATGTTGAAAAATGAAGCTCTAAACATGAAAACATGGAGAAATATTCAATTTTCCCCATCAAGATCCAATTTTGATAGTACTTCACCTCTTTTATACCTAAAAGGAAGACTCAACACATGCAAACTCAACAAAACAAGTTATGTCAATATATTCAAAAAGAGGGTTAATAACCAAAATTGAAACTTAACTACAAAAACTTGAAATTAAGTGCAAAGAACAATGGATGAAGTCCCACTGTGTGTGCCAAATGTGTTCATTATAAAATTACAATTATAATAAAAACAAACTAAAACCTAATAACTTCAAAGAAAAATCAAATCTATATGGAACCATCACGATAAGAGCTTATAGAAACTAACTTCTTCAATGTGTAAATAACTAAATGTTGAGTTCTTTCCTACTCTTTAGACTGCTAACTAGACATGAACTTAGTTAGATCATTTAGTAATCAAATTTGATGTTGGTGACCTCAATAATTGAGGATGGAATCTCACCAATAAATGGCTACAAGGCCATTTTTGGATCTTCCCACACTACTCAAGTTTGAGTGAATGGGTGTAATATAGAGAAGCTAATCCAAATCAATGGAGAATGCTCAAAGTAAAATGCCTATAGTTTTAACTATTCAAAACATGGTGTGTCTTTAGAAGGAAGGAGAATGGTTCTTTATATAAACTTCTTATTTGAGAATGCTTTGTAACTTGGTGCATGTGGGATAAGGGTAAAGTAGGATTAATAATTGATAAGGTTTCTTTAAAAAAGGTAACATTGATTTAGAAGAGTTTAATTTTCTATTAGTGACTCATGGGAGTTGAGGGGATGTAAGAGAGGAATTTAATCCAATAAATGGTGATTTATTTATTTAGAGTAGCGATCCTAATTAATTAATACTAATTAATTAACCCAAGTAGAAATGGATATTTAATTGACGAAAGGTCGTTAATCAGCATCCTGGGTGATATGAAGGCTAATTAATTAGAAAATTGTAATTAATTAATAGGAATAGAGGGAAAATGGTGTGACCCAAAAAAAGTGAAGATCATGGTTAATTAGCGAGTAATCACTAATTATGATGAGAATGATAGAAAAGAGGATAATTACTGTAATTTTTGTAATAAAACTATGTAAGAAAATTTTAGGTGTCTACAATCACTCTCAAAGGTATTCCATCATCCACTCTATTGCCTCATCCTCCTCTTAAGTTTTTCATTGCACTCACTAGAGCATCTGGGTCCCCTGGGCCTCCCAAAACTAAGGCATATTATGCACCTAGCTCACCATTCACACCTGACCCACTCGTCCTCATCATTCAAATAGTCCATCTTCTCAGCCTAATTCCCCTCCTCAAGAAGCTCTTTCACATAGGAATGCATCACCCTCATCACATCATTAATCTCCTTCACATAGGTTCTCATCACCTCCTAGGTCTTATTCACATAGGTTCTCATCACCTCCTCAATCTCCTTCACCTAGGTTTTGATCACCTCCTTAGTTTCCTTTACATAGGTGTCCATTACCTTCTCAATCTCTTCAAAATATACAACATCAATCTCCTACTCCATTGATCTTAGAGCATGGTCACATGCCTTTATCCCTACACACATCAGGTGGAGGACCTTTAACCTTCACCTTCATTGGATATCTCACTCTACATCATACATTTGGGGGGAATCATGCTTTATTATCCCCCCTGTAATCATTTCTAATTATTTCTAGACTTTACACATACACATTATGCTATGTTCTCCACTTCTAGTCACTCTTACACATCTTGATACATTTTGTATCATCATCACCCTATGACGCTATCTTTTTCTAAGGTTCACACTATACTAATGAGGGCATACTACATCCATAAATCTCACACACTACACACTTCACACTTTGTGCATTTACGACATCTCTATCTAGCATCTACTTTCATATATGCTACACACTTTACACTCTGTACATTCACAAAATATCTTTTTAACATCTACTTTTACACACTACACTCACTGCCCTATGGCACACTCTAGTTCCATGATTCATACTCAAATGATGAGGTATACATCTGAAATAAACCTCACCTCTTCTACACTCTATGCTTTATACTTATTTGATCATATATTTCTAGCGCACAATTCAAACTATTTCCCGATGATGCACTATCGTTCTATTGTTCATTCTTGACTATCGAGGGGTATTTTATTAAATGAACCTCGTCTCATACATACTTATATGCATCTACTCGAGGGGCACACTACCCCTATCACATTCACTTTCAATTTCATTCCATTCACACTCACATCATGTTGCATATCTTGGTTGCAATTATTTTGGTTTACTTATACTCACATGTACATTGTGCTTACTATGTTAGATGGATATCTAGTATGTCATTATATTTTCTATGTACACCTATGCATTCACTTTTTCTCTCGTTTTGAATGTAGACTTCATACAAATATTTACATGTAGCAATGATGTTTGGCATTGTACCTCTTACTATTCCTATCGAAGCTCCTGGGGGCATCTACATTCATACACACTACATGTGGTACTATTTTATTTTAAATTACTTTCTAATTTTACTAGCACACTATTTTCCATGGATCTCTAAATGCCTTGACATAATTTTTATCTTTCTAACATGCTAATGGGTGCTTCATGTCCAGCATTTTCTTTATAGGAACTAGTTGCTACCATGGTTGTCTGAAACTTTTCTTTCCATTGTTTTCTATTGTATGTCATTTTTTGCGGGCTTTTCCGTATGTCTTGTTTGTTCATTTTCTTCTTGTGAACTTTTGGCCACTTTGGACCTAATTATCTTCTGACATTGTGAATGATGTCCCATGTATGAAACCCACTTCTCGTGGTTTATCTTGTCTATTGGCTTGTTACATTGTTTGTCCATTACATGTTCTCTATATTTTCTACTAACACATTCATCTAGCCTTCTTGTTTACATGTGAATTGGTTTCTACCATGCACATTCCCTCCCCCCTGTAGGGTTATAGTTTCAAATCAACATCAAGTCCTCCTTTGAGCTACATTCTCCTAGTGATGTCGCACTCACCCCAAATGAGGGGGCATACATTATGTGAATCAGTCACCCCATAATACAGTTCACAATTACAGTACAACATAGTCTAGTGCCGAATCAGCATAGATTTCAGTTTCATAAATAACCCATATCCTAAATTGGGTCCTCAGTTTAACATAGATGTCAGTGTCTAGCTATAGACACTAGCTCTTGGGCATTACTGACCTTTCCTAGGAGCCTATGACAAGGGGGCAGTAATAGTCACTTTTTAAAATTAGCATAGTCAACAGCAATCTATAGATCAGTTTTCTCGGTACAGGAATAGTCCTCCAGCAATTAGAATGCATTCTATTTCCTTTTTCTACTTGGATTGAACTAGAACAACATGGAACTAAACACAGATCACTCTATCTATAGTGGTGTATAAATTCAGGAATCATTCATGTAAGGAGAATAATGGTATACCTTTCTCCCTAACACTCTTCTTTCGTGGCGTGAGATTGCCCAAAAAATTCACACTTGGCATGAGATCACCCAAAAAACTCATTCTTAACATGAGATCACCCGAAAAACTCACTCTTCTACAGCAGTTTAGGACACTTTATATCGCTTTACACTCTTCATGGATTAGGTGGACACTTTTTTTTTATGAATTTTTCACATATTTACATACTTTTTCATATACACGACTTTGAATACTCTTTTGCTCTTCTTTTTGCAGGTTCATCCTTACAAGAAGTTGCAGTCTCAAACACAACATCGAATCTACAACAAAAATAGGTAAAACATGGTACAACATAATACAATTCACCCCTAGGGTCACTTCCTCTTTCTTAGCTTCCACGCTTCATTATTATCACTCCACGTTTTCACTTGTCTCTTTAGCAGACTTTCACCATCGATCTACAAGGAACAAAGGTACACAAATTCTAAACTACTTTATGTTATTGAGTATTCACTCAACAACATAAAGTGGGGGAAAATGCAAACACAAAATCATGCATTTGGGTACATTTTTATGTCCTAGTCACATACCACTATTCATATGATTCCTAAGTGAGAAAAATAGCAATTAATAGCTATCTTTGGCCTTTTGTCTGTGTTTCTCATTTTTTATTTGGACTTCTACAACCTACAGCCCAGTCGGCATTTACTTATCTTTTATGGCTTCACATATCAGTGCCCATACAGGACTCTAGCGCCCAGGCTCCCCCATCCTTCTAGGAGCCCCCAAACCTTCTCTATCTTACTCAAGTCTTTTGGGTCTCTTTTATCTTTTGAGCATCTTATTTTCTTATGGTTCATCCTTTTAGTTGTCAATTGCGAAATTCAACCAAGGGAATCATCTAAATACAAAACTATGTGACCATAATAAAGGACCAAGCATTAAGCATCTAATATTACCACCTAAGGTTGCATCCAAAGAAATTTTAAGAGCATCAAGGCATCCATCTAGATTTCACTCAAGGGACAAGGGACTACATTTTTTGGATACACGCATCGGAAGGGAAGTTCATTTTTCCATCAACACGTCTATTTACATTTGTACATCTAGCTATCGTCTGCTATCATGTGCACTCATGCAAGAGCTACCTAGGGCATGATTCATGCACACATGCACAAGAGCTACATGGATTATGAAATGTAGTGCAACACTTGGTTGTAAGCTCACTCAGTCAGGTGACCACTAGGGTCAGTCAAACTCCCCATTTGTATCTTTATTTTTTAGGATTTGATGTGGTTTGGGGTCTTGTAGGATATCATTTTTTTGTAGGTTACAAGTGAATTCAGCGATCATCTAGCGACATATAGGTGACCAAAAGTGAAGGTTAGAGACACTTGTGCGACACAACAAAAACTATTTTTCGAGCTCCTACACGGTCACAGGTGTCTAGAAGAGGTCTCTAGTGCCTAGGTTTCATAGTCCTATTCCAGGCGCCCTAGTCCTAACATATCTGACAGTTTTAGGATTTTATAAAGGTAATTAAGACATTCAATCCCTCTTATTCATCACTCTTCTAATCCATAATACTTCAAGATCAAGTTCAAAATTAGCTAATTCTTCTACTCCCTCTTTTTCACTTATGTTTTTATATTTCTTTAGCTTATTTTTTGTGTCCTCTTATATCTAGCAGCTATTGTTCATAGTTTACATTTGTTACTTTGTAATTAGGGTTTTACAAATTCTATATTTGTTAAATCAGTTATATTATTTTGTTATATGCTTTTAAGACCATATATGTTTTATTTCAATCCCGTGTGGTTTTGGTTGCACCTATATAACCATTTCTTATTATGTAACTATTTTCTAATACCTATAAGTATTGTAGTGTTCTAATGTTATGTAACTTTATTGAATATCAATATAATATACCATGATTTTTTCCTTATTCCTCACTCACAGTTCCTTCTATTGTAATTTTCTTGTGACACTGTGGGTGCCCCATGTTTGTGGCTTTATGCCTATGTGTGACTATGTTTATATACAATTAATTACATGTATCTACCTTTTTCTATACTATATTAGTACTATTACTTATGACATGTTGGATTTTTCTATACAGTTGTTTCTACTTCTATACATGTGTTATTTATATTCTTGATTTTGACGTGTAAACTCTTTCTACGTTGTTTTTTCTACTTCTATACACATGTATTATTGTTACTCTTTCTTGTTTTATGTTGTCTATTGTTTTCTTTGTGCACTTTGTTATCCACTATGCACAAACCATTCTACATGTACAAGTTCCCAATAGTTGCCACCATTCCATCCTTCTATGTGATACTACGAATAGTATGATACTTATAATACATGGGTGCACATATTTTATTTTAATTCATGTAATCAATTGCTTTATCATGTGTTCCTCAAATGAGGGGGAATTCATCAAGAAATATTCTACATCTATAGATAGATTACATGATAGAGAAATAGGTTTTTATAGGCTCCAAATCCTTAGAAGTAGGTACATATACTAAAAATTGGTAGCATTGAATACATGGAAAAAAACATACAATATAAGTCACTATAATATAGTCTTGATCACACTATACATTCTCAAACAAAGGATGTGTTCTCAAAAAATACAACAACATCATATTGTGTCAATTATTCATAGGCTTCTTACATAGGTTTAGAAAAAGGTTACTCATTTCAGAGCATTATACAAGGGCATGAATTTTACATTCCTTCTCCTCTACACTCTCAAGCATAATTAAAAGAACAAGGTTTGGTAGCATGGCACTTCTTCTCCTCTATTTTATTCTAGAATTTATACATTCAGTCTCAGTAATATGAAGCATAGTGGGTGCATGGTATGACCATTCCTTTTCAACTATGTGGTTCTGGATACAAAATATTACTCACCAATTAAAATAGTTACAAAATTAGACCTAGATCCATTTTCAGTGGTGTGTTATATGGGGATGTGGAATGTATCAAAGTAGTTAAGTTCTTCATAGGATATCCTTCATCTTATCTCACAAATTGAAAGGGGAAGATATCAAGGTTAATAAACCTTTTAATATGTGATTTCTCTCTCTTAACATGGTACTTTAATTCCTCTCTATCCTTTGGTGTTGGGTTGCATATGCCTCTAGTTTCTCCTTTGGAAAAATTGGCAACTGGTAAACCCCCAATCCTTTGGCATCTCGACAACAATTCCACATCTCAAAAGTACAATAAGAAAAGGAGTTCCTCCATTTGTAGAATGAATAAGTGTCTTCATTTCATGTTTTGCATCTCATTTACTTTACTTATACAAGTTTAAAGTTACAAGTGTTATTTATTCTTTGAATTACAGCTTTGTTTCTATCATAGACATTGAATACACTCCATGTTATGGGTTTCACTATGGAACGTGTCAAGACCAACACATCATAAGACAACTATCGATAAAAGAAAAATGTTGGGTGCACATTTAGGATTTTTTTTCCTTTAAGAATGTAGTTTTCAATCACACACTTAAAAGGGGGAAATATAAACACTCAAATTTGGTAACTTATCCATTTGTAATGACAAGTTTGGCTATGATCCTTTGCTAATATAAATTCTCACATTCTAATTCCAATTAGTACATCGCTCTATATCTTTCTTGACTTGTTCATCTCCACACTTTGCTCTATCACAAACTCATGAAATATTGATCAATCAAATCAATAAATCATCCTTAGCTGTCATTCTAGCACTTTCTATTTTTTAGCACATGTTTATTTTCCTTGAACGTGTAATTTGGTAAGGATGTGTTATACAGCCTTGATCAACTTGTACAATCCTCGCCCTTCTTATCTTCTAACTCTGATTTTAATTTGAATATCTTTCTTGTGTCATTTTATCTTCCTAATTTCATCTTTATAATATTATGTCACCTATGGAAGGCTATATTATCAATTCAGTATCAATTTATAACTCACCTAGAACTTTTGTAAGCTCCTATTGCAAATATCAATCCAAAATCACTCAAGGCTCTCTTAGATCTTCCTAAATTAGTTGCACATCATTTAGAGAAATAATTGTTACAATTATTAATAACTCAAATAGGTCAAAGATTCTAACTTCCTCCATTTCACATCATGCAAAGGTGTTAGAGCCATGTATTAGTAAGAGAAAAGTGACTCCAAGAATTTTCAAATGGTTTCAAAGAACAAAGGGTTAGGTCACTCATCTGAAGCACATTACAACACTACAACCACCTTGGACACATTCTTTATTCTACATTTATCCTAATATATTTTTTCCAAGATATATGAGGGAAAATATATGGGGTTAGATTATATCACACTCACACTTGTACATACACATAGGAGAACTACATGAGGTTTGATCCCACACGAGGGAATGTAATGCACTACTTGGATTTTTTCGGTAGGGTTGAATGCAAAGGGTATTCCATCCTCACCACATATATGATTTCTCATTTTTGTTATTTAATTATTTAATGAAGGTTATTTCAGGTGTCTAGGGTTCCCACTTTATTACGAGAGATTATAGGTCATCCCAAGGTTGTGCAAACAAGATAAACATATAGCGAGGAACATTTCCAAGCAAGTAAAGAACACGAGAAGTTTTAAAAAAATAAATTTTGAAGGTTCCAATACTTCACATCTCTATTTATGATTTTACATTTCAAGGTTTGGTCCATACATAAGTTATACGGTCTTATACCAACTTAGTTTCCACTTCCAATTTTGATAAAGAAGCATCTAAAGTTTTTTATGTACCTTTTCCACCTATTTTCACATCTATATCTCCTCTATTTTGACATGTAAATCTAAGTATTTATCTCCTTTTGTGTATTTGAATTATCATTTCATTATTTATCATTTTTTAAGTATTAATGCATTGTTATGATTTTAAAAGGCTAGTTGTGAATCAATTAAATTAGAATAATCCCCTATAAAAAATCCTTACATTCTATTTATATTTGGATGCATTCCATAATATAATTTAATTAGGGTGTAAACACTATTGTATGGTCTTTCCTTTATTTTATATGGTCTTTTATTTTTTTGGACCATTTTGTAGTGAGGTTTTATAACTTCTTTATCCCTTCACCTATATAGAAATATGATTCATTATATGTCATTCATATTTTCACAACCTATAATGACATGTAAAAAAATAGAAACCCTAGATACCTATGATAAACTTCATAAAAGCATTAGATAAAAAAGGATAAATTAGTGTGTGGTGAGGCTAGAATACCCTCAGTGGTCAATCATTTCCGAACCATTCTGATTTTTGTGCTACATTCCCTTAAGCAAGATCAAGCCTCATGTAATTATCCTAGGTATATGTGCAAGTTTGATTTTGATCTAAGACACCCCCCTATGAGTGCCCTCATGTATCTTGACATAAATAATAATGAGCTAACTACATAGTAAATAATGTAACCAATGCATCAACATCTAAACTAAACCCTTTTATTCCTTAAAGACCTTTAAATATGTTTGGAGTGACTTTTCTATTGTTAATACATAGTTGTAGAACCTTTGCATGATTGGAAATGAAGGAATACAAATTATTTGACCTAGTTAAGTGCTTCAGACCTTTAATTGTGACTTATCTAAATGGTGTGCAACTAATTTAGGAAGATCTTGGAGATTCTTGAGTGATTTTGGATTGATATTTACAATAGAAGCTTATGAAAGTTCTAGGTGAGTTATAAAATGATATTGAATTTCTTATATAGCCTTTATTAGGTGAAATATTATGATCAGACTGGCCCTAGGAAGATGAAATTATTCACTTAATATATTCATGTTTAAAATAGAGTTAAAAGATGAAAGGGGGTATGACCATACAATTCGTCCAGCACCATAGTCCATTCTAGACCAAGTTGTACGGTTTTTCCTAGGCTATTAGTGATATAAAACCAAGAGTTCTGGAATTATGCATAAAGATAATTTAATGCTTTGGTTAATAAATAATTCCTTAATGAACAATAGAGAAAAGTCTAGGAATGAGAAAGTCAAGAAAGATCTAGGGAGATGTATTGATTGGAAATAAAATGTGAGCATTTATCTTAGCAAGGGAACATAGCCAAACTTATCATTTCTAAATGAAAATTTACCAAATTCCATTGTCTATAGAAGGTAACTAGAAGGGGAAATTTATGAAAAAAGAGTCAAATATGTCATATTGGTCTAAATGTCCTAAATACTTTCAAAACTATAATTTTTAAGTGCCTCAAACAAAAATTAGGTTATTACACTTAACTTTTAAGTGGACATCATTGTCATGTTAATCTCCCTTGTCTTATAATACCTTGTGGAGATTATTGTGACTCTAAAAGGATAAGAAGGAGACATAATTAGACGAAATTTGGGACTCTAAAGACTAAGGAATACCTTGATGGCTCGACTCATATTCTGCATTCTCTTATACTCCAATGGTGGTCTCTAATTGTAAGCTACAATAAACCCTAAAAACTCTTAAACATTTAAGGGGAGATGTATGATAAAATGCAAAGATAATTTTTTTATTATCGATATGATAAATGTTAATAAATTTCCTATATATATGGACATATACCCTAAATTCAAAATTAGATATTTTTTTATGTCGATAGTTGGGCCAATGAATTCAGCAGAGAGTGGGTTATGCACATCGATTAGGTTGATGAAGTCGATTATAGGAAAAACATGAAAAGATGGAGGAAAAGAAGGATAATTTAAGACACTTGGAGCAAGTGGAAAGGTAATCTAAATATGTTATAAGAAGGTAGTATGGTGGTATGAAGTGGTGCTATGGTGGTGACAAGAAGGGTAAGTACCAAAATTAATCTATCAAAACATGTTACAAGACATCCCACCATAATCATGATGTACTCCTCGAAACATGCACTTAGGGAGATTAATGTTTCAAAGACCTACAAAATAAAACATCAATAAGTGAGAATATTGTGTATACATATGTTACAACTGAAGATCATCACAAGTCACATTCACGTTGGGTTTTCCATAATTTATGTAAGTTATGATGGTCTATATAAGTATCCTCTCTCTAAAATAGGATAAAGAGGAAGATCGTACTAGATCCAACACATATACAAATATATAACCAAAGTGATATGAGTATAAAGGTTGTAAATAGATATAAATGGGGTAACCTGCACTTAACAAGATGTAGGGGCCTAACTAAATCTTAGAGGTGACCTCTAGAAAAAAGCAATGATCTATAAAATTTAATGGTTGTAATAATTCATTTAATGGTAAGCAATAGATATTATATAAATAATGATTATAAAAAAATATACTGACGTGTCACAATGTCATTTCTAAAACATGATACATATAAAAATTCATCAACCAAAAAAAGGAAAGGGAATAGAGATAGGTATAGTTACATTTTTAGTGGACAACATTAGTGTATTAATATACCTTTTTGTCTTGTAGCGCCTTCTAGGAGATTGTTATGGGTAAGACTCAAGAAATATGGGAAGAATACCTAAATAGACCAAAGTTTGGGGACTTCAAAGATTAAATAATGCTTTATTGGATAAACTCTTAATATTGATTCTCCTAGTGACCCAATGCTTTAACAGTAATCTCCAAGTTTAAATTTTTCTAAGCCCTAAAAAACATCTTAAACCTTCAAGGGAAAATTGGTGAGTGAAGGCAGGGCATATTTTTTTTACTATCTATTTGAGAAATGACAAGGACACGCATATATATGGACATATACTATGAATTCATAACTGATTATTAAGGGATGTAGTTAACCAAGATTCTGAATGCAGTTGATAGGTTTCTACAATGATTCAATGACCAAATGGATGAGTGGTTGTAGGAAAACAGTGAAAAGGTGAAGGAAGCAAAAGGGAAAGGATGATAATAGAAAACACTTGAAGCACATGGAAAAGTGATATGAAGGTTCTATAAGGAGGTAGTTTGGTGGTATAAAGTGGTGGTATGATGGAGATAGGAATGGTGAGTGACACAATAATCTCTTGTGGTTTGCTACAAGCCATCCCACCTTGATCTTGGTTCACTCCTTGAGACATAAACTCGAGATATCACTGCATCGATGACCTAAAAAATAAAATCATTTGTAAGTGAAAATGATGTTTTTGTAATTTGAAACCCCGCTAGATAGGCTTAATTCATATTGGATTTCACTCAATACCATTGAAACTATTCTAAGAAGCTTAAACATGGATGAAATAATTTTATCTACTCATTCCCTACCCATGAAAACATGGAAACCTTACTTGAGGCCTCTTGTGGTGGCCATCAAGAAGCCTTGAAATATGACAGTGGAGTTCATGGAAGAGACTTTGTATCTTCCCTTGAATTTCCTTAGTTTTTCTTGAGTGCAAATGGAAGCTCATGTGTTTGGCAAGTTTCTTATAGAAGACCAAAGAGAAATTAAGGACAATTTAAGGTTTTGAGAAAAGAAAGATGAGGTTTGAAATAATCCTAGAGTGGAGATTTCTCTTCCATCATTTGGATGGAAAAATATTTTTAAATAAATGATATGTTCAATTTTTAATTTTCACTTGAATATGTTATAAAGGTGACTTGAAGTGTGTACAATCTAATCATAGATTAAATTGTGAATTTTATCCTAGATTTTTGGGGTTTATTGGTTTTACTCACTCCTAATTATTGGTGTGAGGTATTTATTTTTCCTTTCATTTAGTTATTGAGAACTTTCCACCTCACACATGGTGATTCATCTCACTTAGGTGAGTCATAGGTCTTGTAGGGAGTTATATGGCATATAACAGATTCTATCATAGAATATTTTATAGTTTTCATATGCATCATTATCATATGGGAGTTACATGTTATTCCTAGCATTGTAACTCCTCACTCCATCATGGGAGTATGACATGTCCAAGCATGGGAGTTACACAACACTGCCAATATGTACTTTCTTTTTTATCTATGAGCATGAGTAGACCTTTGTTTTTTACACAAATGTTTTTTTGTGGTTAATTTTATTGTTGATTACTTGGAGCATTTTCTCATTTCCATTGGAGTGTAACAACCTTGATGTACATGGGTTCTTTTGATCCTCATGGTTCACTCTCACATGGTATCAAATTTGTGTCGTTTCAATAAATGCGTTACTCGTATTAATTCATTGTTAATTACTTCCGGTTTGAAAAGTATTGTCTTCTTATGAAATTTTTATTAATCTATTATTATTTTGTGCATTTTGGTACTAATCTGGGTTAATATTGTTTTCTTGGAGTTTTTTTTGGTGTATTCTTTAGTGCTTGTGTAGATAGGTGTTTTGGTTATCCACAACTAACTTTGGTGGAAAAATAGATTTTGAGGTATTTACATTTTTGGTTTTGAGTTTGGTTTGTTTTCTCCTTCAAAGCTTTGTTCTGAGTTTTTTATCCTTGCTCAATTCCTCATCCTCCTTCCTGTCTTCCTTGCTCATTCCCTTGGCTTTCACAACTCTACTCTCTTATTGATCTCCGAATCGAGCTCCCTTTTTACCCATATCACCTTAGTGAGTTGAGTTTTACCCCCTGAGCTCCTCGAGCTCTATGCTACCCATCTCGGTCGATCCACCTCGAGCTTGGCTCCTCTCCTCTATTCTGAGATTTGTATGGATCGGACCTACCCGAGCTTGTTAATGTTTTTCTTGACCTATTTTTGGGTGTGTAAAACATTGACTCAGCTATGTGGTTATTAACACGAGATCATTTTCCACTTCTTGTGTTGTTCACCACCATCCGGACTCAGATCTAGCCAAGATCCTTGACCTCGCTATTCGCTTGTCGTGTTGGTTTTTTTCTCGAGATCGCCACTCAATGTGGTTTTACGATGGAAAAGTGACATGCGAGCATGGGAATCTACAAGTACCTCTTCCTCATACCTGACATCCCAAGGTTGTGCTAAGACGACCAGTGAATTTGGAATATAAATGGATACAGACAAACTAATCGGGTAATCTTATATCCTCAATACGTAATAATGGAATCTACGAATCTAAGGAAAAGAAGACCCTCCTAACCAAAATTGGTGTAATGGTTTGCTTGGATATAATATCTGTTCAGAGGCTCTAATCAATGTCGAGCTCTACCGAGATCCTGTTTATTGGTTGTTGGATACGTGGGAAGTGACCTGTGGGAGCTTCGTATATATCTCTAAAAAAGGTCATGGAAATGGTGATAGGAGGTTTAGTGGATTTGTAGTGAACTATGGGTGGTTTTCCGGTCTAGTCCAAAAAATATTAGATTGATTGGCTTCTATATTTAATATAGAGAATTGCGTTATGATATCTAGAAAAATTGGTTAGGATCTGAATACCAGCATTCATAAACTGGTATCAATACTTAACTATTTTACAGGCCCATGGGGCTGTGGGACTTGGGGATCACAACCATGAGTTCATGGTTGTTGTGGACCTATTATGGTCATGTGAAGAATCAATCCCTTCTTCTGACTATCCAGTAATCATACGCCTTTTCAGCCTCTATTTTTAGAACTAGAAGTTGTATAATTTTCTCAGTATACCTTATAGGTGTCCTGGCAACTTGAATGCATAAGCTAGTATCTATGTCAACGAGGAGGTATCCTACATAAGTTTGTGGAACTAAAGGATCGAAACTAAATACTTGTTCTTTTTTGAATCCTTGTACAGTCATTTGGATATTTTATTAAGGCAGTCTGTAGTTAGGATGATTTGACCAAAATGTGTATGCCTTATTGTCTTCGATATTTAACCCTCTCAGTTGTTCACTAATTACTTGTAGGTTTGTCATTGCTCGAAAGATTTGTATCCTAAGGTCTTGATCTATATCAGCTAATGTCATGGGTAGATTTGGTTATGGCCCTATTGGTTCAAATATATATTCTCTAGGCTCTCTAGGTCATGTGATTGTCATACAAAATGATTCAATTTCTAACTAAGATTAATACACTAATTATGAAAGATGTATCTACACTATGCATGTATTCTTTTATTTTTGTATTTTCGATGAAGTATTTTAATGAAATTAAAGAGAAACTACTCTAATATATTTAGAAAATGGACAACTAATCTAGTAACATAATTAAAACAAAGAAAGTAGCCTGGTGTGGCTATTTTCCTATGCAGTTGTGATTTTATCCTAAATTTCTAAACAATTAATTATGTTAAATTGAAAGACTCTTGATCCTACCTCAGAAGTGAGGAATGAATCATAGTTTCTCAGAAACTATCAATCCCCACAGCTTCCCTGGTGATATCGAGAGTTAGATTTTGACTGAAATAAAATAATTCACTACTCTATTTGATACGTTGTAAACTAGAACTTTGTTAGCTCAAACCTGGAGTTTACAGAACAATGGTAAATCCAATTGTGTGTGACTTTGTCCCCTCAGTGTGATCTCCTCATTTCTTTCATGTTCTCTTGAATCCAAAAAAATGTGTATGTGATAGTATCAGCAGAATAAAGAACTTGAACAATGGAAGCTTTTGGACATAGACCGAATACAGTGCGAGTAAGAGAGAGATAGTGCAAGTGAACAGAGGTTGACTATGTAATTCCTAATGAGATTTATGGTGGGAATACAACACAAATGTGACAAGAGTTTTAGGATCTATCTGTGTGACTAAAAACACCTGTAACTTTAAATGGATTCCAATCTAAGAATGAGACTGTCTTATTTTAAACTAGCTTGCATGGAACATCGATGAAGCAAGAATGAAACAAGAAGATTGAATGACCTCTAAATAGAAAAGAAAGACCAACAATGGATGCAAAAAATGAAACTAATAGAATTCTAAGAAAGAAATTCAAAGACTGAATGATTAAACAGAGAAGGAGAGGGGCCATTTGTTTGAAAATAAGCTAACTATTTATAGCAAATGTAATCACAAGAAGGTAACTTGGAATTGAAATCTTTTACCATTAAACAAAGTGAAAACACTATTCACAGGGTGGCCAAAACATAAATCCAAAGCAAAGTAGCTGAAAAATGTGGGTATAAATTGAAGATTTACGTTTGACGCGATCATCAAAACTTTCTAGAAAATGTGAACAGGACCGCCACCCTGTGCAGGGTGGCAGTTACGGGACCGCCACCTTGTCCTGGGTGGCAATCACGAGACTTCTGCCAAGGTAGGGCGGCAGTCTCATCACTAAAGACAAAAATGCAAGAAAAAAGGGGGGCATAGGGAAAAACAAAGCATGCAGAGGCCAAGCAAGGCATGCGAGATACAAACGTATATTTGGTGAGCTTTTCTATATTCCAAAGACCTTGCAAGGAGATGTGTATCATCATTGGGGTATGTGTAACATCTTTCCGGTGATGTAGTACCCTACAATTTTGGGTACGTACATATTGCCCCCTTAGAAAAGCATCTTAGCCATGAAAAGGCATAAAATGGTGGATCCGAGTATGGTGGTCCTGAAATGGGGAATTAGGAGTTATACCTGACACGCCTATGTGTTGGAAAATCACCATCCAAAATCCCACTATCTACAAAAAAATAAAAAAAAGGACTCAAGTGCAGCTAGATAAAATAATTTGAGAAATAGGACTAAATTTATATGAAATGAGGACTTACCATCTACGTGGGGTTTAGAACTTACCCCTGTCGACACTCTGACCCTATGAAAGACATTCAAAATCAATTTTAAAAGGCTATATATATATATATATATATATATATATATATATATATATATATATATATATATATATATATATATATATATATATATATAACAAACTCATTTCACTATTCATTTGTGTAGATTGATTTGATAGTTTTTGAGCTCTGGGACCCATGGTGATGGTTTTTGATGAGAGTATAGTCAAAATGTTCGTGGTGAGATAGTGATCATGCCTCCGAGAGTAGAACATCGACCCGCGAAGTCTCAGGTTAGTTCTTCTCAATTTATTGTTTTTAAACCTAAAATGTAGAAATGATAAAATCTTTGTCTTGGGGGGGTATTTTTGAAAATACTAGTTTTAAATGAGTCTCTAGGGGGGGCGCCCATAGGGTAGGTCCTTATTTTAGTTAAAATGGTGTCTTTTGCTTATTTTTAGGCATTTTTAGGGCTTCCGAGCCATTTGCGGGTTCGGGACAGGACCATCGCCCTGCACAGGGCGGCAGTTACGGGACCGCCACCTTAGAAGGCAGCAGTTACGGAACCGCTGCTCTGCACAGGGTGGTGGTTCAAGACAGAAATAAAAAAAAATGCTTTTCTTTACTTATTTTTGCATTTTTAGCACTTTTACATGTTTTTGATAGTTTTTTCCAATCGGATTTTGATACTAACTTACTCCTTTTTTGTGTTTTTGGGTGTATGCAGAAGAAGGAGGAATACATTAGATGGAGCCGAGAGAGGGAGTGTGATTGGCTCCCAGCAGTGTTAGAGGAACTCACTCAGGCAGAGCGAGATACTCTTCAGAGGGCTGGCATTTGGAGGATTGCACAGGTCCCTCACGTTGCACCTGTCTAGTCACATACTATGTGACTTATTTTCATACTAGGATGCAGATCGGAACACCTTCCGATTTCCAGGAGTTAGGGGTGAGTGGACCATCACCCTGGAGGATGTTTACCGTATACTGGAGGTTCTGATCCTTAGGCAACGGCTGTCTCTTAAGACAGCAGTATCGAGATCTCAGGTGGTTCAGTGGGCCACCTATATGGGGGATGAAGTTGTTTCGATGGGGTCGAAGAAGGGGGTGAGGGTCCACTCCATTGTTGAGTCAGACATTCCTATGCTTCACAAGGCCATCATGGGCATCCTTGCTTCAAGATTTATTGGGGGCAAGGGAGGGGACACCCTCTTATATTGTTGGTCCCCCATCATTGCACAGATTAAGGGCCATGGATGTGTTTACGCTTGGGGAGAATAAATCCTTGGGACCACCTACCACAATTTATACAAGGTGATCTAACTACAGGGATAGTCACTGAGCCACCCGACTCTTGTCATGAGTTGGGTGTATGAGCATATCACTTCGTATGGGAGAGGTGTAGAGGCAGAGGATCATCAGGGCAGTGAGGTGGACAGGGATGATTGTTCCTAGAGCACCTCACCAACCAATGGCCTCTTTGACCACTACAGACATAGAGGCCACTCCTTATCAGGCCATGGCAGGGTTATGGGGAGAGGAGACTATCACATTGATTACTTGTCATACTACTAGTCAGCTGGTAGACAGGGCAGGGAAGTTAGAGATCCACCCCTTTGATAGAGTACCATAGCAGTTCAGCCTCCCATATATTGACATGTTTCCTCCAGCGGGGCTAGTGTATAGATCTATTTGTGAGGCTCAGGGAGGTCCTAGAGGCCAGGGTTGGACTATTGTTACTCCTGGTGTCCCCATCACAACTAGGAGGGTGGTACGTGCTCGAGGGGTAGTCAGTGCTCCTTGGGCACCTTTACTTCGGATTGCCGCCAATCCTACCCATAGCAGCGATGAGCCCATTGACGTGGACTCTGAGTCTGAGGAGTTCACTGGGGGAGAGAAAGAGGAGGAGACAGAGGAGATGGAGATTAGAGGGATGGGCGGGGAGGATGATAATGATTGTAAGTGGCATGACACTCAGGATATCCTATGGGACGAGAGGGTGAAGCGGAGCGCAAAGAGGGTGACTCTAATCTCAAAGGAGTTCCTCTCTCAAGATTTAGGGGGAGATGGTGAGTCTGTCACAGGCCGTCACATTGCTCCAGATGTGGGAGAGAGATGCCAGTTAGCGGCAACATCAGTGGCAGGCGCGGATCCTAGAGACCCTTCCTAGAGGCCTAGTGATTCGAGTGAGTTTCTACTCTTCTCTTGACTTTGTTTTAGTTAGAATTGTCTTAGTCTTTATTTCTCTTCATTTTGTTTATTCTTGGTTTTATTTTTTATCATTTTCTAACTTGTTTTCTCCTTTATTTACAACGACTGCTGATGAGTGGCGAGACTTGATTCATCAAGTATGCACAAATACCTTGTTGCTCCCCTTGGAGAAGACTCATGCTAAGCTTTCTGTGGACATGGGGGTGCCTTTAGTATCTAGTAGGCATACAAATGTTTTTGCCTCTGTCTGGTAGGTAGAAAATATCATGAATTCTCTTCATGCTGAGGTAGTTGGATATAGGATGGCTGAGCACTTGATGAGGAGGAGTCATTCTCATAGTGAGATAGTAGCTACTAGCTGTGACCGTGAGCCCTCAGTGAATTTGGAGTGTCAGCGTAGCCAAAGTCCTAGACATGGTCATACACCCTCTAAGGGATTCCATAGGGGTTGAGAGGCTATTTTTGTAGTGTTTTGTTAGATATTTATATGAGTGTTTTTGTACTTTTCGGTCTCATTGAGCATTTTGACTATGCCTAGTGCATGATGGCATTGTATATGAAACTTGATTTATATATATATATATATATATATATATATCTTTTTGGATTTCAACTTTAGGTGCCTAGAATTTTGTCACTTGTTTCCACATGTATACGAGATTTTTTTAGAGTACTTTTTTCATGCTTTTTAGAATGTATGTGATGGATAACAAATCATAGTAAACAGAATGTTTTACTTTGTGTTTTTTTGTAATGTTGATATGAGGTGATACAAACATATGGTAGTATTGAACTTTTGAATTCTTTGGGCAATGTTCGTGATTTCTTCTTGTGTTGGCAAAACATGATGAATGTATAGTGATAAAGAGATGAACTTGCCCCATTCCCAACTCCACACAACCAGTAAGATGAGAGGGCTCAACACCAAGGGTGAGGAAGGGAAAAAATTGTATGAGTTTGACTGAATGGAATGATGAGAGACAGACATACCAATAACAGAAACCAAACTTAGACCTACACACCTACCCTACTCAGAACTACCACCAAGCTCAATAGGCCACTTACTTTCTAGTTTATCTAGACTTAGATTTATAAATGGCAACCTGGTTGACAAAATATGGTTTTGAGGAGTTGACCTCTTTGGAATTTGGACATTTGTTTTCTCTTAATATAATTTGATTTGTATTTTTTGAATACCAAGATTTTTTAAATTGTGTGAATGGACCCCCCACACCCTACCTCATGCCACTAGTAAGAAGCATGGGTTTATCACCAAAGGCAAGATATAGGCGAGTAAGGGAACTTCTTTCCTTTCCCAACCTCGCACCACTAGTAAGAGACGCAAGCTTATCACCAAAGGTTGGTGGGGAAAAGAAGTGTGTAAAATAAAATATTATGTTTGCTTGGCACTTTTGATTCCATTTGATCTTGACATTTATGACCTGTGACTTTGGGATATCCTTTCTTTCAAAGATATTTAAGAGGGATAGATGTGACACCAAGAAGCTTCTAGAATATACCAAAGGTAAGGAAAACTTCACCTAGTAGAAAGAAAGAGAAAAACCAAGTATACAGGCCTTGGTATGGTTTTCGTCAATGCTTTTCTGTCAAACTTGATGAGAAGATTCGAAAATACTTGATGATGTTTGAAGAGATGTTATTTGAATGCTTTTGCCAATAATTTCAGAAATTTATAAAAAAATTCTTAAGAGTAAGTTCCTAGACTACAATTTTTACGAAATGAGCAGAAAAAATGAAAAGGTAAGATGACTAATGCAATGTAGGTAGCTATAATGTACTAGTGGTGACTCGGATGTCTTATGCGTAAAAACGTGTGAGATGCAAGGAATTGACAGTTTCATTTAATTCCTCACCTTCTAGTGTGCACAAGAGATACGCACCATTTCCGTAGTCTTTCATGACGTGGTATGGGCCCAGCCACTTAGGCCACAACTTCCTTCCTTTGCCAGTTTTCTTATTGATCTGGATATCTAGTCTTAGAACTAGATCTCCCTCGTATATTTATCGCTCATATATTTTTGTGTTATTCTTCTAGCACATCCAGTCATCATAAGCTCTGTGCCATTGTTCGGTGTTTAGCTTGGCCTCATCTTAGAAGCATGCCGTCAAAGGCTTTTGATAGAGTACCTGTTCTAAAACAACATATTTAGTAGTGATAATACACAACCACCTTCTTTGTTGTGATGTGGCGCCCTCCAGGTATGTGTGGTCTATGATAAAATTGATGATATTAGTATACCAAGGACATGTAGAGATGGGGGGCCTCGTTTCGACGAAGTATATGCACTCATCAAGAAAGTCTAGATTTACCAAATCACCTCCATCTAGTGAATTGTCAACTAACTAGTCTGCAATGATTTGTCCATTAACGGATTTTTGGTTTACGAATGTCAACTCAAAATTTCCCATTAAGGTTATGAAATGCCCAACATTTTTAGATAAAGACCCTTGCATCAGGAATGTTCGTAAATGATCTATTTTTACAATGACCCTTGTTTCTTGGTTTAACATGTAATGTCTTAAACATTTTGTTGCAAAGACTATGGCAAGGCATTCTCTCTTTGCCTATGTATAACATGGTTCATAATCGAGCAACATTCGGCTGATGAAATAGACCGTAAATTCTCATTTATCATTGTCTTCTTGAGCCAGCATGTAGGCTAGCGAGACATGAGTGGCTCGTGAGTATAGGATCAAAGGGAAGTCTGGTTTAGGAGGCATTAGCGTGGGTGGAGAAAACAAGAAGCAGTTAACTACTTTTAATTCCTCATTGCAATCTTCAGTCCAATCAATACTATAATCTTTCTTTAATAGATTGTTGATTAGATGAATGGAAAAACTTAAATCTGGGATAAACCTTCGGATTGCACCGAGTTTACTAAGAAATGATCTGATTCTAGACTCATCCAATGGTGAGTTCATTTCAAGAACAACATGGATTTTGGTTGGATCGACATCAATCCCTTGTTAAGATATAATGTAGCCCAGAAGTTTACCTCCTATCACACAAAAAACGCACTTCTCTGGGTTTAATGTGACACCATATTCAATTAATCATGAGAGGATGATACAGAGTACTTCTAGATGATCACAGCATTTCTTGGCCTTGGCCAATAATTTATCCGTGTAGGATTCCATGATTTAATAGATAAGATTGTGGAATATGTATGTCATTGACTACTGATATGTAGCATCGGCGTTCTTAAGACTGAATGGCATGACAACGTAGCAATAAGTTCCCTAGGGAGTTATGAATGTAGTTTTGGCTTGATCCTACTCAGATATTTTAATCTGATTATACCCTGAGAAACCATCCATGAGGGACAATAGTTCAAATCTAGCTATTGCATCAACAATAATGTCAATGGATGGTAATGGGAAATCATCCTTGGGACAAGATTTGTTAATATCCCGAAAATCTATGCAAATGCATATCTTCCCAATCTTTTTGAGAATAATGACGATATTAGATACCCATTGTGAATAGTCAACAAGTTTGATGAATCCCACTTGGAGGAATTTTATTACTACCTCTTTTACCATGAGAGCCACTTTTGGCTTCGTTGGTCTTGAATTTTGTTTAATTGGTTTTGCGTCTGGTTTAGTGAAAAGGTTTTGTACCGCAATGTGTGGTGCAATGCCCGTAATTTCTTTATAATTAAATGTGAAATCCTTTTGATGTTATTTGAGGATTTGGGTGTGTATTTCTATCTTCTCTGGAGTTAACGAGGATCCCAACTTCAAGATTTTTTGTTCTTCCTTTGTTCTAATGTTTATGTCAATGGTTTCTTCTATTAAAGAAGCGTTACCTTCTTCAAATTCAGGTGGGGCTGGAGGTAGTTCCAAGCTTTCTCCATCTTCTATCTCATAGATATCGAGATCCTTCTATGGAAGAGACTCTACCATGGGATTTCCAAAATAGGAAGAGGAATGTGGTATTAAGGAAAGATCTACTATGCGGTAAGCAAGGTGTAGCTCCGCATAAGCGTTTAGATATTTGAGAGTGACTCTATCATTGTCAAAGTGATCCATGATAGAAAAATCATTCTCAGCTTCTCCATGAGTTAGGAGTGGGTTTGTTGATATTTTACGCACTAATGGTTCGGTACGAAGTGATACTGTGAAATTTGTATCTTCCAACTCACTTTTCAGAGTGAAACGGGAAGCTGAGGTTGCTATCAAGTCTACGAGAAGGTTCTACTCTCATGGGATTGATTCAATTGATATGAAGTTAAATCCATTGCTTAGATCTAACACCACTGTTTTGTATAGTTATAAATGTTCAGCCCTAGTTTCATATACCTTGGAGACTTGGTTTGCAACTAGTTGCAAGTCTCCTAGTACCCTAATGTCATCGACACCCATTCTTTTGGCTAGGATGAGGCCAAGGAGGAGAGCTTCATACTCATCCCCATTGTTTGTACATTCAAAGTTTAATTTAAAGGTGAAGGGTAGGATCTTTCCCTTAGGTGAAGTAAAGATCACTCCTACCCCAGCTCCAAAGCAACATCTAGCCCCATCGAAGTGGAGAGTCCAATATTTTCTTGGAAAAATGGATGTTGGGGTATTTTTCGTATCTATTTCTTTTACTTCGGTTACTTCTACCATAAAAACTTCATCTGATGGAAGAGAAGCAATTCCCAGGGTGCGTCCCATACCCATAGAATCAAATGGTAGGAGAATAGGTAAGTCTTTCTCTAGCAACTCAACAATTTTTGTGGTAGTCCCTAGTGACACTGTTTCTATAATGTTGGTCTCATTTTTGAGTGTTGGAATGTCTTCAGCTAGATTTGTAATTTCCAATTATGTGGTGGGTATCAACTTCTCTTTTGGTTTTGAATTAATTGGTTTGATGAGTTGATTTGTTGGGAGTTCAAACTTGGAGTGAACGCCTGGTCTTTTCTTCAAATCAGCTAGGTGTATATCAAAGGGTCTTTGGGTCACCTTGTGCCATAAATATTTTCCCTAAGTGTAGAAATCTTATTTCTTGGAATAACATGGAAGGGATTGCCTTCATGCGGTGTATCCATGGCCGACCGAGGATCATATTATAGTTGGTTTCCCGATCTATAATATAAAATTCGGTGAGGACCGTCTTGGGTCCTAAAGTGACTATAAAACTATGGTTCCAATTGAAGTGGCCTTGAGGCTATCATATCCTCTTAACATATTTCGTGTTGTGGAACAATTTGTCTCTCCATATCCTAACTTTTGAAGAAAAGTGAAGGAGACTATGTTAACTGCTACCCCATCGTCAATCATTGCGCGTTTAACATAATTATTGTAAACCCATACTTATAAATGTAAAGTTGGGTTGCCTCTTTGTGCAATCTCAGTGTCAGTTGGCATTTTTGCTTATATCAAATATAAACTCAGTATCCCTATCTGGCTGCCCTAGAGGATAGATGTCAAAGTCTACATGGTTTACTTGCATTTCCAGAGGAGGAGTGATGTTGATTAAATGACCAAGGCCTAATGCTTCTAAGAGGGCAGCCCTATGGGCAGGAGATTTCTTTAACAAATCCAAAAAGGAGATGTGAGAGAAGGTTTTAGTTAAGTCATTAATTAAATCATAGGTGCCTATGGGTTTTACCAACATTTTTTTAATGTTGTCTGGTTCCAATCAATAACTTGGGGTTGGTTGAGAAGAATAATCATGTGTTCTTGTTATGGTTTCTATGGGTAGCTCGATGTCTAACTCCACCAGACCAACTATCTTAGTTTGGGGTCAAGTTCCTAGTTGGGGTGCGACTGGTGGATTTAATGAAGTTGAGGCTTCATGATCATTGTTTCCTGTTATAACACCCTTGTTTGTTCCATTAGGATCTAGCCTGTTATTGTTAGAATGGTTTGGGAGTGGATCATTAAAGATCTTGAGGGGTGCATTTTGAGGGGAAACTACTCCTGTATAAGCGTTTGGCGTGGGTACTACAGAATTTACTAAAAACATATCTATAAAGAGTTACTTTTGATCTTCTGGCAAATGTTGCATGAATTTATTGTAGTCATGACAAGTCCTAGTATCGTGGCCTTGAATCTTGTGGAAGCCACAATACAAATTGGGATTATAATTTTGAGGTTGTTGATTTAAAACCTGTTGTGGCCCAAAATTATGATAAGGTTGCTGGTTATTAGAGTTAAAATTTTGAGGTTGTTGCCTTTCGTTTTGACTCTGATATCCAGTTGGGTTTTGATTTGGACCTTGTGTTTAGATTTTTCGTTGTCATTTTTTTTGTTGTGGTAGCGGTGGACGATTAAAATCCACCACATTGATTGTTGGAGTAAAATTGTTATTTCACTGATTATTAACAGGTGGCGAAATGTTTACAACATTTTCCCTTTTAACTTGGTTAGTTACTCCATATTTTGTAACTCCATGGTTCTTGTTAAGGATCTTAGGTCCTTGATTATCATTCCTGGTATTAGGATAGGCCGCAGTGTTTTGATTGGGAGTGGTTATTTTCCCGTTTGTTTCGTATGTCTTACGACCACTATATATTGTTGCTTGGTCGATTCGGAGAGCACTCTCGAGTACTTCATCATAAGTTCTTAGTGGGAACTTCTGGACTTCTTCCTTTATCTCTCTATTGAGAGAATTAAGGAATAAATCACATAGTTCCATTTGATCCATGTTTAGAGCACTTGCTGATGAGTAGAGAACCATACGCCATCTTTGAATAAAATGAGTAGTGACTTCATTATGTTCTTGTTTAATATGCAAGAATTCCCTAATCCCTGTTCTTAACAATTTGTTCATATCAAAAGCTTTGATGAACTCCGACACAAGTTGTTTGAATGAGTGTATCAAGGCTTTAGGTATTCTGTAATACCAATCAAGGGCAATACCTTCTAAGGTTTTAGGGAATATCTTAGCAACAACCCCGTCCCAAGGGAGTAATTCCCATATGGTTGTGGCATAGGCCTTAATGTGTGTGTTTGGATCACCTTCCCCTTTATATTTGGGTAAATCGGGAAGAGGTCTTGGAAGCATAACACTTTGTATGGTGAAGTCTAGGGGCTCTTTTAAATATTTTGAATAAGTCCCTACTGCATAGGCCTCGACCATCGATGGCGCTTGTTGAGGGGGTGGAGGTGGAAAGGGTTGTTGATATGGCATAACATATGTGTTTGTAGGGACATAAGGGAATCCCTGTGGTTGAACGGACATCCTAGGAGAAGAGAACATGTCTCCTTGTGGTGACTTTGAATAAATGTTTAAGTAAGGAGGAGCATTGTTCTGGTATGGGTTGTTTGGTGCCAAGCCGGGAGGTGTTATGTTTTCAACTGGAGCGATGTTTGAAAACGTGGTCCTAGTTGGTGTTTGTTGTGGGTAATTATAAGGATTTTGAGGAGGCATGCCTAATGTGCATGCTCCTGTAAGGAGGTCAACCTGACTAGGATGATGAGGACGGTTGGGGATCCCTGCTTGCCCAAAATATGAATTTTAGTTTGCTTGAGTAAGTTCTAACCCTCTAACTTTCTCAACTAAGGCCGAAATGACCTCTATTGGTGAAGACACAGTGTTCTGCCTTAATGGAATTTGTTGTATACCTTGAGGTTGTAAAGGGGTGTGATACCCTACTATGAATTGATCATTACCCTGCCAAGCTTCATCGAGGGCATTTCCCATAGGTGGAGGAATGGGGGTGTTTTCTTGGAATAGGGTATCAAACTGTATTTTTAAACTCCCTATAGGTGGATATGTTTTGGAAATGTTGTTCTCTTTTAGCATAACGTGCTAAGTATTCCTCATCCAAAAATGGGAGTGGATCTGACTGTCTACTGATATGTGGTCTGAACAAGACCCGAGGAGATGAAGTGGATTCTCCAGTAAACGTCATATTGTTAGACCCTGAGGGCTCTGGCTGTTGTGTTTGTGTAAGCTAATCAAACTCCTCAATTCGGAACGAAGAACTAGAGCTAGTTCTTTGAGGGGGAGTTTGAGACAACAAGTAATTACTTGAATAGTTATCAGCCCATGCAAAAAATGAGGGTGATGGTTGTCGACTTGTTTGACTATAACTTGTTTCAAGACTTGAGAGAGGTCTACCATATGTATCATATCCCGACATATTCGGGGGGTATATGAATACCCGCAGAATAATGGGAAAGAGTGAAGGTGGATGAAAGAAATGAAAACAAAAGGGGAATATTTGTTTGATTCATATCGTGTTCACCAATTTTGTATGATGGAAAAGTGACATGCGAGCATGGGAATCTACAAGTACCTCTTCCTCGTACCCAACTCCCGAGGTCCTGTTGAGATGGCCGGTGAATGTGGAATATAAAAGGATACAGAAAAACTAATCGGGTAATCTTATATCCTCAATACGCAATAATGGAATCTGAGAATCTAAGGCAAAGAAGGCCCTCCTAACCTGAATTGGTGTAATGGTTTGTTCAGATATAATAGTTGTTCGGAGGCTCCAATCAATGTCGAGCTCTGCTGAGATCCTATTTATTGGTTGTTGGATACGTGGGAAGTGACCTGTGGGAGCTTTGTATATATCTCCAGACAAGGTCATGAAAATGGTGATAGGAGGTTTAGTGGATTTGTAGTGAACTATGGGTGGTTTTCTGGTCTAGTACAGAAAATATTAGATTGATTGGCTTCTATATTTAATACGGAGAACTACGTTATGATATCTGGTGGGAGTGGTGAGGATCTAAATACCAGTGTTCGTAAATTGATATCAATACTTAACTGATTTGCAGGCCTGTTGGGTTGTGGGACTTGGGGATCACAACCATGAGTTCATGGTTGTTGTGGACCTGTTATGGTCATGTGAAGAATCAATCCCTTCTTCTGAATATCCAGTAATCGTATGCCTTTTTAGCCTCTATGTTTAGAACTAGAAGTTGTATAATTTTCTCAGAATACCTTACAGGTGTTCTGACAACTTGAATGCGTAAGCTAGTATCTATGTCAATGAGGAGGTCTCCTATGTCAGGTTGTGGAACTAAAGGATCACAACCAAATAATTGTTCTCTTTTGAATCCTTGTACAGTCATTCAGATATTTTATCAAGGTAGTCTATAGTTAGGATGATTTGACCAAAATGTGTACGCCTTGTCGTCTTTGATATTTAACCCTCTCAGTTGTTCACTAATTTCTTGTAGGTTTGTCATTGCTCAAAAGACCTGTATCCTAAGGTCTTGATCTATATCAACTAATGTTGTGGGTAGATTTGGTTGAGGCACTATTGGTTCAAATATATATTCTCTAGGCTCTCTAGGTCCTATGATTGTCATGCAAAACGATTCAACTTTTAACTAAAATTAATAAACTAATTACGAAAGATGTATTTATACTATGCATGTATTCTTCTATTTTTGTGTTTTTAATGATGTGTTTTAATGAAATTAATGAGCATCTTATTATAATATATTTATAAAATGAACAACTAATCTAGTAATAGAATTAAAACAAAAAAAATAGCCTGGTGTGGCTATTTGCCTGTGTAGTTGTGAATTTATTCTAAATATCTAAGAAACTAATTATTTTAAATTGAAATACTCTCGATCCTACCTCAGAAGCGAGGAATGAATCACAGTTTCTTAGAAACTATCAATCCCCATAACTTCCCTGGCGATATTGAGAGTGAATTTTTGACTGAAATAAAATAATTCACTACTCTATTTAATACGTTATAACTAGAACTTTGATAGCTCAAACCTGGCGTTTACAGAACAGTGGTAAATCTAATTGTGTGTGACTTTGTCCCCTCAGTGTGATCTCCTCATTTCATTCATGTTCTCTTGAATCCAGAAAAGTGTGTATGTGATAGTATCAGCAGAATAAAGAACTTGAACAATGGTAGCTTTTGGACATAGACCGAATACAATGCGAGTAAGAGAGAGATAGTACAAGTGAACAGAGCTTGACTATGCAATTCCTAGTGGAATCTATTGTGGGAGTACAACACAAACGTGACGAGAGTTTTAGGAGATATCTTTGTGACTAACAAAACCTACAACTTTAAATGGATTCCAATCTAAGAATGAAACTATCTTATTTTAAACTGGCTTGCATGGAATAGCAATGAGGCAAGAATGAAACAAGAAGATTGAATGACCTCTAAATAGAAAAGAAAGACCAACAATGGATGCAAAACATGAAACTAATAGAATGCTAAGCAATAAATTCAAAGACTGAATGATTAAACAGAGAAGGAGAGGGGCCTTTTGTTTGAAAACAAGCTGGCTATTTATAGCATATGTAATCACATGAAGGTAGCTTGGAATTGAACTCTTTTACCATTAAAAAAGTGAAAACACTATTTATAGGGTGGCCAAAACATAAATGCAAAGCAAAGTAGCTGAATAATGCGGGTAGAAATTTAACATTTATGTTTCACGTGATCATCAGAACTTTCTGGAAAACGCGAATAGGATCGCCGCCCTGTGCAGGGTCGCAATTACGAGACTACGGCCCTGCCTGGGCGGCAGTCACAGGACCGTCACCCAGGAAGGGCGGCAGTCTCATCACTGAAGATTGAAATGCAAGGAAAAGGGTGGCAGAGGGAAAAATAAAGCATGCGGAGGTCGAACGAGGCATGTGGAATACAAACATATACTTTGCGAGATTTTCTGGATTCCGAACACCTTTCAAGGAGACATGTATCATCATTAGGGTATGTGTAACATCTTTCCAGCGGTGCAGTACCCTACAATTTTTGGTACGTACAGTGGCCTCCCTACCTTTCGTGGTCCCTGTTTGAGCTCGTCTTGAGGTCTGTGGAATCGGAGCCTATTCTCCTAAGTCTGAATTAGCTCATCTATTACTTTGTGCTATCTCGTTTAACCCTTGCATCACTCAACCTTGGCTCTTCTAGGCCCTATTACCTCATCCATTGAGTTCCTTGACTAACCATTATACCCTTACTCATCTTCCTCTCAAAATGGATCTGCTCTTTTTTTTAACCTTAATATGATCCCTCCTTCCTCGTATATGTTGGACCTTGCCCTGTCTCGAGCCTCTCCCACCGCGTGTCACTTGGCACTCTCCTTGACCCACATTTTTTAATTTAAACTTTTCCCTCTTTTTAATTTAATCCATAGTTTTTAAACCTAATCTTTGTTTTATTATAAACATAGTTTTTTGTAATTTTTTTATATAACTATAGTTTTTTAAGTCTTAGTTACAAACTTTTAACTTACCTTTTATTAAACTAAGGTAATTTTATTTAGAGTGATTTATTTTTTAATTAGATCATCTAATTACTATTAGTGGTCAATTAAATTTTAATACCTATTATATTTTTAATCTCTTTAGATTAACTAAAATAATCAGGAAAACTATTCATTTTTAGCATTATTAGACATTTTTCTAACGTATACTTATAAAGGATTATCATTTTCTAGAGGCCATTTTTTACGATTCGGGAGGTTCTTGGCTCCTCCGAAAATCATTTTTTGCATTGTTTCAAGCTCTTAATATTGTTTGTGGGTTAGTGAGTGTATCTGCCACAACCTTGTAACAAAGGAGATCCAAAGAGACATGAGATTTTATTTCTCACACGGGACTTAGTTTTTTCCATTCCTTATTTTTCACCTTGTTTTGGTCTTATTACAGTTAGGATTCATTGTGATCACTTAAAAATTATTGTGGTCTCCACACTTGCGTGTGTTTATGCCAATTGTAAGGTAAGTGACCAACTATTTCATGTCGCATGAATGCATCTGATTATAATCAACACACTAAACTATAAAATGTTGCAAAGAGGGGGTGAAAATATTGTTTTGGAGTGTGTGTGTGTGTGTGTGTGTGTGTGTGTGTGTGTGTGTGTGTGTTTCATTTTTTTTGCATTATTATTTTTTTCTAGTGTTGTTCCTTTTCTCACGTTGTTTAACTTCTTTGAATGGATATCTAAGGTGATTATAACACTACATGGTAAAGGGTTATACCACATCACTATGGGAGTGGAAAAATAACCAACCGAACCTAAGAAATCTAGGTGGTTCAACCGATGTGGCGAAGCTTTAGTTCTTGTTTGTATGTTTGTCTCTCATGGCTTTCTCTTCCACGTTGAGTCTTCCACAACATCTAATGGATCCTAAAAAATAATATGACATGAGATCCCATGAGTTGGAGAATAAACTACTAGGATTAACTCTAAGTAACTTTGATAACCTACGGGCCTTCTTCTCAATTTTTTTCCATGCTAGACTATTTTTGAAAGAGTGCGAAGTTGAAAAAAATGATGCCCAGTTACTATTATCCATTATTTCTAAACTTGGCCCCGAATGCTCTATCTTCATTTTGGCATTTCACGCAATGAAATAATCTTTAAGGAATGCTTGGAAGATGCCCTCATTTGAGAATTTTTGGTCCCAACTCATTCAAAAATGGGAAAAGTTGATTCAAATGGGAGTAATCAAGTCCAAGTCACATGCCCTAGTTGCAAGTACTGGTAAAGAAAAGGAAAAGAAATAGGAAAATAAGAAAGAGAAAAATAACTAACCTAAGAAAGATTCCAAGCCCACCCAAACCAAACCCAACATGAATGCTTCTACTTCTGAGCTTAAATCAAAGAAGGAAAAGTGTAAGTCTTCCTATTGTAAGAATTTACTATTTGAAAAGAATCAATGCATGAGAAAAAAAAATTAACCACCTAACTCATTTATTTGAGAAAAATAATATAGGTGCTCCTAATTCTATCAAGCAAAATTCTCTAAAATATGAGTCTTCCGAAGCAAAGGAGTCTAAATCTGAGAAGAAGAAATGAAAGGCCCTTGTAGATAGAGTTACTCCATCATCAAATTGGGTCATAAATTTATGTGCCTCGCACCACATGGGTTCTTCACATGTTGAATTTTTCAACATTGAATCATGTGGCATGTCCCAAATCACTTTAGGTGATGACACTTCAGTGTCGGTTATTGGTAGTGGATAGGTAAATGTAGATAGTGGAGCCTTTAACAATGTTATAATTTTTCCTGATATCTCTACCAATCTCTTATCAGTTTACCAAATCACTCACAGTGGTGAAGGAATGCAAGTGTAATTTAAAACTAACTCAGTGATCATTCATGAGCTTCACAGTGAGACTTCAGTGGCTGAGGGAAACTCATATCACCAGTCTCGGTTGTACACCTTTTCCCACTTTACTTCTAATTCTTAACCCATTTCCTTGCTTGCTCACACTAATGAGGTTAGTAAGCTATAGCATGAGTGTTTTTTTCATTTAAACTATCGTTACCATGAACAATTGAGTCAACATGAGATGGTCAACAGGGTTCCTTGAGTCAAATTTTATAAGGGTCTTTTTATGGTTGTTCCCTTGGAAAGCACCTCAAATAAAGTTTTGGAAATGGAAAATCTTGGAGATCCTCTCATCCCTTGGATTATTCATAGTGACATTTCTTGCCCCTTTCCGTATCCTTCATTCACTATATCTCTTTATATACTTACATTAATTGATGACTTTTCATCTTACACGTGGGTTTACTTTCTCAAATAGAAATATGAATTCTTTTATCACTCTTGAGACTTCAAGGCTCTTGCTGAGAAACAAGTTGAAAGGTCTATCAAGGTTCTTCAAATTTAAAATGGAGGTGAGTCTGTGAGCATAGGTTTGATGATTTATGCACCTTCGAATGGATTTCTTTACAGCCTAAAGTTGCTTACATCCCTTCAGGAGATGGCAACTTGCATGGTTCATTCTAAATCCCTTTCTTCATAATATTGGGCCAAAGCCATGAATTTTGTTTGTCACATTTAGAACTAAATTTCCACACAAAGCAGTAAAAGGGATGACAACCTTTGAGGCTTGGTATGGATACAAACCATATGTTAAGCACTTCCATTTATTTAGATCAACTATCACGGCTCGAATTCCCAAAAATATATGTAAGGCATTGGAACTACAATCCAAACCTTGTATCTTTTTCGGGTATCCTGATGGAATGAAGGGCTATAGATTATTGAACACCACCACTCATCAGCTTTATATTGAGAGAAGTGTGAAGTTTGATGAGCCATCTTATACTTCCACTTCTCTACCCGCTGAGGTCATTTTTCCCCTATTTGACTCTAATTCAGACCCTTCTGATGACGATATTATTGAGCCTCATGTTCATACTCTTCCCACTCCTCCCACTTCAAAATATTTTGATTCTTACACTAGTGATGATGAATACTATGTCCCCTCCCACTTGAGTTAAGAATCAATAGATTCTAAGCCTAACTCTCCTCCCACTCCTCGTTGGGCTAGGAAGACCTTGCATAGTGTTGTAGATTTGATAGGGGATCCTTAAAATGAGAAACAAACTCATTCATAGTACATTGGACTCCATGCAAATATTCTACGATGGATGAGGAGTATTCCTCTCTCATGAAGAACACTACTTGGCATCTCACCCCTATTCTGAAAGGAAGAAAAATGGTTTGATATAAGTGGGTGTATTGAACAAAGTATGGTTCCGATGGGAACATAAAAAATTATAAAGTGTGACTTGTAGCTAATGGTTTCTCTCAGGTTCCTAGGGTTGAAAATTTAGATACCTTTTTACCTGTTGTGAATATCACTTTCTATTCAACTGACCCTCACCATCTCTGCCACTAACATATCATAAGTCCATCAAATAGACGTTAAGATTACATTCTTTCATGGGAACCTAGAGGAAGAAATATATAGGGAATAACCTTCGGGTTATGTATAGGATTCATCCCTTGTTTGAAAACTTGAGAATTTCATCTACATCCTTAAACAAGCCCCTTAGGCTTGGTATGCCAAGATGAACTCCTTTTTTCTTGTATAAGGGTTCACTAGGTGTCACTCGGACCCAAATCTTTACATTTTGTGGCAAGATTAGTTCGTGCTTATCATCATTCTATATGTTAAATACTTTTTGATTATGTGTAGCTCTTCCTTGATCATTGATTCTATGATATCCTTAGCCAAAAATTTCTCCATGACCAACTTGGATTTACTTCACTACTTCCTTAGGATATAGATTACCCAATATGACTTGAGAATTGTGATTTCTCAACCTATGTATGCCCTTGATTTTCTATCTAGGTTTCACATGCCTGATTGTAAGCCATCTCCCACTCCCTTTCTTTTTAGGGTCAATTTAGTTGTTGATTGTTCCACTCCCTTAGTCAATTGGTACCCTTTATCACCAATTGGTGGGGAGATTGGTGGGGAGATTGATCTATCAAATCAGATGCTTCACTATATTTATGGCACTCATACCGATGGAATTCACTACTTGGGATGGATAGAGATTGATTTAGTTGGATTCACATATTTTAATTAGGTCGGTGATCTCAATCATTGAAATTCTACCTTCAGCTACAAATTTTATGTTGGTTCAGGTCTTTTCAATTGGTTAAGAAAGAAGCATAATGTGATTACTATATTTTCTACAGAGGTAGAATATAAGGGATAATTCAATGCTACCATGGAATTTATTTGGTTGTAGGGGATTCTAATAGATTTTGGCATTCACTTTCGGTGGCCTACCATCATCTATTGTGAGAACCTCGTCACTATCTCAATTTTCCAAAATCTAATTCAGCATTAGCAAATGAGGTACATTGAGATACACATGCACTTCATTTGGAATTTGATCCATGGAGGCATCATTGATTTTCATTACTATCATAATTCATATCAGATTTTTGATATATTTACCAAACCCTTCATTGAATCCAAGTTCCTTCACATACACTCTCTTCTTGGGGTAAGGTCTACTACATTTTCTCATCTTCTTTAGGCTCTGTATTCATTCTCTCCTCTTCTTCTTCTAGAAAGATTACAGTTTTTACATGGGTACCTCATCAAGCCTTTAGTTTCGGTACGTATAAGACGCATCTTTCTTAGTTTTTCTAAGGGATTTCTCTCTCTTTTTGGCTTGCCATGCCTCTACCTAAGATTTTATGAAGGGGGTGTTAGTGTGAGGTATTTATTTTTCTTTTTATTTATTTATTGGGAATTTTCCACCTTACACATGGTCATTCATCTCACTTCGACGATTCATAGGTCTGTTAGGGAGTTATATGACATATGACAGATTATGTCATAGAATCTATCATATTAGTCATGTGTCATTTTCATATGGGAGTTAGACGTTACTTCTATCATTGTAACTCCTCACTCCACCATGGGAGTATGACATGTCCAAGCATGGGAGTTACATAGTACTCCTCGTATATACTTTCTTTTTTATCTATGAGCATGAGTAGACCTATTCGTTTTTGCACGAACAATTATTTGCGGTTAATTTTCTTGTTGATTACTTAGAGCATTTCTTTGTTTCCATTGAAGTGTAACAACCTTGATGTGCATGGGTTACATTGATCCTCGTGGTTCACTCTCGCAATAACAAACTCCTCTAATCATCATGAGATATTCTTGATGTTGAATCAAGATGGCCTTTTGAGTGTACCAAAAGTCATTACCCATGAGGGAAAAAAAAATGGTTAATTATACTAAAATGAAAAAAAAATGAGGAAGAAGAATCTTAGGTTTATATCTCACCTTTACTATATGGATGTAAACTCTCTTGACACACATAGAAATGCCCCTAGGATTTAAAAGTTTTTTTACAAGTATAAGGGAATTTTCAAAGATCTACCAAAAATAATTCTACCTCAAAATTAAATAGAACACATTATTGACCTTGACCCTACTAAGCGCCTAGTTTTGGTACATTCGTATAGATATAAATATTTTAATAAATTCAAGATATAAAAAATTGGTAAGTGAATTGTTAAAGGTTGGTATGATCATTCCTAGTAATAGCTTATGTGTTTCTCTAGTGTTAATAACCATGAAGAAGGATGGATCGTATAGACCCTATATTGGTTATAGTACATTTGATAAATTAATTATTAAATATAAATTTCCTTTTCCAAGGATTGATGATATGCTTTATGAGTTACATGGGGTGATGTATTTCTCAAAGATAAACCTTAGGCATGGATACTTCAATTACTAATTTGGATTCAAGATCAAAAGAAAATTGTATTCAGAATGCATTTAGGACATTATCAATTTAGGGTCATGTCTTTTCGTCGTAACAATGATCTAGGTACATTTCAAATACTAATGAAAATGGCATTAACTAAATTCCTATATAAGTTTTTCCTTGTATTTTTTGATGATATCATTAATTACAACAACTTACTAAAGTCTTGTATTGATCATCTATATATTGTATTAGATATCTAGGATACAGAGAAGTTGAATTCTAATACTTATAAGTGTGAATTTATTAAGGCATCCTTGGATAACATTGATCACATTATTTATACTCAAGGGGTGTACATTAACCCTACAAATAGTAACGTCATATTGATTGGCGTGTGCCCAAAACTATTAAAATTTTGGTTTCTTAAGATTGACAGGACTTCATAGAAGTTTTGTAAGGAACTTCTCTATAAAATATCTCCCTTTGACTGGATTTACCAATAAGTGTGCCTTCAATTAGACCATTGAGGGAAAAAAATCATTTGAGGATATAAATTAGGATTTTTTCTTTACTCTAATTTTTTATGATGCATGATTTCTCGAAATCATTTGTCAATGAATGTGATGCTTTTGGATCTATAATTGGTGCAATACTTTCTCAAGGTGACTATCTTGTCATATTTGAAAGTAAAAAATTTAGTGATTGGGAAAAAATAATGTCAACATAACGCAATAAAATGTTAGCCATCCTATATGCAATGGAAATATGACATCAATTTCTTTTGGGAGAAATGTTTTACTAAGATTAATCATCTCATCCTTGAGTACTTATTAACTCAAGGAACCAAGGAGAAAAAAATGTGGATGGATGGCCTACAAGCCTATGATTTAGATCCTCTATAAGGGAAGGAAAATGTGTTTCTAGATACATTATCATGCTTGAAGGAAACCCGTGTCTTTCATGCTATATCAATTAATCAAATTTTATGAATATACAACCTACTACAAGACTACTCAAATGACTTGGAAACCATGAAGCTCATATAAGGCATTGAAGAAGGGAAATAAGTAAACTCTACTCTATTTTAAATTGAATTGTATTGTTTAAGAGATTCATTTACTTGAGGAAGTAATCCTCCATCGTTTAGAAGGCTCTTGAGCATAGGCATGAATCTACATCTATAGGACATAGTGGGTTCCAATAAACCTACATAAACTTCATGTCTAATTTTTTATTACAAAACTAAAGGAATAAATTCTACAATTTTTGGCTTAGTGTGACACTTGCTATTCGAATAAGGAAAATATTATTACTTCCCCGTGACTCGTGCAACTAAATGTTGTACCAAATCAAAGGTGGGAAATTGTGTCAACTCTGAAGGTAAGGATAAAATAATTGTTGTGGTAGATTGATTAAATAAGTATTCCCTATTCATTCCCACAAAAAAGGAAAGTTATGAGAGCCCAAAGGTTAGTAAATTATATTTCTAACAAGTATTTAAATTCTATGGTATTCCAAAAAAAATCATTTGTGATCAAGATTTAATATTCCATCATTGTTAGTAGGATTTGTTTCATAGTGAAGGGGTTACATTTAACATGAACAACTTGTACCATCTCCAAACTAATGTTCAAACAAAGGTGAGAATGTATGAGGGTATAAGTACATCAATTTGATGGAATAGTTAAAATTGGCATAGTATTGGTACAACACCACATATCATTCAACCATGAAAATGACACCGTTTTAAGGCTCTATACGGGTATGACCCACCATCATGATTAGATTGGATAATTCATATGGGTATGGTACCAGCAATGGAGGAAACATTGGAGTAAATGAAATAAAAATTGCATATTCTCAAGGAAAATCTAGCAGTGAGTGCTAACAAAATGAACAAAAGAGTGGACATTTAAAATTGGGACATGATATTTTTTTGAATACAACCATATAAACAAGAAGCACTAAAGAAGGAAATTAAGAAAAGGTTACAATAAAAATATTACAGACCTTACAAGGTGAGAGAAAAGGTGGGAAAAAATGCATATGCATTGGACATACCAAATAAGGGATGATTATATGATGTCTTTCATGTATCTAGTCCGAAAAAGATAGGATTGCATAAAGTGCCACAAACAAAACTCCCAATTACATATGAAGGAAAGTTTGTTTTATAACCAAAGTGTATTGTTGGAGAGGAATCCAAGACATTGCGGAATAGGATTGTGTGCATGTTCAACATGAAGAGGAAAGGGATACCTATTGAGGATGAAACTTTTAAAATAAAGGAAAAGCATTATAGCCTAAAATAATGTTAGAGAAAAGTAATTTTTGTAAGTGACATAAAGTATTTCAGCAAAAAAAAATCAAGCGCCTACAAAATTTGAAGATAAGCATGGAAGAGTGCTTCAGAAAACATGCCCAAAATACAAGGGAAACCTTAAGAGGAAAAAAATTAAGACCCCCATTCTCATTCATGTGTTATGTCAAGTAGCACTATATGGTATAATGGTCAAATATTTCTCCTAGTAGGTAGAGTTCTTAAGTCCAATTCTCAATTCTCATAAAGTAAAATTTTGTACTTTTGCTTTGAGGTACAAATTTTTAAGAGGGAGATAATGTTGCATACCTAAACACAAAATATGTTTATGTACTTAGTTAGCATTATATTAATTATCTCGTATTTTAGGTGCTTAGATTTATTGAAGAGTTAAGCCATGAGTTAACCAAGAGATACACAAATATTTCTAGAAATTGATACAAAATGGGGGAAACCATACAGAATGTATGTTTTTTACAATATCAAACTTAATACAAGATATAGCATCCATTATGTGGTAGCTCTTTTACTGTTAGCATTTTTACTCTATATTTTTATAGTTCCATTTTTTGTTGGTATTTAGAACGAAGTAAGCCCATTGAGGTTCATGAGAGGAAGACGATTAATATATAAATCTCTCCTTGAATTGAGAGGCACCTATAGAGTATTTGAATGGAGAAAGTAAATCAATAGAGATGGAAATACATTGAAGAAGAAATAGTCTCAATGTGCTTATAGCAATGAAATTTCAATGGGGCCTAAAGAGGCGATAGTCTCAAAGGAACAAAGGGCCAGATATGGGTACCTTTCCTGACCTAATGTTGACTCACCCAAGGAATTAGAGTTCATAAATATAGAGAGAAAACTTGAAGTTTAAAAGGGGGATGATTTTGGCAAAAAAATTACTTGTCAAATGGTGCATTTAAGAACCTCCCATTTGCAACAAGTCAAATGTTTAAGCTTGAGATTCTAGACTAGCTCAATACATGTTGAAAACCATGAAATTTAGAAACTACACCTTTTAAAGGTATTCAATGACAAAGGTTACTCATCAAAAAAAATTAAGATAACCCCTCACAATGAACATCTTCCCACAAACCAACCTTCTTGTTATTCTCAAACAAAAAACCCTTTTATTATATAGATTCTTCATTTTGTCCATAGAACTAAGGATGAAAAACACCCATGAAGAAGAAAAATACGCAGGCCAATTTCATCCCTAATCTTCAAATAAAAACAAGAACCACATAGCTTTGAAGACCCAAAGTAGTAACGAGAATACAACACTATAATATCTTTGTGACAAAAAACCCTTCCTATTGAAATTAAGCCTAATAGTATAAAATAGAGAAGTTGGGATCAAATTAAGACAAACGGACCTTCCCTTCAAAATTAATGTAGGATAATCCAGGTTCATAGGCAATCTTGTATCAATCAAAAATAGTTTGTATAATTTGAGTCAATTATTTGCATTTTGAGTTGTTGGTGGGTTGTATTGTGAAGGAAGGACGTTGGTGGTACGCCACAGAGTACTATGTTGCATTTTTTGGAATGAAATTCCATTGTGAAATGTTTTTATAATGCACAACACTATGCAATGTCAAATTTTTTCCATAATCCATCCAATTCTATGGAGTCTTTATGCAAGAAGTAAAAACTGTGGAAGTCAATCTTATGATCATCAGCGGGTTGTCGATTTCCATGAAACACTAAGGGATCCATGCAAGTCTATCAAGAGCCACATAAGCAAGAGGAATTCATGCAATACTAAAATTTGAATTCAAATTCATGGAGTACTATTATTTGGATCCAAAAAATACTAAAATGATGTGAAGCATTGGAGGAAGATCATTTGAAGTTGAGAAGCTCATAAAGTATGATTTTGTTTGTACTAGGTCCTTCATAGAATAATTTCATATTTTTTAGGAGTTTAGTGGTGTCATTGCTTGGCTATATAAACAAATCTCAATTACCTTATGGATTCAATGTTTTTAGAACTTGAGTGTTGTGAAATTTGGGAATTAAAGCAAAGTGTGGATGCAAACTTATGGCTCAAAATACAAATTGATAATATGATTGAATTGTTGGAAATCAGTGTGCGCGTGCGCGTGTGCGTGCGCGTGCACGTGCGTGTGCGTGTGCGCGTGCGCGTGCGTGTGCGTGTGCGTGTGCGTGTGCGTGTGCGTGTGCGTGTGTGTGTGTGTGTGTGTGTGTGTGTGTGTGTGTGTGTGTGTGTGTGTGTGTGTGTGTGTTCCTCATTGTATATATGAATAAAATTTGTTGAGATGTGTTATTATACTATTGGATTTTAATTTGTGTTTATTGCATGCATTGTTTATATGTTTTTTGCGCATGATTTTGAGGATTATGTGGTGTAAGGTTGGTATTCATTCAGCACCATGAATGTTTTTGTTTAATTTGGTATCAAAGAAAGGATTTGTTCTTTATGAGTGGAGCACAACAGAGATTGGTGTTTTTCCACATTTTTTAGTGTGGGTGAAAAATCAATGAAAACATCTTCCAATAGGTAACTGTTTAGAAGGTGTGAGGATTACAAAACAAGCATTGGAGGTTTTCCACTTTTTTGAAGGTGGGAAAAAGATCATTGTGGGCATCTTCCAATAACTAATTGTCGGGTTAAATGCGTGGAGTGAAAATTTTGCACTCATCTAAGGAAACACAATTGCACATGGGAGGAATTTTGTTGAAGCTTGTTGAAACCAGGGAGCCAAAGTTGAGGATTTTTTTGAGTTCATGTAGACTATGCAAGCATGTTGTGAAAGATCACAATGTTGATGGATCCAAAATACAGGCACTGAATTTGAATGCAAATGAGGAAAAATGGTAAGCGTAATATGTTCCATAAGACATGGTGTTATGTGTAATTAGTACAATCATGAGTAAGCCTAGATTGGATACCATGAATTATTCTAGTAGTTTAGAATCAATGGAGCTCATTGGCTGGATTACAGAGCTCAAAATTTATTTTTAAGTATGAAGACATGGAAGATCCCAAGAACTTCAAATTCTCCTACATGAATTTGAAAGGTCATGTGTCTCTATGGTGGATACATATCTCACAGCACAAGAATCTATCAGTTACTCTCTGAGCCTACTGTTTCCAGAGTAAACACAACAAAATCAAACACAAAGGTTTCCTTATATTTCTTCAAAGGTCTTTACAACATCTACAATGTAGGTGCTCTCAAATGGATCTTACAGTATTTTACATGGAGATTTTAACACTTCTATGGTGTTTCCCTAAGACCTATCCTAGACTCGATTGTGTGTGTACAAGTACATTCAACAATCTTAGCTCTAATGGCCACACTCATATCTCAATAACTTTTAGCGATGCTAACCCTCAAAAGCCAAAACTGGTGAAGTCACCCTCCTTTTATAGTTGTGTGCCCTACTCTTTTCCCGCTTCTTTATCCTCATTTGAAACCTTTGGGTGGGCTAGCTCTTTCTAGAAGAGTCCAAATTTTCCCTCTCAAATTCAAATTTGAATTGACTTCCTTTAATGTTTTAATCTACCACGCCTCTGCTCATGTCATGTTGATCTGGTTGTTGGCTCTTCTAACTGTATATCCTTGTCAGCATCCTTGTCAAATAACTTCTGAAATCTTTTTGTTAGAGTAGGTATTTACCTTAGCTCATGTTCACCTAGGTACTTTATTTACCTTTATTGTATTTATCCTCACCCACTTATGTGTGTGGATATTTCTTTTATCTTATTTAGATATTAGGAGATATTGTCTACTTGTTAGGTATAGTTCTTTCCTTGATCTATGGTATTGATTGGATCCTTGATGTCTAGTTCTAAATCTATGGTTTTGACTAGTTCTTTGATGACTAGTTATTTCCTTGATTTATGGCTTGATCTACGACCTTGACTGGTTCTTAAATTGTTATTCCTTGCCTATTTAAGCAAGGCCCATTCTCAATGTATTGTATTGAATACCATTATAATATATGATATTGTTTCTCATTTGTTTGCAAAAGTTTTATGTAAAGTTATTCTAGCGAATTACTTTCATCTTATTGATCGTGGTGTTTGATTAGCATCTGTGTTCTTGGCTTGGTATGATCTGGTTATCGTTCCTTTCATGGTATCAGAGCAGGAGATTGTTGTTGACATCTGTCTGTAAGTTTTAATTTGTAAATAAATTCATTGTATATTCATATATTTGGGATTTGGTCTTATGTTTTTGCTACATGCATTTTTATGGAAAATAGAGGCTTCCATTAGATCTGGAAGGCGTGAAAACCCTAAGATCGACTGTAAACTCGATCATTTCTGCAGACAGTCATTTTTTGTGTTTTTTGTTGTTGTAGAGAAACACATTGGTTTGTCTCAGGATCCATGCCCATTAGAAAAGAATTCGCGGGATTATTTTTTTGGTCTATTGGTTTTTTTGAGATTTGCATAAAGTAATTTTTTGTTGTGACGTATTTGTCTCGGTTTGCGTACAGGAAGGTTTTCAAATCTTTCCTTTTTTGGCAAGGGTCCACGGATGTTGTGCACGTTTTTTTGCTATTTCAGGCAAATCCGCAGGTTGCTATTTTCAGCAATCAAGGTCATCGTCTACACAGTCCAGAAATAGTATTTTTTACCAGAAAAACACACGCCCATTAAAATCCTTAGCCCTTGGTCACATGATATGGTCATATGAGGGCTTAAAGTTTGTGATTCCTACTAGTAGGTGTTTAACTTGAGCCCCCTCAAATTTTGTTTGTGTGGTAAAGGCAACAACAATTTATTCTATTTTAGTGGCAACTAAAATAAATAATAGGACAAAATATTAAAAAGCTTGTAACTTTTGATCGATAACTCGGTTTTGAGTGTCGTTTTTTGCAAAAGTGTTTTTTTTTGTGCTCTTTCCATTGGAATTATTTATTTTGAGACTTGCACTATAATTATAAAGTGCCAAATATGAAGGAGTGTTGTAATCAATTGTGGATGCAATTTCGGCCCAGCCCGACGTCCTAAATATTTGGGAGTTGCAGTTTGTACCTATCATGGATTATGAGAATGATATATTTTTCTCTAAAGTATGTGGACTTCAAGAGGATATTGTAAAATTTTTGGAAGAAAATAGATCGCTCAAGAAGCAAAATTCTCTTCTACAATCACTCATTCACGATAAGGATACAATAATACACTCCCTGCAGAACAAACTTGCTAGCCTACAGCATCACCATCATATTGTGGACAACCATATCCGTGCTCCTAGTCCACTTGCAGTTGTTGCTCTTGTACCCACTGACATTCATATGTCAGTCTTTGAGCCTGAACCTACGTTTGATGCTTCTAAACCTGTGAGGCTTGTTACTGCATGTTCTTCCACATCTGTGCCTATTACAGTACCACATGTTGTGTATCTTACTTCTGCTCAGCTACATGGCTTTTTTGGGATGCATACTACTACATTCAGTTCTCACATGCTCCATTCTATGGGTCTCACTAGCGGAGTCATTGGCAGACATTCACAGGGTATTATTTCCTCTATTCCACATGTGAAGTGGAATTCTCGTCATGACATTAGTTTTCGAGCAGATACATCATTGGGATCACACATTGACAGAGCTCTTTTTTTTGTTCGCTCGACTCTTTCTAAGGATCTTGAGCAACACATGAGTTCTACATCTTCACTCAGGCTTGAGAAACATGAGATTTTAGTTGTCAGACATGATCAACCTGACACTCATTCAGATGTTCTTTTGCATGCACCCATTGTGCATTTTACACCAAGTCATATGCAAGCACCTTCTTCATCCATCTGTGTTGATTTGGGGTGGATATCTGATCACTTGTGGAGGCGACATAGGCATTCGTTGAGAGGACTCTACAGGCGTGGCTCCTCCATTGTTCGGCCTCTTGTTCCACTTTCTATACCTTATGCATTGTGATGTTTCTTGTTTTGAGCATTTTTCTTTAGCAAGTGTAGTGTATCTCTCTTGTTTGTTGAGAGATTTTGTATCTGTATTTTCGACACTTTTGGCATGTTAACAGTATCTCTTATGGGGGATCTATTCTGGTGAAGTCCAGTGTTATTTTGTCAGTGTTCGAGTAGTTGATTTTGGGCAACTCATACATATTTGTAGCGTCACTCCACCCATTCAGCAATATGGGAGGGTGTGGTGTTGATCTTGCTTCTTCGGGTTTTGTGTCCTTGCCTTGCTACCTTGGCTTTTCTTGGATCGTGACACTCTGGAGTTTGTGTCCTTGCCTTGTTGCTTTGGTTATTGTTCTTAGATCGTGGCACACCTTTTTGTAGCAGTTGGTCGAATTATGTTTGGTGTTTTTTACACTTTCGACATCACTCTGTTGACAGTCTCCTTGTATGGAGCTATTCTAGTGAAGCCCAGTGTTAATTGTTTTTGAGTTCTATGATCGAGCAGTGGATTCAAACCAAACTTCTTCAGCATTATACGAGTTTTTTTAGCCAAGCTTCTTGGGATGCCTTGGAGCGGATTTTTACTCTCTTTTACTTTGTTGTTACTGGTTTTGGGTACCTTGTGGTGTCCCTTTTATCCCAATTATTGTACATGAGTACCTCATCAGGCCTAGTTGTCGGGAGTCATACTGTGGATATGCCACTTCTATTTTGGCCCCTAGCTTCACTTGAGGGGGGTGTTAGAGTAGGTATTTACCTTAGCTCATGTTCACCTAGGTACTTTATTTACCTTTATTGTATTTATCCTCACCCACTTATGTGTGTGAATATTTCTTTTATCTTATTTAGATATTAGGAGATATTATCTAGTTGTTAAGTATAGTTCTTTCCTTGATATATGGTATTGACTAGTTCTTTCCTTGATCTATGGTATTGACTAGATCCTTGATGTCTAGTTCTCTCCTAAATCTATGGTCTTGACTAGTTCTTTAATGACTAGTTATTTCCTTGATTTATGGCTTGATTTACAACCTTGACTGGTTCTTAGATTGTTATTCCTTGCCTATTTAAGAAAGGCCCATTCTCAATGTATTGCATTGAGTTCCATAATAATATATGATATTGCTGCTCATTTGTTTGCAAAGGTTATATGTAAAGCTATTATGGCGAATTGATTTCATCTTATTGATCGTGGTGTTTGATTAGCATTTGTGTTCTTAGCTTGGTACGATCTGGTTCACCCTCCTTTTATAGTCATGCGCCCTACTCTTTTCCCGCTTATTTATCCTCATTTGAAACCTTTGGGTGGGCTAGCTCTTTCTAGAAGAGTCCAAATTGTCCCTCTCAAATTCAAATTTGAATTGACTTCCTTTAATGTTTTAATCTACCACGCCTCTGCTCATGTCATGTTGATCTGGTTGTTGGCTCTTCTAACTGTATATCCTTGTCAGCATCCTTGTCAAATAACTTCTGAAATCTTTTTTCGCTTCTCCCAACTATCCATCTTGTCGTCCACTTCCTTTCTTGCACTCTCTTGCCATGTCTTGGTTCTCTTTTATCACGCACCTTTTTCCCTAAGTTCCGCCTCTAACTTTATTTCGCCCATTGTCCCCAAGATTTTGGGATTTCTCCAAAACATTCACACGCCTCCTCGACAGCCTTATCTATTGTGCAATCCTCATTGGTGCTCTTGTGATCTCTTAACCCTTATGCATAACGCCTTTGCAACCCTTACACGTCTTCAATTTGCTAAGCTAGGACAAGCTCCATTCCGCTACAAAAATTCTACATGCATCACCACACCTACTCCACAAATATATTACGTGCACTTCACAACTTCTTCCTTGCACAAACTTTTATGCATTCTTTCATTTGTGTATCATCCTCTCTACTTCTTTCATTCTCAAAACTTTTATGTGCGTCTTCTCCCTTTTCTTTTTTGTGCATGTTCACATTTTTATGTGTTGCACCTTCCTTCCAATCCAAGGCACTAAATCATTGTGTCATTTCACATAATCCTCTTTGATTTTTATGTGTCTTCCCTCTTCCTTCTCACACACTCTCCAACCTTTCATTCACCCATACTTAGCAAAAATTGTGCAGGATTGTATTGAACCTTGGATACTCCTGCAACAGACACCTAAGGTACTTAAACTTGAGGCCCTCCTTAAGTAGATTGAGTGAGTGGTAGAACCACCCTTTGAACTATCGAGGAAAATATCTTTGGATCCTTCGTTCCATGGACCTACTCCTGGGCTCAGCATTTCTTCCAAAATCACATCCAGTCCTTTGTCACCTTCTTCTAAATTTTATATGTTATCTTGTGCATACTTGTGAGTTTTTGTCCAACAAAGCCACACCTCCTCCTCCAAATGGATCTCTCTACTTGATCCTCTGTGAGTCTCTTCTCGTTATTACCCTTCTTTCACACAAGGTTTTGCTTTCCTTGAACCTTCTTACTCCTCCTAAATCCTTTGGGGTTTTGTTTCTTCCTTGTCATCCTCATCTATAGGCTTCCTTCTTTTACGTGTTCCTTTTGTGCACACTTATCTACTTGTCTTCTCTTCTCTAAAGTATCTCACTCATTCTGCTCTTGTTTCCTTGTTTCCTTTATGTGGCCTTCTTCCTTTGCATCTTTCTTCTCTCCACGATATTTTGTTACGCACTTGGTCCTTGCGTACTTCCTCCCCTTTTCTCCTTTTTTCACCTTTATGTTACGACTTCTTCCTTTTACGCATCCTCCCTTTGCGCATTGCCATTGTGCACTATTATTTACAAAAAAAATCTCCTTTGTGTGCCCTTCTCCCTGCACACTCATGGACTTACGTCCATTTCTGATCATTCCCCTTTTGACATGCATCCCTCTCTTCACCCTTCTCTATCCGCGACCTCTCTCTATTGTGGGTCTTCTTTCTTGTGTGCTCTTCCTTACGCATTCCTTTTACATAGTCTCCATCTTTGTGTCCAATACATTTTCATGGGATCCTTCCTCATGGCTGATCCACCATCTTCTTCTCTTCTTTTTTTTACCATAATCTTTGTATGATCTCTCTTCTTCCAGTAAAATTTTCTTTCTGTGCATGCTTCCCCTCATATGGCTTCAAGCCACCCTTATTCTCTTCCTTATGGAAGCTCTATTCTATCGTGCACATATTCCTCGATGACTTCCTCTTCGCCTTCGCCTTTGAGATATACTTGGATCTCATTCTTCTCAACTTATCTTCTTGCACTTTGCTCCTTGTGCAATTCTTCTACAACCTTTTTCTCATGTTTCTCCTCATTTGTTTCCTTTAGGGAAACCTCTTCTTCGCACAATCCCTTCTCTTGGTAGTGCCCTTCTTCTCTCCCACACTCTTTTGCACTCTCCACTCCCTTGAGACCTTCATGGGCATCTTCCTCCTTTGGTGTGATATTTTTCATGCGCACTTTTGTAACCTCTTCTGTGGGCTGCTCTACTTCAGTTACCTTCGGGGTAACTTCTCTCTTCTCCAATGCTTCCTTCACAATGGTGCTCCCATCATTACGCATGTCCTCATCTTCACGCTCCTCAACTCCTATGCTCAATTTTTCTTCATCTGTGAAATCATTTGTGTTTGGTTTCTCTATTGGGGCCTCTTCTTATGCGCACTTAACTATGCACTCTCTTCTCTCCTCTCCATCACTTCATCTCGCGGCTCCACACAACCTTCCGTGCGCTCATGGTCTATAGTACCATATCCTTTTCTATGGAATCCTCCTTCCTTGGCGTAATACTCGTGTGCATTGTCATCTACCTCTAAGTGATTTCACTCCTCACCCTCTGCTCATTCCTCAAGCTTTCTTAATGCACTTTGTTTCATGTATTCTTTGACAATAATTACGCGCATGCTTTCTCTCCACTCTTCCGCTATGCTCATGCAATATTTGGTTGTGCCACTACACACCTTTTCTCCTCTTTGGCGCTCCACTGGTGCTCATTTTGTGCAATCTTCTTTATGCCCCAGACTCCTCTTTGAGTCTTTCATCTCCTTATGGATTCCTTTAGAGGTATTTTTTTGCATCTTCCACTTTGGTCTTGACACCATCACTCTCTCCAAAATTTATGCAACTGATACATCTGAATAGTCCCCTCTTGGTAGCATTTTACCTTCTCACGCAATATCATTAACTCCTCCGACAACTACACTCTAGGATCTCTCCTTGCATTCTCTACCCACCTTTTCTTCATGATGCAGAACACAACTTCTATGCTAGTTGATTCAGATTTGATGATCCGCCAATTATTTCACTTCCTCACTTTCCCACAGGAAATAATCGGCTCTGATACCACTTAACAACACAAGACTCTACCAGGTACTCTCTTAGCCTACCATTTCAAGAGTAAACACAACAAAATGAAACACAAAGGTTTCCTTATATTTCTTCAAAGGCCTTTACAACATCTACAATGTAGTTTCTCTCAAATGGAGCTTACACTTTTTTACATAGAGCTTTTGACAATTCTATGGTGTTTCCCTAAGACCTATCCTAGACGAGACTACATGTTTACAAGAACGTTTAACAATCTTGGTTCTAATGGAAACACTTAACTCTCACTAACTCTCAACCACGGTAACCATCAACAGCCAAAAATGGTGAACTTGTCTTCCTTTTATAGTCATGCATCCTGATATTTTCTTGTTTCTCTCTTCTCATTTGAAATTTATCTTTAGGTGGGCTGACTCCTTCTAGACACTTCCAAATTTTCCCGCTCAGGTTCAAATTTGAATTGAGTTCCTTTAATTCTTTAATCTACCTCGCCTCTTTTCATGCCACGCCAATCTAGTCACTGGCTTTTCTGATCGTCAATCCTTGTCAACGTCCCTGACAAACAACATCTAACATCTTTTATCACTTTTACCAACTATCCATCTTTTCGTGCACTTCCTTTCTCGCACTCTCCTGCCACACGTTGGTTCTCTTTTATCGTGCGCCTTTCTACCTAAGTTCCACCTCAAACTTTCTGTTTTCCATTGTCTCTGGGCTTATGGGCCTTCTCCAAAACATTTGCGCACCTCCTTGGCAGCCTTATGTATTATGCAATCCTCATTGTTGCTCATGCGCTCTCTCAACCATTGTGTATAACTCCTTTTCAACCCTTGTGTGCCTTCAATTTGCTAAGCTAGGCCAAGCTCCATCCTACTACCAAAATCATGTGTGCATCACCACATCTTATTCTTATGCATCTTCTCCGCAAATATCTCACGCACTCTTCGCAACTTCTTCCTTGCGCAAACTTCTACACATTTTGTCATTTGTGCACCATCACCTCTACTTCTTTCCTTCTCAAAACTTTTGCACATGCCTTCTCCCTTTGATCTTATGCGCATGTTCACATTTTTACACATTGCACCTTCCTTCTTAGCCAAGGCGCTAAATCATTGTGTCCTTCCATGCAATCCTCTTTCATTCTTCTGCGCATTCACTCTTCCTTCTCACGCACTCTCCAACCTTGTGTGTACCCATAGTTAGCCAAAATTGTGCAGGATTGTATTGAACCTTGGATGTTCATGCATCAATATCCATACAGGGCAAGTGCAAAAAGGAAAACACAAGATTGAGAAATGAGATAGGTTGGTTATAAATTTAAAGGAGTTCTTGTATATGTATTACCAACATGGTATCTTTAAGATGTTGTAGAATTTACGATAAATGGAGCTCAATTATAAGGAGTAAACTAAAGAGTTTTACCAACTCGCAATTCAAGCAGGACATGTAAAGGATGACATGGAAAAGATCTCTAAGTATATAAATGGATGTGTATTGAGATTTTGGAATGATCCAAGTGAGGTTTATTGAGGAATCTTATCACTATGCAGTGAAGATAGAAGAGAAGTTGGTGTGCAAGCAACAGAGCACAAACTGAGGAAAGGGAAAAACCATGCAAATTCATGGTCAAGATGGTGCTAGAGAGAAGTTTGTGCAACATGAAGGTGAGGCAATTTCAACACTGCGTGGTGAGGGAATAGGTAGAGGAGGAATTGTTGTTAGGGTAAGAGGATTCTTTGGTCATGAAAGAGGTCATGAATTAGTGACACTTGTTACAGGTGTACAAAGACAAGGCATAGAGCTTTTGAGTGCATGCATACCCAATATGATAGGAAGAAGAGTAATGTGAGTATGTGCATTGCTTATGTTGATGATTATGAGGCAAAAGGTTGTAAAGTCAACCCAGAGTGAGGTGAGGTGTTAATGTTTAAGCACATGTTGTTGAAGCCAGCAAAAGAAGAGGTTGGTCCAAATAAAAGAAAGACTTTGTTCAGTTTCTTAAAAACATCATGTAGGTGAGGTGGAAAAGTTTGTGGATTGATTGTGGATGACGGAAGTGTTGATAATTTGGCTACGCAGGAGATGGTGCACAAGTTGGGAATCAAGAGGATCAAACATCATAATCCCTATAAGGTATCTTGGTTCTAGAAAGGACATTAATTTTTTGTGACTGAGTAATGTCTGGTGAAATTCTAGATTGGGAGGGTACGAAGATGAAGTCTTGTGTGACATAATATCCATGGATGCATGTCATGTGCTACTTGGAAGGCCTTGGCAGTTTGATCAAAAGGTGCAACATGATGGACACGCAAACACCTATTATGTTGGAGAAGGATGGGAACTGGTACACTCTAAATCCAATGATAGATAAGGGTACAAGAGAAGAGTAGGGACCTAAGGTTCTTATACTATCAAGTAAGCAATTAAGCTAAAGAATAATTGTCCATTTTCATTGACAGTGAAGCTCATGCAAAGACAGTGCATAGTGGTAGTAGCGAAGAAGGATGAATCAACGCCGTAGGAAGTGAAGGAGATGTTAGGAGAGTTTGCGGAAGTTGTCTATCAATTTGACAACAAGGCTACCATTTATGAGAGATGCATGTATTTGACTCCAAATTCAAGTTTGCCAAGCAAGGCAACTTACAGCATGACATCACTGGAAAATTCAAAGATACAACATGTTGAGGGGTGGTTGAGTAAAGACTTGATCAAAGAGAGTTTGAATCTATGTACAATACTGGCAATTCTTGCACCAAAGAATGGAGGTGAATGGGAAATGTATACAAATTTGAGAGTCATTAACAAGATCACCATCAAATATGTATTCTTGTTGTCGTGCATGGATGACATCATGGATTATCTACGTGGCATGAAATACTTCAAAAATATTGATCTAAAGAGAATATATCATCAAGTTCACATTAGAGGGGGATGAGTGGAAGATTTCTTTCAAGACACAAGAAAGATTGTATGAGTGGTTAGTTATGCCATTCGGATTGAGCAACGCACCGAGAAGTTTTATGAGGTTGATGAATGAAGTCCTAAAACCATTTTTTACAAATTTGTGACATTGATAATATCTTGATGTGTAGTAGGACGTGTGAAGAACACTTGTTGCATATTAGACAAGTGTGTAGCAATTGCGTGAGGAGTAATTGATTAATTTGAAGAAATGTAATTTTTTGCAAGAGTTGGTGTATCTAGGATTTGTGGTTTCTAATGAGGGGTTGAAAAAGGATCCAAGGAAGGTCTACACAATTGCAGAAATGCCATCGTCGCGCAGTGCTTTTGAAGCAATGATTTTTCATGGGTTGGCTAGTTTTGAATGCAAGTTCATAAGGGACTTTAGTGGAGTGTGTGCACATATCATAGAGGCCATGCGAGGACACAAGAAAAGGATTTTTATGAAGCCAATGCGTAGAGTACAACTTTCAAGAGCTAAAGATGAAGGTGACAGAGTAGCTAGTATTGGTGTTGCCAAACTTTGCAAAAATGTTACAGGTTGATTATGATGCTAGAGGTTTGGCCATTAGTGCAATGTTAACTCATGAAGGAAGGTTAGTGGTGTTTTCTAATGAGGAGTTGAAGGATGTAAAGAGGAAATATAACATGTATGATCAGGAATTATATGCAATTGCACAAGCACTCAAGAAGTGGAAGCACTACCTGTTGCCAAAATAATGTGTTATATGTTGATCATAAAGCCTTACGATTTATTAATAGTTGGGAGAAACTGGTCCAAAGGAATATGAAGTGGGTTGAGTACCTACAGTGGTATACTTTTGTGTAGAAGCATAAAAGTGGCAAGTCTATCAGATTTTCCGATACATTAAGTAGGCATTGTATGTTGACGACAAAGATGAGAGTTGAAGCAGTGGCTTTTGAATCGATGAAAGGGTTGTTTGTGCATTAAGATGTTCGTGTAACTGGAGAATAGTTACTTTTGGTCGCAGATGGCTATAGATGTGCGCAAATTTGTGCAAGAATGTAGGATATGTCAATTGGCTAAGGGAGACCTCATAATGCAAGTTTGTATCAGCGTTTGCCCAATCCAGAGAAGTCGTGAGAAGACATTAGTATGGATTTTGTTTTGGGTTTGCCTAGGTCATAGAGGGTATTCGATTCCATCTTTGTTGTGGTGGATAGATTCTCTAAGATGACACATTTCAAGACTAGTGATGCGACTCACATTGCAAATATTTTTTTTCAAGGAGATGATAAAACTACGTGGTTTGCCACGTAGTATTGTGTTTGATCAAGATACTAAGTTTGTTGGCCATTTTCAGTGGATTGTAGAAAAAGATGAATACGAAATTGTAATTTTGTTCAGCATATCATCTTCAAAGAAGCAGAGAGACAAAATCGGTAAACTAGAGTCTTGGAGACTCATTGTGGAAAAGATACAGCATATTTGCAGATAATAAACACAACAAACTTCTTTTGTTATATTTTCCTAAATATTTCGTACATTGCCTTTGGCTATTATATAGCCACGACTATAAGCAAACCAACTTCCTATTAAATAGGAAGTCATACTAACTTCTTCTAACAAATTATATATGTGTATATATTATTGGTTATAACAATATATACAACTAACCATTAATGAATATTTACTGACGTAATTATTCATTTTATAACAATTACATTAATAATGTGAACACTACATTATTTTCCTAACATTCATCCCCTTGGTGTGAACATTATTAATAGCTAATTTTCACCTCCTTATGTGAACACAACGAAGAACCATATTTCGAAGAAGTTAAACCACCTTCTGAAAGCATTGTCTAGACCAAGTACAAACTCCATAGATTATCTCTTTATCCTCATAAAAGTGTACTGTCGAGCCGAATTATGCAGGAATATTCCCTACCCTCTTTGGGTTCATGTGGAACTTTTCCTTCCTCCCTAGGCGCCCGAATTCTAGATCTCCAAGATCTACAAGCTTGGCACTAGCTGGATAACCATCCCCAAGCCTACCTCGTGATCTTCTCCTGCTCCCCAAAAGTGAGTTTTCTGAAAACATGACTCCTCCCCAAAATTTTGAAAAGGGTTTAGTTCAGCGAACCAACACACAGCAAACAAGGACACTGAAATGCACTGAAAACAGAAATCACACTGCACACATGTCACTAGATCAGTGTGCGGTCTCATCATTGGTGACTGACAAGAGGTCGTTGATCGACCTCCAACCTTTGTTTTCCTCCATCCTTCGGTGTCATGCTACTAGCTTAGCCGGATTTAGTCATGAAGCACAATTACAACTCAGACGTCGAGTTACACCGAAAATGCATCCATAAGGCAATTTTATTTTATTTTTTCAAACTTGTTGACTTTGACTCACAATGATGATACTTAACTACATATGACAATAAACACTTGACTTTTTACAATAAATGAAGCATTTGGACAATAGATGATACTAGAATGAAGCCACTTTTGGATGTTGAACGATTATAACATAACAAAGACAACAATCTACTTACAATGACTCTTCTTGACGATAAAAAATTATTTTAACAACTTTAAAATGAGACTCTAACAACAAGACAATGGACTTTATAAATTAGATTTGCATTAAAAACTTAATTACAAATCTAATCATAATAGACACAACTAAAATAATATACTTGCACTAAAATACGTATGTTGACCAAATCTAATATGTATGTTCAAGACCTCTATCCTAATGAGTGGAAAAGTTTTTAAAGACAATTTAAAATGATTCTTTATAGGCTCATTGAATCTGACGTAGACATATAAGCCTAATAATATAGACTCGCAACCTAAATGACACACGGAATCACTTATATATATTATTTTGACCAAAAACAAAATATAGACATGTCAAAATAAAATGAAACTCGTTATTTCTTAGACCCGTGTACCTCAACGACTTGAAGTCTAAACGTTGAAGTTTTGAGTCTTCTACATGTGTGTGGCTGAAGGTGGGGTTTGAGTTGAAATACTTGAATGATCACATGGCATACAGCTCAAAACAATGCATGGCAGGATTAAACGGCGGCGGTAAGATTTATTCCTTCTGTGTGGATTGTGATTGAGACAAAAACTCGATCAAAGCAGACGTTAATCCGCACTGAATGCCACCGCATGCAACACTGTTTGGTGCACCAATATTTGTGAGGACGTATGGAAGATGGCGCCCACGAAGAGCATTAATTGAAAAGGAAATAAATTATACAACAAATCCACAAAACTGATCAAAACACACTCAATGACTTTCTGAAACAGCTGCATGCAATTAGAAGATATTTGATAGCTAACGCCTGCACAATATTTCTCACGGCTCTTCATGCGAACATAACTCCAAAGACTCATATGTCGGGGCAAGAGACTTAAATAATCGCTCCTATCGATTCTCAAGATTCCACTGCTCTGATACCAAATGAAAAGATATAGTAGATTTGCAGATAATAAACACAACAAACTTCTTCTGTTATATTTTCCTGAATATTTCGTACATTGCATTTGGTTATTATATAGTCACAACTATAGGCAAACCAACTTCCTATTAAATAGGAAGTCATATTAACTTCTTCTAACAAATTATATGTGCATATTAACCATTAATGAATAATTACGGAATTAATTATTCATTTTATAACAATTACAATAATAATGTGCACAATACATTATTTTCCTAACACATTGAGGTGTTTGTTTGGCTTTTGTTTGGAGATAAGCCAAGAGCATGGGATTTGGCAATTTCACGAGTAGATTTTGCATATAATAATTAAGTTAATCGAAGCATGAAGAAAACACAATTCTAGATTGTGTACAACAATAACCCACGATGAGTGGCTGTGCTGCGAGAGCTACCACGCAATGAGGGGATAAGTGCTAAAGCAGAAGATTTTACAAAATATATAAAGAGCACCAAGTGTGTAGTCAATTAGAGAATATGTATGCACAATATAAATAGCACACACATGAGAAGCGAAGAGAAATAAAATATCAAGTTAAAGATATGGTATTTAACCAATTTACAGAAAGAAAGGATTCCTAAGAGGACATATACTAAGTTTAAATGGAAGAAAAATGGACCATGTAAGGTGTTGAGGAAGTTTGCGCAGAACGTTTATAAGATTGAGCTAGCTGAAGGCATTAATATCTCTAACATATTTAATGTTGCAAATATGTATCCATACCACAAAATACAGAGTGTTGAAGGTTCAAATTAAGAAAATGGCAATGTGGATTGGAGAGAGCAATTACCTGAAAAACCACACAAGGAAGCAGAAGGGATAATCACCACCACGATCGAAAAAATGTGTAGGAAGGAGCATAAAGAGTATTTCGTCAAGTGGAAAGGATATAAAATTGAAGATGCAACATGACTAAGTGTTGTGGATGTTGCGAAACATGGGATTCGGACACCTTGAGCACAAGTTCAAGTTTTGAAATTACCCAAGGTGTATGATGCAGGAGCATCCAAGTTCACAAACAATCTTGTATCAACCAAAAATAGTTTGAGTTCGTCACTTGCAATTTATTTTTCATTGTGTTGTTGGCAAGCCACGTTGTGAGGTACGTTGTTGGCAAGCTACAAAGTATTGTGTTGCATTTAGTGGAGGGCTCAATGTTTGCATTGTGCACATTTCTACTATGCAATGTCGGGTTTGTTGCGCACTCCACACATTTATGTGGAGTATTTATGTAAACCACACAAGTTGTGGAAGTCATTCTTACATCAACAAAGTGGCTTATTCACAAAACCTTAGGAAGTCATGCAACTTTATCAGGAACCGCATAAGCTTAAGGAAGCCACGCAGTACTTCAATTTGAATTCAAAGTCGCAAAGCACTATTTGGAACCACAATAGGCTGCAATGATGTGAAGCATTAGAGAAAGATCATTTGAATCCGCAAATCTCATAAAGGTTAGCTATGTATGTACTATGTGCTTCAGACTATAGTTTTATATTGTTTTGGGAGTAAAGTTGTGGCATTGGTTTGCTATATAAACATCCACTTGCCTTGGAGAGTAATTTTTTTAAAACTCAAGCTTTGTGAACCTTGCAAATTAGAACAGTGTTGATGTGAGCTTAAGGCTCAAAACAGAATATGATGATCCGACTATATCGTTAGCTATTGATGTGTGTGCGTTAATCCTCATTGTGTATATGAACAAAGTTTGTTGAGTTGTGTTATTCCACTGTCGGATTCTATTATGTGTTTATTACATGCATTGTTTGTATGTTTTCCGTATGTGATTCTGAAGGCAACGTAGCGTTAGACAACTCTTCATTGAGCATCATGGCCACGTCTATGTCAACAACACACATCTTGCCACAAACCAGTATTCCCTTTCTTCTCAAACTAAAAGTGCTTATGTAATCCTTCCTATTGTCAAAAACACCATGTATTAGCAAGACTCCTGAAAAATAAAAGTGTCCACCATATTTTTGCATGATCTTCTAACCAAACAACTTTTTTCCTATGATCTTCAAACGAAACCATAATAAATTTATTAGAATAGCACTTGGTACTGAAATGAAGCCCAACAACGCAAACCAAACTTAGGAAACAATGATTAAAAATTGACACAAATAGAATTAAAGGAAAAAATGTATCTTGTCATTGTTATTTTTGTACCTTACATCCTTGGTTTCATGATTACACGCATCTTCCTAGCCGACATGTGCATAAATACCAACCTAATCATATTTGTAATATCTATTATCCACGAGGATGCATACCCACCCCTCGGTGCCCACAAGACGCATCCATATCGGTAACCCTGTTCCTGTTTTTATGTTTAATAAACTAAACGTAACAAGAACATAAATATGGTCTGTCAAATAAAACAAGGAAGCCATACCCATCTTACGTATGTTACAAATGATTAAGAACAAAGAAGTCAGTGAAGATATAGACATATTACAACTACTATTAAGAGGTGGTGTGAATATGGCCCATTCCTGCGAAGTGAAACAGACAAATGGATAGCCATGTTTAAATGCAAATGTTGCACCAGTTTTGGGCAGTTTACAATCAAAGCACATATTGTCTTCAATGGTTAGATGTCGGTATTGTGAGCCCCCATTGTATTTGACAAGTTTCGTAGGGCTATATTACCAATAAATTTTTGTCTTCAAGACCAACCATTTTGATTTAGTTCCATAATTACCATAATATGAAAATCCTTCAAGCTTTTGACCTGAGATATTTTGTGCACAACTTTTTACTACCAAGACAGAAGTTATATACAATATATAGGATGTCTCATGAACACTTTCACAAATAGCATTCTCAATGCCTAATTAACATGACTGCATATCCTCCTTTACTTCATCTGTAGTATTAAATATATTCGCCACCTCTGCTGCTGATACATCTCTAAATTGGCAATTACAGCAATTGAATTTGTTTTATATATTTGATATTTCCATTCCGCCATAATAGAATGGATAGACCTTACAAAAAAAACCAATTTTGCATCTTAGGGGAAAGTTTCCATAGTTGAAGAGGCAACATTAATCTTGTAATTAAATGACAAATGACATTGCATACAGGAACTGGTACTAATCGCTCCGTTTTTGTGGGCTTACATGTAAGAAATCTACGTCATTAATTTTTGTGGTCTGACATATAAGCATTCAACATCAGAAAATTGGCTCTCTGTGTGGATACATAAATTAAAATACCATGAGATGCGGTTTAAAGAGAGAACCAGGACCTTAAATTTTCCACAATAAAATGGTTAGCTTGCTAACATTACTCTACCAAAACGCAATGCCCATTCATCCAAGATGACTTCTAAATGATCAATTCAGTTACCTGTGCCCGAGCTCTTTATCTTTAATTCATTTGCATGCATTAGCTCTTAGAGAATATGAAGGCTAGTCACTCCAAATACAAGCGTAGTTGGCAGATTCTTTACTTGGAGGCCACTGAAGTAGCTGTTCTCTGATGTTACAAATTGCACATCAATTTTCCATGTTGTACAAGCCTTTGAGTTAGTTTGCAACGAGAGTCTTATGAGTAAAGTCTGACCTCTGTGAGAAATTAAAATTTCAATTGGCCGGCATTTTTCCAGATGCCTCGTCAAACTACAATATTGTAAAGAATACAGACCAATTGACCTTAAAGTTCTGCTATATCATTCATGGTTGAAAGATCTTCATAGCTCTTCTGAATTCTCTCCTGAGACATGAGGACCTTTGTCCAGCCTTTCAGGTATAGTTCTGGATTTGACAAGAACTGCATTTCTTTTCGCTCAAACAAACCAGTATTTTCCAATCCCCTCTCTTCCTCGTCCATTTCCATTGATACAGGTTCCTGTTCAGTAGGATTTGCATCAGGCACATCTCCTTGAGCTTGTGACCCGTGAAGTTCTGCTGATTGAGAACTGCAAACAGCTTCACGCCCAAATATATTCTTCCCAAACACCTGCACATAGATTTCAATGCAGGCATTCAAATCCTCCTGATTTCGAACTTTGCTCAATTTATCGTGAAGTGCATTAAGCAAAGAAATTTTTTTGAGGCAGGCCTTTCCCATTGTGTTTGGTTTCTTCACTTCTGTTTGTGCACCCAGGTACACTGCAGAATTTTCATCTTCAGATAAGATTTTTTCCTCATGTTCACCTCTTTTCAGCTTTTGCAAGCCCTTATCAATTAGCTTTGACAGCTTTTGCTTGTGCTGCTCTGATTTTTTAGAGTTTGATTTCAACCGTACTTTCAAACCTTCTATGAGCATGTCATCAATATGATCTTCAGATAGACTATCAGCCTGTTCTGATGATATGCTTTCACAGATAACATGTCCATCTACGGAAAGCCCTTGTAATGGTGCTGTACTCAAGGAAAATACATCCTCAAGCAATGATACATTCTGCATATACCGTTCAAATGCTTCATCTTCAGCTTCAATCTTAGAATCAGAATGTTCTTTCAATTTTGCAAACCTCCAGTTGTTTATTGCTGCAATTTCCTGCACAAGAACATCAGAGCAAGCATATTGTAACTTGCTATTTCTAGGTCAATTGCACAGCTACATATTAAAATGCTACTTTTAGGGAACCTCTATGTGATGCCCACACCTTTCTTGATAATGGTCTTTTCACTCTTATCGGAGTTAGTGATCCTGGTAGGTGAGGATGGGTATGATGCAAAGCTGGAGTATGGTACGGCCTTGATGAGACTGCATGTGAAAGCCTGTAAGACAGCCGTATTTAGTCATAAGCATTATTGGAACACCAAAAATATTTACAATGCCCAATCCTGATTAAAAAGAGTTAACAATGCAAAACATATACACAAACAACATACGTATTTGAGGAAGTGGTTGTTCGCTGCTGATCAAACAGAGTTGAACTTTGCAAAGGTGGCTTTTCTGGATAGCTTAAACTCTGCTTTAGAACTGGTTAGTAAAAACAGAAGCATACAATTCAGTAACATATATTGGTCAATGATGCAAATCACAAAGAATCCCCACAAAAATACAGAACATTTCAGTAAGCAGACAGATGTCATATATGCTGGTAACTATGCTAATTTCCCATGTGTCCCTCTGTCACCAAAACGTAAGTAATTATGTTAATTCCCCTCTTTAATTCGTCCACAAATCCATCACACATTTCTGCTCTCTAATGAGGGGTGAAGGAACTACCCCAAAACGTCAGACAAAAATATTCATACATGGGCTTATCCATAAATCTCAGACAATACCTTACAATAGGAAACTAGAAAGGTCTGAAGTGATTATTCAAAACCAAAAGATCACCACCATACAAGCCAAGGCAGCTTATCATGAAGGGAAACAAATTGAGACAAGATTCCGTAAGTTTATTCTGGCAATATATTGTGCAGTTCCATACGCTGGACATCTGGCAGGGTTCATGAATATGAGAAGACTGTAGTCCTCGAGAGTCAAGACCATAAGTAGATGTACTCCTATATTAGTCATTATCTGAAATCTTTCCGTACCTCCATTTTGGAGTCTAGCTATAAAATTTCAGTTCAGAACAAACTTGTGAATCAAGCTTTATCAAGACCCAAACTCGTCATCTTCATCTTACTAACAAGCAATGTTGATAAACTAACAAGTTTCCCCACGAGATCTCACATTGATCTAATAGAACCATCATCCTTGGCTTTTCTGCAAGAAAGACGAGACCAAATTTTACAAGCACCATAAAATGTATAGCCATGCACTTGAGGAGTACATTTTGAAAGCTAAGAACAAAGGATTAAGCCCAAAAGAATATCCTAGAAAAAGGAGTTTACATATTCAATGGAAAAGCTAGCTGGTAAACATAAACTGATGCCCCTTTAGCCTTAATTTAGACCAGCATAGATCAATGTCAAAGATAAATACTATGTTCACCAGGCAACTACAAAACAACCACATTCATCTTTGACAATGACAATAAGATATACCTTATCGAAACATATTTGCCCCCAAAGGTGCAGACTACGCCGATTGTGATGTGGTTTTTTTATTTTGATAATGTGAAATGCGTGTCAATAAAATCCCCACCATATACAAAACATACCAGGAGGGTTTATGGTACCATATTCGAAAAAGAGAACACGAAAAAAGTGGGTATCTTCTCATCAAGATCAGAGTCTGTTTTTTATTCTTGACTGTTTTGTTTTTGTAGACGTCAAAATCTCTATCAATCTATGGATCACCCTTTCACACTAAGTCTTACAAAGTATAATGTTTAATCCTTCAATCAAAATTAATATTTTATTCTTTCATTACAAGATTCCAAAATATCTTGTAATTGAATTAAGAAATTTAAATACAAAACATTCAAAATAGACAATGATGTGATACTAACATGTGATTCCTTCATTTCAAGTTGTAAGGTCAATATGATTATCTTATCTTTTCAATAACATAGATTAGGATATAAGTAGAAGACCATACTAGGGCCAATACTCGAGCCAAGGATAATGCCAGGGGGCATAATAGTCATGAATCTAGAAGACAGTAATTCACACTCATATCAAAGGCGTAGGGTTCCAAAGCCTGTGTCTAAGAAAGTTTATGGGGTCTTATTAGAACCTAAGGTTGTAAAAGTAATACGCAAACATTATAGATGTCTAAACTAAGGGTTGTAATGTCATGTGGCAGACAATAAGCAAGGGCTGTAAGAGATAATGCAGTAGACAAAGATATGCTATTATATCCTAGTCTAATACATGATACATCAAACATAATCAATCATACCAATATAGAAGAAAAATAAGGATTAGGGATACTTACCGTTGTGAGGACATTGTTGGAGCATTAAGCTCCTCCAGGGTTAGTAACACCTCGTGAGAGTTTTGGGTGCATCACAAAAGGGATAGGTAGAAGACCTAAGTTGGGGACTTCAAAAATTTAGTAAACACCACTGATGCAACTCATTCTTGTAGCTCGTAGTAGCCCAATGCTCCAAAGTAGGCATCCAAGTATAAGCTCCATTGAACCCTAAACCTCTTAAACCTTTAAGGACAAATTTATTAGCGTAAGAATAGCAGACTGTGACAATGATATAGAAAGATGACAATAATGATGTCTATTTATAGAATATAACCTGAAGTCATAAATTTTCTTAGCCGACAGCATCGACCATGTGGAAAAGGGTTCGTGGTTGATGTCGCCAGTCATAAATAGTTGGCCATAAAATTAAGGGCAGGAGAGATAATGGAGGTAGACAAAACAATGGAGTTGATATGAAGGTGATTTGAAGGGAATCTAAAGGTGCTATAGGCAGATGTGAAGGTGATAATTCTGCAGATACAAGTGGTCGTAAAGAGCTAAAAGGAGGTAGAAGAAAGGTAGTAAGGAGGCATGCTAGGGCAATGCCACGCATGACAACTCTACCCAAGTACTACTAACCTACCCAACCCCTCTCTCGACAGCCTACAAAAAGAAATCATTAGTAATAGTGGAAAATTAGGTGCATACATATGCTCCAACTGTAGATCGTCATGTCACAATAATGTAGTGCGAGATGGTCTTCGAGGAAAGAGACAAAGTACACCGAAATCAAATGAAATGTGGGTGTAGTAAGTGATTAAATATGAACACAAACAAATGAAATATAATTACCTGATACTTACCTTCCCACGAACTGAGACGCATAGTGAGTCTCATGTCTCGACTATGGAGGGTGCAGAGCTGTTGAGTGAACCCAAATGATATAAAACTGAAGAAACAATACTAAAAGGTAAGTCAGTAAATAAGCATGCAAAACCAAAGTAATGGGAGCTCATGGGGGGGATTCTAGGATAGGTCCAAGGAAGATGGCTAGGTCATGTCCAGATATCCTGTGGGAGTGAATAAATGGTTGCTAGGACAGGTCCGGGGAAGATGGCTAGGTCAGGTCCAGATAGCTTATGGAAGATAATAAGTGGGGCATAAACTAGGACTAAATCAAGTGTGGATAGCCTATAATGTTGGAAAAATCCTATTGTGTGTTAGTACATCAAATAGATGTGATTAGTATTATTGTTGTTGTACGTGAGTTGTGGTAACACACCCCAATACAAACCTGGTACATCAAATAGATGTGATTAGTAATATTATTGTTGTACCTGAGTTGTGGTAACAACTCACCCCAATAGAATACGGATTGTACTTTAATTTAGGGATTAGGCTTGAATCTTTATATCTAGGAGTTCACCAGCCTTTATGTCTTTTAGTAATGATTAATAAACTATTCAATTGCCTTAATTTCAATTTGGTATTAGGCTATCCTAATCATGCTAGTCTAATTATTGTTTAAGGGGCAGCTGTACTTTTCTATTGCCCCTTTGATTGGTAGTTTACTGAGAGCAAAATAATTCGTAAAATACAAATTATTATTGTTTGAGTTATCAGCTTATAGAGTTTAAGGATTTTTCGAAGTATTTAAGGTATTTTCATGGAGATTTAGATATTCATTACATTTTCTGCAGTGATCATGTGCAGTTCGACATTCATGGATTTGTGCTCTCATTACTACATTCAAACCCATTCATATCCCCAGTCACATCCACTCATGTGCCTACAACAATCTTCTACCCATGTGTTTGCTAGTATGGTCAACGTTGTAACAACATTTGATCATGGCATGCATGTATGTTTTGATTGCTCAGTGGATTTAGCCATATGTCCACTGATGTACCAGCACACGCATATTCACAATCTTCATTTAGTATATCTGTTAAGCATCGAGTGAAAACAGTACCTCTATGTCTATTATTTCAATGCCTAACAATTTCAACCCTCTCCACATGGACTTTCGATTTTTCAGCACCTGAACGAGCCTCCACAACTGCATACACTAATGCAGTGCATCCACCATGCTCATCAACTGTGGAGATATAATTTCCCCGTGCATACCGAGTAAGTATTTGACTAGACCGTCTTTATTTCTGCGTTTCAAATTCATGTCTTCACCAACCCAAGCATGTGCAGATATGGTTCAAACCCACATAGATTTGGTCAGTGAAACAGATGCTCAATCGTTATGAAAAAGTACAAAAGACTAAATGGTTATTCATTTGGGATGTTGTTCAGTCAGTCAATGCAATGATTAATAGTCTAAATAAGCTATAAATGCTTTAAACATTTTATATTGTTTTTACGTTTTTTCTAAAAATCTAAAGTATATCATAGGCTTATAGGGGTTGTTATTTCAAGAGTTTCAAGTTCAAGGATCAACGTCTTCTATCATTTTGAAAAAAATAAAAATCAAATATCAACTTAATAGCATTATAATTGTGTTCTATTAGTCAAATTCAGAATCTTAATTTGTAATGGACACATTCTCAGATGAAACCGATGTCATGTTTATCAACCAGTTTGTGGGGGGGGGCAACTTTCGGTATGGTAAAATTGAGTCTAGTCAAGAAGTTTGAGGGTAGAGACTTTCACACTTGGCAGGTCAAGACCCAATCACTATTGATTGACAAAGACCTATGGGAAATCATCAATGGAAACGTAAAGGAACCAACAAATCCTAATGAGGCGATAAAATAGTCAACTCAGGACCAGAAGACAATACAAATCATCGGCTTAGGAATGTTTGATGCATATCTGCATCATATAGACCTTTCCAAGGCCTCCAAGATCATTTGGGACACATTGAACAAACTGTTCAGATCACAAGCTAGGAGTGTTACAGTGGTTTCGGAGCAAAAATTATTCAGACTCAAAATGGAAGGTGAGAGCTCGGTACACATATTAGTAAGTTTCGATCTTTAATGAAGCAATTAGCTGGTATACAAGTTGAAGTAAAACCTGAAGATACAAAGGCTGTTTTGTTAAATAGCATGCCAACCAACTATTCAAATATTGTTGTTACTTTGAGCAAAATAAATAACAGTCTAGAACACTTGATTTCTTTCCTCATTGACGAAGAAAATAGAACCAAAAGATTTGAGTCGGAGAAAGGAAAAAGTAATGATTGTAAAAAATAAAACTAGTTCATCTTTCAGGTTAGATAAACATGAGTCGACTTTCAAAACTCCAAGAAAAAGATCTCTTTGATTACTATAAGCAGCCTGGACACAATCTTTTGAATTGTAAATAGAGAACACAGGATCTCCTTGATGGAAAACTAAAGAATAAAGCCTTTGTTGCAGCCGAAAACAAAGTGATTGGGAGGAATATTCTTCCAGCAAAAATGATGAATAATATATGTGTTGATGAGTGTGTACTTGCTAATAACAACATAACAGTGTCTCTGTTCACATGTGTGGTGTGTTAGTAATTACTAAAAATAAAGTGGAGGTCCATACCAAAGTTGTGGCAGAATGTATCCTTGAGCAGAGTTGTTGTGAGGCCATTCCCACTACTTTTGTTGGTTCGATCAATGTGTTCCCATCCGCGGATTGGTTGATACATTCCCATTTATGTATTGGTTGATGTGCTCCTGTCCATCAAAGTATGTGTCAAGAACTTGTTTGCTTCAGTTCTTCAGTGGTATTTATTTTGTGTGTTCATACTAAAAGGTGGAATGTTGGAAATATCCTATTGTGTGTTAGTATATCACATAGATGTGATTAGTAATATTATTGTTGTATGTGACCCCTATAGAATGGAGATAGTATGGTTATTTAAATATTAGGCTCGACTCTATTTCTAGGAGATCACCAGCCTATATACTTCTTAGAATTCAATTGCCTTAATTTCAATTGGGGAGACTAAATTAGAGCCAAAAAAACCTAGAATTATATAAGGTGCGTTGATGGGAACTAACCAGTCTAGCAAAAAAGAAAAATAGATAAAATAAGGGTATAAGGTGCGAAGACATGCGACGGAATCGGTCCCACAAGCCTGGAAAATTAAGCGATTTTTTTAAAATATTCAGATTTTTGGTGTAATATACCCTAAAAAAATTCTGACATCAAAATAATGATGCTTCCTCTTATTTGTCTCTAGGTGGTATGGTTGTAAAGATATAGCATTTTCACGGAATCTAGGTATAAATATTCGAAAGTTACAAATTTGGTTTGAAATCTATAAATAGGAGATAAATATTCGAAAGTTACAAATTTGGTTTGAAATCTATAAATAGGAGGTCAACCAAGTCATTTGTCACTTTATTATTAGAGATTTTGAAATTTTAGAGCTCTGAGTTAACTATTTTCAATGAAATCAGAGGCTATGCATAGGACGTCATGAGGCAATTGAGGTGGGGCATGGCAAACACAGACGAGAGCATGAGTCAATAGGTCTACAAGTAGGCTTTGTTTTTAAATTGGGAGTGGACGGATAGATGAAAAATGAAAAAATGGATTCCCAATCAAATTTGCAAGGTGGAATATACCCCAAAATGCATCAAAAACATAGGTATTGACAAACTCTAAGTGGGTTTGCATTGTTTTTTGAGTTTGAGTGTCATTCGTGTAGGAAAAATGAATTAAATGCAAAAGAAAGGTTGTGCGGTCTTCTGCATAATGCCTTCAATCATAATAGGCCGAAAGAGTTAAAAGGCTATGCAGTTAGAAATTGCCCACATGGTCGATGCAAGTATGTGCGGGATGGCCAATGCAATTTTGCATGAAAAGGGCTGATCTAGTAGGTGGTTAGATTAGAAAAAATTTACATGGTCGATGCAGTTAGTTGTGCACAATCGATGCACTATAAAATGTTTTACTTAGTTTTTTGATGTTTTGATTATTTGATCAAATTCTTTTCTGACTAATCTGATCAATGAATGTTTTTTGATGTTATGTAGGTTTAGAAACAAGTCCAACTACGGGGGACTATGGATGCCTCATGGTTACTTTACTAACTGAGGGGTATCATGGAGATGTGTGATGTAGATTGGGTCCATAAGTTTTTAGATGTGTCTTGGTTTTGGGGGTATCATGGAGATGTGTGATGTAGATTCGGTTCATATGTTTTTAGAGGCCTAGCAATATCGAATGGATACCCTCAGGTAGAGAGTACAGAATGATATTATAGAGATGATTTTTACTATGGAAGATGTGCATGTTATCTTGGGGTTACCAGTGAAGGAGGCACAAACGTTTTGTGACATGCTAGAAATAGATGTCGAGCGTAGGGCACTCTTAGAGTGGGCTACAACCACAGAATGGTATCACCCATGATCTCTGATTGTCAAGTTAAATACAGTATATAGCACCTTATTCCAAATATCCGAAAGGCAATTATAAGGTTTGGTTGTGGCACGCATCTTGTACCACAAGTTTGATGGAGTTCCCCTTGTTACCTTTAGTAGCATGTCAAGAAAACTTGAGCAGGGCACATTTTTAGCTTAAGTACAAGGATATGGGTACAACTAGCCCATGACTTGTCCTCAATCAAGATCAAACAACAGCTAGCAATGGGCCTAATTATATTGTTGGTAGCATGGATTTATGAGAAATTTCTGATGTAACTCTCAATAGGTGCCCCATTACAGATCGTTATAGATGCACCACAGGTTTGGTAGTGGAACAAAGGGCCTACAATGAGATCCAAAGTTGGATATCCAATACTAAGGACAATGAGGAGAGATCAACAACGTGGACCCGCGATGTGCGCTCAGTAGAAACATGGTCATCTTGGCCATCTATTATGGCAATACAAGGGACCAAGGAGGCTAGCAATTATCTATGGTGGGCAAAGCCACATGCAGTTGATAAGGTACTTGGGCAGAGTTTGGTCTACCACATCTAACAGCTCCATTGCCTCAACCTTCTTATAGGTCAAGACACTTGAGGGAGTTGTACACACCAAAAAATTACACGGTGCAACACAGAATGTAATGTCCCCAATGGACATATTTTGCTCTCAGTTGGATTTTAGGCAAATCCAAACCCCATAACTAATCTAATAAATTACTTATCAAATCAAACACTGCAGATCTGAATTTTATATGAGAAGTGTGACTAGGGTGGAGTGAAATACCACAACAAATCAGCCCCTAAATCTATAACATTCCATGCAAATCTGATACCACTAATTTATAAAACCCAAATATGTATAAAAATGCAGATTTCTGATATAAACAATGCTGCAATAAATTATTTAAAAACCATGTCTGCAACATAACTTCAAAAATTCATATCTTTTACTAAAGAAGTCCAAATGAGCTGAAACTTTGAATCTTGGGCCACAAAAATATGAAAAATAATATTCGAAAATTAGTTTTTGCACAGCAAACATGAAACCCTAATTTTGCCCTAAAAAGTAGGTCGCCCAACACATTTAGGGCATCAAATCAGCTCCAAAAATTATGGAATTAATTTATTTTGATTCCCAAAATTCAGTACAATAAGCAGCAATAAATTTCAGACCTGGAATGTCTCAAATACACTGCAAACCAGCCAAAAGATGGATCGCTCCAGCTGGTACAATGAACATATAACTGCTGCAATTTTATTCTTCAACAACACTGCTAAAAATAGTAAAAATCTGTGAAAGCCCAAAAGAATTTCCTGAATGCCAATTCCTCTCAAACTCTTGGGGGTTTTCGTCCACAAGAGGGAAATACTAAAGGTTTTCGTCCTTAGATATTTTTATGCAAAAACTAGAAGCTTAAGACACAAATCAGAGATTATCAAGTGAATATGGAATGCCTCTCAAGCAAGTCTACTTCTCCTTTTAAAGGAAGAAGAGACCCAAAGCAACCTCCAAAATATCCAATCAGCTTGCATGATTCTTTCAATGCATTTTCCACCCTCCATTTCTCTTAGGGAGAATACAAAAGGCATTTAATAATTATTTTCTTCTCCCAAGTCTAGTCGCTTTTTCCCTAGAGGGAATACAAAATAGAAATGTTTTATCCTTTCTAAGTTCCCATTATTCCCCCAAGGCAAGTTGCCATTTTCCCTAGAAAATACAAATTAAATAAGTGTTTTTCTTTTTATGCACTTTTCTAGGTTCTATTTTAATGTTAAGTTTATAAATTTATTATATGTGCTATTATATTTTAATTTTTTTGCACAATATAATAAAATTAATAAAACTTAAGTCACCCTTATATTTTTCCTTTGGCCGTCGGGCTGACAAAATAGGCCAAAGGTCTTCAATTGGGAAGGGGATATTACAGTCCTCCCTTCCCAAAATTGCTTGCCCTCAAACAATTCTGAATTTGTTTTGTCCAAGTGCCATGCACAATAGACAAAACATGCTGACAGGTACAGGTGTCAGGCTTGCGGATCACTTCAGCATGTTTTGTCTATTGTGCATGGCACTTGAACAAAACAAATTCAAAATTGTTTGAGGGCAAGCAATTTTGGGAAGGGAGGACTGTAATATCCCCTTCCCAATTGAAGACCTTTGGCCTATTTTGTCAACCCGAGGGCCAAAGAAAAAATATAAGGGTGACTTAAGTTTTATTAATTTTATTATATTGTGCAAAAAAATTAAAATATAATAGCACATATAATAAATTAATAAACTTAACATTAAAATAGAACCCAGAAAAGTGCATAAAAAACAACACTTATTTAATTTGTATTTTCTAGGGAAAATGGTGACTTGCCTTGGGGGAATAATGGAAACTTATAAAGGATAAAACATTTCTATTTTGTATTCCCTCTAGGGAAAAAGTGACCAGACTTGGGAGAAGAAAATAATTATTCAATGGCTTTTGTATTCTCCCTAAGAGAAATGGAGGGTGGAAAAAGCATTGAAATAATCATGCAAGCTGATTAGATATTTTGGAGGTTCCTTTGGGTCTCTTCTTCCTTTAAAAGGAGAAGTAGACTTGCTTGAGAGGCATTCCATATTCACTTGATAATTTATGATTTGTGTCTTAAGCTTCTAGCTTTTGCATAAAAATATCTAAGGACAAAAACCTTTAGTATTTCCCTCTTGTGGACAAAAACCCCCAAGAGTTTGAGAGGAATTTCCATTCAAGAAATTCTATTGGGCTTTCACAGATTTCTACTATTTTCAACAATGTTGTTGAAGAATAAAATTGCAGCAGTTGTATGTTCATTGTACCAACTGGAGCGATCCATCTTTTGACTGGTTTGCAGTGTATTTGAGACATTCCAGGTCTGAAATTTATTGCTGCTTATTGTACTAAATTTTGGGAATCAAAATAAATTAATTTCATAATTTTTGGAGCTGATTTGATGCCCTAAATGTGTTGGGCGACCTACTTTTTAGGGCAAAATTAGGGTTTCGTGTTTGTTGTGCGAAAACTAATTTTAGAATATTATTCTTCATATTTTTGTGGCCCAAGATCCAAAGTTTCAGCGCATTTGGACTTCTCTAGCAAAAGATATGAATTTTTGAAGTTATGCTGCAGACATGGTTTTTAAATAATTTATTGCAGCATTGTTTATATCAGAAATCTGCATTTTTATACATATTTGGGCTTTATAAATTAGTGGTATAAGATTTGCGTGGAATGATATAGATTTAAGGGCTGATTTGTGGTGGTATTTCACTCCACCCTAGTCGCACTTTTCATATAAAATTTAGATCTGCAGTGTTTGATTTGATAAGTAATTTATTATCTTGCTTCTGGGGTTTGGATTTGCCCAAAATCCAACTTGGGTCAAATATGTTCATTTGGGGACATTACACAAAAGAACGCGACAAGTCTCCAATGATGAGGAAAACCTTTTTCAGGGTAATATTGAAGTCCAGATCCCCCCCTCTCCTTTCCATGTTTGTTATGACTTTGTTTGTCTTCTTTTCCAAGTTAAGAATTTCATCTTTTATCCGCAAGCTACTCTCTGCCCCTTTTAAGCTTCTTTGTCTACGACGGTTGCATAACCGCTGCACTCAGTTTGTCTTCTTTTCCAAGTTAAGAATTTCATCTTTTATCCGCAAGTTACTTTCTGCCCCTTTTAAGCTTCTTTGTCCGGGATGGTTGCATAATTGCCGCAGTGGTTACGCAACCGCCGCAATGGTTACAGCGGTTGAGCAACTGCCCCTCTGTCTAGAGCGGCGGTCATGTCACCTTAAATCCGAGAGTTAAATGCACATTTTTCAATGCGTGTTTAGATTTCAGGGGTGATTTTCTCACTCGTTTCTCAACTGTTTCGTCTAATTTTAGGCTCATTGGATTCGTATTGATTTCCTCTTCTTGTTTGGCTAAATTTAGAAAGTTAACTACCCCTCATTTGAATGATCTGTCGTTTCTTGATCGATACTTGTTGATGGACTTTCTTGCCCAAGATTTTATAAAAGCCAAGTTTTCACCCGTATGATGGGTTGGATTTTTCACATTTTTGAGGTAAAGTTATACTGCTGAATTTTTTGGAGGAACCTCACAGACAACCAGCTCATTGCCCTTTTATTTCCCACCATATGCTTTCAATCATTTCTTACACCAAGCCAGCCACAGCCAATCTTTCACTCTTCTTTGTTACCAGCCAAGTTTTGCACATCCCAGGATCAACTGGACATCTCTTCTAGAAAAGGAAACAAAGTTGAAGAGACAGCAAATGCAACATCACATCTGGGGAGCTATCATAGTTCAATAGTAACCAAGTTGAAGGTGTATTTGAATTCTTTAAAAGCTTTGTTTAATTATATTTGTTGTAATAGAAGAAATCTCTTGTTTAGATTTGTAGAAGTGAAAGATTTCTTTGTTTCCCGTATACAAGCCTTGTCTGTGTATCATTGTCAAAATATTTCTTACATAAATCTTCTGCTAATATCCTCTTCCCTGCTTATCCCTGTGGATTTGTATGGGAAGAAGGTTTGAGGAAGATATAGTGCCAAAAATCTTCTTTTATTTCTTCATTTTTATTATCCGTGTGTTTCAAATTCACTCTGTCGGGGAAAGTTGTTGGGTAAAAAAAGAAATTGCTTCTGAGAAGCTTTTTCCCTTTCCTAAGAACTTGAGGTAGAAGTTTGGTTAGAGGAAATTCATTTGTCTAGACTAATAATTTTTTAGTACATCCTATGTTAAGAATAGTTTTTGTTATACAACCCTGAAACAGAAGAATAGCTACATCTGGCTATTCTTTGTTTTAATTAATTTCATTAGAATTAGTTTTATTTAATTATTTCCTTGTGTCTGTGTTTGTAGGGTAATTTATTTTATTAAATCCTGGAAAAACACAAAAAGACTTTCGAAATTTAATTTATTTTTAATCATTTTATTGCATTTGAAAAGCCCCATTAAAAAAATACAAAAAAAGAATTGGTTCAGTAATTGTGTTTGCTTTATTTAAGTATTGGTGAACGTAGTTTAATTAAATTAAAAGGTAATTTGATTGTCTTTCGTTTAATTCAAGCTCATTTGCATTACTTATTTAAAGCCAGGAACTTAAAATGGTTAGAAGTTAAAAAGAACGAAACACCATGTTTCCTAGCGGCTTAGACTACTCGTACTTAGTCCTTGGTCCCCATTTGCTACCAATTTGCCTGAATACTTCCGCCTTACTCACGAGTTGGTGTCCCTTATGACCATTCCGGGCCTGCTTGAACCTCATAGGACTTAAGAACCAGTTATTAATCCACCAGGAATTGACCGATACCAAGGGGATATAGACTTGGGTCTATGGGAATTAGTTTTCAGATCTACCCCTTTGCCCCCACAATTCATAAGTCAACTTGATGCCCTCAACAAGCAGTTGACTACAGCCGAACAATGTTGGGCCGACCTCGCTATCCAAGCAGACCGGATTGGACGCCCAAATCCATAGTTTGTTCTATATGTCCTTCATCCACTCTTGCATAACCCTCTCTGGAGAGGAGTATCTAGAGGCGAACAGACAATTTCCTCGGATCCAATAACCAAACCAAGGTGTTTTCGTTTCCACTGATATAGACCAAAAGTTGTGGACAGCAATCATCCTCGACCGCAATATCACCCCCATACAGGTTAGATGGGCATTCATTGCCCTTGGCGAGCAAGTTCCTAATTTGCAAGTCGATCATTTGCGCTTACCTTGATCCTAGATCCTTGTACTACCGTCATTTCCACCTATCCCATTTATGCCATATTTACCTATCGCATTCCCATCTCATCCGTCATACTTTAGTTGTCTCAACACAACCTCGGGAAGTCAAGTGCACCTAGAATCACATGTTGATTTTCAAGTGTACAGGAGCCGAGGGTGAGAGCATGCGAGGGATCAAAGGCCCTAGTCCCACTATTTAGACCACGACATGAGCAGTAGTTACATGAGCATAGTGGTAGATGCCACAGACAACAAATGTAGATGGTAGCACTTGAGGTACAAGAACCAATGACACGTGGTATAAAAGATAGCCCAGTCCAAGATGCCCCTGCACAAGATGGTGTCTCACCGGGTAGGACATAGGCAAGGTACCAGTGACACATGATATAAGAGTTAGTCTAGTCCACAATACCCCTTCACAGGATGATGTCCCATAGGTTAGGCAGCATGCAGTACACAAACCTTTGTATTAGGGTCGAGAGTGGAGATTGAGGCAACCCAACGAAGGCTACTTGGAACCCATGGGAGTCCGGACTATGGACATTTTGGCCCAAGACCCAGATAGAGCAGCACAACAATTGCAGAGGTAGACTTTAATCATTGTATTCCAAAGAGAGATGATAGTAGTTGTTAGCTACTAGAGAGCCAGACGATGAGGATCACGTACTCAGTGGGCAATCCAATGGATGGGGCAGTCGTCAAGGACTGTTTGAGGCATCTAAGTGAGAAAAGTGTTGAGCTTTAAGTTAATATTTTTCCTATATTAGATACATATGTTAGGAAGTAGAGGTGCTAAATTTTGAGTTGATTGCTAATGAGTGTTAAAATGTGTTTGGTTTTTGTAGAGGGGTATATCGAGGAGTGGCATTCTCTTATAAACAGTACACATAGTGATATTCTGGATAGAGTACTAGACCAGCAAGATAAGACAATGATACCTGATCTAATGGCGCGTATAGGCTCATTTAGACTCATTGAAGAGACAGCCTGGATTTTGCAAAGCCATAGGGAGGAGATTGATCCTCATTCTGTAAGTTCGATTAGAGATGATGGCGGTGGCATTTTGTATAGGCTATTACACACACAGGATGCCTTGTAGGCAAAGCATGCGGCAAGATTAGCCTATAATCAAGCAGTTGAGGCAAGGCAGCAGGCAAACATGGCGCAGATTACAAAGCTAGAGATTAGAGTAGCAACAACAAAGGGAGAGATTCAAGGTGCGTGCTCTAGGGCATCCTCCTTGCTGGCTCTCTATGATCGGCTAGACAAATTGGGTCTTCTTAGAGCATTGCTTGTCCTCCCCTTCTAGAGGTGAAGGAGATGTTTGAGATGTAGACATGATGTATATTAATGTACTTTGAAAATACCGTATATATGTATATGAAAATATTTTGACTCAGTTGTACATGGCTTATGTTGTTATATTCGATGGTTGTTCTTATATTGCATGTTGGTCTGTGTTGTCATTTCTATATTTGCACAAATGTGACATCACTTATGACTGAAAATAAAAAAGCAAATGGTAAAATAGGTAGGTAAGTATAACATATAATGAAAAGTAGACAGAAGAATCTAGTAAACCATAAGATATGTTCGAAATAAGTAAATACTAAAACATCTAATGTAAAGGAAAATAAATCCAAGAAAACAAAAGATGTGGCAAAAAATAAGTAGGTGAAATGACATCTAATGTAAAGGAAAATGAATCTACGAAACAAAAGATATAGCAAAAAATAAGTAGGTGAAATGGCATCTAATAAAATTTAAGTGAAAATCAAAGAAGATAAAAGATGTGTCAGGGTGAGGTAATTAGGTAATAAAGGACATCCGATGTAAAAAAATTCAAGATCTTGTAAACAAAGAATGGGGCAATGGTAAAAATAACGTTCAATGAATTCTATGAAAGGTCAAAGAAAGCAAAAGATGTGATAAAAAGTGATAATAAGGAAACACCAAACTAAGTAAAATCAAAATAATGTTTGCAGTGGGTTTTCATGGCAGATAAAGCACTAACATCTAATGTTATGAATAGGGTGAATGAAAAAAGTATAAGATGCAGAAGGTTTATTTGTGAGGAAGACGCAAAGGCCTTACAATCCGAATTCTCAAATCTTTTGTCGAAGCCAACACTAAGGGAGGTCAATATTTGTTGTAAGATAGTGAATAGGATATCAAAAGGAGGGACATGATCAACTACTGGCAATATCCATCAAGGGGATAGGAGTGATCATGGAAAAAGATGATAAGGCATGGCAATACAAGATCCTTAGCAAAGAAAGAGACACTTTAATCAATAGGGCATGACTAAAGGTTTTCGTCACCAACATAAGAAGGAACCCAAGTATGCAGGTTCGACTTGGGAAAACTAGTCAAGTATAAATTTATCCCATGTTACCTATGAGATGCAACAAAAGTAAAGGTTTTGACCTTCCCATGATGTGTTCCTCGTTCCTCATTACCTCACTTAAGGAGCCATAGGCCTACTATGAGGATAAGTTACTTGTGTGAAAAGGCAGAGACACCAATTATAGGTACGCAGCCTCATATCCCAGTCAGAAAAACCTACCACGCCCAAAAGAACCTCAAGCTCTATGACAAGATCAATAGTGGAGTTTGAGCATTCAACTAGGATATGGGGCGAGCTGGTGATATCACAATTTTTTGTTTGCAATTGACTTTTGATTGTAATAATTGTCTTTTTCTATTGATTTTTCCTTTATGCTCTTATGGCTTATAATTTTTTCTGATTTTATTGTTCCTCCACCATACAGATTCAAAAGGTTGATCAAATGGGTATGAAAAATAACAACACTAGAGAGCTTACACTTATCCGTTATACAGGAAAAACTACAACAAAGACACTTAGGTACCTCTCGACCTACCCTAAGGAAAGTGACATCTCATCTTTGATTTAAATGTGCCTCAAGTGAGAGAGGGAGTAGGAAAAGCATAACAAGAAGGATAAGATGATACAGTGAAGGATAAAGCTCATCTGCTTCGTCAAAGGGTAGGGCCACTCCTTGCATACTCAAAAAGTGTGCGGGGGACGTTATGTTTGTGTTTGGAGGCAAAGTGTTCCGATGATACTCTCCCTCTCCAATACAGCATTGCAGCATTCAAATGATCTCGAATCGATTCAATACTCTTTATCGAGTAGTCTATATTGTACTTGTGATTCTTGCAAGTTAGTAAAAGTTGAAACAATCATTGTATATTGGATTATTATGTAAGTGATGTAATGAGTATTCATTTGATGTAAATGTAAAATTTCTTTCAAACAAAAATTGAATGAAACTCTTGTACTTGTATCTTGCCTATCACAAATTAGTAATTGTTGTAATATCATTATGTACCATGATGTAATAGAAATGATGTAAACAAAACTATGGAAATGTAAATGAATGTGTAAATATGACTGAACCCTAGTACCAAATATGTTATTCAAATGGCGAAATTAAAATAATATTCAAATTTACTTGTTTAAATGTAATGAGATACGAATATGTAAATGAATGTGTAAATATGACTGAACCCTAGTACCAAATATGTTATTCAAATGGCGAAATTAAAATAATATTCAAATTAACTTGTTTAAATGTGATGAGATAAGAATATGTAAATTACATTAGATAGTATATCGTTGTATTTAAATTTGCTTGAATTCTAAATCAGTAAATATGTAGTTAGGGTTAAAAGATGATGTTGGATGAGTATAATGTTCAATTAATTTCTTTTGGTAAAAGTAATTGCATACATTTAATTTTTCCTCTTAATTAATAGACACCATGTTAGTAGGTTGGTTAGTAGGGACTAGGATATGTGAGTGCCATGAATTTGTTCTCAATCAAGAATATTGGGATCAAATAGGAAAAAAAACCAAGTGGATTTTTCCAATATTCGAACATCTGTCATAGGTGATGATTGGAGTGATTACTTCAATGTCCATTACCACAATATAAGGACCTAGAAGTTCTCTTTAAATTGATAGACAAAACTTGTTGGCGATGCATGGCTACGAGATTGGATTCTTATTAGGATCAAGAAAGGGGGATAGGGGAGGGACATTGGTTTGCTGCACCCCACAAAATATGATGTAGTCTATTCGTCATTTGAGCCGAGTTGGCTTGCATTTGAAGGAATTGGTTGTTACTAGTGGTTTGTTGTTAGTTCATTCGATCTATTAGTTGTAAGATTAGATGAGTTGGATCTACAAAGGGAGTGTTTTGATTAGTGTAGTTGGGTTGAGGAGGTGCATTGTTAAGAGTAGCACCCACCATGGTTGAAGAAAAAAGATGAAAATGGGATGTGAAGAGAGGCAAGACATGCTTTGGCTTGCCCCAATAATTGGGAAGGTATAATTGATAAGATTGTGTTAATTGAGGAGCTCCTCAATACGTTGTTGAATGGATTCAAGAGCTTCCTCAAAAAAATCAGAAAATAAATTAGATGAATTTTGCATTGAAGGTGTGTAGTTGAGATAGATGTTATCCTCTTCTTCACACTCCTACTCTAATTTTTCTTTGAGTATGAGTTTGTTTAAATGAGATTTTAGTGGAAACCCTACTAGTATATGTGTTAGGCAAGAGCTTTTTAGAGTTAGTACCACCCATATTATAATCTACGTAGAAGGGTTTAATTGAGGAAAAGAGGCTCAATTAGTGTTTTGAGTGCTAAGAAGATGCTCCAGTTAAGGAGGCTACAAAATAAGAAATAACTAGAAAGCAAGGTATGCTTGGAACGTTGGTAAGAAGCTAGGATATAAAAATAATGTAAATAAGAAATTCGTTAAATAAGAGATATAAGAAAGCGTGAAGAAGACTCACTCAATGGTGGAGTAAGATTCACACCAAGTTCACCTAATGTATGTTAGCTAAGATGGTCAATATGATTATCCTTTTTCTCTTCTCAATAATGTAGATTAGAATATAAATAGAAGACAATACTAGGGCAAACACACAAGCTAAGGCTAGTGCCAAGGGGCATAATTGTCGTGGATCTTGAAGATAACAGTCCACACTCATATCAAAGGTGTAGGGTTCCAAAGCTTATGTCTAAGAAAAGGAGTTAAGAATCCTACACTTGTAAGAGTAAAGGTACAAAGTAAGTGTTATAGATGTCTACACTAAGCGTTGTAATGCCCTGTGGCAAAAAATAAGCAACAAAGGTAAGAGCTAACGTAATAGACAAATATATACTACCCTATCCTAGTCTATTACATGATACATCAAACATAATCATTCATACCAACATAAAGGAAAGGAAAGCATTAGGGATACTTACCTTTGTGAAGACATTGTTGGTGCATTAACCTCCCCTAGGGTTAGTAGCACCTAATGCAAGAGTTGTTGTGGGTAGATCACAGGAAGGTTAGATAGAAAACATAAGTAAACCAAAGTTGTTGGATTAATTGTCATTGATGTCAAAGGAAATCATTATCTGATCATTGAAGACTAAAGGCCACTAATCACTGTCCAAACAAAATCAGTTTTGAATCTCCATTATTCAAGGGCAAATCGCACCATTCCAAGCATTAAAGACAAGTTTATGATCATTGAAGAATGTTGGTCAACCCCCCTCTATCTTGGTGTTAATATTTAAATTATGGGCCAACCTATGTCTAGCACCCAAGAAAATAAAGAGTGTCCCATGGGAGAAATCACACCCCTTCGAAGTGACATGAGAAGGCATAAAAGGATATGTAGTTGAAAAGAAAGTATATGAGGAATAATAAAGATATATCATTTAAACTCAAGCAGATTTCTCAAGGAAAGAAAAATAAGAGATCATTCAAGGAAGATTTTTGTGAAGGAGATCTATTTAATTGTCATCCATTGAAAAAGTTTTGTTTGGAGGTTGGTGCTTCCTAAGAGAAGAGATCGGTGTCTCTAGCTAAGTTGATGCTTAGAAGTGGGGCTTGGTGTCTCCAATAGCTTGGTGCCTACAAATCGCTTAGTGGTGGGGATTGGTGTCTCCAATGGGTTGGTGCCTACAAATTTTTGTATGAGACTTATTATTTTATGACTAGATTTGGACAGTAGATCCAAGCAGTCCTTTCTCCGTGTATTTCTCCCGAAAGGGTTTCCACGTAAATCTTGTGTTTCATAATTGTTAGATTTTGTGTGATAGTTGTTACTGTGGTCATTTAATTTTTAATTAAGTAAAATATTATCTTATACTGATTCACCCCTCCCCCCTCTCAATATAAGTGTGTGTTCATCAAAAGTTGGGGACTCCACAAACTTGGTAAAACTTGTTGGTGCAGCTCTTATTCTTGTGGCTCCTAGGAACCCAATGCTCCAAAGTAGACCTCTAAGTATAAGCTCCACAAAACCCTAAGCCTCTTAAATATTTTAGGGTAGATTTGCAAGCAAAAGCATAGTAGACTACATGATGATGATATAAAGAAATGACAACAATAACCCCTCTCTATAGTAGAATATAACCTGAAGTCATAAACTCCCAACAAACAAAATCGACCATATGGAAAAAGGGATCTACTACATGGTTGGTGTCGCCAGCCACAAATAGTTTTGCATAACGGAAAGCGGAGGAAAGAGAATGGAGGTAGAGCAAACACTTGGAGCAGGTATGAAGCTGATCTAAAGAGGGTCCAAAGGTGTTATAGGCAGATGTGAAGGAGATAATAATGAGAATATCAAGTGGTCATAAAGAGATAGTAAGAAGGTAGTAGAAACATAGTAAGGAGGCATGCTAGGGCAATGCCACGCACGATGACTCTCACGAGCCCAACCCTACTCCAAGTGACACCCCTTAAAGCACACACTCAAGGAGATTAATGTGCCAACAGCATGTAAAGAGAAATCATTAGTAAGATTGTAAACTAAGGTGTATACACAAGTTACCAAAAAAACTTGAAAGTTCGTAAGAGAAAATGGAAAACATCTTAACCTCCCACATTTGTGTGTTAGTTGATGGAAATTGGAAATCTTTTCCGTAGGGATGAAAACTGTCTGTCTCAAATTTATTTTATTTTTCTTGTCATTTGATTGATATAGAAAGAATTTCCCATCTCCAATTGAATTTAATCTTTCCCCAATCTAGCACATTAATTTGCTTTCTTCGTCAATTGATTGTGAATTGATCCAAGGTACAAACCTTCACAACCCCACTTCTTCAATTCGCATAGGAAAGGAAAAAACATACCAAAAAAAACTCCAATATGCTTGCACCTTAAACTCAGGGATTCATTGAACTTGGATTTTCAAGGTCAAAATTTGAGGGATGTGATTGTTTATTTTGAAAACATGCCAAATAACTCTTAACACACATTAGGGGATTTGTGTTGCTTCATAATTATTTCTAGCTGAGACTTTCTTTCTTGTCCACGCATTTACCAAACAATGGCAGCTTCAATTGTGATTATTTAGTTTGTAAACACACCAGATAATTCTTAAGGCGCATCAATGGGTTTATGTTGCTTCATAATTATTTCTGGCTGAGACTTTCATTCTTCTCCACACATTTGCCCAAGCAAATGGCGGCTTCAACTTCCTCAAAATTAACTGAAAAGCCCAACTAAATGCTCACAAAAAGAATAGCAAGATTTTCAATAAAATCATAACCACCCTCAAACCAGACTTGTAAGTTGAAAAACAAAAAAATGTGGATACTCAACAACTCTATTGTCACCAAAAATATGTTGTTTTATACATAGTTTCTTATTACCAAAAATCAAACAGCTCATAAAGTTGGATTTGTGTTTTCCCAGGGACCTATTCGTTAATCAGAACCTCAAGAAAATGATCCCGCAATCAAACAACGACATGTAGGACTACAACCAATGGTTGGAATAGGTAGCAGACAAACATTGATGACAGAATGCACGGCCATTGATTTTGGAAACACGCAGCGCAAATCCAATGGGAATGTGGACAAAAAAATCAAGAAGGGCTTTCTCATAGAGAATGACTCTGGCAAATAATGCATGAGAAACAAAAACTAGTTCAAATATCTTTAATAAATCTGTCTAAAAAACCTTGATACATATTAATCTTGAGACCCGTGTCTTTGATTTACCACATAATTTTCCCAATTTAAGGGTTCCACATTGACTAACAATTCCATCGCATTCTCTATAAATTTTCCACTAATTGGTGACAGGGGGCATCTATCTAACTTCACCCCTATGCTGGACTAGATAATATCTTTCCAAAGAAAAAACAACGGTCCTCAAACTCCACTGTATGCCTAAGATATCATGATTTTTCAATTGCCTTTTCCAAATTAAAAAAAAAAATGCCATATGATAGTCAAATGAACATTTTTATTGACACCTCACACTATTACACTTCACGAACACCACCCACTTGACTGCCATTGTAGATTACGCTTATTGGCGTGAAAGTAAAATTTATATCTAATCTGTACCATTTTCAATATAGTTGTCAGTTGCACATGTTACTGCGAACATCACTGAATTCAACCACCACACGGAATCTGTCTCAAAGGCATTACGAAATTTAGCACAGGTGTCATGCCAAAGCTTAAACATTTGGTGTTAGTGATTCTCAAGAATGTTTCCAATCATATCAACCACTCCCTTATGAAATTCGTCTGCATATTTGTTGATGTATTATTTTTCTTTATCTCTGCAATCCTCATGACTCCCAAGCATCGAGATATGATATACTCTATAACTGGTACCCAAGTTGTTAGAAAATGGATGTGGAGAGATTTATGAGTCACTATGTCTCTGTTTGCCAAATACTTCAAAAGCCTTTCAACTAAAATATCAAATATAAAATTTTAAGGCCTATTGAATCATCCAATAAATTGATAGCAAGCTTTGAATCTTTAGCTAAAATTTTGAGTGTAGCTTCCAAAACTTCCCAATCCCATAGCTTGATAAGATCCAAGAACCACATTAAATCTTTACAAGCATCAATCCAAATAAAATTTAGATAATTGAGTCTCAATTTTGAGCCTGCGCAAACTCTAAAGAGCAGCCATGCATGCATCTTCAAGATCTGTAGATGTGTACCCCTGGAAAATTGAAACCATGTATTGCTCTAGATATATGATACTCCTGTCTGACCGAAGTTTGGGCAACCACTGCAGCAGTCTCATTTGAGCCGCCTTTAAATCGTTATCAAACTGTTTGGGAATTTGGAGCCTCACATTTAAATCAGCTGGAATAATTAGTTGAAGAGATGATATTGGGCATCCTATTTTGAGTTTTTAACGAGTCCTCCAATGAAGTGCTTCTACATATTTCATGCTTGCTTGTATATCATTCTTGAACTAAGTTACCGAAACGTTTTGGATACGGGAGCGGGGAGCGGAGTATCCGATACGCGGGAAACGGCAAATTTTTTTTTGACCCTGGATACGGCGTAGTATACGGCAGTACAAAAACTATATAAAAATTAAAAAATATATAAATTTCAGCCTTCTAAATAAGAATTAACCACATGTTATGCATATGAAAAACAAAACAAGCTAAATAGCCACAACAAACTATTCATACATTCATAATTTCAATTGTCCCTATCATATCTAGTTGAGGTGTTTATTACATTTATGATTTATCTCATACATGCTATTTTTATCCATGTTTATGATGGCTTGTACTTGGTACTTTATGTAGAATAATGGTGTTGCGAAAACAGTAATTTCTGCTGTAATGATATATTAAATTTAAAATATGCCTTCTGTAGAATAATGGTGCTGTGAAAACTGTAATTTCTGCTGTAATGATATATTAAATTTAAACTATACCTTCTGTAGAATAATGTTGCTGTGAAAACTATAATTTCTGCTGTAATGATATATTAAATTTAAACCAGAATTAAAAAAGAACTTTCAAAAAAAAAAAAAAAAAATCAGTTTTGGGCCAGGAAACGGCAGGAAACGGCTGGGTACGGCTGCAGAAGTATCCAGCCGTATCCGGACCTGCCTGGCCGCTCCCAAGCCGCTCCCGCTCCCGCTCCTGCCGCCTAAACCGGCGTTTCCGGTAACCTAGTTCTTGAACAGTAACAAAGAAGCAAGTGGCAGAATGTCCAGAGTTTCATCTACCCCTGACAAGTATATGCCTTTTTGGATCTTAGGGAAAAAATACATGAGATGAATACATTTAAGGTAATTCTCGGCAGCACAATTGGGAGCAACTGTAAGCTTTATTTCTTGAAGAGGAGACACGTTAGAACACCACCACTCACAAAGCCTAGCTTCAAAATACTTATTTCTTGAGACCATGTGAGTGGAGATAGAGAGGATTACCCTCATATTCAACACCCTCTAAAAAACTATTTGAAATGCAACAAGTACACATAACTGAGGTTCGATATGTTTGGCCTTGCAGTATTGAAACTGAAAAATGTGAACACCTATTTGAAAACACAAATTAAATCTTTCGCATTCACGCTAGCATAATATTACATGATGCAACCACGGCCATTGATTTTGGAAACACGTGTCACAAATCCAACTGGGATGTGGACGAATACTCATCGTCTACAAGCTTTTTGTATCTCCATTTCAAAGTCTAGCTATGAATTCTCAATTCGAAATGTTGTCAGGGTTCTTTGTCTGATGTTGTCTTGAAGACGAGAAGGTTTAAGTTTGGGGATGATGATGGCAAGGTTCTTCATCGGGCTCAATCTAAAGATATTGACAATGGAAGCTTCACAGTATATCACAGGTTGGGGGAAGTCACAGAAACACTTTACAATGCTTCACAGCATGGGACGAAGACTCCGTATGTACGATAGACGTGAATAACAGTCGCGACCCAAGCATCTCCAAAAAGAGGTGAATTAGCAAATTTTGTTAAATAGGTTTTCTTTTGTGTAGCGGCACCACCGTCCCATATACCCGGGCAAGTCGAGTAAAGGAGGTACTCTACATCCTTATGCCAGATGTCTAAGTTTTGGGCAATTGATGGTGTGAGGTTCCACCAAACCGGGTCGATAAAATTAGGATGAAGACTACGTGTAGCTACAAATCTTTAAGGCATTGGCAGGTTCTTCATTTGATGTTGCCTCAAGGACGAGACAAGGTTTAAGTTCAAAGATGATGTTGGTAGGGGTTTTCATCAGGCTCGAGCTGAAGATATTGACCGTGAAAGCTTCACAGTATATTGCAGGTTAGGGGAAGACACACAATAATACTAGACGAACCCGTGGACCACTAGACAATGCTTTGCAACTTGGGACAAAGACTTTGTATGTATGATAGACGCGAATAACAATTACGATTTTTTCTAACAAATGTAGTCTGTACAAATAAGAGAGAAGATTGGGTGTACATAGTAGTAAGTGGGAACTGGGAAGTGTATGAGTGTTAAGTGTGTGTATGTGTAAGTGTGAATTGAGAGCGTAGAGTAGTGTGTGTGTATGGCAAAGTAGAAATAGAGTGTTAAGTTTGAATTGGAAAGAATATGTATTTGGTGGTATCTGTAATCTGAACAATGTATTTGATTATTGAGATATATGAATAAAGAAAAGTTAAGAGTAGGGAAATTTGTGTCTCTGTATTATCTTGCTTGATTTTTGTTATGTTACAAATGCTGAATTCGTAGACCCACTTCAAAATTCATGTTGCATCTATGTTAATTGTTTATATTTAATTATTGTATCCACCTCTGCATATATCAGCTCTAACTGGAACACAAGAACATAATAAACTAACAATCATGTATAGTTTATGCCAACATAAAACATACTAATGAATCAAACTTTACTCGGACCTAAACTCGTAATCTTCATCTTACATGCAAGCAATGTTGACAAATTAACAAGTTTCCTCATGAGAATATCAAATTTTAGATCTCGCATTGACCTAGAAGAACTATCATCCTTTGTTTTTTTACAAGAGAGATTAGACCAAATTATGCGAGTAATATAAAATGTATAACCATGCACTTGAGGAGTACAGGTTCAAATCTAAGAACAAGGGATTAAAGCCAAAAGAATCTCCTAAAAAAAGGAGTTTGCATTTTCAATTGAAAAGCTAGCTACTAAACATAAAACTAATGCCCCCGTGGGCTTAATTTACACCAGCATAAATCATTATCAAAGATAACTAATAGGTTCAACTAATGTTTTACAAGCCAACCAAGCCAGAACCAGCCGGTTCGACCAGTTTGAAAAAAACAAACAAATCTGCTTCCCTCACACACTCTTCTCTCAACTCGCACAACTTTTTGCTCCTTCAATACTCAAACCAATCATGGTTCAGAGCTTGGCTCCTCTTTGTAGTCCCTCTTCTACAATTTCCAAGCTCTATAAATACTAACATCAGATCCACACTTATAAGCACAACTTAAGCAAGATGGTGCCTTCCAAACCGGTAGATCACTACCACCTTCCTCCAGATCTCTCAACCAAGGTGCTAGTTGTCAAATTTCTAGTAAGTGTGAAACTACTCCACGAAAGCATTGTTATAATGAAAAATGGAACTTGGGTGTTGTCATAGTTACCCCTAGATAAGAAATCCATTGGTTGTAAATGGATTTACAAAGTGAAATGTAGCTCAGATGGTTCCTTAGACAAGTATAAAGATCGTCTTGTTGCAAAGGGTTATGCACAAGAAGAGGGGGTAGATTATGAAGAAGCATTTGCTCCTACAGCTAAAATGGTAACATTCAAAATGGTTATATCTATTGTTGCTCAGGTTTGGTTGGCAAGTATTTCAGATGGATGTGAAAAGTGTTTTTTCTGAATGGGGACTTAGATGAAGAGATGTACATGGTACAGCCACAGGGATTTCAGATTCTTGGAAAAGAACATCTAGTTTACAAGTTAGTGAAGTCCTTGAATGGACTTAAGCAGGCTCCTCCAGCCTGGTAATTCAAAATTGATAAATATCTTATCTTAGATAGTATGGTTTTAAAAGATGTGATGCAGAATCCAGTCTCTATGTTAAATTGGTTGGTGATGACATAGTGGTTCTAGTTGAATATGTTGATGATCTTGCCATCGCCAGAAGTTGTAATGACTTGTTTAAACAGATGAAAGTTGACAGCTGTTTTGTGTTTGAAATGACTGATCTAGGACTGCTTCAATATTGTCTAGGTGTAGAATTTGGCAATGCTAAAATTTTGGTTATACAATTTTTGTATCCCAAACAAAATATGCCTAATCCTTGTTAGAAAATTCAAAATGTATGATTGTAATCCAACAAATACACCTACAGATGTTGGGACAAAACTCTCAACTGACATTGATTCACCACTGGTCAATGAAACAGTGTATTGGCAATTAGTAGGTAGTTTGATTTATCTTACTACTACTAGACCAGATTTATGTTTTTGTAGTAAGTTATCTTTCTCGCTTCATGGCTAAATTGCATGAAGAACATTGGCAAGCTGCAAAATGAGTTCTTAGATATGTCAAAGGAACGCTTGACTTTGGCATTCTATACAAGCAAATTGATGATTTTGAGCTAACAAGGTATACTGATTCGGATTGGGCAAGATCAGTTGATTCTAGAAAGTCTACAATAGGTTATGTTTTCACTCTTGGTTCAAGAGGATTTTCATGGCAGAGTAAGCTTCCGAGTACAATTGCATTGTCTTCTACAGAAACTGAGTACAAAGCAGTTGTTAGTGCAGGTCAAGAGTTGATGTGGATTCAATCAATATTGGAGGATCTTCAACTTGAATTGTCAACACCTACACCTATCTTCTGCGACAACCTAAGTATACTAAAGATGGTGAAGAATCCAGTATTTCATGCCAGGACAAAGAACGTAGAAGTTCACCGTCACTACATCCGACAATTGGTTTCAAATGAAGACATATGTCTTCATTATTGTCCTACATTTGAGCAACCAGCCGATATAATGACTAAACCTTTATGTAAATATAAATATGTAAAATTCTGAGATAAGCTTGGAGTTGTTTTAGGTTCAGTGATTAAGGGAGGGTATTAGAATAATTAACTTGTATAAGCTTGATTAAAGCTTATTATATTGTTTAATTTGTGTTGTTATAGGGGTGATAACAACTTGGGTAATTTGTTGGGTTTGTTCTATGGGTAAAGCTATTTCTTACTTTCCGTCATTCTTTGTTGCACCCACCTCCTCCTTTATAGGAACTACTTGTATGCCTATTTAATAGGCTATCTCTCTATGAATGAGAATTGTGGCTTGGTTATTCCAAAATTTAAATGTTCCCCTAAAATCCACCATGAATCTTGGATCCCAAACCACGTGGAATCCATAGTCATCAATCACAAGGCACAAACTTGCACAGAGCATAGCTACCATCCCTAGAGCACATCTCCAACTCTCCCTTCCTACATAATACCTCAAAAACATAACACACAACCAAAAAGAGTTGCACAGAGATACAATCACACGCCCAAAGGACAAAAGGGACTACATGAAGAATAACGGCTACACAACTACTTATTCAAACCTGACATCTTTTTAGTTGATGCAAGATTACAAAAGAACCCAAATGCTCTTACATCGTACACCCTAGGTAAGAAAATGCATGAGCATGATGCTCACATGCTTAGGCTAGGTGGTGGTATCACCCTTTCGACCTACTAGTGAGGTCTTCGCATGTCTTTGTGCTGAAGAGGCATTTCCCTGTCTTTCAATCGTTGGACTCACTTGGCTTTCTATGATGCCAGGATACGTCCATGCCCCCCTCAAACCCTGCCAAATACATATCCGGTACGGATATGTATGGGTTCGGGTACGAATACGCCCTGGGTTTGTGTGGATACGTCCAGGGTACGCCAATGGTACATATGGACGTACCCGGGACGTATCCACAAGAACATGTGGCGCACCCTGCCTAAAAAATCTCATTTAAAGGTTTTAAATTTATTTTTACTTTTCCAATGCATTAAACCGAACCCTAAAAATAAAATGAATAAAATAATACACCCTAATCGCCACAAAAAGTTATAAAAAGCACCCACCCCTCTCATTTGAAATCACGCAAACAATTCATTGTCTTTTTGCAAGTGTATGAGCAAAGAGCCAAAGAAGAGTTGAAGAGCTTAGAGGAGGCATCTAAAAAAGTTGAGGATTTGGTATATGTGCACTCCAATTTGCGCCTCTTGTCACACAAGTCTGAGGACTATGCTAAAGGGCCTCACAAACTCTGGAATCTTCTTCCAGAGACCACAAACTTGGCTGCCTCCGCAACCACGCTTGCCCAACTTTCATTATTTGATGGCGAAGATGACGTTCAAGGGAGTTCGCAAGGAGCAGAGAGTGGAGCTAGCGCAAGTGGCACACAAGAACTTGATTTTGAGGAAAATCTAGATGATATATTCTAGATTTGTTTGAACTTTGTATTTATAATTCCTAGATAATCATATGTATGGCAGCCACATGATCAATGAAATGTAAAATCGTAAGTATATTGTATGTTTTGAAAATTTGAACATGGATCCTAGTATATTTTTCAAATTTCAAGTTGTGTTCGTATTCATGTTGACATGATATTCGTATATCATATGTATGGCTGCCACATGATCAATAAAAATGCAAAGTCTTAAGTATATTGAATGTTTTGAACATTGATTCAAGTTTTGTGTTACTATTTCAGTTTTTTATGGACTAAAAAATGAGTAGATGTACATAACTATATATATATATTTTAATTTTTTAATATATATGTACGGACGTATCCAAGATGTATCATACCCAAGGGTTTTTTAAAATTGACGTATCCGCGTATCGAGCCTGTACCCGTACCGGTATTCGTACCCATATCCTGGCAACATAGTTGGGTTTGAAACCAACCTCCTCCAAATTCACCTTTGTGCACCTTTACACATACCCCTTCTCTCCTCAACCCAACCTCTATCTATGTAAAGCATTTCCTTCCTCTTTCACGTAGCATCTTTGCACGCCACCTTTGCACTAGGACATGCCTAGTCCTCTGTCCTACACACCAACTTCTGCATAATGTTGCTATGCACTACAACCTTACTAACCTTACTTAAACGCCCCAATCCCTTCTCTCATTTGCGTTCCTCTATGTAGCATTGCTCAATGTCATTACACACGCCCCTTTCCCATCTCCAACCAATGCACTCTTGTCTTTACGCAAGACAAAATGGCCCCTTTGTGTGGTCTCATGCACCTTTTTCCATGAGATAGCCTCACACTTCGTGTATGTTGCCTTCTCTTTATTCTACAGGACCTCTCTCCTACGCACAACCAAATGGATTTGGTGAGCAACCTCCTCCTCAACTTTCAATGGACTTAGTACATATATTCATCCATCCTTCTTCACGTGATGTATTGGCCCGACCATCATTGACCATCTCCAATCTATGGCATGCATCTCTTAGCAAGACGTTGAACAAAACCCTGTCTATGAATCTACCAATCTTCCTCTCCACTTTGCATTGCTCCCACACAACACCATCATGGCCTTTCACCAGCCAAGTCACTCTATAAGGCCAAGTGTGTTGCTTGTGTCCCAAACCCAGCTTCTTCACCGTCTCCAAGGACACCAAGTTCCTCGTGTTCCCACTATCAACCACCACAACACAACCTTTATCACTAGCCTTCACTTTGTCTGGAAAATGTGCAACTCCTCTTTCCTTGCAACCTTCAAGATTCCTCACTACGAGTAGGCTCTCTCCTTCGTCAGGTCCCTCCCCGTGTGTGGGCATTGTGATGGGCTTTGCATCTACTTGCAAAGTTGATGCACCATTCCCACATCCTCTCTTCACCATCACTTTGCACATGAGGGCTTTCATACGTACAGTAACCAATCTTCCACATATGAAGCAAGTTTCGTTGAACGATCTGCCTCATCCTCTTCTGGAGCTACTCCTTCCTCTCCTCAAAATAGATCCTCCTCTCTCTTGTGGTACTTGCATAGTGCTCACACTTTCCTCACTCCCGTGCCCGTATGTGGCTTGTTCTCCACCTCCCCCCTGAGCTTCCACTTTCCTCACGCAAAACTTTGATGTTTCTGCACAAGCTTCTCCTTAGCTCACAAAGAATGCCAATATGCTTCCTCGATTGTTGCAGTCGTACCATGCTGGATTTGGTGAGCAACCTCCTCCTCAACTTTCAATGGACTTAGTACATATATTCATCCATCCTTCTTCACGTGATGTATTGGCCCGACCATCATTGACCATCTCCAATCTATGGCATGCATCTCTTAGCAAGACGTTGAACAAAACCCTGTCTATGAATCTACCAATCTTCCTCTCCACTTTGCATTGCTCCCACACAACACCATCATGGCCTTTCACCAGCGAAGTCACTCTATAAGGCCAAGTGTGTTGCTTGTGTCCCAAACCCAGCTTCTTCACCGTCTCCAAGGACACCAAGTTCCTCGTGTTCCCACTATCAACCACCACAACACAACCTTTATCACTAGCCTTCACTTTGTCTGGAAAATGTGCAACTCCTCTTTCCTTGCAACCTTCAAGATTCCTCACTACGAGTAGGCTCTCTCCTTCGTCAGGTCCCTCCCCGTGTGTGGGCATTGTGATGGGCTTTGCATCTACTCGCAAAGTTGATGCACCATTCCCACATCCTCTCTTCACCATCACTTTGCACATGAGGGCTTTCATACGTACAGTAACCAATCTTCCACATATGAAGCAAGTTTCGTTGAACGATCTGCCTCATCCTCTTCTGGAGCTACTCCTTCCTCTCCTCAAAATAGATCCTCCTCTCTCTTGTGGTACTTGCATAGTGCTCACACTTTCCTCACTCCCGTGCCCGTATGTGGCTTGTTCTCCACCTCCCCCCTGAGCTTCCACTTTCCTCACGCAAAACTTTGATGTTTCTGCACAAGCTTCTCCTTAGCTCACAAAGAATGCCAATATGCTTCCTCGATTGTTGCAGTCGTACCATGCTGATCTCATCCTAGATGTTTAGCTACAAGCCATTCAATACTATGCAACCTTCTCCTTAACCATCTTGCTATGACCAGCTTAGATGGTGACCTAATAGAACTCTTCCACATACACCTTCACACTCATCTCCCTCTATTGTAAATTTTGTAACCTCTTTAACAGGTCTAACTAGTAATCATCAAGTAAAAACTTTCCCTTTAGCATCACAACCATCCTCTCGCAACAGGTAATCTTATCTTCACCCTTCCTCTGTACCTCCTTCCACCACAAGGCCACATGACCCTTCAACTTGCCCTACTCAACTTTCACCTTGAACAAATTGTACTTCGTTGAACTCGAAGTACTCCTACATCTCCATGAGCCAACTGATTAGATCTTCCACATTTAGTGTCCCTGAAAAACATTGAATCTCCATCCTCATTCCTCTCCCAATCTTTGACGTGGCTTTAATGAGCCTCTCTTCTCCTCCATCCAGTTGCTCAATCATTGGTCCTGCTTCTTATTCTTCGATTGGTTCTTCGTCCTTTGCATCACTCACATCATCCCTCAATGACAAATCCTCTTCGTCTATCTTCCTCCTTCGTAGTCAATCTCGTGTGTAATAACCTCAAGATCTCTACAATCTCATCCAATCTTCCTTCCATGCCAATCACCACCCCAACTTGCACAACCACCCATTTTGGAGGCATTCTCACCAAACCCACTGTTGCAATCCTCATATGCAAACCTACGGAAGTCACCCCACACCACAAGCACACACACCACGGGACTCTCCCTTCAACAAAGCCTTGTACTCTCCACACACACGTCAATGTGGAAAATAGGATCTCCTCACACAATTGCAGGAATATGTTCACTATACTACCAAATGATGCAGTCACGGTTAGGTCCAATTAAGGACTGTCATAGAAGTACGGCCCACAAATCAGATCTTGCACAATGCACACAGTATAAAATAAACTTTTATTTTATTGATCTCAGCAAGAAAACAGAACATTTAGATTCTATACATCCCTGCACATTCCCCTAATGTTTGCTCGCAGACTACAACACTAATGCAGAATCTCACAATCCCAAAATGGACGGATCTGCTTCCCTCACACACTCTTCTCTTAACCTGCACAACTCTGTGCTTCCTCTCTACTCAATCCAGTCACGATTTGGGGCTTGGATCCTCCTCTTTGCAGTCCCTCTTCTGCAAATTCCAAGCCCTGCAATCACTGACATCATATCCACATTTATAGGCACGTCTGAAGCAGCCTTCCATACCGGTAGATCACCACCAACTTCCTCTAGATCTCTTGACCAAGCTGCTGGTTGTAAGATTCTCATTAAGTTGCAAACTTTTCCACAAAGGCATCACCAGTCGTTTCCCTAAAATCTACTGTGAATCCTGGATGAGCCTCCATGTGGAATTCATACTCATCAATCACAGGGTGCACACTTCTGCATCAAACATTGTTGCACAAAGCATACCAACCTTCACCTAGTACACATCTCCAACTCTCCTTTCCTATGCAGGACTCCTCAGAACCATTGCACACAACAAAAATCCATGCAAAGACACAATCACGCGTCTGAAGGACAAAAAGGACTGCACGTGGGCCAACAGCTGCACAGAACTGCTTATTCAAACCTGACATCTTTTTGGTTGACGCAAAGATTGCGCATGTACCTGGATGCTCCTGCATCAAGATCCCTTCCAGTTCCTCCAACCAACAGAATCTAATGCCACGTCCTTAAACAGTTAGCTCTTTGGAATAAATCTCATTCAAAAAACAACTAAAACTCTCATTCTCATGTGATTTGTGTTCCTTGCTTATTTACTTGGGCATTTCATTCCTCTAATGGAAAAGACCAAGATAGCAATTCCGAATCACCCAACAGCATTACATACAGCATTGATTCATTACTATCAAAATCTTCCACTTTGTATCATGCAAATGGCATAGAACAAGAAAACTTCCACACAACAGTTGGGGTGTTATTTAGTGATTTTTCCCACCATGCTTTAAGTTCCATTTAAATCTGGAACATCAAAACAAAATATTCCACTCAGCATTCATACAATGGCAAGAATATTTTCATAAAATGAACTTCCATTCTCATGTTCTGGAGTCTGAGCTCCTCTCAAGACATTATTAAACTTGCCTCTCAATATCCATCATCCTTTTATAATTTTATTCTATACATAAGACAGAATCTCAGTTGAACAATTCATATTTCAAAAACAACAATATTTAGACTGATTAAATGTTGATGGCAGCAATGCGTTAAATTCATGCTTGCAGCATAGTGTAAAGATTTATATCTTTAATGTACACAAACATGTAGACAATATCCTTAGCACCTTTCATGGAGGACAATGCACTTTATGTCTTGTCAAACTTCCTATTTTTTTTTTTGTTCACTGATCCATGTCAACTAAATATCTTCTCCATTCAACCTAATTGTTTATTTTCCCTGTGCTTCTCATTCACCTTCGGCTAATTCATTGCTGAATCATAGGATATACCAATATTCATTATTAATCCATTACCAATGGCCATATATAGAGCAGACATCAACAACTCTTACTATATTCAGTTTCACGTTGCACTTGTATCATCTTGAGCAACAATCACCACTAAATTTATTAAATGCTTTAACACCACCTTATTATCTTCATAAGATCACTATAATCTGAAACATACAAGATTTACAAAAGTTGCCCATTCTTCTTTGTCTCACATTGAATTGTTACATGTTGGTGTCAAAAAACACAATCATCTGCTATTGGCAATTCATCATTTTCTATCTTTTACCCTGGAAGAGCTATGAATAAAAACACAGCATTCCCTACCTATAGATAGACTGCAACAGTTGTAATATGAGCAGTTCATTTTGTCACCTACTGCTATTATAACTAATGTGACCACTATGATTTTAATATCCTAGGTTCAAACCATTCTAAACTTTTCTACAACCAATCTTTAAGGACTTACCACTATCTAAACTCCCCATTATACAGAACAATTACAAACAATTAGGTTAGCTTGGCAACTTAAAGCTGTTCTTGAGTTTCCAAACAAAATGAAATCTTTACTGTTCAGTACATATATAAAGTGCCTTGCCAATATGTAGTAAGCTGCAGAATGCTTTTTATTTTTTTAGCAGATGATCACATCCTCCTTGAGCATTATAGCCTTTCATAATTAATATTACACCTTCTTGGAAATTATTTGCTGGAAGGATCACAATATATATCAGAAACAAGCTCATATACTATGCATCTACAAACCCAGAGATGACGTTTCTTGCTTGCCCTATTTTTATGAGGCTAATCATATTTATATTCTATAGAAAATTGTACAATTTCTAGTTATTCTAATCTTAACTGTGGCAAGTACGAATACGAGCATAGCACATCTGCAGTTCAACGTCTGATAACAATTAAGGAGATCGCTTCTTGCTTCTATTTGAAAGATCACCTAGGGCAAAGATGTAAAAAGAAGTTAACTTGCATTACTTTTAGCAATACATAATGACAGAGTGCAATAAAATTCACAAGACATAATAACTTTAAATTATCAGTTTAAGTTAAGGTCTTATTTAAATTTGTTTTATTTACTTTCCCATTCTTTGTGATAGTTTCACAAGTTGCTAGAGAGCTGCATTGATCATATTAGAGCCATGGTATAAAAACTATCCAAATTAACCACTTGGATATTAATAAATATGAAAATATCATACCATGTATATGGCATGGATTTTTTGCTTTCACACAGCAACTCTTACATGCTTGAAATGGACACCTGTGTATGCATACATGAAATAAAGTCAAATATCCTTATAACTGAACTTGCCATCATGTACTCTCATATTTGCAAATTTCATCAGTCTTACAAAAAAATAGTCATTGAATAATACAACGGTCAAAAAAATGTAAAATAAGTAATTTATATTGCAATTTGCATCTAACAGAAAAGTTTGATTCATTAAAGCACCTTGAAAAAACTTAAAACTTCTACCAAGGCATTTGTGCAATGAAAAAATATTAAATAGGAAATCTCAAATAAATCATTCAACCATGACCAGACAGAATTAAAGAACCGGTTTGGCAAGTCAACAGGAATAGAGATTTCTGAAACTTGTATAGAAGGAAAGATTGCCGACTACAATTGCTGGCACTACCAAGAAGCATAGCCTTCAAAATTTGTTACTCCAAGACTTCTTACAGCTTTAATATGTTTCAAGGCTAGACTTCATCACAGAACGCCCATTCTTTGAATTTTACAACTGTTTTTTGGCAATCAGCCTTCTACCTTGCTATAACAGTGGTGTTTCCTCAAAGATTCAGATTCTTGGATATTAGGGATAGATCATCTTCTCTTTGCCAAATGATGATGAAGCGAAAATTTGGTAACATTTAAACCACTTTGATAAAGAGCCAAGGCATTAATTTGGAGGTAGAGATAACATTATCCAGAGATTTCGTATGACTTCAAAGGAAAAAAAAAATACTTTGCAAGCCTTTAGAAATAAACAAAAAATCATGCAACCCTGGTAGAAGCCAAACATTTGAACAATAATCCTGTGCATTAGGGTACCCTCCGAAGTTCAGAACTTGCATAGAGGTTTCCTCTAGATGGATGCACCTGATAATGAAAAACAATGTCCAGCTTCTGAAATTTCTAACCACATTGAATGATCAACCCGTCCAATACTGTTTGTTGTTTCCTTTCTGACCATCCTTTGAATGAGCAAGAAATAGTGCAGAATGATCAAATTAAAGGGTCTAGAAATGGTTTTTCAACTCTGGTGTTTGCTATGTTGCCGGACCCTTCTGGTCCGGACCAGGGGCCCCTCTTCTCTGGGACCCTGCCTCCCAAGCCTCCAGATGCATGGAATAAAATAGTAGAGGGTTCCACCTCTGCCCCGCACTCAGAAAAACTTTCTCTGACACTGTCAGATGGGTCCTTTTCCCTTCGCATCCCATCCCACATCACTGATGCTGCTGCTACCTCACGTGATCTATCTTTAGTGGGAAAGCTGATGGGCCCCAGGCCCCCACTTGAAGATATCAAAAAATGGGCTAGGCTGAAATGAAATCCATGTGGGGCGCTTGAAATAGTAGCGATGCCAAACAAATTCATCCTTTTCTCCTTCAGCATAAAAGAGGACTTTGTGTGGGATCTTCTGGGCGGTCCTTGGTTTTTTGGCAGACGCGGCTTCTACTTCAGGAAATGGTCTCTGGGCTTCAACCCACACACTGAAACCATGACCCAAGCTCCAATATGGGTTCACCTCCCGGGTCTCCCCCTGGAGTTCTGGCATCCTGCAGTTATAGAAGGTATTGCTCTTGCTATGGGTTCTTTAATAGCTATTGATCAAGCCACTAAGGCAAAAACTAGATTCATCCATGCCCGCTTTTGTGTTAACGCCGATGTCAGTTGTCCTCTCCCAAAAGAGATAGAGCTCCTATCTGACTTTGGAACCTGGAAGCAAAATATTGACTACGAATATATCCCCCAAGCCTGCTCCTTCTGTAAAAGCATTGGCCATAGAGCCTCCGGTTGCCCTTCAAAACCCCAACCAAAAACCAGACCCCAAACATCCTCCCCCCCTAAAAAAGAAAAATCTATATTCCAAAGGCGTCCTCTGATGAGGTTCCGGTCATTCCTACTTCCAACCCTTTTGCTCTCCTTGAAGAGGGGGAGGTAAACACCGACCCTGAAGAGGCCTCTCCTTCTGGCCCCCATCCTCTCACCCTCTCGTCCCCCATCCTCACTAAGATCCCCTCTGTTCTCCCCCCCTCCTTGGTGGAGCCCCCCCCCCCTCTTTGGCCCCTCCCTCCTCCCCCTCTCCACTCTTGCCCCCCCCACCTCCTTCCTCCAGCCCCACCTCCCCCCTCTTTCCATCCCTTCCTCTGTTTCCCCCCCTTTGGGCTCCCCCCCCCCCCCGGGCCTCTCCATACCGCCTACCTCTGATTCCGTGCTCTCCCCCTCTGCCCACTCTTCGGAGGACAGCTTTAACCCCCGTTTGACTCGTAGCAGCAGCAAGAAACCTGATATTGGAACTGAAAAAGCAAGGGGGCGGACTCCAAGTAATGTCAAGCTCCAGCAAGAAGCAGCTCTTAATGTCACTCAAGGTACTCAGAGCACTATCCACATGATAGTGGGGAACAAAACAAAATCCAAGAAATGAAGATCATCTCCTGGAATATTAGAGGTCTCAATTCTCTTCAAAAACAAAGGGTCCTCAAAGATATGAAATTTCAGAATTCCCCTGATATCATTATGCTCCAGGAAACTAAACTAAAAAATGATGATAGATTTTTGAAAATTTGGCCTACTGCCTCCTTTGTTTCTCAACCCTCGGCAGGCAATTCTAGAGGTTTATGCACCCTCTGGGACCCAAGGAGCTACAAAGGTGACTGTCTTTTTAAGCATCCCAACTTCCTTTGCATGCTTTTCCAAGAAGTGGGGTCTGATTCCCCCTGGATTGCCATCAACGTCTATGCTCCCAATCTAGAGTCTCAGCGTGGAAACATGTGGAAAGACATTTCAAATTTCATCAGCTCTTGCGGCAATCTTCCCATATTAATAATGGGAGATCTTAATTGCCCCCTTTATCCTTTTGAAAAACAAGGAGGTGCTCCTACCTCTCCCGTCAGCATGGGAGCTCTGGCTGACTTCATTCGTGAGAATTCCCTTCTTGATATTGATCTCCACGGGGCTTCCTTCACTTGGTCCAACCGCAGAATGGGCAAGGAATCATATTCAAAGCAGACTTGATAGATCTCTGGGTTCGCTGGATTGGATCTCCCTTTTCCCATATTTCTACCTCAGTTCACTCCCTCGAGCCGCCTCTGATCATAGCCCTCTTCTGCTCTGTGCAAACAACAAGTTGAACATCAAGAACCCTCCTTTCAGGTTCGAGCTGGCTTGGCTCGAAAATAATAACCTGAACCCTCTCATCAAAAAATGGTGGGACTTCAATGTCAGCGGCACTGATATGTTTAGATTTTCCAGCAAACTCAAAGAAATAAAAAAACAGCTCAAAATTTGGAAGGTTACGGTCTTCGGTAGCATCAAACTCCGCAAACAGAAAACTGTCGCAGGACATTGCTAGAGTGGCCACTCAAATTGAATCTGAAGGGAGGTTGGACCATCTTCATCAACAAGAATCCCTCCTCCTTAGCGAATTCCACAATACCCTTCAAGAGGAGGAGACCTATTGGAGGCAGAGATCTCGAGCCCTTTGGCTTGAGCAGGGGGATCGTAATACTAAATTCTTCCACATCACTGCTTCCAAGCACAAAAGCAGAGACAAAATCCGTGAGCTGTTGTCTTCTTCTGGTAACTTATTAACCTCTGAAATTGACATCTCTAATGAATTAGTTTCCTTCTACTCTAACCTCCTTCAGGTTGATCACCACCCCACTGAGCAAGCGATGTCCACTATGCTGCAACATATCCCACAGCTAGTGTCTACAGAGATGAACGATAATTTAATCAAGCCTTTTGAAATGGAGGAAATCCACAAAGCCATTTTCTCCATGAAAGGGGACAAAGCTCCGGGTCCAGATGGCTTTTTTCCAAGTTTTCTAGGAAACCATCAAGCAGGATCTCTTCAAGGTAGTTAATGAATTCCAGACTTGCAACAACCTCCTCAAAGAATGGAACACCACTTTCTTAGCACTGGCTCCCAAAGCCCAGGGCTCCAAGGCTGTCTCCAACTTCAGACCGATCAGTTTATGCAACACTGCTTACAAAATCATCACTAAGATGCTGGCTTCCAGGCTTAAACCCCTAATGAACACTCTCATCTCTCAGAACCAGAACAACTTTATTCAGGGTCACCTCATTCAAGGTGGTATCATCACGGTACACGAAGCAATACATTCGACCTATCACTCAAAATCCTCTGGAATGATCCTCAAGCTGGATATGCAAAAAGCCTTTGACCGAGTCAGCTGGACCTTCCTGATCAGAGTGCTGGAAAGTTATGGTTTTGATAAAAGATGGTGCAGTTGGATCTATTCTTGTATTGCAACTCCTTGCTTCTCTATTCTTATTGATGGCATCCCAGCCGGCTTCTTCAAAAGCAGCAGAGGAATTAGACAAGGTGACCCCCTGTCCCCTTTTCTCTTTGTTCTTATGGCTGATACCCTCAGCAGAGCCCTTGAGGACGCTAAAAGCCATTCTGTCATCTCGGGTTTGAAGATCACCTCCAACCTTCCTTCGGCCACCCACAGTCAATTTGCCGATGACACCCTGCTGCTAAGCTCTGCATCTGTTATTGAAGCCCGCACGCTTATGGAAATCCTGACTCTTTATCAAGCTGCCTCTCAGCAAACCATCAACTTCAACAAAAGCAGCATTTCCTTCATAAATACCCCCCTAGGACCCAGCGAAAGATTGCTGATATTTTTGGCTGCAAAATTGTGGATCTCCCCTCCTCCTACCTGGGCATTCCTCTTTTCAAGGGTAAGCAAACTAAAAACCTTTGGAATCCTGTAATCGAAAGATATCAAAAAAAGCTTGCTGCTTGGAAAGGGACTCTGCTCAGCCAAGCGGGCAAGCTTCAATTGGTCAAAGCCACCCTCCAGAGTCTGCCGATCTACTTCATGTCTCTTCTTAAGTTGCCTAGCTCAGTGAAGGAGATGGTGGAAAGGATTCAAAAACACTTCTTGTGGTCTGGTGTGGAAGAGAAAAAATGGATACATCTGGTTTCCTAGAAGGAAGTTTGTAAGCCGACCCCTCTTGGTGGTCTCGGGGTAAGACAGATGGCTAACATGAATGTCGCCCTTCTTGCTAAAATGGGCTGGGAAGTGGCGAAAGGTACTTCTCACTGGGCTCAGCTCCTTAGATCCAAATATTTGGCTCCTAATGAAGACTTTATTTCCTCTACCCCGACCCGTAGCTCGGCTATATGGAATTCAGTCATCAGTTCCCTTCCCACTCTTCGTGCTGGCACCAAATGGAGGTTTGGGAATGGTGGAAGTATTGACTTCTGGCATGATCACTGGATTGGGGAAAAGCCTTTGGGCCTCAATCCCGCTTGGGATCCTGTTAGAAGAATCCTCATTAATCATCATGGCAGGTTAGTTTCTGGATATTGGTCTTTTGTGAATTCCATCCCTACCTGGAGTATCCCGGATTGGATGGGAATCAGGGAACAACAGAGGCAGCTCCTAATTCTGCTTAGAATTGATTTATCCTCCATCTACATTCCCTTTTCCCTGCCCGAGGATGATCTTATCTGGCCCCTCTCCCCTTCTGGAGCCTTCTCTGTTAAAGTTGCTTACCTCTCCATGCCTCTCTCCAGCTCTGGCCCTCCCCTCAGCAAAATCTGGCCGAAGGAAACTATCCCCAAAATTGGCTTCTTCTCCTGGCTCTCCTCTAAAAATGCTTTCCTGTCGGGAGAAAATTTGAAAAGAAGGGGCTTCTCCCTTCCCACTAGATGTGTGCTCTGTACCAAAGCTGTGGAATCCTCTTCCCATCTTTTAATTCATTGCCCCTTCTCCCAAGCTATTTGGCATTGGTTCCTATCACGTATGGGTGTGCTCTGGACTTTCCCCGAGTCCATCCAGGATACTCTCATCCAATGGTCCTCCCCTTTCTCCCATCCAGCCCTGACGCTGGCTTGGAGGCTTCTCCTCCCTCACGGCATCTGGGGTATCTGGAAGGAAAGGAACAGAAGGATCTTCAAAGAGCAGAGTCGGGATCCTGCTAGCATGGCCAACCAGATCACTCTGACCTTCCAGGAAAACATCAACACTCATTACTGGATCAAGTATCAACAAAAAATACAACTTTGTAATTCTAAGGAGTGGCAACTTCTGTTGACTAATCTTCCTTCGGGTAAGGCTTCTACTACGGATCGCTCTTCTGTGCGATGGCTTCCTCCCCCCCCCCCCCCTGGATGGAGAAAACTTAATACTGATGGAGCCTCTAAAGGAAACCCTGGAAATTCGGGAGGGGGAGCCATCCTTCGGAACTCTGTTGGTCTCACTATCGCAGCCTCTGCTGTCAACCTCAGCTATGGTACCAACCATCGTGCGGAAGCCCTAGCCATCCTCAAGGGCCTTGAGCTGGCTCTCAATTATGGCAATGATCCCCTCCAAGTTGAAAGCGACTCCCTCAATATCATCAAACTCCTGTAGTCGGCTGACACGGGGCAATGGTCTATTCAAAATATTATTGCTGATATCCGCATCTTACAAAGGAACTTTCAGCAAATTCACTTTCAACACATCCTTCGGGAAGGAAACAAAGCGGTCGATTGCTTAGCTAATATTGGCGTCCACCTTGAAAATCAACAAATTTGGTCGGATGACTTACCGGCAGACCTCCTCCAAATTACCAAGAATGACCTCACTTCTTAGAGCTTCCAGTTGGATGGGTATTGCTGCCTTTGGTGTCAGCTATGTCATTATTAATCTTCCCAATGGCGGCAGTAATGATTCTTCCATTATTATGATTTGTCCGTTGGCACAACAAAATTTTAAGAGGGAGGCGAGTCATATTTATGCGGATCCTCTCACGCGTGGCACTTCCCCATCTCATAAGTACTCGCGGGAGGGTAATAATGATGAGGCAGACGACTCCCACGCTTGGGGAGGGCTTTTTAAGGCCCTCCACAGTACTCTCCTTCGCACTCATTTTCAAAATCTCATTAGCATGGGTGGCCAGCTGAAACGCATCGAACTTGCCTCCTGCAGTGCGGTGAAAGAGGATGAAGAAGTCTGGAACATCCTGCTAGAGAATGGGATAACCACTTTTCTCGAAAGGATGGAAGGACATTCGGCTCTGGTCTTCTATGCTGTCATGGCTTCCTGGTCACGGGGACGTGTTAAAATTGGCAATACCTCCTTCACGATCTCCACGAACGCAATTGTTGATGCTACTGGTCTCCCAGCTACAGGGGATGTTTACTTCAAACGCTCTCTCCGCTCGAAAATGCAGGACTTCATAGCTCCGGGTGATAAACCAGTCAAGTATCTGTCGGGCTATACCCGCGACTCTCTACCTCCTCCGTGGGACAGAATTGCTGAAGTGATCATGCGCTACTTCACCATCGATGGCCGCTACCGCCTGGTCTATGGCCCCCATTTCTTTATCCTTTCGCACCTGCGCTGGGATAAGAAGATAAATTTGGCTGCTTTTCTCTTCCAATCTTTGGAGCATTCCGTCCATCTTGCTCGCGATGGGGAGGGAGCTATTCTTCATCAGGGCCTGCTGTATTTACTTTTTAAATCTGCTGCCTCGCATGCCGAAATTGCCCGTTTTCCCCCTAAGTCTGGGCGCCGCCGTCGCACCCCCACGTCCTCTCCCCGTCCCTCCTCTGCCTCCCGCCCCTCCTCTAGCCATCGTCATCACCTTCGCATCTCTTCCGATTCTGATTCGGATGTGGCCATCCTGGGCTCTCCCCGCTGTGGCAACCCCCCCTCTGTTCCCCCTACTAGCCCCCCTCATCCCCTCGACCTTCCGTGCCTTTTTTTGAAAGACACTGGAACCTTGGCGGTCTCCCCTATTTCCAGCCCCGGCTCCCCCCTTGCTGACGCCCTCCTGGGACTTGCTAAGTTGTATCCGGATTCCCCGGATTCAGAGAAACTGGAAATGAATGAGGATCTGCTTGTTGAGGACCCCATCATCCAGAAAGTTGGTGACAATTCGGATTCTACTGACAGTGTTCCCCACGCTCACTCCTTGAACACACCTCCTAAGCCTAAAGCTTCATCTGCTGAGACTGCAGCTGCTGACTCTCTGAGGGATGATCGCAGGGTCGATCTGATTTCTTCTATTTTGAACAAGCTCCAACGCGCCTTCACCACTCTGAAGGCTTGGGAATCCTTCACTGACACCACTAGGACTGCTATTGCCAAAGATTGTTCCGAACTCCTAGCTCTCGCGGATCAGCTCGCTGAAGACTCGGGTTCCCCTAGGGCTAAGAATGTTGTTACTGAGCTGAAAAAGCTCATCTGATGTATTTTCTTTCCCTTGCTGGCTTTCCTCTCAGCCCTTTTTTGGAATCTTCTAGGGTATTATCGTTATGTAATTTTCATCACTTATATCTAGCCTGTTGGGATTTTTTGTAAAAGGTTGTGGGACCTTCTATATTCGATTCTGGCCGAGGAACAATTGTGAGAGTAAATCTAAATCCCACAAAAAAATCTGATTTTCAGTTTTGTGCAGCTATAAAACTAGTAAATAAGATCAGTAGCTCTTGATGTACATGCATCTGCATTCTCCCATAAACAAATTAAAGTCAAGCCCGGATTTTGATGTAATAATAAAATTTAATATTTATCATAACATTTGTGATGTTTCATTTGGCATTCATAGCCATTATATAAATTATCAGTAGTGTTTTGTTGTTATTTTGTTTTTTATATGCGTACTATGTGGTTAATTCCTATTTATTAGGCTAGAATATATATATTTTTTGTACTGCCATATCTAAAGCCGTGTCTGGGTGGGGGCGGAATTGCCATATCCAAATATCGGATTCTTCATAGCTGTACCATTATCCATAAAGTATCAGCTACTTAGCAAAATACCAATTGCAGATCAACTATCTGTATGTAAAGGAATTCCAAAAACTGCCAATCAGCTTCCTGGATATCCCACTATCCAATTTACATTGTGGCAATGATCATCTAGACTACTTTCCAGCTTGTGTGGAGCACTAACACATAGGGTGCACTGTTTTCAATTGCGTAGGGTGCCTTTCCCCTTTCCATTATCAAAGTACCAGCCTCTAACCATACACTGAAGTAGACTTAAGTTACATTATACCACACTCGTTAAACCCCATTTTCATTTTTTAAAAGAGTTACCTAGTCAGTATAACAATGTACCTTAGTCAGATGAAATTGGACATAGAAATCCGCTCTTTCCAAATAGGCAAAGGTAAGACTATTGGACTTCTACCATTTGCAGGGCTAAAGTGATCCTTCCTGTGATTAAGAGTAATCTGTGTGTCACTGGCATTGCCTGGCCTATGGCAACTGGCATGTACCCCATCCCTTGTTGGAGAATTTCTCTACCATCAAGCTTTGAACTCGAGTGTCCTGATAAGTGTGGGTTAGTGCTTTAGCCCAGATCCTCTCCAGCTCAATATGAAAATAATAATACTAAAATATCGGTCACAATTTCCCTAAGGCCATCAACTTGATTTAGAGAAGTAAAATAACTCATACCCGGGAGCTTCGAATAAACTCACAAGCCAGATGAGACAACATATACGTCCAACACACCCTGGCAGCTACTGTCTTAACTCCTGGGAAGCTTAATAAAACCTTGGTACCTTTACTACGCTACACAAAATCTAGGTGAAAAATTCCATAAAGGCTTTCAAGGCCCCAGTTCTCAAGCAGGGTTACTTCCAGCAGGTGTTGTGTCATATCACTCCAATTACATTAAAAAGCACAACAGCATTATTAACATGGCAGAAATCAACATAGCAGTATCTATAAACTGAAATCCAAATAGCTTTTCTGCCAGTAAATATTTGTAGCATCTTAACAATTATACTACGACTTCTGGTCGAGGAGCAGCCTATAATCTAGAGGCAGCGATTCCATGATAATGACAAAAGATTAGGTCAGGCGGGACCCTACAGCGGCCTTCACAGTAGAACCCCAATTCAAATCTCCAAGAGACCAAATAAGGAATTGAAATTGGGTAAAATACTAGTTTAGGAGCTCTACGAGCAGACAACGAAGTGGTATTTAAATCAAGCACTACACGCGAAAGAGAATTTACCAAAAGGATTTCAGAAAAAATTATGATACACTAAAAAACCCATATGATTATTTTTCTCTGAGGGAGAAAATTAAAAAACCTGAAAATGTAACTTTGTACCAACTCAATAACATGGATTTCAAAAATTTATGAAGTAAAAAGGGAAAGTGGAAGTGACCTGGAGCAAGCGACATTTCCACATTTTGAGCACTTGGGCTTGTTGAAGCCTCTGAGACTCTCAGGTGCCTCCGCTAAATTATTGCGCGGAGTGGTATGATTGATGGAAGGGCTTGGTGTTGTTGCAATGGACGGGCTGCCTAGACGAATAGGATTTGCCGTTTGAAGGGAAGGTTTTCTCTCCACTGCTGCTGCCGGTGCGGCTAGCATTTCTTCTTCTTCTTCTTCTTCTTCTTCTTCCACCTTGGGAGGCATTGGAGTTGGCACAGCTGATGATTTGCTTGGACTTGGGGTAGGGGTTCCATTACTGTTGCTGTTATTGCTTAGGCCCTCCATGATTTGATTTTTTTTTTAGTTGTGTCTGTGGGCAATGGAAGCTCGAACATGAATTTTTCATAAACGGGATCTCATAGAACCTCATCTAAGCTAGGAACAGGGGGTTACATATACATGTGGAAAGTGGTTATCCATTAAACTAATCACATTTAATTGGTTATTGATTTTAAATAGATATAAATCAGAAAATTAAATTTAACTACCTAAATAGTTACACTCTAATTACGCCGAAGACATTTATTTACAGTGGGAAACCAAGGGGCCGTTTGACAATGAACAATGGATATCAACGGCTGCGGGTGGAGCTGTACATGGATGTCAAACAAAATCTTTCAAACCGTTGACAACAGTTGTCGTTTTAACCACAGGAGGGGCGAGGTCGCCAAAAAGAAGGCCATGAAATGTTTGTCGGTAAAACGACTGCTGGGAAAATGACGGTTTCCGGCCAGTCCTACTGGCATTTCCTTACATGTAGCGGCACAGAGCCACGGCGGCTGCAGTGCTCTTGCAACCCAATCTTGAGCCAGCCTTCCATCTTAACAACTTCACCTTAACCAGAACAGCAAAAATCTTTCTGCTCAATTCCAATACACCAAGCAAAACACGCAAAAATCTCAGAGCCCCAAAATTAAGCGACCATGACAATAATGATTCTTCTCCTTCCCCATTGTCAGAAGAAAATGAGAACGCTCAGAAAATAACGATTGCCGAGAAAATGACAGTTCCCAGCCAGTCCACGAATGGGCTGGTTAATTGAAATAGAGGTATTCTGAAACAGATTCGATTTATTTAGAATAAAAAGGATCAATGAAACAATGAAACCATTTTCAACAGAATTCTGTTGCTCAACTAAATTTTATAATTATTAATAAAAATTACATGTATCGTTGTTCAATGTATTTCTCTGCAAACAATTGTCTAAGCAAAATTATGCATATCAAGCAGTCTTTTGCACCCGATGTTGACCGAACGTAATGAACAGGGCCCATTAATGGTGGAGGTTTCCACTTAACTACGCAATTTGATCTCCACAGTTACGTTCTTCTGTGTGTTTAGACTTTAAGACACCGAGGTCTGTAGATCTTCAATGTCATCTTCACTGGGGGCAGCTGAATCCAAGATGGAATCCTCTTCCCCATTCTATAAAGCAATTTTGAATCACTGGTTTTAATGAGACTGCAATTCTTCCTCTTTTCCAGTGTTGTCTGCCATGGACAGAAATGGTGTTATGGTGACATTACCGATATGTTTTTGGTTGGGCAAATTTGTGAATGTGAATGGCGGGCATTCAATTTTAAAGAAAAAGGTGACCCATTTGGAATTCTATATGCATGACATTGTCATTGGAAAGAATGCCGCGGCTGTTCAAGCAGCACCACCAAAGCCTGTGAATTTTTCATTGGGAACTCCTGTATTCAGTCCGGTCTACGTAATTGACGAGCCTCTTACAGAAAAGCCACACCCAAAAACAAAGCTTATGGGTAGAGCTCAGGGATTGTATGCCCTTGCATCGCAGGGAGAATTCGGCCAATTCATGGCTCTCACTTATTATACGGAAAGTGGAAAGGAGAAGGGAAGTTCGTTCAGTGTTGTGGGGAAAAATACGGTGATGAATGGGCAGAGGGAATTGCCAAATGTGGGAGGGACTGGGTATTTTCGCATGGCAAGAGGGTATGCATTTGCTCACACTGTACACATATTCCCTAGATGGTCCCAATGCAGTCATCCGATATAATGTTACCATCGTATTCCATTACCAGTCGTAGCTCTCTATTCCTCATTACGTCCAACGCTTTTTTCACAGTGGCAAACCCCAGGGGCCTTATGACAATGTAGTAGATAACAACAGTTACGGGTAAATTGGTACATGGACATCCATCAAAATATTCTAAACCGTTGATCAATGTACACCACAGCTGTTTGCATTTTCGGCGCATGTATTCGCTTCAAATTTGGACAAGTAGTACCTGAAGGCACAATCCTTCATCGACATCACAAATGGGATAATCAGAAGGGCATCAATAAAGGGTGCCTGTACAGCACACAGCATTCTCCAGCTCACAGCATCCATAAATAAGGCAAAACTCTGACATCTTGAAAACGCAGCACCATGTCTCAGAGAAACAAAAAGAAAAAACGTCACAGTATACAGCGTCAGGGCTCAGCGGCGGTGGCAGCACGCTGGGCATCAGGAAGGGACTGGGCCCAATTCCCTCCTTTGTGGGTGCAACACCATGGCATTGACAGCACAAACACCATATGGCAGGTATATGTTTCTTTTGAGGTAAAAATATCCATTTATTCCCCAGTCTGTGCCCCAAGAATTGTTTACAATCCAGTAGCCCACGATCAGCACTACGTGGTCGATGTCGTCGGGGACACGTGTAGCCATTTAATGATGTGGTGTCAATTATTCGTGTGGTGTTTGTTCGTAGGAGAATGTATTTAAGACTGCTTTGTCAGCTGACAAGTATCCAGTTTGTTATGGAGAAGAAATGTATTTGAGACTGCTTTGTCAGCTGACAAGTGTGTTGTATGTTTTGGCAGGACAGCAAGCACCCTCTATATATGTGTTGATATCAGATATGTAGTAGCATGTTGCTTTTTGGACTCTAGAGGCCATTTAGAGCCTCACTATTTATATATTTTGCTTCAGATATGTATTGCACTTTGTGCCATTTACCTGTATTTACCCTTACATGGTATATACATGAGCAAACTTTGCATATTTTGTCTTTAAATTTTTAATTGTTTGGAATCTTTAAAATATATTGTTTTCATTAATAATTTAATATTTATGTATTTTTTGGTAAACGAGTTCATAAATTTTATACCAGTCCGAGTCCGATTGGAGTCCAATCGGACCCTCACCAGATCTGAGTCCGATTCCAACTATTAAAATATTTCTTGTGAATCAATACTAACGAAAAACAGAGTTATTTAAGGAATGACCCCAAACAATTAATTCCAAAAACTAATATTTAATAATTAAGGATCTGAAACAGGGGCCAAGGGTTGGCTTGAGTGGATAGGTCAAACAACTTAGGTCGCCTGGGTCTCATGTTTGATTCTTGATTTATCCGCAACGCATGGTGCAGTGCCTCTACATATCACCCAATGTTATAGGGAAGCTCGCCTTGTAGTTTAGAGCCAACAAAGCCACGTTACTCCAGGTCATTGGGCTTTTGATTCCTGGGTACCCAAAAAAAAAAAAAAAAATCTGAAGCTTCCACAATCCATAATATTCATAGAAAAGCTCTTGGAAAACAACTGTGTACAAAGTTTTTACCAATTGACATTTCAGGTCCATCATCAGGATAGATTGTGAGATTGCTCCACCATCACAATCTATCCTGATGATGGAACACTTGAAACTTGGATTGATAAAAACATTCTAAACAGTTGTTTCCCAAAAGCTTTTCGACTAATGTCTAACAACGTCAAATAAGATTATATGTCAAGTGGAATACTATAGCAGCTTTCATAGAAGAACCCCAAGTGCAAATCCCCAGGAGACCAATTAAAGCATTGACATTGGGTAAAAAGCGCTACCAACAGGCTACGACGTGTTATTAACCAAAGGTTACCAAGACAGGAGATTTCACCGAAATCATTTGAGAAAAGATAATAACATACTAAAAAAAACCATATGCATATATGTTTTGCTAAGAGAGAAATTTCGTAATGACAAAAGATTAGGTCAGGCGGAACCCTACAGCGGCCTTCGCAGTAGAACCCCAATTCAAATCTCCAAGAGACAAAATAAAGTATTGAAATTGGGTAAAATACTAGTTTGGGAGCGCTACGAGCAGACAACGAAGTGGTATCCAAACCAAGCACTACCCGCGAAAGAGAATTTACCAAAATGATTTCAGAAAAAATTATGATACACTGCGAAAAACCCATATGATTATTTTTCTCTCAGAGAAAGAAAATTAAAAAAATTGAAAATGCAACTTTGTACCGACTCAATAACATGGATTTCAAAAATTTGTGAAGTAAAAAGAGGAAGTGGAAGTGACCTGGAGCGAGCGACATTTCCACATTCTGAGCACTTGGGCTTGTTGAGGCCTCTGAGACTCTTGGGTGCCTCGGCTGAATTATTGCGCGGAGTAGTATGATTGATGGAAGGGCTTGGTGTTGTTGTAATGGACGGGCCGCTTAGACGAACAGGATTCGCCATTTGAAGGGAAGGTTTGCTCTCCGCTGCTGCTGCTGCCGGTGCTGCTGGCGTTACTTCTTCTTCATCTTCTTCTTCTTCCGCCTTGGGAGGCATTGGAGTCGGCACAGCTGATGATTTGCTTGGACTTGGTGTAGGGGTTCGAGTTGCAGGGGTTCCATTGCTGTTGCTGTTATTGCTTAGGCCCTCCATGATTTTCTTTTCTTTTTAGTCGTGTCTGTGCGCGAAGGAAGCTCGAACATGAATTTTTCATAAACGGGATCTCGTAGAACCCCAGGCTAGGAACAGGGAGTTACGTATATATGTGGAAAGTCGTTTTGCCTTGATTATCCATTAAATTATTCACATTTAATCGGTAAATGACGTCGTCAATCAGCCATTGGTCCTTTGGTGAAGTTGTTAGGCTCACAAAGAGCCCATCCGGAATCAATAATTTGAGATGATGTAGAGATCGTGCCCCATGCGATTTTGGCGGAATGAATACCTCCCACACCTAAGTCTACTTTCAACAAAATATGTATGTGTGTGTGTGTTTAACTACATAAATAGTTACACTCTAATAATATGGAAGAAAAAAATTGAATAATTAATAGTTTGAAAAATTTTGCATCGTATTTAATTTAGAGAGTTGTGAGAAGCGTTGAATTGAAAATAGATTCAAACATGGATACAAAATAGATCTAGAAGAATTAGACGAAATGTAGAACCTTACCAAAATAGTAGCACTCCTTTAGTGGCATAAAATTATGAATTTTTTAAATGGCATAGAATAATAGTTTGTTTTAGCGGCATAGTCAGAAATATAGCACTATAGTTTTAGCAATAGTCAAATGCCTTAAAACTAATAGGATGGCCTTGCTCCTTGGCTCCAAAACTCTTGCTTATTTTTTTCATAAATTGTACAATTCAATAAAAAATTATCCTCCTTCCTTAAAACTCTAACTTGACCACAAGACATTGAAGACCATAAAAATGGATTGTGTTGATGGGGCTTGTGTTATCTGTCCATTATTATAAAGTCCCTTTGATTTTTAATAGTTTGGCAATCATCACACCAAATGCAAGTCGACAAGGACTCTATTGTGATGAAATAAATAGAAAATACTAGATGTTCTTCTTTAAAAGCTTGAATTATGCGTTTAGCGTGGGGATGCTCTTGAAACAAATAAATTTCTTATAGTTTTGTGTGTAATTGTGTATAGCTTATTGTCTTAATGCACTTATGTATTCATAAACATTGAATTCAACTTAGGACCATGTTGGCACATAACCTAACACATAACAAGTGGGAAATTTTGACAAAGGACAGGGAACTCCACGAACCCAAAATGATGTAGTCTCGATTAGGTCTTAGTTGAGAGATACCTTATACCACAGAAGCCTCAAAATCCCATAGTATAATATGCATAAAATACAACACAACACATAAATGGAATGAGAATTCAAAATTTGATTGATTTATCAGTGGAAAGCAAAGACATGGCAACAAACATAGTCGCAATCTCACAATTGAGATACATTACAACACATAATAAATTTGTATATAAAGTTGTTGTTGAGCAGGACGAGGGTAAGATGCAGCTTGAGATGAGTAGCTCAGATAATGAGGAGATCAGGGAGATGGAGGAAAAGAACATCGAGAACCTTCCAAAAAGAGTCATCATCAAGTGCAAAGGGGATATGGAATAAACATGAGAACCAGAAGCAAAGCTCCCCCGAGTAAGATGGATTGATGGAAAACCTTTTGCTACCCTCTTTTTTGTGTTTCTTTTTCATTGGGTTTGTCGATCTTGCTGCCTTAGAGGTCTAAGTATTTAGGTTTTTATTTAATATTTTGTAAGTACTTAGACCAGGTGTGGTATGTCATTTATGTGGGCACTGCTGGTCAAGATTGTTTGATTTTGTGTGTTTGGTTCCTTTTTATTGGCCTTTGTGCCCTCTGCTTTGTTTTTTTGTAAAGGGTTTTTTGGGTCCCTTCAAAACCAACTCTTATTACCTTATCAAAAAAAATAGATTTATATATATTTGTTTATGTAACACTAAAAGTGAGGTTAATCTAATTAACATATTAAAAATTGTGTATTAACAAAATAAGATCAAATTATAGTGAAAATAACAAACATTCATATCCTAGATCATATTTTACAGTAGCATAGATGGGCTAACTAGGAATGTAAAAACAAGGGTTAGAGTATTGTGTCAATTTCAGACTAGAATGCAATGACAGTGATATGAAAATATACAATTTGTTGTCAAGCTATCCTAAAAATATGGAAGTGTAATTCTACAAGTTGCACGAATTCGCATGCCTCATACAAAGTCACATGGATGACTTTATCCTCTTTGGCTAGCTTTATCCTATGTTGGCATAATTAGATCTTGTTTCTAACATTATGTTCATATATGTTTGTAGCCTTCATACCACTGTCGTACTAGCACAGCAGATTAGGGATTCTATTCTTCTTCTTTGCATAGGGACAAAAAAGCGGTTAGTGTTTTTAGGTAGCGTGGTACACATCACGCCTATGTAACACTACTTTGAAGATGCATCAAACCCATATAGTTTTTCCACCTAATAAAATGTGTGAGAGATGTATATCATAATGTATGTTAGCAATGAAGACCTCTTAGGACCTCTGATACTTGGAAATGATCTTTTGTGTGTGATATAGCTTTGTAAATGGCCTAGGGCAACTATTAATGATGTGTGCACTCTTAGAGATGGTTGTATATGCTTGAGAGGTTAATTTAGCAATTAGGTTTTTTGTTGTGATCTCCTAGGTAGCCCAAATATGTGAAGTGTGAAGCCCTTAGAATGGTTTAAATGAATGTGCTTATATAGTTGATTATTATAATAATATTTCTTACTCAAATGACACTTGACTGACTAGGGTAACTCGTGGATTTAAAAATGTGATTGTTAGGTATTTTAGGATGAAGTTGTCAAATATGGACAAAGTCGGTCATGCGAAATTTTTATTACATGGATGACTTCATTTTGGCATCATGCACAATGCAATTTGTCCATTGGAGATGGTGGTTAGATGTCTGAATATGTGTTGTATATGTTGATAATATAGTTTTGACTAGTCAATAATGGAGAACAAGTGTAACATAGTGGTCGATAGTGTTTATTGAGAGAGGCATTTGTAGGAATTAGTCAATTAATCACACAATGAGTTATGAGATGAGATAAATGGTAGGGATTAATTGCCAAAATGTTGATGTGTCCATATTTAGGTATTTATAGATTGCTAACTTTCAATATTTACAAACATAACTCTCTTAAGCATAAATTATCTAAGCTGACTAGTCTAAACTTTAGTGTTAGCTCGTGTAGGGTCCCCTCCAAATAAAGTATAGTGTTATGCTTACATAGATACAAGACCCACCTATATGCACCAAAAGTTAATAATTAAGAGCTTGATAATGCCAATATTGGATTAATCCCTAAATCATTACTCACACACTTATTCGGAGCCTAGTTGTTATATCTTGTAGACACGTAAATTTGGTAACTTATCCTTTGAAAATAACAAGTTTGGATTTGTTCATATAGTATGACTTATGTTCACATTTGAAGCCTATTTGATCTATCTTTATCTCTCCCACATAATTTTCTCAAATTTGCACATTGTTTTATCACTCACTCAGTTGCATTTATCTAAAATAGTATATCACTCATAGGTGTAGTCACAAAATCACACACTTACTATTACATTTATACCGCCAAGTATGTTGTTTTATATATGGATCTCGCGTAAGAAAAGTATTCACTAATGGCTCATCCCCTAGTCCTATCGTCAGTTTAATCAGTCGTCGTCATTGAGAGTCTTGCACAGTCAGCAATTATTTACACAATTTTAGTCATCTCTCAGGGAGTCTCAACTGTCGTCAATTACTTAGTTGTCGTCTCTAGTCTTTGACTAGGGTGCCTAGGGAAGGATTAGGGCGCCCATGGGTGCCCCAATCCTTATTTTTAGGCACTCTGGTCCCAGTTGCACTTGGTTCTCATTTAGAGTCTTGAGGTTAGTCTTTGTAGTTTTCTCTCTCATTCCCCTAAGTACTAGTCGGCATGTCAGGTCATTAGTGTCGAAATTTGAGTAAGAGATCCCTATATAAACACAACCTGCACACTATCTTAAGGGTAGACTATTTGTACTAAGGGATAGCTATCTACATAAGGCAAGGGACTGCATTTGGGCACTATTCTGCATCACACACTACATAGGAAGGGTTGTATTCATTCTATTCCATCCACCATTTGCATCTTACATCTAGCTATTGCCCGCTAATTTGGCTTCATTGGTGTTAGGGCACCCTAGGCACATAATTGCACACACATGCACATAGAACTACATCGGTTATGAGATGTAGTGCAACGCTTAGTCATAAGTCCATCCATTTGGCAGTTGAGGACAATCCGACCCATTCATTTGCATCTTTCTTTTTTTAGGGTTTGATGCTTTTGTGTGGGGATTTTGTAGGAGATTATTCATCGAAACTTACAACGACATCAACAGAGCTAAAGCGACATACACATGACAAAGACTGAGTTATTGTGAAGACCTAACGACCAACTCATATTCAAGTTCCGAGCTATTCTGTAAACCAGGGCGCTCATACTGCAAACCAGGGTGCCCACAAGTGCCCTAATCCTCCCACAGGCGCCCTAATCTAGCCAAATCTTCATCTAGTAAAACTTCCTGAGGTGTGTTGTCATACTTTGTTCTGCTTGTGCATCATCTAGTACAGTTCTAGATCATTGTGAGGTAAGTTCATTTCAGGTTAGTACCTTTTCCCTCATATTCAATTATTTCATTTTATTTAGAATATCAAATAAAATAAGTTAGCATTTATATTTCAATTTATATCAGTCATTTCATTGTTGTACTTGTTTAGATTAATTCTAAAATTCATAATTTTAGTTAATCATTTGGGTGAACCCAACCGCTTTCATGCTTAGGATCCTCATCTTTCCTCTATCATGGCTCCCAAAGTTGCTCAAGTTTCTTTATCTAATTTAATTAAGAGATATCCAAATTGCTAGGATGTTTTGCAAAAATCCCTAGACTCCTTGTATCTTAATGACAATACGCCGCCACACAAAATAAGTCATATATTCGCTCGTCTATTTGACGACCCTAGTGATCATACATTTAATCAACCCCTATTAGAATCAATTCAAGCCTTACATTATTTGTTTCAAGACAAGTTTACAGCTATGGAATCCACGATCACATCTCTCAAAATTGAAATTCAACATCTTAAGGACACTTCTCAGGCTCATGTTTATTCTCCTTCTCCCTCTCATTTTCAATCTATGTCTACTACATGTCATATAGTTGAACCTCAAGTCATGTCATTGCCTGAGCCTCTCATATTTGAGTGTAATACTAAGCCACGTGACATTCTTACTAAACTCCTTAGTCGTCAATTGATCACTTTTCCGCCTACTCATTGTCATCCTCCTTATTGGCTTGCAAAATATAAAGGTCATCCATGTTGCAATTATCATCAAATCAATGGACATAATCACAATGATTGTTATGCTATATAATGTACAATTAAATATCTTGAGCATCAGGGCTTTATATCATTCACTACACAACACTTTATTGCATGCCCATCTACAAATGCTACATCCACCTGGGATCCTAAATTTGTTCCCCCTGTGCCTTCTTCGGTTAGTCAAGAGCCACCTAAGCAACCACCTACAGCATCACCAAGTCAACATAAGCAACACCCTCTCCAAATTAGTTCACCACCTCCTCCTACTCAGTCGCCTACAACATTACCACATCAAAACAAACAATCACTTCTCAAGGTTTTCTCTAAATCACGTACTCCTACTAAGTCATCTATTGCATTACCAAGTCAAACTAAACAAACTCCTCTTAAAAACGATCTCACATCACCAAGCCAAACGCAACAATCACCTCCCATGGTTAAACTTGTAATTCCAACATTTGTTGTAGACCCTACCTATGTTGACGACTGGGACCCGAATGAAGATTACTATGATGATGAATTTTTTTATGGTCACAATCCTTTATCCCCACAATGTCCCATCACTTTTGTTAAAGCAACTACTCCTTACATTGATCCACATAGTGTCTTTTGACTAGACTTCCTTCACTTGCACACTTGGAGTGCATAACATTTACATATCCCCCCGCATATTAGCATTAGTGCACCTCTCATCTTTGCATTGTCATACATCAATATCCTCACATAGGCATACTCATCACATGTTTTAGCGTTGTCATTTCCCGATGACACACTCTTGCACTTCGGTTCACACTTGACTGTTGAGGGCTTACTACACATGAACCCCACACACTGCACCATAAGTACTACACATCATGACTCTTCACACATCTCGCATTATACATCTTACATCATCCATTCTATATTTAGTCTACATTATTTCAACACTCACACATCTTACATCACACATTCTATAGCTACTTTACATCATTGTGCCATTTACTTATCTACACGTCATACATCATACATGTCTCACACTTGTAGCTAGAATTCCACACTACTCATCATGCATACTAATTTTTAATCTACATACATTACACCTTATACATCATACATTACACAATGTACTTGTCACATGGTCATCTTTTATCATAACATATACTATATCGTCTTCTACGCGGTGCACTCACTACCCTATGACATACTTTCTTTGGTCCATACTTCACTCCCGAGGGTTTACAAATCAAATGGACCTTATCATACTTGCATGTTCATCATTTGGCCTTCTCTCATGTGACATTACTAGGTTAGTGGCATACGTTATAGGCTAAATGGTCACATATTCCTTCACCTTGTAGCGGTATAGGCTTTAGGCTACATCATCACTCCCTCTATTCATCTTGAAGTGATATACACTTTAAGCTACATCATCACTTTTTTTATCAACTTATCATGATATACGCTTCGGCTATAAGGGTCATGCACACATCCTCTCTAGGTCGCATATCATCAATACACATACACATTCCTCACAACGTATTAGACATAGCACACACTTTGACCATTTCCTGATGACGTACTCTCATTTACGGCTCATTCTTGACTACTAAGGTGGAAAACAAAATGAATCTCGTTGCATACATCTCCATTCACTCGGGGGGCATGTGGCTGCTATCATCCATATTGCATTCAATTCCATCCATCCACAACATATTGTATATATTGGTTGCTTGCATTTTCTTATACATGTTCGCTTATTACACATGCTAGATAGGTTTCTTGTATATCGTTATCTTTACCATCCACACATGGACATTCGTGTCTTTTCCTAGTTGTGATCACAAATACATGTCTCTTACACACAACATGGATGCTCACCTTCTACCACTCCTACAATGGTCACTGGGGGCATCCACATTCGTCTCTCATAGGTGTTATTGTTTCATTTTGTACTTAGCACTCTACTTTACTTGGTTATACATGCTTTTGACATACTGACTATCTTTCTAACATGCTAACGGGTGCTTCATGTGTAACATTTTTTATGCAGGGATATTTGTTTCCATACTTGTTTATTACATTGTCTACTATTACTTATTCTTGTTTGTGGGCTTTGCCCTTTTGTTTGGTGTGCACACTTGTCTGTTGTAAGCGACCATTATGGCCTTGAGTGTCTTACAACATTGCGAGTGGTGTCCCATGTTTGCAACCCACTTTGGCGGTCTACTTTGTCTTATTGCGTGTTTACATTACGATATTTCTTAGTAGCTTACACATTACTTTCTACATGCATACTTGTTCATACTAACACTTGTTTTTTGCTAGCCTTCTTGTTTGTGTGCGCCTTGGTTTCTACCAAGCGCATTCCCTTCCCCCTGTAGGGAAAATTTACATAGTTCATGTGGTTGGCCCTCTTTTAGGACCGCATTCTCCTATCAGAAGCGTCACATGCACCCCTAAAGAGGGGGGCATCATTTTGGGTTTTACATTCTACACAACACTTCTACATTGGTTCAGTTCAGTGCACTTTCTGCCCTTGGCATTACGGGTTACATACAGTGAGTCGGTTCAGACGAGTCTACGAACCACGTACACAATGAATTTTACAAGACATGGCTATCCTTAGCATTAAGGGGAGTAGTTATAGGTTAGAGGATACAACATATTTCCTCTCTACACTACTTTGGCCAGTGGCGTCAGATCGCCCAAAAACCAGGCGGTAAAGAGATCTCTTCACACACATTCAGGGAAGTAGTTATAGGTTGGAGGATACAACAAAATTCCTCCCTACACTTCTTCGGCCTATGACGTCGGATCCCCCAAAAAACCCAGGATAGGATATCCTCTTTCTACACCCTTTCTCTCATCACGGATCAACTGCATACATTCCTTTTACACTTTTTCATACTTTGATTTAAGTCTTTTCATTATATATACATGTGTTTTTACATATATACATGTGTATTTGACTACTTGATCATCTTCTCCTTGCAAGTCCAACCGTATGAGAAGCAAGAAGTCAGCAACAACAACATTTTGTGGCATCACACACCATACTAACCATACATATACATCACACACATCGGAAACTACACATGCGTTTCCACCCTAGGTTCACTCTCATCACTTTTTTATGCTTTTTCATCTTTTGTTTCCACGCTCTATCATCTTTTTGTCACCCCACGCTTTGTCTAGTCCTTCGAATCATTTTCTTCATCACTCTACATGGACATTAGGTACGCATCTCTATCTACTTTATGTTACTGAGCTTTCTTCTCACCAACATAAAGTGGGGAAAAATGTAGACACTAAATCACACACTTTGGGTATTATTTAGTCTCGGTTTTATACTACTATTCATGTGGTTTTTGAGTGAAGAAAGTACTGATTAACCCCCGTCTTTTGGCCATTTTACTTTACTTTCCATCGCCATTACCGACCTCCCGCACATACATGCCCAGTCAATTTTTATCCTTTTCTGTCATTTTATCCTTGACTGGAGTGCCCAGGTTAGTACTATGACACCGACAGGTGCCTTGGTCCCAATCAGGGTACCATGACCCTTTTCACACTTTCCCACCACTTTTGGGGCACTTTCTAACCATTAGAGCTTCTTATCGTTTTGGTGGTCGACCTTTTCAGGGTTAAATACGAAATTAGAACAAAAGCACCGTATAAATATAAAGTTATGAGACCATAATGAGGGACCAAGCACTAGACACTACTATCATCATATAAGGTTACATCCATCTAGAGCTCATTTACATCCATCTAGCTCATCACAAGGGACGAGGCTGGTTCATTTGCATCACACAAGGATAGGAGGAAAGTTTATTCTATTCCATCCGCCATTCTATTACATTTTCTACGCATAGTTGTAGCTCACCACTTTCACAAAGTGTGACTGACACAAGAGAAAACCTAGGACATGATCACACACACACTCACATATAACTACATCGGGTCTGAGATGTAGTGTAGCGCTCAGTTAGTAAGTCCACCATTGTGACCGTTAAGGACGATCTAACGACTTCATATGCATCTTTCTTTTTTTAGGGGTTTTGATGCTTGTCTTGGGTTTTTGTAGGTCTCATCTTCATTTTTTATTTCCAGCAACATATTGCGCAGTCCAGCAAAGCTAGTGTGACAATAAGAAAACACATGAGATCACTTAGTGACACCTTAAAGGGGGTTTATAGAGACTTTTCATAGACCAAGGCACCCATATCTTATACTAGGGTGCTGACAGGTGCCCCTGTACCTATCCAAACACCCTAGTTACCTCAGATTGCTCAGATCTGCACTTTTTTGGACTTCAACACAATCATTTTCTCCTTATGTTTCTCTAGTCATCTTTGCAACACAGTTTAACAAGCTTGTCAAATCACCTAAGCTCTATCTAACCCTTCTTGTAGTTTAGAGTTTCAAATTTTTATTTACTTAGTTGTTTGGGTCACTTTTCATATTTATTTACTACATTCATTTACTATTAGCTACTATTGTACTTATTAGGTTAACATAAAAATATCTACATTTTTAGTTAATCATTCTGGTGAACCCGTACTTCAGAATATTTTTGCCCTAGGATCCGCTTAAAACCCTAATGGTTAACCATAGTTCATCTTCTTCTCACCCCATCTCGTCTCATTTTGACGTCAATCCTATCTATGATGGTGTTGACATCGCTGAGATCACGACTCTCTATAGTAATCCTACTATGTTGGATGATATCCATCAACAAATGTTAGATGGTCAACAATATGTGCGTACTAGTTTTGAAAATTCTCCTATTGGCATTAGTATTGTTGAGGAGCCCGTAGCCTTTACTCATTGTACACCATGTTATACGGCTACTAGTGATCCTCCTTCTGATCTATTTAAGGAAGTTCTAGATGATTCTGTTTCGCACAGAATTTCGTTCCGGAATAGAGTTGCTTATATCCTTTCATTCTCTTGAGAAACAGATAAGGGTTAGGGCTAGGAGGAATACCTGTTGAGTGTTGGGAAGGTGTGCGTGTACCATAGAGAGATTAGATCAATTGTGAAGAACTCCTTTTTGTCTGGGAAGGACTACCTGTAAGTAAGAATACAAGACCACCAGATCTTAGTTAGACAATAAGTGAGGGAATTGCCTTGGGCCCAGGAAATATTAGACTTCCTTTCGAAGGTGGTCAGTTCCCCTTTTAATACGAATTAATGCAAATGATAACAAAGAAGCTATTGCGAAATTACGATTTAGGTACCTTGTTAAAAAGCAATAGAGACTAAACTACCAATAATAAAATGTCATGATGTTTGTTTGGTCACCGTTTATTGATGCATTCGTATCAAGTTACAAGGATATACCCAGCTGGATATGAGATTGTTTGGGGGTAAATAAGGGAAAGGTTGGTTTTGGTATAAGTCACAGTGACCAATGCCGGTCACTGGATAACCAACTACGGTTATAACACCGATACCGGTAGAAGATAACAGATATCGGTAGGGGCAGTGATTTAAGGGTTTCGAATGGAAGTCAGTTGTAAGGTGGTTATGGTGTTTATAGGGTTAATAAATTATTGGGGGGTAGTAGGGTGATGGAGAAAGCTCAGAGAGTGAGAAAACTGTCTTTGGGGCAATATCAGGGTTGATGAATGAAAGTTAGGTGTAGAGTGCTGCTGGGTGGTAGATCTAGGAGTGAGCTTATAATTATTATGAATTAAAAGTTCAAGAAATGGTGTTTAGAAACATACAAGATACTACTTACTAGTTCCTGATGAAGATACAGGTCTAAGGAATGTGGTGGTGACAGTAAGGCTTAGTTGGGATGATCCGGTATTGGAAAGCGAGCTGATGAAGCTATCCTCAGTCTTTCCCAATGCTTGGACGAGTGTGACAGTGATCTAGTTGCTCAGTTATAGTCTTGGGCTCAATCCTCTTCTCTGCAACCTCTTCTACTTGTTTCACTTCTCTCTCTCCTGCCCAATGAATTCTGGATCCTTTCTTTTTGGTTGGGGGAGGTCATTTACAGGGAATCGATGGCGGTTATGTAACTGACAGCCATCGAGTAGGAACCAATGTCGGTCAGGTCAAAGTGGCTATTTTTAGTAAAATAGCCATCTTTCCCTCCTTTTCTCCTGAGGGATCAGTTGTGGGCTTGGTCAAGTCATTATTAGGCTCGTTTTGGTGCGGGTGAGGGGTGATGAGTTATGGGTGTGGGTCTGGACCAAGTCATAGGTCTTAATTAGGTTGGTTTAGGGTTATGGCTAGGTCATGATGAGGTGGCGAGGTGAGGTGGCAGGGTTGGAGATGTAGATTTATTAATTATAAGGTAATTAATAAATAATTAAGTGTGTAAGGTTAGGTGGTGAGGTAGGGTTAGGTTGTGGGACGAGATACGGGGTACAGGGTGTCATAAGACACAAATTTGGTGTCTACAGATTCCCTTATCGATTACATGTTTGGTATCGACAATCGCTCACATGTGTATACCAGTTCTTCTCCTAGTCAAACCACTGCTACAGTTACATATCATGATTCTCCTACTTCTGATATTGCTTCTCATCATTCATCACATACTAGTTAGCATACAACTTCATATTATGTTGATGACCCTATCGATAGTATAATGAAATTCTCACATCTGAGTCTTTAGGAGATGTTGATAACATAGTTGATAGCCATGATTCTCCTACTTTTAATTCTATAGAGTTTGAATCTCTATCGCCACTTTCTGATGAGGTTATATCAAGCATTATGCATGAGTCGTCTCCATATGTTGGTTCTTCTTCTACCACCATTTCCTCTCCCTTTATCACATCATCTACACCTATTACTTCATCTTCTCCCATTATTGTGTCTCCATCAGTCACTTCACATATTAGGGATGTTTTCGATGCTAGTACTACCACTGTTATGTGTATTCCATCTGTATCATCTACTATAACTTCTCTGGCACCCACTCCTAGTGTGCCTTTAGCATCAAAATATCCTTTATCTTCTCTTGACATTCTTATGGTCACTCGCAATGGCAAGTTACAACCACTTAATACACTATTGTCATCTTCTATTATTCCTTCACAAGATATCTTATCTCTCATGCATGTCATAGGTCAATTACAATCTCAGGTTCAATCTCTCACTCTAGAAAATAGGGCTTACCATGCTTTTATTGACAATAACTAATTACATGGTAACCTTATTCCTAAGAGGATTCATAACTCCGCATTTCTTAAGGACTTTATCATGCCTACATTCACATGTTTTGATGGTACCGGTGACCCTCATGTTCATCTCCTTCATTACCGCATGACTATGGCTTTTTATTCTAATGATAGGTTATTGCTCAAGGCTTTCCAACACAATCTTACTGATGATGCATTATGATGGTACACTGCATCATGACTGTACCATCACAACGCATTCTTACATGAAGGATGATTTCCTCCATCATTTCATCATCAATAATGGCCCTAGAGTTACTTATGACCACCTACCTACTTTACATCAAGGCTCAGAAGAATCTATCATGGAGTATATCTTACAGTCTAATGTTTATATACATCAACTAATATTCCAACCCATTGATTTAGAGAAGCAATTCATTTCCTTTCGTGGTTTGATTCTTGCGCTTAAGCAAAGATTACAATATGATACATGTGATTCATTCACTCTCTTGTGTTACAAAGTTATAGACCTCGAACAAGATCTTCTCTCGGCACATGTCATTGACCCTCCATCTACTTCCACTTCTATGGAATCATCTAGTGCTCCTCCATTGTCATTAGTTGAGTGTCCTACAGAATCTCCATCTCAACCTAGCAAGCCAACTCAACCTACTTCATCATAGAATCATACTTCTCCTCATCCACGACAGACTACTTCTCCACATACTCCATCTGTTTCATGTGAGCCATTACAGTTCTCTCATCACGTTCAACCACATGATGTGCTACATATTTTACTTAATGAGCATCTAATTTTCTTACCCTCTAACCAAAATCATCCACAACATCGTCTACATCATCAACTTGATCAACCCTATTGTAATTATCATGCATCAATGGCCACAGGGACGATGATTATTTTACCCTTCATGATAGATTGTAACAATTAGATGATAAGGGCGTCATTTCCTTTGGCTCTTGCTCAAGTGAGTGGTATCTCTCTCTCCTCTACCTCGTCAGCACATTTCTACCCACGTTGACTTGTCTCCTCCATCTAATGCTAAGGTTATTATGCGTCCACCACCACATGTTGTCATTCATGCGCGCTCTCCACCACATCCATCCAACGCTACACCATCACATCCACTACATCCATTCCATTTATCTCATACATCACATCATGTTATTTCTTCACATTGGCTACCACAACCCTCTGCATTTTTCCATCCCACCGCAGCTCCATATGACATTCAGTTTAGTTCATACACTCATGTTGCTTCCATCGCACATGCTTCTACCACTTTGTGTTGCCTTGGTCTTTGGTAGGTGATTACTATCACCTTACCCCTCGATGACACACTTGTGTTCTTACGGTTCTTACACAACTGTTGAGGGTTTTTCTTTAAGAACCTTTCATCACGTGCTTCGTTGATTCATCTAGCGCACTTAATCATTTCTCAATGATGCACTCTTGCTTACCCGGCTCATTCTTGACTGTTGAGGGGTCTTAACTAAATGAGTCTTTTCATTCACACTCTGAGGGGCATTGCTAATTCCCCCCTCTCTCCTAGTTTCATCATGCTAACATATTACGATCCCATTACATTATCATTCATCACAACACATTAGTTTTGTGATCATACATTATCTATTTTACATTCTAATCATCATTACACTAATTACAAATTACACCATTCAACAAACATTTCATATAACTCATCAATCAAATTACATATGTATCTATCATCATTCACGTTACACATTTTGTCTATCATTCTAAACATTATTGTGCGACTCTACATCAATACGCAAGAACGATATACAAAATATTAACAACAAACATTGAGACATATTACGACATTGATACATAGCGAAATAAACTCATCATATATCAATAACACACACACACACACACACATATATCAAATACAATCATCATTACAAAAAACACCTCGTCACTGGGGGCAACTCCCCCACATTGTACACAATAATACAACTCAAATCTCATCATCACGATCACTCTCAGGTACTACAAGAGCCCTTGAACTTGATGCGTCACCACTAACTTTACATTGTTGGTCGCGACATCGATACCTCTCAACCTACCTCTGTAGTAATGTGACCTCAGTAGACATCTCTACAAACTGGCGTTACAACTCGACATAATGCATAAACACATCATGTGCCAATGGACCACCACTTGCCACCTCTTTGGCTCATCGAGTCTCCTCACGTGCATCGCACCTCTTGCCTAGTAATACAGTGCACATCGCTACTACTATGGGAACTGGCTCAAACAAATGGGCATGCTCACCCGTGACATCGTCCACACGCTCAAGTATCCCTCCACCAAGTACATTGGTCGACACATTTCACGTCAATGTGCAGATGGATGTGTCTACTATCAGGGACCAATATGCATCACCTACAACACAAATAACATGACTTAGATAAATATCGATGCCACTTAGACAAAATAAAAAAGTACACAATAAAACTATACATATACTTATGCTCAGCTACAATTGTTGCTACATTATCGGGGGCATGGGCTTCCGCCTCTCCTCCTCCTCCACATGTTAACCTTGTTGTGTCTGCGAACAATGGAAACAATAATACCCATCAATGTGTCACCCACCATGTGAGATACTCTTCTATATAACATGCATCATCATAATCTATCAGCTCTATTGTCGCATCTGCCTTATCTAGCCGAAGAGGTGCTAGTTGCTCTCTTGTGGGCCCTGGTCTAGCTCTGGCCCCCCTCGGTGCTCTAATTTCTTACAACCATATATATGGCTCTGGGGGCACGTCCTGAGCCATGCCAAATTGCCATGATACTCTCTCTACCTAAAATAACTCAGCCACTCTTGGAAATCAATCCTCCAACCACATGGTCCTAGGTATACACCTCAACTCCATGACATCCTCTAGTCATCCTCCATAATCACAATGTGGCCTCCATATGACTACCTCGGGCCCCATCCTATCTATCAATACCCTGTAAACATCAGTGTCCATCTTACGCCAATGAACATTAATCCACCTCCTCACATATATCTCTGGCCTAGCCCACTCTTCTCATGGACCTCCAACTGGCCTCAACACAACTATATGTTGATACACCCATACATGTAATAGTGTGGTGGCTCCTATCCCACCACCATGCTCATTGTGAGTAAACCTATATAAATCCCTATATATCTGGGCCAACACATACCCTACCCATGCATATCTAGTGCTCTCCTCCTTTATCTACCGACATATATCATGCATATTATACAAGATACATACACCTCCTCCCTCTATTACTATAGATGAATCAATCACAACGATGATAAACTTCCGCAAACATAAAACCCTAGATCTCAAGATAATATCCAAACTGATATGGGCCTTGGCAGGTACTCGAGTCCCCACAAAATATCATCTAGCAACTCGCATTTGTCTCTCCATATTCTCCAACGGTATAACCTATTGGGCCCCTGAAATATTGACTAAGTATGAAGGCGCATGGGTGCGCAGGACCCCAGTTATAGAAGGGCGCGCAAGGCAAAAGCGTGCAAGAGAAAAGGCTTAAGGAAGCAAATAGTGCGCACGGTACATGAAACGAGATTTGGGACTTAGCCGATTTAAGCAACAAAGGTATAACATGTGAAAAGCATGATCGGTTGCACGTAGATAAGATGCCAGCTTGGCAACATGTGGCCCAGGAAAGAGCATGCCAGCAAAGGAATCTTCTAGAAGACCATCATGAGATGGAGTGGAGAGCTTAGGCCTGAGGAAACATGCTCGCTGAAGGACCACATTCGACACTTAGAAATGGATCTGAGGGCACGACAAGGCGAATTGGCAACATGGGAAGGTGATAAATACAAGTGCCTGTAGACCAGGAAGGAGGACATGGGGATATAGACATAAGAGGAGAACATAGGAGGGATACACACAAAGAGAGATAACATGGGTGAAACTCTACAGGATTACTACGAGTGGAGCTCTGATATAGAAAGGAATGTACTAGCTTAGCATTGTAATTTATTTTTATTTTTGGCATAATTATACAAGTCTGGTGATGTGCATGACTGCAATCTGCTCTCTATGGCTCTTTGTAATGAAACAATGGATACAGAGGTTACCTATTGCAATTAGATATGAATATCAGTGGGTTTTATATATATTTCGTTCATATAAGTTCTCTTTCCTTTCATGCTATGAATGAATGATTGTATCTTTCCTTCTGTTACAATATATGTTATGGAGTCTATTAAAACACTCGGTCTGAAGAAACTACAAGGGTCTAGAGGCCGTTCTGAGCCCTGTGATTCTTGTATGTCTAAACTTATTTTCTGAATACTCTTACACTAATCATAGATAAATGCTTCCCATTAAAACTCACATAAAAGAGAGATTCGGCACCCGTGCGTGCCTCAAGTGAGCGCTTAGCTTCTGCTGGGTGATAGGCCAATGTGCATGGGATTTCTTCCTTTTATAGTGGGAGTAAAATTGACTACATAACCTGTACACTCTCCCCAATAACCGACAATCACAATATGCGATACACATCCTCCAAAGTAATTTTCATCTCGTTCATAGGCAAGCAAAATGTACACGTATCCGCACACCACCTTTCACATAAGGCTGTAAACATGGGCATATTATGGGGCACATCCCCCATCCGAGCTATGTGTCATAGACCGACATGGTCCATAACATCCTAATCATCGTTTGACAGGCCCAACCCAAGTAATGTACTCAAATGATGACCATTGTGAAATTCTCTTGAGTAAATACCCCCCTACACAACACAAAATGATAAAAAACACAACATTAGAACACTATACAAATCCAAACACATTTGCTTACAACATTCCTAAACATCCAAAATCACATTTACACCTTTATAGACCAAATACACACTCTCTAGACTAGGGCACCTAGATGTAGGACTGGGGTGCTAAGGAGCAGAACACTTGCACCCAGATTTTGGCACTCCTGTCCAAGGGGTCACTAGTGCCCTCACCACTCTTGTCTAGGTCTCAAATGCTGAGAAAATTAAAAATCTCAAATTTTCAAAAATTTAACAAAAACAACTACTACACCATACATTTTTCAAAAAATACAGCACTTACCCTAACGTACGTGACCCTACGGTAGTCGTCACCATCTCAAATCAGCTAGGTCATGTTACTCTCACTTGCGGCATCCTTACTTACCCAAAGCTCACTATCAAAATCATGTAAAAGACAAATGAATTGTTTAATCACTTTTTCACCTCACTATTTATAGTTACTTTTCATCACCCACTTTACTATAGTCATTATTTTGTGCTTATTCTCACAACTAATACACATTACATGATTTTTGTCATATCTCGAGCATTTCTACTCCGATTTATACCCCGTTTGTGGAATTCTTCTCTAAATTTTTCCTACTATCATATCACACACATGACACGCACGTTATGCCTCTCTTTGACAAAATTTTCACTCAATTTATACACATTTTGGCATTTTCTATCACACTCTATATATTTCGGGCTTACTTTTAGCTCAGCGTTCATTCTTATCATTACTTCCCCTTTCGCCAAAAGGGGGGCATATAATTGGGGTCATATTACAATTCCCCTTATATCAACCACGTGAAATTTCACTACTAATTCCCCTTACTGACCTAACCTGGGGGCAAAAAATGTACAAATTCCCTAAGCGATATTTCATCACTTCCCCCTAATGACCTAACCTGGGGGTAACAAGTTTAAAATATTTCCATATATCAATTTCTATCAATTCCCCTTGACGACATAACCTTGGGGCAATAAGCGTAAAACATGTCTATGAGTAACCAATTAGGACAATCAATCAATCAATCTATTAATGTGTTCAAGCCTCTAACATCCATCATTCAATCAAAACGATATAACATATATGACCTCCTAGATGACCTAACTTGGGAGTTATATTCATTACTTTCCTAGATGACCTAACTTGGGAAGTTATTCTATAGTTTTCATTTACTTCTAGATGACCTAACTTAGAAGCCATCATACATTTCGTGTTTGCTTCCAGATGACCTAACTTAGAAGCCATCACATTACAGTGACACCCATGGGGTGGGGGCAAGAGTGTATTCCCTATACCACTCCTATATGGGTCAATTGTTTGATCAAAAATTATTTGGATCTGAAAACCACAAATGTTTGATCTAAGTCTATCTGCACCAGCTAGATCTTGAGGATATAGTTACAGGTTAGAGAATAATACACCTTTCTCCCTACACTACTCCTCTAGTGGTAAGATGCCCAAATCTTCCGATCGGTTATTCACATACACGCAATTAGGTTGGGAACTGATCACTCCTTACCCCATCTCTTCGCCATCCCACAAAATTCAAAAGCACCACTCACATTTAGTACACTTCATCACGATATTACATTTCTCACTATGTTGCATAGATCAACACATTGATCCATGGTTCGACACGCTATATAGTTCATTTGGCACACTATTATTACCACATCTACGCATTCTACTATAACATGGGCTTCTTCGGATTTCTCTCAAGTACGCATCTTTATCTACTTTATGTTACCAAGCTTTCCACTCACCAACATAAAGTGGGGGCTAATGTAGTCACAAAATCACGCTCTTACTATTACATTTATACCACCAAGTATGTTGTTTTATATATGGATCTCGCGTAAGAAAATTATTCACTAATGGCTCATCCCTTAGTCCTATCATCAGTTTAGTCATTCATCGTCTTTGAGTGTCTTGCACAATCGAAAATTATTTACATAGTTCTGGTCATCTCTTAGGGAGTCTCAGCTGTCGTTAATTACTTAGTTATCATCTCTAGTGTTTGACTAGGGTGCCTAGGGAAGGATTAGGGCACCCATGGGTGCTCTGATCCTTATTTTTAGTTGCCCTAGTCCCAGTTGCACTTGGTTCTCATTCAGAGTCTCAAGGTCAGTCTTTGTAGTTTTCCCTCTCATTTCCCTAGGTACTAGTTGGCATGTCGGGTCATTAATGTCAAAATTTGAGCAAGAGATCCCTATATAAACACAACATACACGCTAACTTAAGGGCAAACTATTTCTACTAAGGGCTAGCTATCTACATAAGGTAAGGGACTACATTTGGGCACTATTCTACATCACACACTACATAGGAAGGGTTGTATTCATTATATTCCATCCACCATTTGCATCTTACATCTAGCTATTGCCCGCTACTTTGACGTCACTGGCACTAGGGCACCCTAGGCACATAATTGCACACATATGTACATAGAACTACATTGAGTCTGAGATGTAGTATAATGCTCAATTATAAGTCCATCCATTTGGTAGCTAAGGATAATTCGAACCATTCATTTGCATCTTTCTTTTTTTAGGGTTTGAAGCTTTTGTGTGGGGTTTTTGTAGGAAATTATTCATCGAAGACTTACAATGACATAAAGAGAGCTAGTGTGACATACATGCAACAAAGACCGAGTTATTGCAAAGATCTAGTGGCTAACTCATATTTAGGTTCATAGCTATTCTGTAGACCAGGGTGCCCATACTACAAACCAGGCACCCACAGGTGCCCCAATCTGGCCAAATCTTCATCTGCTACATCTTCTTGAGGTGTGTTGTCATACTTTGTTCCACTTGTGCATCATCCAATACAGTTCCAGATCACTGTGAGGTAAGTTCATTTCAAGTTAGTACCTTTTCCTTCCTATTCAATTATTTCATTTTCTTTAGAATATCAAATAAAACTAGTTAGCATTTATATTTCATTTTATATCGGTCATTTCATTGTTGTACTTGTTTAGATTAATTCTAAAATTCATAATTTTAGTTAATCAATAGGCATATCACCTAGAATCTTGGTTGAACATCATTAATTACTTTTTCATAACCATACAAAGTAGGAGCATGTCATATTATAGTCTAGGTTGACTTGTATGGACCTACCTACTACTCTCCAATAACTCTTTTTCTAAACTTGAATATCTTTCATGGGTAATTTTTTTCCCTATAGGTCAACTTTAATGTGATACCTAATTTGCAAAAATCCTATAAAAGAAAGTATAATTCACTTAAGAACCCATATGGGATGATTAAGAACATGCATTAAAAATTACATCCCTAAAGAACTTAAGGCTCTCCTAAATCTTCCTAAAGCAACAACACATCTCTTAGTGTAGCCACCACATAGGTTGAGAGCACTCAAACCAATCTCATGAGTTGAACTTCCCACATCAAAATCCTCCAAAGGCCCTAAATCCAATTCTTAGTAAGAGCAAGTCGCATAAAGCATTGCGAAAGCTCTTAATGGACAAAGGGAATAAATTTAACATATGAAGCACATCACACTAAATCACTACCGCACATGGTACATCTATATTATATCTATAATTATGCCTATTATAATTTGTGTCAAGAGATACAAGGGTAACATAGGGGGTTGATTAGGACTCTTCATGGGGCTCTCCTCGAGTAATTATGGTGTTACCCCCTTTTTTGTACATATCTATTTTCAAAACATTGCAAAAACATTCAAATAATCACATAATATAAAAAACATGCAAATATGTCCAAAAATACAAAATTTGGACTCTTTTTATGGTTTACTTGGATAACTTGTTACTTTAAACATGTTTTTTATCACATTGATTTGATAGATAACATATCTCTTCTTTACACAAATATGTTCACATGATATCTTGAGCTTGATGCAAAACATTCATAATTCACAAACGATGATAGGAGCCAAATTTGTTCCTTACACTATTCTTTTGGGAGCATCCCACGTGTTATACATGTGTGTTTGTTTCATTAATTGTTACTGTATACCTTCCTCAGCATGTTTGATTACATACATAGTGTTTTTGTCTACCTATTGAGTTTGTAGACACCTAAATTACACTTTTGCAATCTTATTGCCAAACGCACACAAATCACTCTCATTCTCACCAATTCCATTATAATTAGAGATTTCTACTAATTAACTAACGTTTCTTACCACTTTTGTCAACTAGCAAGCACTTTGTTGATCACCAAATCTCTTTCACATTCAGGATGCCACTTTACAAAGAATCGTAAATCAAAATCCTTTTCAAAATAGATGATCAGTGTTTATTAGCTAATTAAGCCTATTTTGCCCTTTATTTGGTAAATATGTCGTAATATTGGCTCAAACCTCTCTTATGACCACTCAAAATCACCCCACTTTCCTCCACGACATTTCCGCAAGCTTCAAAAGCTTATCCTAGCCTCTTAATCGACCCTAAGCGATTGATAAGGCTCTACACCTCTTAATCACTTGGTAATTCACTAATTGTGATTAGCAAAGCTTAATCATGATTAGTAATTCTAAATATTCTTTGTCCTTTTAGTCCCACATGCACCACAATGCAAGTTTTCCACAAAGTAAAAACTATAAAAAAGACTAAGTACTACCTTCCAACTTTACACCATGCTTTTATTAGTAGCCTCATATAAGATATATTTTAAAGAGCCTAAACTTCATTAAGGATTCACATGCTCATCTTTGCCTAAAGCCTTTATTATGGTTAGTAGGAGGGTATATAACATGACATTGTAGTCTTGTGTTAGAGAGATCTCCTCACCATTTGTGGAGTAGCAACCATTCCCAATTTGATTTCTCGTAGATCTATTTAGGTCCGTGTTATTTAATTAAACATACTAGTAGGCATGCTTAGATGTTAGATGTTAGTTTCATTTAATCTCCATTGTTATGCTATTAAGATTTTATCATTGATGTTTCATCTTTATCTTTGCATTTAACTTTAGATCATTATGGTGTTGATCTTTCTTTAAACTAATTAATTTGCGTTAAAAGTTTGGGGTGTTATCATTTAACAAGCTCGGTGGGAGTCAAACCACATTTGCATTCATTCTCAAGCTTTTTAACATAGTTTTAAAAGTTTTAGATTTCAAGTTTTCTTAGATTAACTTCCAATGCTTAGATTAGATTCAAGTTTTTATAGATTAACTTCAAAGCTTTCTATCTTACTTTCAAAGCTCTTAGATTAAATTCAAAGTTTTTAAGCTTTTCAGAGTAGTTTTAAAAGTTTTGTAGATCAATTTTATAATTAGGTAGTTGTTTCAACTATATTAGTGGTAGAAGTTGTGTTTTCATGTTCCTTGCATGATATAAGGAGGTGAAGCCTTGTCAAAATCGCCTCAAAATACCAAATATTATATCTTTTTGAACAAATTCTTCTCCAAGTTCAGATTTTGGTTGCCTACAGGAAATGTCTGTGCATATGCATTGAAGAGTGCACATGTGCATCAAGAAGTGTGCTCGAGCCTCTCTGGATGCGCCTGTGCAACACTGTAATTTTTGTCTTTGAGTCAAGCTTGCGCCTGTGCATTAAGGTCCGCGCCTACGCCTCTTTGGCCATGTCTGTGCACTATTGACTGTGAAAATTTGACAGAGGTGCACCTATGCTTTCAAGCTTGTGCTTGTGCTCCAAAGGGCGCGCCCATGCTTCAAAACCCATGCATGTGCACTAAAAGTTACCCCTGTGCACTCAAGTAAATTTACTTCAAATTTCATGATTTTTATTTCTAATTTTTAGGATTTTTGTCATTTTTAGAGGATTTTAATTGTTTTTGTCAATTTACTGATTTTAGAACAATGTTCCTAACAAAATTCACTTAGGGATTGATAAGTAATCTCTTTAAAAATTGACTTAGGGTTTGATAAGTGATTTTTCATACTTTATTTGAGTTTGGAATAGGGTGTGTATGCTCTTACCTTGCACTTAGTGTGATCTTGGTTATCAAAAGCACTTCTAAACCACTTTTTGCTATTTTAGAGTAAATAAGACAAATCCTCATTCATGGGTATGCTTAATCTTTTAGTTTAAGAGATTTTTCACTTATTAAAGAACCAAGGCTAAAATTTGTGTATGCTCTTCCCTTGCACCTAGTGTGATCTTGGGAACCAAAAGCAATTTTAGTCTTTCATTAAGAAGCACTTGGATTAATTGGGAATGAACCTTGTTTTAAAATTTTTATGGTAGTTAGTTAATTTACAAGATTTTCATCTAGTTGGGTTATTTGTTGTGTATGCTCTTCTCTTGCACCTACTGTGATCTTGAGAAACAAAAGCAACATTTAACCCTCTTTCTATGATATTGTGAATCTTTTTGAACTAATAACCATTTGTGTGAAGGACCTAAAATGCTTGTCAAAGAAAGAAGGGCTCTCTTCAAAGCAAAATCTAACATTCACGTGTGATTGTAGATTACCAAAAGTAAAACCACATTAAGTATAAAAGATAAAAAAATACACCATAATCATCACATTACATTTGGAGGTTGTGGTTAATAGCTACGGCTCGTCTGCTTAACTAGGACATAACCCCTTTGGCATAAGCCTTAAGCTATAATAATGTGGGTGGTCATATGAACCCTAAAGTAGTTCACACAAGAGGGAACCTTGTGAACGAAACAGGAAAGTGCTCCACACTACTGACTTGATTAATACACCTTTGTGGGATTAGAATCAAAGTTACTTACATTGCGAGCCCAATGATAATAAAACCGAATGCACTAGTTGTTCATTATATTAGAAGGGGGTAAAGTAATGCTGAGATACTCCTTGGAAAACCTTGGTAAATCGAGCTTGCAAAAGTAAACTTGTGACACATAGAGAGAGAACCACCTAGGAAACTTTCCAGTTTGGAGCCATTATTTTTGTCTTAGTTGTTATATTTGAGAGCTCTCACAAAGTGAAAACTTTGTTAGATTCAAAATATAGTTTTTCGAAAAAGGGAAATAATATCTTAAAGTTGAAACCATGTGATATTTCATCATGAAATCTACTTAGTGTCATTTTGTCCTAGTTTTTCATGTGTCCACCACTTTTGTATTCTACTTGCGCAACTAGGTTGTAATGTTGGAGCGCGAGTGTTAAAATTGTGCATGGTACGTACTCATGATCTAGTAGGCCCCCTTGTCTCAAAAACCCATATTTGAGATTTATTATCATCGTAGTTAGGTGATTTCATCCTTGTCTTCTTTTGAGTTGTTACACTACCCACATTATAGCCATACAATTGAGATATTTATGTCTTGTTTCCATTGTGAAATTAGGCCTAAATCTCTATACTGTAGAGTTACGTTGCTCGCACGCATAGCAATTTCTTGATATACTTAGATGTAGTTTTTACACCCTAACTTTGTCTTGAGTTTTGTGAGTGTTGAGCTTCCCTTGTTAGCATCGCTATAATGCCATTTTGATACTAAAATCTTGATTACATGTCCAAATAGCATTGTTATGCTGCTCATACTTGTATCATCCATTTTACAAAGCATATATTTCATTAGTGTTTAGAAGCTAGTTTTTAGTATATCTTGTTAGAAGATCGAGTCAACATTATCTTATCATTTAGGTCTTATTTGTTGTAAACTTCAACTAACTGGTGATATTGTGTTTTCACTATTTGGTTGTAAACCTATCTAGACAAATCTTAGAGAGCAAACTATTTGGTGTGGCTAAATTTTGAGCATTGTACATCATTGTATTATTCTAAGGAAAACTTGTGTCATACGTGTTGGGTTTTGATTTAGCACTTCTAGTGATTAACAGTCAGGGGACAAGAAGTACCTCCTCTTTATGGGAGAGGTTCCCTTATTGAAAGTGAGCAACAAAGCTTATATACAAATGTACAACTTTCATATCAATCAAGACCTTTAATACTTTGAAATGTTTCAACACAAAACTAGATTATTCAATTCAAAAGAACGGAAGAACTGAGAAATAGGAAGGGTAGAACATAACAACACTTTTAGGAAATATAGATAGTAGAATATGACATTATGTGTACTGAACAAGAGTGATAAAGAATAGAATCATTCACATAACATAAGATATCATTCCTTAGACACAAAATTCTAGAAATCATATCAATAAGAATACAAAGTTTCTTATTATAAAAGATCAATGATTCATAGATTTCAAAGAAGCAAGAAAGGATAATAGATGAAGATAGAAACAAGAGGGAAATTATTCTATATTTATTGCTTTCAATTCTATTCACACTTCAAAAGTATAAGGGTACCCCCTAAACAATGGCTTAGAGAGCCCATTATATAGCTTACAAAATAGTTACATTCGGTTACAACTTCTTTTAATCAAAAGATTAAAGACTAATTAAGAAATATATTAATATAAAGTCTTTAATCAAATATTACATCATGGGTACCACAACCTCAAAATAAAAGAAGTGCCTCAAGACCCTGAAGAAGAAACCTCTTACTGAGGCTTAAAGGGGCCAACTGAATTTAGAATCTGAAGCCTGAATTTCTTTAACACCTTAGCTATCTCCATACATTTTGGAATGGTAGTGCTAGAGTGGCATGAGTCCATGTGCTAAGAAACTTCTCCATATCCTTATCAAATTCTATATTCTCCAGAAATTCTTTGTTGGCTTCGGTGACGGCTAACTGGAGAGAGCAAACATCCTTCATATTTTCCTTGGTCATTGACTCATCTTTGAACAAATCTTCTTTGACGAAGGTATTAAACTGAGCCTTGATCTCCTGAATGGAAAAAGGAAAACCTATAGCTTCATTCTAAACTTGACAGTGAACATATTTGAAAGCAGACAAAACACAAGCTTTGAAAGCTTCTCCTTTTGCCACATATTGTTCATTTCTCCCAATGCTTCTTCTAAAACCTTGATTTTCCAATTAACACTGAAAATTGAGGATTTTGAGATATTGTACTTGGATTCATCAAATACTTTGTTTGCTAATAAAATATTCTCATCTGTTTGGCTCATTGAGCGGAGATCTTGGATACATTCACACCAGAGTTTTAGTTCTTTTTCCAAGCCATTGATTGTTGAGTTGAACCTCAACTGTAACTTGGACACCTTCTCATATGATTTGAAGGCCCCCCCTAATGAAGTTCAATCCAGCTACTGTCATATCATCCATCAATGCCTTAATGGCTTTCCCATAGGTGGTATATTTGTGAATTTCCTGATAGTTTGAACTTCATCTTTGTTGAGAAATATGGGAGGTGGAAGAGTGGCAAATGGAGTTGGATCCAAGACTTCATCTTTTGCCAATAATGATTTTATGAAGTTGGAAAGAACTTGGTTATGTTATTCTAATTACTTCATAGTTTTCTTGCCCTTCTCCACCCGTTTAATGACTCTAGTTACAGTCTCTCTCAGGTTATAAACCTCACTTTCATGTGTAGACTCCCCAAGTGGAATTCTCGTAAGCTCTAAGTCAGAAACCAAAATATCTTTCTCCTCCTTAAACACCTTAGGCTTAGCTATCTCTATGAACTGTTGACCCTATGAATTTGTTACTAGCCTTGAGGAGGTCTTTGCTTTCTTTGCTGGAGGAGGAGTAGTGCCGAGTAGAGCTGTAACAACATCAAAATTGGGAACTATCACCTTAGAAGAAGGTTTCCTTTTCTTACTATCAACAAAAGGTTGAACCCAAGCAAAGGAAGAAGAAGAAGAAGAAGAAGGGGCAATATGCCTGAGTGTAAGTGAACTCATTGCACTCAACATCTATACCATTGATGTATCTAGAGGGGAAGTTGGCACAACTTCAGAAAGATCTTTGGAAGAAGAATCCATCAATCTTAGAGACTCAGTAATTTCTCTTCATTTTCAACCCCAACAATGACCATAGGAGTTTCTTCCTCTTCTTTCATCTCTTCACTATCATCTTCACTTAGAACAATAATATTTTCTGGCCCAATAGGGGCTTTTGGCTGCTCTAAGAGAAACTCTTCCTTGATTGGTTCTTGCTTGATGGCCTTACATTTCTTTAGATATACCTTCGTTGAAGAAGATGGAGTAGACTGTTTAGGTACCTTTACTGGAGAGGAAGGAGCAGACTACTTAGGTACCTCGATATCAGACATGGGTTCTTCCTTCTTAGGATAAGGGGATTCCTGTGAAGAAGATTTGGCTCTGTTCATCCTGAAGAATTGCAACTTCCTATGAAACCAGAGTTTGGTTTCCTTACAGTAACAGGGTTAATCACTTCCTTCAAATCATCTCTCTCTTTTACAAACCAGTCAATGGTTTTCTAGAGGAGTGTGTTTAATAGACCTCTCATATTCAATAGATTATAAGTCCTCATCATCATCTTTGAGCCCTTCAGGTAACTTTGTAGAGTGTTGAAGTCTATGATTTCTTGAAGAGAGAATCTTCCAAAATACCTTCTCCTTGCCTCAAAATCATCTTCACAGTCAACCCAATAATCTTCAGTGTCAGGAAGATGATAGAAAACCATTCTGAAATTCTCGAGCTATGTATCCTTTGATGTCAAAGACAAGTTCTTGGGCTTGAAGTGATGGATAGTGAGAGGAACAATGTTTCGGTCAACATTCTAGGCATCCAGGGTTGTCCTGCATGTATAATTTCCCATGGAGATGGGGAATTGTATGCCATTAATTTTCTTACCTTTGCAGGTTCTGTGGAGCTTATCCAATTACATGCAAATTTCAACAAGATCCATTTTATCATTGCATAACATAGGAAGATTTAGAGGAGGACCTTCAAAACCAGCCAGTCTGATATATGAGAACTTTATAAATTGAGTGTAGAAGCTTTTATAACGATATATCAAAGTCTTAGCTTCTTCAGAAAATCTCTTGGAAGTATTATGCTCCAAAAGCCTCACAATGTACATGGTGAATGCATCATTAACTCTCCTAAAATTATGATTGTTGGCATTGAGGGTTAACTGAGGGAAATATTCATATATGGGGGCATCCTTCTTATCTTTAATAAAAGTGAGGCCAAGCCATTTCTTGGATGCCGCTAGAGTGTGCATGAGGTAGGAGGACATATAGAATGTTCGAGTTCTGTGAACATTTACCAGCTTCTCTGTCAAGTTCTCACAAATAATCTCACTCCAATTCAAGACTTTGTTTCCCCTTCACAAATGATTTTGATGAAAGGACACATCCAAAAGTGAAACTCATTGGTATAGGGAATTCCCATGATTCTATCTAGTAGGGTAATGATGTTTGAAATCTCTTATTTAAAATCAACTTTGAACAAAGTTTTTGAAAGTTGGGATGCTCCTATTTTAGGGTTCTTTAGCCCTGATTTAGCTACCCTAGATTTATATCTCTCGCAGTCATGATTGAACACAGTGCACTTATGCTTGGGTGAGAGTGAGGACATTAGCTACATCTACTGCTAGAATGCATACGGAAGTATTAATGGCTTCAGAATCAAATCATGCAACTACTTTTCCATGCGCAGTCAGCGAATCTCTTTTGACTCTGGGACTTAAAACAAGCTCCACATACAAGCATAGATATCAACACATTGCACAGAAATAGGAAAAAACTACAGAAAATTCATGATCCCGCTTGTCCTTGATCAATTGAGAAATGGAGAGTAGGATTATCACATCCTAAGTTTGTTCCAAAAATCATCAACATCCAGTTGTCGACCTTTGTTGTTGTTGATTTCAGGTATAGAAGGTATCCAAAGAAGAAAGGTGCTCGTACCCTTGGTACTAGGAACTTCATTGTGATAGAGGTAAGAGGGAAAGGAACAATCTTGAATGGAGTGAAAACGTAGTCTTGAGAATAATCCTTACAAGAGAAAATATAGACAGCACAGATGTGATTGGGCAATGGCTTAATTTTTCACAAACATGAGCGGGGAAAAGAAGTAGTGAAATGGTGAAAAATGAATGAACAGTTACCCCCTTTAAATAGCCATAAGTTTGAATGAGTGAAGAGAGAAAATCATAAATGCCTAATTAATGGCCCTCGCACTGACTCAAAAAGGCAAAAAGTGGAAAAAGTTGAGAAGAACTTGGCCCAGGACGATCTATGCGACGTTGGGATGTATGAGGGAAGCACAAAGCTGAAAGTACACGATTCAAGAGGAGTGTGGAAAATGTAGATCCAAAGAGCATAGATGGTCCACAAGACATTGGGACATGTGGTACACGTGGATCTGATTCAGCTGATGCAAAAAATGTGGGTTCAGAGAGCACATATGTTCCGAGGGACATTGGGACATGAAGGACGCGCGGAGATGATTCAGTCGATGAGCAGAGTATTGCGAAGAAAGTGGTTAATCAAGGAACTAAGAGGCCCGAGAAGTACTTGGGACACACGGGAAAAAAATGTTTGACTTACCCAACAAATAGTGTGGAGCAGAGAAAGTGGAAAATTGGGGAACTGGGGGCCCAGCAGTACTTGGGACATGAGGGAAAAAAATATCCGATAAAGCCACACAACACTGGAAATGACTTCAAAGAGAGAATTTTTCTATCTTTCCAAACTTATTACTTTACTTAAACACTCCTAAAGGGCACCAACTTAAAATTTTCAAAAAAAAAAATTGCCTTTTACAAAGAGGGGAATTTTTTGGGGGGTGACAACAGCTAGCTCTTTCTGGGGATTACTTGACTTGAACAAAGGAATGAGGAAAGATCAATAACTAAAGAAAATTCTGGGAAATAAAATGAGTGCCTTATCCATTAGGTGAATAAATTTGAAGGCAAATCATTACAGAAGACAACACACAAAAGGGAAAAGAAACAAAACACAAAAGAAAATCCAAAAGAAAGACATTGTACAAAATATACAGAAGGACTACCTAGTCACCTAGGACTTGAACAACTTCAAATATTTCCCACTATAAGGAAGTGGGAGAGAAGATCCATCCATATAGTCCAAGTACAAAGAATTTTCTCCAGCAAAGTGTCTGATTTTGAAAGGACCAAGCCAAAGAGAATCAAACTTACCATGGCTCCCATGGGGTTCATGTCTTTTGTCCCATAGCAAAACAATGTCTCCTACTTGAAAATATTTGGGTCTAGCCTTCTTATCAAACAAATATTTCACCTTCAGTTGATGATCTGAGATTCTATCAAAGACTTGCATCCTATCTTAATCCAACTTCTGGAGATACATGATCCTCTTGTCCAAGGAACTGATGAAACTTGAATCTTCAAAAGCCTTCATTAAATGCAAGGATGGTAATTCTACTATTACTGGAAGCTGAGCCTCAACACCATACACCACTTGAAATGGAGACATTCCAATTTCTCTTTTGGGTGTAATTCTATCTGCCCAGAGAGCATCATAGAGTTTCTTGTGCCAATTATTTTGAGAGTCATTGACAAGCTTCCAAATGAAGGTTACCAAATTCTTATTTATGGATTCTGCTTGTCCATTTCCTTAAGGGAAATAATATGAAGAATGAGTAAGGGAAATTCCATAGCCATAGCAAATATCCATCATCTCGAAAGAAGAAAAATTATAAGCATTATCAGTCACAATTTTGTTTGGTATCCCAAACCTTATCAAGATGTTCTCTTTGATGAAGTTACACACCACCTTAGAAGTAGTGCTTTTGACTGGAATAGCCTCCACCCACTTTCTGAAGTAATATGTAGCAGTTAGCACGTGAGTATTTCCAGCACTGGAATGTGGGTTGATTATTCCAATGAAATCCAATCCCCATTATTGAAAAGGCTCATCTATTATTACTGGTTTGAGAAGTAAAGAAACCAATTTAAGCCTCCCAACAAAATTCTGACAGGTTTCACACTTACCTACCCATTTTGATATATCTCAAAACAATGTAGGACAATAATACCCTACACAAAGAATTTTGTGGGAAGTGACAGTAGAAGAGAAATGCCCCCCACAAGCTTGGTCATGAAAAGTTGAAAACAACTTCTTTTGTTTCTCTTTGTCTACACACTTAAGGAATCTTCCATCAATGCCTCGCTTGAATAAAGTGTTTTCCCACAATACATATTGTGCAGACCTTAGTTTAATAGTTCTCTTTTCCTTGGCACTCAAGTGAGATGGACATTCTCCATAAGTAAGAAAGTGTGCAATGTCAGCATACCACTCATCTATTCAACTAAGAAAAAGGACAACAGGAATCTCAACTGCTTTTGTGGACAATTCCTTATTAGCTCCTTTTGCAATAAGCTCACATAAGCCTTTACCCCATACTAGCTTTGTTGGCTTGATATCAAGGTCATATTCTTGAACTTTTGCTACCCAATTACCCCTCTTAGTTCCAAACTCTTGCTGCGTAAGTATAGACTTGATAGTTGTATCTGGTACGAGCACAACAAAGTGAGAATTACGAATATATAAATGAAACTACTTGAAAGCTTTGACTACTGAAAAATCATGCTTCTCCATTGAAATATACTTCAATTCATGGGCTTTCAAAACATATCTCATGAAGGAAATTGGAAGTTCATGATCCTCAAAAATTTTCTGAGTTAATATAGCAGCCAAGGTACTCTTCGTGGCATATAAATAAATAATGAAATCTTTGTTGAAATTAGGACATGCTCAGATGGGGGTTTTAGCAATGGCTTTCTTAAGACCTTCAAATGCTTCTTTCCCTTCATAATTCGAACCAAATGCTTGCTTTCCTTTCATCATGTGAGTGATACTCATAGTCAGTTCTGTAAAATCCAGAATGAATCTCCTCAAGAAATTTATCTTGCCAAAGAAAGAGTGAACACCCTGTTTACTTGTGGGGGGGAGGAAACTGCTAGATTTCTTGAAATCTTTTTGGATATATCTTGATTCCTTCTTTGGAAATAATATTCCCTAGCAAATTACCTTCGGTAACACAAAATATAGACTTCGTAGGATTAAGAGAAAATCCATGTTCTCTACATTTTTTAAGGATTGTTTCAAGATGCTAGAAGTGATCTACTCTTGTCTTGGAGAAAACAATCAAATCATCAAGGTATACAACAATGCACTTTCCCTTGAGACTACAAAAATCTAAGTACATTGCCCTCTGAAAAGTGGCACCAGCATTGATAAGGCCAAATGGCATTCTCTTGTAGGCAAAGGTGCCCCAAGGAGTAGTGAAAGCAGTCTTGTGCTGATCTGGAGTATTGACTTCCACCTAATTGTATCCAGAGAATCCACCCAGCATAGACAACATCTCTGAGCATGTGACAACCTACAAAAATTGATCCATCATGGGGAGAGGATAGTTGTCTTTTAAAGAGGCCTAATTTAAATTCCTGAAATCTACACAGATGTGAATCTCACAATTCTTTTTTCTTACTGGTACAATGTTGGCAATCCATGTTGAATGATGTATAGGAAAAATAATCTTGGCGTTCAGTAACTTCTGGATATCTTGAAAAAAGGTATCAACAATCTTATGATTGTATTTCCTTTGCTTCTGCTTAAAATTTTTGATCCCAGGTCTCAGAGGAATATAGTGTTGCATTTATTTTGGTTGAAAAGATTTGAGATCATCATATGAGTAAGCAAGAATGTCGGCATATTTTTTTAAAGGTTTTTTACTTCCTTCCTTTCCTCTTTGGTGCAACATTTTCCAATATTCACCATCTTCGGTTCATCATGACTTCAAATGTTGGCCTTCTCATACTCAGTAGATTGATGGGACCCTTGAGGAGCTTTAGATCTGATATACCTATCATGTTTATCAAACAGATCTTCTAGACTCACTAGCCCTTTAGGTATCTTGTTACCTTTCAATTTGATACAGTTGTCCTGGTTTGTTTCTCCCTTGATGTCTCCTTTATTAGAGGGTACATACTCTCTAGGAAGAGTCTCACTTGCTTCAAAATATAATTGATCGAATTTATCTTTAAGTTCCAAGAAAGAGAGCAAGTGTTGATCATCATTGAAAATTTGACAATTGCATGCATTATCCAGCACACTATGCCTATGGATCATCTCAATGGAAAATTTCTATTGAGAGAAATCTGGGTGAGGAATCAACAAAGATCTGGAGACAGCTAGAGAATCAGCTCTAGTATTCTTTTCTCTTGGCACAGCTTCAATGGAGAAAGCATTAAGAAATTCAATGGAATATAAGACAAAATTTCTATAATGTTTCAATCTCCTATTCTTGACTTGAAAAAGATCCCTGACCTGTTTCACAATCAACTCTGCATCACCATGAGCGTAAAGATTCTTCATCCCCATTTCTTTTTCCATGTTTAATACAAGGATGAGTGCCTCATATTCAGTTGTATTGTTTGTATTTTCAAAATAAATCTTAAATGAAAATGGGTGAATCTTTCCTTCTGGAGAGGTTAACACCACGCCAGCTCCAAAACCAACTGAAGAATAGCTTCCATCAAACTCTAGAGTCCAAATTCCATTGGCATCATGAATCACTCACATAGGAATATTTTCCTCTTCTTCTGAAATGATCATATAGTTACCATGCCCTATATCTTCATAGAGTATTTGTGCTTTTGGATCATCAATTTTTTCCCCATGTACTCAGTTTGTTTTTCTAGTAACAACTTTTTTTTTTTTCCATTGACCGAGATTAAAGCATGCGACCAATCCATCTAAATTTCACCTCCTACCTCCCTACAGAAATTTCTACTCAGCAACATACCATACGAGGGAGGAATATCAGCTACTAGAACAGTGGCTTTCACCCTTTTTTCTAGAAAAGTGACGAAAGCTACTTGTGCATATTTAATCCTTCCAACCAAAGGTACTTCCCTACTCTCCATGGAATAGCAGGAACCAAAAGTACGTGTTAGAGTTATGCCTAAAGCATGAGCTACTTTTGCAGGCATCACATTGTCTGATGCTCTTGAGTCAATAACACAATTACTGAGCTTATGACCAGCTATGAGAAGTGTTACATAGAATGGTTTAATTTTCTCATTAGGTGAAGTAATCACTGCCACAAGACTTGTTTGAGGGGAGGGAGGAGTAGGCAATAGAGATTTAGAAATGTTGGGTGAAGTTTTGGATTTGGAATTGATAAAATTTACTACTTTGGCGAAAGCATTTGGATGAGTCTCGTAAAACTCTGCCTCTGAAATTTAGATTTTTGTCTTCTTAATGTGATCAATGATATTAAAAGGCCTGGAGGTGGATGGAGCATCATTACTAGGAATAGGAGAAACTTTTTATTTTTTAGGTTCAGGAGCAGAGGTAGAAGGAGACAAATTATCATTACTTACCTTTTGTGTGGAGGTGGTGGGAACATGGGCTCCTCTTCTCACAACTACTAGAATAGTTATAGGAAATTCCTTGGATTTTTTAGCAAGAAACATCACTTTTTATTTTCTTTTCATTTTCTCCCGAGTCATAACAACATATGAATCACTATTCATATCTGCTACTACTTCATCATCCATACATTCAGTGGTGAGGAAATTAACTTGAGATTCACTACGATCCTCTTATTCTTTGTAAATCTATTCTTTAAGCTCCTCATAGTCCTCATTCTCCTCACCATCATCAGGTTCTTGAACCTCACAAGTTACGTTGACTAGAACATTAATAGGAGGACCTTTAATAGCCAATCTAGTTTGAGAAGAAGGCAAACGGTTCCTAGGCTAAAAATTATTTCTTGGAATATCTTGGTAAGGAGCATGTTGAGCCAACTGTTTCTTGATAGCGATGAGATCATTTTCCAATTCTGCACTAACTAATCAAAATTAACTCTGGGAGAAGAAGAGGAAGATGCTTTAGATTTGGAGGGTTCTCTTTTCAATTTACCTAACATGATTAGATCATCTTAAGCATTGATGGTCAATGGTTGATTAGCCTCCAGAGTCACGAGATCAGCTCTCCTTAATGCATAACTTACTTCAATTAATTGGGCATTGAGGAAGAATAACTTCTAGATTTGATGTACACGATGAGTATTATGTGGAATTTTATGAATTAGTTTGTTGAATTTGGTAAAAAACTCTCTCATAGGCTCGTATGGTTCCTTCTTGATGTGATATATTTGAGCTAAAAGAGCATGCACATCTTCAACATATTTTAAATGTTTCACAAATTGAGTTGTCATGGTGGTCCAATTAGTAATCGACACAGCAAGAAGATGATAAAACTAATCAACAGCATTGTCCTGCAACATTTCTATGAAGAGTCTAACAGAAAAATCTTCATGTTCAACCCCAAGAATCCCACATGCAACAATGAAGGTTGTGATGTGTTCATCTAGGTGCACTTTCCTGTCACCTCGGAATTTAGGAAAACTTTTCCTATTACCCCTGGGTAACTCATGCAACGGTTGAGGAAGAGCAAGGGGCCCAACCTGTTGTCCCCAAGGCAAAGGTGCTGCCATTTTTGGGAAGATAAACTAAAGGGGAACTGTAACTCTAGAAAGTACCAAAGCATGGAGATTAGGACTAAGTTGTTCTTGAGGAGTGATGTTCCTAGAAATCATGTCTTTAGCAGGAGGTGAGCTCATAGAACGAATCCTTCTGTTTCTTCTTGCTGGAAGAAGGGGAAAGTTTTTTTGCTCTAGAAGTTGAAAGTGGGAATATTCTACCCCAAGATATTTCTTCCCACGTGTATACCAAAAATTTTCTAGACTATAAAATAAAATTTGAAGTTGTTTTTTTAGAAAGGGATAAAATGAAATCCCCAGTAGAGTTGCCAAAAACTGTTGGGTTTTGATTTAGCACTTCTAGTGATTAACAGTCAGGGGACATCAAGTCCCTCCTCTTTATGGGAGAGGTTCCCTTATTGAAAGCAAGTAGCAAAGCTTATATACAAATGTACAACTTTCATATTAATGAGGACCTCTAATACCTTGAAATGTTTCAACACAAGACTAGATTATCAATTCAAAAGAATGGAAGAACTGAGAAATAGGAACGATAGAACATAACAACACTTTCAGGAAATATAGATGGCAGAATATAACCTTATACGTACTGAATAAGAGTGATACAAAACAGAATCATTCACATAACATAAGATATCATTCCTTAGACACAAAGTTCTAGAAATCATATCAATAAGAACACAAAGTTTCTTATTATAAAATATTAATGATCCACAGATTTCAGATAAGCAAGAAAGGATAAAAGATGAAGATAAAAACAAGAGGAAAATTATTCTGTATTGATTGCTTTCACTTCTATTTACACTTCAAAAGTATCTGTATCCCCCCTAAAACAATGGTGTAGAGAGCCCATTATATAGCTTATAAAATAGTTACATTCAGTTACAACTTCTTATAATCAAAAGATTAAAGACTAATTAAGAAATACATTAATACAAAGTCTTTAATCAAATATTACATCATGGGTGCCACAAATTCAAAATAAAGAAAGTTCCTCATGACCCTAAAGTAGAAACCTCTGACTGAGGCTTAGAGGGGCCAACTGACTTCAGAATCCGATGCCTAAATTTCTTCAACGCCTCAGCTATCTCCATACATTTTGGAATGGTAGTGTTGGAATTAGCATGATTCCATGTGCCAAGACACTTCTCCATATCCTTATCAAATTTTGTATTCTCCATATATTCTTTGTTGGCTTCGATTGATGCCTGACTGGAGAGAGCAGACATCCTTCATATTTTCCTTGGTCATTGACTCCTCATTGAATAGATCTTGTTTGAAGAAGGTATTAAACTGAGCCTTGATCTCCTGAATGGAAAAAGGAACACCTGTAGCTTCATTCTAAACTTGACAGTGAACATCTTTGAAGGTAGAAAAAACACAAGCTTTGAAAGCTTCTCATTTTTGCCACATATTGTTCATTTCTCCCTATTCTTCTTCCAAAACCTTGATTTTCCAATAAACACTGAAAACCCAGGATTTTGAGATATTGTTCTTGGCTTCATCAAATACTTTTCTTGCTAGTGAAATCTTCTCATCTGTTTGGCTCATTGAGTGGAGTTCTTGGATACATTCACACCAGATTTTTAATTCTTTTTCCAAGCCATTGATTGTTGATTTGAACTTCATCTCTAACTTGGACACCTTCTCATATGATTTGAATGCCTCCCCAATGAAGTTCAGTCTAGCTACTGTCATAGCATTCATCAATGCTTTAATAGATTTCCCATAGGTGGTATATTTGTGAATGTCCTTAATAGTATGAACTTCATCTTTGTTGAGAACTATAAGAGGTGGAAGAGTGGCCAATGGAGTTGGACCCAAGACTTCATCTTTTACCAATAATGATTTTATGAAGTTGGAAAGAACTTGGTTATGTTCTTCTGATTGCTCCATAGTTTTCTTTCCCTTCTCCACTCATTCAATGAATTTGGTTACAGTCTCTCTGAGGTTATGAACCTCACTTTTAGGTGTAGACTCCCCAAGTGGAATTCTTGTAAGCTCCAAGTAAGAAACCAAAAGAAATTTTTCCTCCTTATCCACCTTAGGCTTAGCTATCCCCGTGAACTGCTAACCTTGTGAATTTGTTACTAGCCTTGAAGTGGTCTTTGCTTTCTTTGCTGGAGGAGGAGGAGTAGTGCTGAGTAGAGCTGCCACAACATCAAAATTAGGAACTATCACCTGAGAATAAGGTTTCCTTTTCTTGCAATTGACAAAAGGTTGAACCCAAGCAAAGGAAGAAGAAGAAGAAGAAGAAGAAGGGGCAATAGGCCCGAGTGCAAGTGAACTCATTGCACTCAATGTCTGTACCACTGATGTCTCTAGAGGGGAAGTTGGCACAACTTCAGAAAGACCTTTGGAAGAAGAATCCATCAAACTCAAAGACTCATTCATTTTGTCTTCATTTTCAACCCCAGTAGTAACCATAGGAGTTTCTTCTTTTTCTTTCATCTCTTCACTATCATCTTCACTTAGAACAATAATATTTTCTGGCCCAATAGGGGCTTTTGGATGCTCTAAGAGAAACTCTTCTTCGACTGGTTCTTGTTTGATGGCCTTACCTTTCTTTAGGTATACCTTTTTTGAAGAAGATGGAGTAGACTATTTAGGTACCTTTACCGGAGAGGAAGGAGCAGACTACTCAGGTACCTCGATATCAAGCATGGGTTCTTTGTTCCTAGGAGAAGGGGCTTCCTGAGAAGAAGATTTGGCTCTGTTCATCCTGAAGATTTGCATCTTCCTATCAAACTAGAGTTTGGTTCTTACAATGACAAGGTTAATTACTTCCTTCAAGTCATCTTTCTCTTTCACAAACCAATCAATGGTTTCTAAAGGGGTGTGTTTAATAGATCTTTCATATTCAATAGACTGCAACTCTTCATCATCATCTTCAAGCCCTTCAGGCACTTTATAGAGTTTGAATTCTATGACTTGTTGAAGAGATAATCTACCGAAATATCTTCTTCTTGCCTCAAAATCATCTGCATAGTCATCCCAGTTGTCTTCAATGTTGGGACAATGATAGTAAAATATTTTGAGGTTCTCAAAAATATAACCCTTGATTTCAAAACAAGTTTTGGATTGGAAGAAATGAACAATGAGAGGGGCAATGGTCCTATCAATATTTTGTGCATCCAAGGTTGTTTTACATGTCTAATTTCCCAAGGAGATAGGGAAATGAATGTTAGAAATATTCTTATCTCTACAGGTTTGATGAAGTTTATCTAGCTACCTGACAAAGCTCAACCAGAGACATTTTATAATTACAAAACATGGGTAGCTTTAGGGGTGCTTCCTCAAATCAAGCCAGCCTAATATATGAGAACTTTCTGAATTGGGTGAAGAAGCTTCCATATTTAGATATCAAAGTCTTGGCTTCTTCATAAAATCTCTTGGCAGTGTCACCCTCCAGAAGCCTCACAATGTACATGGTGAATGCATCATTAACCCTCCTTAAATTATGGTTGCTGACTTTGAGGGTGAACTGAGGGAAGTATTCATATATGGAGGCATATTTCTTATCGGCAAAAAAAGTGAAGCCAAGCCATTCCCTAGAGGCTGTCAGGGTGTACATGAGATAGGAGGTCATATAGAATGTTTGAGTTCTATGAACATTCACCAGTTGTTCTGTCAAATTTTCACAGATGATCTCACTCCAATTCAAGAAATTTTTACCTTCACAAATGATGTTGATGAAAGGACACATCCAAAAGTGAAATTCATTTGTAGAAGGCATCCCCATGACTCTAGCAAGCAGGGTGATGATGTCTGAAATCTCCTCTTTAAAATCAACTCTGAATAAGGTTTTTGAAAGTCAGGATGCCCCTTTTTTAGGGTTTTTTAACCAAGACTTGGCTACCCTAGCTTTATATTTCTCACTGTCATGATCAAACAGTGCTTGTGCTTGAGTAAGGGTGAGAACATTAGCTCCCTCTACCACTGGGATGCGTAGGGTAGTACTGATGGCTTCAGAATCTAGTCATGCCACTACCTCACCATGCACATTGATAATTTCTTTGGTTTCTGGGTTAAAACAAGCTCTGCATGCAAGCACGGTATCAGCACATTGCACAGAAATAGGAAAACCTATGGAAAATGCAATCCCGCTATCTTTGACCAACTGAGCAATGGGGGTAGGGTTGTCGCATCCTAATCTGTTCCAAAACTCATCAAGATCCAGATGTCGAGCTTCATTATTGCCAATTTTAGGTATAAAGGTCTCTAAGGAAGAGAGGTGCTCGTGCCCTTGATATTGTATTTTCATTGTGATAGAGGCAGGAGAGAGAAAAATTCAATGGAGTGAAAACACAGTCTTGAAATAATCACTGCAAGAGGAAATATGGAAGCACAAATGCGAGTGGGCAATGGCTTAATTTTGCATAAACACGAGCAAAGAAAATAAGTAGGCAAGGTGAAAAATGAATGAATGGTCATCTCCTTTAAACAACTGAGGGGAGAGAGAAAACCATAAATGCATAATTAATAGCCCTCGCACCGATTCAAAAAGGTAAAGAGTGGAAAAAAGTGGAAAAACTTGGCCTAGATGGTCCAAGGGACGTTGAGACGTAAGGTACGTGTAAATCTAAAATACCCGATCCAAGATGGGTGTCGAGAATGTGGCTCCAAAGAGCACATGTGGTCCATGAGACATTGGGACATAAAGGACGTGCGGAGCTGGTTTGACTGATGCGGGAAAAGCGGGTCTAGAGAGCATAGGTAGACCACGAGACATTGGGACATGAGAGATGCGCAAACCCAAAAAAGCTGATGAGAAGAGTATTGTAGAGAAAGTGGTAAATTAGGGAACTGGGGGTCTGACAGTACTTGGGATGTGTGGGACAAAAATTTCCCACCTACCCGACAAGTAGTGTGGAGCGGAGAAAATGGTAAATCGGGGAACTAGGGGCCCGACAGTACTTGGGACATAAGGGACAAAAATATCTGATAAAGTTTCACAACATTGGAAATGACTTCAAAGAGAAATTTTTTCTATCTTTCCAAAATTATTACTTTACTTAAACACTTCTAAAGGGCATTATCTCAAAATTTTCAAATTTTTGTCTTTTATAAAGAGGGGAATTTTTTAGGGTGACAACAATACGTTACCTTGCTAGGGTATCTTGTTCGTTTTTATTTAGTTCTCACATTTTCTTTGACCTATCAGTTTTGTGGCTATTCTATAGTCACCTTGTTTTAACAATTTAACATCGTTACGCTACAAAAAATTGACTAAAGTCCCTTTTTAGTAAACCTTAGTGGAAAGTTTTCATGTTGTATCTCCTATCTCGAGTATGCCTACTATGAGGATGGGATCCCGAAGATTAGGAACCAATATATTTGGAGGTGACAACCCTCTCTTAGAGGATAATCTCATGGTTGACCATAGCGGTGGAGAGGAATATTCTCCTCATAAGAATATAGAGCATCCTCCCACCAATTTTGACGATAACATTTTTCAAAACAAACATGAGGTTCTTATGCGTGTTATGGAACTAGGAGCTAAGTTATCTCCAACGGTGCACCCTTCTCTCATTTCCGCAATGGTTCAAGGGGAAGAAGAAATAGAATGTCCTCATTACCATGTAGATGACATATTTAACCCAGGTCACTCTACTTCTGCAAGACAAAATAATGAGGAAGTACCTTTCAAAAATGATGGAGACTATCATTTAGCTCCTCTTAAAATTCAATTTTAAGACAATGATGCACATGTTCACCATGAACAACCTCCTCATGATGAAAATCATGAAGAAATACCAACTTGAAAGGTAACCTTAGAGGAACAAGTTCAAGCTCTCACTTGCCAACTGGCAAGTTTGGCTTCACATATAAATAAAGAACAACAAAAATGTGTCAAACAAGCTAAGCCAAAAGCTTCGTGTCATGATTATCAACATACTCATAAGCCAAATACTCCTTATCGAGAGGTATGCAAAGACCCTTATGAGGAATTTTTCACTGAGAATAGGGGTGGGCATACACCTAGGCTTAACCCTTTGCATAGACCTACACTGACACCCACGAAAGACCAATTCTTCCACCAAGAGTGGTCTACTATGAAAAATTCCCTTCACGCATTACAAGAGGGCCAAACCGGTAGCAATAACAAGAAGTACCGGTTCGATGAGTTATGTCCCTACCCATTTGAAAAAGCTATGTTATTGGTACCTTTCCCAAAACACTTTGACTTTCCAAATTTGACAAGTATAAGGGAAAAGGTGACCCTTGTGACCATATTAAATATTTTTATAGGACATGCCAAGAGGTTGCATTTAGTGACAATTATCTTGTGCACCTCTTTCCATGAAGTTTCAAAGAAACGACGCTAGAATGGTTTGTACACATCCCTAAGGGATCCATATCAACATGGCTAGAACTAGCAAAAAGTTTCATATGACACTTCTCTTTTAATATAGAGAATGATGTCACCATGTTTGATCTCTATAATGTGAAACGACGAAATAATGAAAACTTTACTTCATTTTTATAATGATGGAGAGGATTAGCTAGCCATTTTCCTTGCTCCATACCCAAAAAATAGTTGATAGGCATATTTTTTCCCAACCTTCATCTGGACATTACGTTCCAATTGCAAAAGCATTGTGGCAACATGTTCGAGGAGGTAATCGAAAAAGGGAGTCAAATTTAAAAATCATTCTTAGCTAGGGGGACTCTAAAACCTTTCTCCCGTAATCAAAATAATTCCAAGTTTAACGACAAACCAAAGTTTGTTCATAATAAGAACAAAAACATCATTGGTGATGGGATAGTAGACTCTAAGTGAGTACAAGTCATTTACAACCACACACCTTTGAATCTTGCAAAGGGAAATCAACCTATATAGTATAAACGACTTACTTTCACACCTCTATCTGAATCAATATGATCCATACTAAAGTAGTTAGAGGTCGTTAACATGGTTAAGTACCCTAAAACACAACGCTATGGGGACAACACACCTAAACCGTCATGGTTTAGGGAGAATGAATTCTACGAGTTTAACCACGTAAAGGGTCATAAAATGGATAAGTGTTTAATATTAAAACACTATATTTAAGACCTACTCGATAGTGGTGATATTGAAGTAGACTCCGCTACCAATATAAAATATCTAAATGCAAACTCAAGGATCTTCAAAGAGCCTTTTTCGAATCATGAAGAAAAGAAAAATGCGGATCAGGGACAATCATCTCAGAATAAGTATGCTAACTACATGTCAAACAAAGACCATTTCAATGCCTTGATAGGTTGTGTTGACCCACTCATTGAGAAAATCAATACAATTAGAATTAAAACAAGAGAGTGTTCCTTGGAAATGCGACGAGCTTGCCTTGTTTTAAATTCCAAACCTAGTCCCCCTCCTCCTCAAGAGAGTCATTATGATGTGTTAGATCAATTAGATAAGACTACAACTAATATTTCAATCTTAGACCTTCTAAATATTTCTAACATCCATAAAGATCTACTTTGTAAAACCCTACAGGGATTAGGAGTATCTATTAATGTTGACCCTATGCATTTACAAGCCATGGTAGCACAAATAGCTCCTGTAAGACACATAATATTCAGTCTGACATAAGCCTTAACTAAAAATCCCTCCCATAATCTACCCTTACATATTGAGGTAATAATCAAGCGTAAGAAGGTCAAGAGAGTGCTTGTGGATATCGGATCGGGTCTTAACATTTGTACTCTTAAACTAGTTCATTAATTAGGCCAACATAGAAGCTGATTTGAAGCCAAAGGTCATCACCATAAGGGCGTATGACAATAAAGAAATACAATCATCTAGAATGGTCACTTTCTCATTAAAATTTTGTCCCATAACCCATGATATGAAGTTCCATGTCTTAGACTTGGAGCTCCCTTACAACATCTTACTCGGTGGCCCATGGATTCACGTCATGTGGGTCATGCCATCAACTTATCATCAATGTCTAAAATTATAGTATGAAGGACACACACTTACTATACAATGGGATCCCCAACCATTTTCTCATTGTAGAACATTTTCGAGCTATTTTCCTACCATTACTAGTGTCCCTCTACAGAAATTGCTATCCCTGCTCAGTTAGAGGCCCTCACTTCTTGAGTGGATCCAAACACCTTGACTCCCAATGATAATAGCACATCTACATTAGAATCTCAGTTTTCTATGTGGGAGATAAAGGTCATAAACAATGGTTGTGAAAAGTATAATCTTCAACAAGCCATTATGATTCAAAACATTATGCTATCAACCCAAGCACATGGTAGACCATGGTACAAATTCCAAAGATCAAGGGAGAATTTCCCCTTTGACAATTTCATCTCAGGTGGCTTGCTATAAGATGAAAGAATTCTCAACAATATTATATTTTATCCTTAAGATGATGAAATGGATTTGTGTTACAAGTCATCTAGGTATGCTATTCCTAACAGAATCATGCTTACTATGAGATACCAAGGACGTGGTTGTGACCACTATGAACAAGGCCCATTATAAGTTCTTTCAATACCTCATCGTATACTAGGTAAATTGGCATCCATTTGTATGAGTCTCACCCTTTAGATAATGAGTACGTTTCTTCTGAGAGTGAGGATAGTTTGTTTGAAAATGAAAGTGAAATAGATTCCTGGTGTAGTCTTTACGAAGATCTCACCTCTATGAACCTATTCTCTAACATGGCTATCCTTACCATAACCCCTGTTACACCCAATGTATCCCCTGTAACTCAAATATTAAACCTCATCTACCCATCACTTGTGAATTGGGATCAACAATAACACATACCTATTGACGTGTTTCAGAATGATGAGGCTATTGGTGAGTTCCTAGGCATCAAAGATAACATTCCAAAAAACAATCACAAGAAAGGCTTCTCCATTCACCTCAATGCATGCGCATACTTCACAGAGGAGGTAGAGTTATGTGGAAACTTGAGTAAAAAAGTGAGCAAGGGAAAGAGTCCTATAGAAAAGCCTTACGTAAAGAAAAATGGGAAGTCCTATAGCGAAAACCTCTTCAAGGCGCTTGTGGACAAATAAGTAGAAAAACCTAAGGAAAATATAGTATATCCATATAAAGATGAAGACCTCCCAAAACCACCTTTGGTAGAAGAGGATATCAATCTCCCTCCTGATCCTATGCGCATGGGGGACGAATCAAAGCTACTAGTGGAAGATACAATAGATGTTAACATCGACACAGAGGAGTTGCCTAGAATAGTTAAGTTGGGAGCTTCACTCTCAACCAAAGAACAATTTTTTTTACAGGAATCTTGAGAGAGTATGCTGACATCTTCACTTGGTCTTATGCCGACATGCCAGGACTTGATCATGGATTAGTGGTACACAACCTAGTTGTGTATCCAGATGCCAAGCCCATCAAACAAAAGCTCTGGAAGATACATCCTCGCATCACCTTACTAATAAAGGAAAAGCTAGAAAGGTTATTAGAAGTAGCCTTCATCAAACATGTTGACTACTCAGAGTGGATTTCTAATGTGGTACCAGTTTAGAAAAATCCTGTCGGTATCAGAGTGTTTACTGATTTCAGAGATATTAACAAAGCTTGTCCCAAGGATGACTTTCCTCTCCCTAGCATTGACATGATCATTGATTCTACTATTGGTTATGAGATTCTATCACTCATGGATGGCTTCTTAGGTTATAATCAGATAAATATTGTGGAGGAAGATCAACGCAAGACAACTTTCACAACCCCATGGGGAACGTTCTGCTACCAAGTTATGCATTTCATCCTTAAGAATGCAGGAACTACATATAAGAGGGAAATGACTGTAATATTTCATTACATGATAAACAAAATCATGGAAGATTATGTAGATGATATACTAGCTAAATATAGAACTCGGGAGAGAGCCCTGAGATTTTGTAACGTATATTTTAATGCCTAAGAGACTACAAAGTCTACCTTAACCTAAAGAAATGTGTCTTCGGTGTGTTATCTGGGAAATTACTAAGATTCATCATGTCGAGGACAGGAATAGAGGTGGACCCTGCAAAGGTCATGACCATCACAAAGATGCCTCCTCCTAATAATATTAGACAGTTGCATAGCTTATAAGGGAAAATCAAGGCCATCAAAAGGTTTATATCACAATTAGTAGACAAATGCCATATATTCACACATCTTTTTAAGAAGGATGTTAATTTCACCTGGGGGATAGAAAAATAGTAAGTGTTTGCTTTACTAAAATAATACTTGGCTAAACCCCCCATTCTCATGCCGCCCACGGTAGGAGAACCCTCGTTGCTTTACATTTCTGCTATGCATTTTGTGATCGGGGCACTGTTGGCCCAATATGATCAAGAGCAAAGAGAAAAAGTTGTATACTACTTGAGTAAAACATTGATAACATATGAGCTCAACTATCCACAGATCAAAAAGGCTTGCCTAGCCATAGTGTTTGCTTTCCAGAAGCTATGCCATTATTTTCTTAACAATAAAGTCAAGATTATTTCAAAGGTCTATCCACTAAAATACTTATTGTCAAAACTTGCACTCACTGAAAAATGGCTAATTGGATCATCTTGTTAAGTGAATTCAACATTGAGTATGTACATCAAAATTCAATAAAGGGACAAGTCTTAGCAAATCAGCTAGTAGAAGCTCCAATACAAGATATCGAACCCTTGGGTCTCAAGCTACCAGATGCATCCATCATGTATGTTGAGGAATCTATCATTTGGTAACTATACTTTGATGGCTCCTTTACCTTTCATGGTTCAGGGGTCGAAGTTGTGTTAATCAGTCCTACGTGAGACTTGATTCCCTAAGCATTTTGATCGGGTTCCCTTATATAAATAATATATCAGAGTATGAAGCTCTCATCATAGGGATGAAGCTAGCCATCAAGTGGGATATCATATGAGTTAATTGCATTGGTGATTTAATGCTTATTATCAAACATGTCACAGATGAATGCAAGGTTAAGGATGAAAAGCTACTTCTATATAAAATAATGGTTGATTCCTTGAAATAATTCTTTAAGCAAATAACATTTGAGCAGATACCACGAGCCCATAATAGAGTAGCAGATGCTATGGCTATAGTAGGATCCATGTTAAGGATTCTGGAAAGGAATAATGACATGTCATTCTTTGTTGAAAATCTAAGAACAACAACATATGACATACCAAACTCCTATTTAGTGTGCAAGGTTGTTGGTCACTTTTCATCGTGGTACGCTGAAATATTTAATTACCTCCAAGATGGAACATTTCCCACTAACATTTCCCATGCTAAAAAATGCACCCTTATCTAGTGTATAACCCACTATAGCCTACTTGGGGGCACCCTCTTCCGACGAGGCTACGACGGGAATCTGTTGTGATGTTTAAGTTTAGACGAATCTATCCAAGCAATCAGTGAGGTGCCCGAAGGCATCTGCGGGGATCATACTAATGGGATCGTCCTTACAAAGAAAATTCTTAGAGTAGGCTATTATTGGCCTACCATGGATCATTAATGTTGTAACCATGTGAAGAAATGTGTGGATTGTCAAAAGTAAGAAAACTTGATACATGTGCTGGTGCAATCCTTGTAGCATGTCACAACCCCTTGGCCATTCTCAAAATGGGGTCTTGATCTAATAGGGAAACTTAACCCTATCTCTTCAGAAGGTCATAAATTCATCATTATTGAAATTGAGTACTTTACGAAGTGGGTAGAGGTTTTTCCTCTCACCTATGTTGAAGGTGTCTAGATTTCTAAATTTATCATGAACCATATCAATTGTCGATATGATATCCCCTCTGCTATTATCACTGATAATATTAATCCATTTAAGAATAAACTAGTGAAATCCCTCCGTAAACGCTTTCAAATCTCCCTTAATTTCTCAACCCCCTATTACCCTCAAGGTAACGGGCAAGCTGAGGCTTCCAATAAAACCCTTATTCACATTATGGAGAAGATGGAGAACAATATAGGTCATGATTGACATTTATAAATTCACCTTGCCCTATGGGCATTTGAAATTCTATTCACACCCCCATAGGTGAAACTCTATATTCCTTAGTATTCGAAATTGAAGCCGTATTGCCTCTAGAGATTGAGATCCCTTCTTTATGTATCGAGCTAAGGGATTACCTGAATGAAGAGGAAGACTACAAATTAACTTGATTGATAGAGTTGGAGATATTAGACGAGAAAATACTTCACGCTCGCAATCACCTTAAAGTGTATCGGGATCGAGTGCGACGAAGTTACAATAAAAGAGTCGTCCCTCATCAATTTGAGGTAGGGGATTTGGTGTTAAAATAAAATCAGAAGAAAACCAATGAGGACTGAGAAAAGAAAGGGAAATTTGAGCCCAATTGGCTAGGACCATATATTTTGGTTACCAAGTTCAGTTCAAGTGCCTATAAGCTAGCCCATGTAGATGGTCAAGAGCTTCGAGAACCCATGAATGTAATGCATATTAAGTGCTTCTATGCTTAAGTATGGGGTCCCTAAAGTATCGAGAAAAGAAAAAAAGTATAAAAACAAAAAAAGAGAAAGATAAATAAACAGGTGCGTCCAATAGTGAAAACCACGCAATGGTGGCACATTCTTTGATGAAAACTGGTTTTCGGTGCCATGGGAGGGTCCATTATTCACAAGAATTTTAGGTTTAGGAGTACAACATCTTTTTCCTATGTTTTTCTTTTCCTTTGTTTGAATCCCTTGTGAGCCTATCCTTCTTTGCCCTGATCTAACTAATCTTACCTTATGAATGCAGAGAATTTAACTTTGAATGAACCCATCTCACGTTGGGGGAAACTTCACATCATCACTTCTGGCATATACCACATGGCATTCTTCCCTTTTAAATCCCATCTAATGCTAGGGGCATCCATGCATCTTAATTTCCTTGCACATTCGTTTCAAAAAACTGTTAAGAAAACGTCAAAAAAATTTGTCTAACTTTTTGAAATTCCCAAAACATGTAGATATGTTAGTTGAGAAAATTGAAAACATTCAATTACGTTTCATAGAAAACTCCTAAACAGTAGAAAATTGTCTTAAGATAAGACCAAAACAATGAAAAACATTTCAAAACTATCCCACAAAAACAAGTTAAGTAGTTTGCTTACTTTTTAGTTGTTGGTTTGTATGGTGTTTTAGTTACATTAATTTTTTGTATTGTGTACTGTAAGATGGATTCACTTTCTTACTTATATTGAATGTTATTTTAATATGTGGTGCATTGCATTGAGTTTATTTTATCTTGCATACTTGTAAATAAATGTGTTTCTTTGATTAGGTTTGTTAACTTGTGCTTGTTATTTTTACTTGTATGTTTTGTTATCATTTCATCATCATATCACATAAAACCATCACATCTATACATCATATACAAATAAAACGCTAAGTATACATCACGCATGTATGCTAAAGCTAACCATCAAATACCGTATCATAGATGGGGCAAGAGGGGTTGCACATGATCACAAATCTATCCCCCCCACACCAATATCAAAAATATAAATATGTTTTACTCAAAATATCTCATCAACATGTAATATGACATCAACTAAGGCTATCTCATAAATTAACAAACATGTGATATAAACATAAAACATATAAATTAAGCTTGATATCTCATAAACAACATGTGATACGTTAGTAATCCATCTATCATTATATATCATCAAATATAAATGTCTATGTACAAAACAAAATGCTTCAAAAGTACATCTAATACAACGAGCCATCATGGGCATCTATACAAAATATGTGCCTTCATCATGAGGCATCGTAAAAAATAATACATATCATACATCTATAAAAAAAGTGCCTTCATCATGAGGCATGATAAAAAACAATCCATATACATCCATATAAAAGTATGCCTTCATATTGAGGTGATACACCAAAGATATACATCTAATACATCAATAAATAGAGTTAGCCATGACTCAAGCCCTCTCCAGGACTGATTGGTGTGGATCTACTACTAGGCGGGGGCACCTGAGATGCTAGATGTGTAGAAGGTGTTGCGCCATGTTGTACAAACCCGTGTTGCTCTGAAGCCTGTTGTCCTGAAGGACCCTATACAGATCGCGACTACCTCTGAGATTTAGAATGAGACGAGGTGCCTAATATCTGGCTATATTCAGGAAGTCTCTGATCAGCCAGTATGACTGTGTAATACTACATCCTGTAGTATGTAGCCTCTTTTGCTATAAGGGCACTGTGCCCAATCAATTGCTATAAACCTGAAGCAGTGTCGGCTTGCTGCAATGCATCACACTCTGCTCTCATATTGGCCAACTGTATCTGCATCTGCTCTCACTTGGTGATAGCCTGGTCTCACTCTCAAAAAATTTGGTCTCTATGATTGTAGTTGTAATCCATATGCGACCACCTGGTCTTGCTTTATCATGGTTTGTATCCACTCTTCCCTAGCCTGGTCTTGCTTGGTAATGAGTTGATCTCTCTCAGTGATCACCAAGTCCCTCTCAGCTATGGCCTAAAGTTGTAAGGATACTACCTATTGTAGTTGTTGTTGTAAGGTAGTTGCCTGTCCACTAGTTAGTATATCCTCAATATCCTCATCCATCTGATGCTCAGCCACCTGGGCACCACCTGGTATGTCCTCCTCCATCTGTTACTATCCACTACCACCATCTCCTCCATCTCTTGGTGGACAAAGTGGTGGACTTGCGTGGGGGGGTGATAGAGGTGCCTAAAAAGGTGGTGGTAATGGATTTTGTTGAGGCATCCATGGTGCTAATACCTGTGGCCACACTACTACCTGTGGCCGCATCAATACTTGATGTTAAACTAGAACCTGCTATTGAATGAGCACCTATTGTATTGGTACCTGCTGCCATCCTCCCTGTGGATCTTCCTGGCCCTATGCTTGTGCCCTAGGAGGTGGGCCCTAAAATCCCTATGCCAATGCATCTAATACCTCCTGTGGAATGGTCAAACATCAAGGTAACATTGTAGCATACCAACCTGCATAGTCCTGTGTAGTACCAAGATCTACTATCTATACATGTTGTGCCCAAGGATGGAAAACCACCTGTAAAAAGTTGGCATGAGCTCAGCCTAACCTGATCTGAGGCCCCATATGAAAGACCTCTCTGTATCTCCAGGCATACCACATCTCATCCCCATGAATCCCCTGAATAAGTCCAAACTGGCGTTGAACCCGGTTTACTCTATACCACTCCGCAATGTGGCTCTTGCTCCCAAGAAGGAAGTGATCTGTCATTGTTGTACAAAGCTCAACAACATCCTCAGGCCACTAATATAACGTATATGGTCGCCATGTAATCATATGGGGCTATAGCTCATCAAAATCACATATGTAGTAGTCAACATCTCCTGTGTGACCGTGTACATCAAGATAATATTCTTTGTACTTTTAGTCCCACATGCACTAAAATGCAAGTTTTTCTCAAAGGAAAAACTATAAATAAGACTAAGTACTACCTTCCAAATTTACACCATGCTTTTTTTTTTGGATTAAGGGTAAATTGAGGGTGTTTGAAAGGACCCACATTCTTGTACAATTGAGGATTTTTCTCGAGGGGAACCATAACCTGGTTACAATAAAGGGGACCACTATTTAGGAACCCAATTAGAGCAAGCTTGAAACCATAGTGAAGATGCAGTGACCAACGACAACGGCCACAGCGAGTGGGACAACTATCAGTGAATGGAGCGAGAGGAACAACCACCAGCATCAGTAGCGAGAGGAGCAGCCACCAGAATCAACAGCAAGCGGAACATCCACCAGTGATAGTAGCGAGAGCATCAACAATGAGTGGAGCAGCCACTAGCGTTAGCAGCGAGAGGAGAAGCAAGTGTCAACAACGAGAGGAGAAACTACCAGAATCAACAGTGAGAGGAGAGCCACCAGCGTCAGCAGCGAGGAGTAATCACCAGTGTCAGCACGAGCAGAGAAGCCGCTTCCAACGACGAAACCACCTCCGAGGAGGATCGTACCTCAGGGGGATTTGAAACTGGGTGGGAAAGCACACAACCATGTGACTTGACCACACCACTCCCACCCCATCGGTAAATTTACACCATGCTTTTATTAGTAGCCTCATATAAGATATATTTTAAAGAGTCTAAACTCCGTTAACGATTCACATGCTCATATTTGCTAAAACCTTTATTATGGTTAGTATGAGGGTATCTAACATGACATTGTAATATTGTGTTAGAGAGATCTCCTCACCATTTGTGGAGTAACAACCATTCCTAACTTGATTGCTCCTAGATATATTTAAGTCTACGTTAGTTAATCAAACATACCAGTTGGCATGCTTAGACGGTAGATGTTAGTTTCATTTAATCTCCATTATTATGCTATTAAGTTTTTATCATTGATGTTTCATTCCTTAGCTTTGCATTTAACTTTAGATCATTATGGTGTTGATCTTGCTTTAAAGGTATTAACTGAGTAGAGTTTCACAAGTGCTTGAAAAAATCAGGAATTACTGATATTTAAAAAAACTAACACGTGTACATGTGATAATGATTTAGTGTGCATCCTTGACATTCATGGAAGCCAATCAGCAGACATTGTTATTTCTATTTTATAGCAAGTTCTTTCACATATTCTTGTCAGGTTGTGGTTACATAGAATCTGGCTTCCTATGTAAATTTAGGCGTACATGCTCTGACATTGAATGGTCTTATGACTGACCTCACAATGCAATGACTCTTTGCATCATATAACCCATTTAAGTGCCTTGCCTGTCATGCGACACCATTTAGCATATATAGAGGGCTTGGTTATATGCCTATATTGTTATGCAAAGACAATGGATTGGGGTGGGGGGGGGGTAAATCAGTCCTGTCAAAATATTAGCAAGTCAAGTGGCATTTAAGCTTATGTTAGCCATGTAACATTCAACCATGCATTAATTTGAGCTAAATCAAGTATGATTTCATTCATGGACATGGAACCTGGAATCAGAGTGAGTTTGATAGACATAATATGTAAGGCTGGGGAGGATTTTCTGTGTTTTGGTTCATTTTCCAATCTCTCTACTACACATATATCCATGCAATTTAACAAAAATTCAAAATTACAAACTAAATACTAGCTATCTAACAATTTCATACATTTCTTATATTTAAATCCATCTACTGACTCAATCTGTCTTAAAGAACACAACGCATAAATCATGTTCATATTTCAAACTCTACAATATTAAAGGATATCCAGAATTGAAATAGCCATGGCCCATAAGCATACATAAATCCCAAAGTTTCAAAGACACGTTCTTATGGAAGAATGGTAAAGCAAGACCTTAAGATTAAACAAATACCATACCGACAAGGTAATGAGAAGCCTGTTGATTTGTGAAATGTCAGATGTGCTTATACTGGGGATTTTGGAACTGTTAGGCAATCCCTTAATGATGGTTAAAGGTTTCATTTTATAAGAATAATCATAAGAGCGATTGATATTTCTCAGTCAAGCTTCACCAATTTGTGATTAATCTGTCAGGTGCGTTTTTGGTATGTTACTGTTGCATTATACTCACTTGTAAATGTATCTAGATGATCTGCAATGTGAGGTTCACCTGCAGCACCCCATATTCCAGATCTTGAAGCCTAAATAAAGAGTATGAGGGGAGGAAAAAAAAAATCTTCTAGACTAAGAAAGATATACTCAATTTCTGCAAACCAGCTGATCTTATGAAACAAACTTGGTAAAATGAAGAGCTGGTCAGACATCAATGGGTATGATTAACATCTAGCTTTTGTGTGCATATAGTGTTCTAAACTGCTGTACCCTTGTGCCAATGAAACCAAACATTTTATCTTGCTTCTTGGCTATCTCGAGCTATGCCTCACAGGACATGACTGTGGATGTATACTTGAGGATTTTTTTAAACCTATGTAGTGTACTGTAGATGTAAGAAGGCTAAAGCAAAGTTATCCCTTCTGCCATTGAAGGATAGCCCAATAGCCTGGTATTGAACCCCTAATAATGGTATGTATGAGGTGTTTGTGATCAGGATAACATGGATAAATGATTTCAGAGACTGGATTGGGATGACATGCAGACTAGGATAACTGTGCAAGTTAGGAGGACACTAGTGCATAGTACTGGACAGAGGTTGAACACCTGGTCCCTAGAGTCCGATTTCATGTTTTGGGTTTCACCTTTTGAACCAAAGAAAGTGATGAACAGATGTTTAACAACCACTAACAAACAGTGGATACCTGTAGAGCTTGTTCTTGCTAGCTTTAGAGGCAACTAGTTGTTTTCCCATTGTTCTTTGTGATGGAAGGGACTAAAAATTCTTGGAAAGCTACTGCTTAAAAAATTCCGTAGACTATGAACATCTTGTGAGACATGGTGATGTCATATCTAGTAGAGATGACTCATATTTTATTCAAGAAATCTATCTTAACTAGAGGCAACCTACTTTTTGTTTTAGTAATATAGCTCGTCAAAAGCATGATTTTCTATCTATATTTGCCCCCCCTTTATATTTTTTATCATAAAATTGCAAAGTCTTCTATAAGTATACTTGAAGGAACAAATTTATGTACTATTCATGAGATTTTACTTGTTGTAGAATCTTTCCTCATAGAACAATGGTGAATGAACTATATTGATTTTACTATCTTGATTCTTTTCAGAGTCATTCCTCAAAAAGGCGTACAATAGAGCCATCAACTAGTCGTGATTAAGGAGCACTATGGAGAGAATTGATGATTCGATTAAGAGAATGTGGAGATTTTGAAGGGGGGAAGGGAGTGATTAGTTCCCAACCTGGTTTTGTATCTTGTGTGAATAACTGAAGGATTTGGGTGTCCTTTCCACCAGAGGAAGAGTGTAGGGAGAGAGGTCTAGTTTTACCCTCCAACTTTAACTATATCCTCAAAAGGTCAAACCATTGTAGATGGTATAAAGACCGAATTTTCTCAATTTTGATCCATGTTGAATAATCCACATAGGAGTAGCATAGAAAAGGAAATGACGTCTCATTGCCCTAATTCAGAGGGTAAAAAATGCTAGATGACTTCCAAGTTAGGTCATCTAGAAGTGGTAGAAATATAGCTCCCAAGTTAGGTCATCTGGGAGGGACGATAGAATGTGCTTATTATATTGATGATAAAAGATTTTGCTGATTGATTGATTTGATTAAAGTGGAATACTCATAGAGATATTTTTTGCTTTTTTTGCCCCCATATTATGTCATTAGGGGGAATAAATTTGACGTGATTAGTAGAATATTCAGAGAGATTTACGCTTGATGCCCCTAAATTAGGTCATTAGGGGGAAATGAAAATGAATTTGAATGATGAATAGATTTAATTATCTGTTTGTTCGAATAAAATTATCGTGGTGATATATAAAGATTATTGATTGATTGCATAAAAACCATAGAAGGATCATGGGGTGTTCCTAATTGTATGCCCCCCTTTTAACAACAGGGTGAAGGGAGTTGATGACAAACATTGAGCCAAAAGTAGAGATGAAAAAGTGTTCGAATGATATATAGAAGATTGTTGTAATCTTGTGTGAAAGTTGGTGAGAGATGAGCAAGATTAGGATATCATGTTGTAAAATGTATCTAGTGCAGTAGTAAGAGGAATTCTAGAGTGATTTCCACAAACGGGGATGAAAATGGAGTAATGAAGTTCAAGATATGAGTGAGATCGTATGACTTGTATTAGTTCAAGCAATAAGCACAGATAACAACTATAGTATAGGAAAAATTGAAAAGTAACTTCATTTGAATTGTGAGTGAGTTGGAAATTGAGCTTTGGACTTGTGACAATTTTACAGATTAGAGCAGTGAGGAGGACTAGATTCAAGCTAGTGGCCGAGGCCGTGACAACACAAATGAATGATGAGGTTGTACGTATGAATATTTTTACAAATTTTGGATTTTTAAAATTTTGTGTGTTTCAGACCTAGACAGTAGTGACCAGGGTGCAGATGTCCTTCAGGATACTAGTGCCGAGTTTTGAGCACCAGAGTCCTACTCCTAGGAGTTGTAGTCGCAAGAGTGATGATGGTTTGTGTATTGTGAAGTTTTGGTTTTTTGATTAATATACTTGGTGAAAGGACGTGAAGACCATATTCATTAGGAGTAGTAGTGGGCATGTGGTCTTTACTAGTAGCAATATTGTGATAAGCTTCATTAATAGCATGAGCACAATGATAAAGATCAATAAGTTCAACCACAACAACCTCATTATCAAGGATAGGGTTCACACTTTCATTAGACATAGCTTGCCTAGGAGGAGAAGATTTAACCATGAGGATCTTATGGCGATGAGTTCAGCTATGATCGGGTTCACCAAATGATTTAAAAAATCTAGCTATTACTTTATTTTGTTAAATTTAAATATGTACTTGCACAAATGATTAAAAACACAAGTATATAAGCTAATAGAGTTAAAACCCTAAGTACAATAAAAAGGAAGAATGACTTAGCTGATAATTGCTAAAATCCTGAAGTGTCTAATGCTGGAAGACTAGTAAACAAGGCTTTAAAACTATTGCAATGCCACACAAAATTTTGTAGAAATGTTAGATGTGCTTGGACTGGGGCACCTGGGAAGGTATTGTGGTGCTTGGGTGCTAGGATCCCTTCTTAGGCACCAAGGTCTGTAGAGAACCTCATGAACTAAATTTTAGAGGGTCACAAGGTTATTGTTGATCTTTGTTTCCTGTCATATAACCCTCGCAAATGTTGATGGAAACATGTAATATGAAATCCACCTGCAAAACCCCACAAACGCATCAAACCCTAAAAAAGAAAGATGCAAAATGAGAGGTCAGACTGGCCTCAATTGTCAAAATAGTGATCTTACGACTAAGCGGTGTACTACATCTCAGACCCAATTTAGTTCTATGTGATTGTGTGTGTAATAGTGTCCTTAGATGCCCTTGTGCCAATGACGCTAAATATGTAGTGGGCTATGGCTAGATAAAATGCAAGAATGTGTGGATGTAATAAAAGAAACCCCTCCTATGCAGTGTATGCAGATGTAAGAAGCCCAAAGAATGCAGTCCCTTTGTATATAAATATCCCAATAGTTCACAACCCATAATAATGGTATGTATGATGTGTTTATATAGGGATATCTTGTTTAAATTTTGACACTAGTAACACGACATGCCGACTAGGACCTCAAGATAGGGGAAGGATAACCCAAACGGCCAACCACAAATGTCAAAATAAAGATAAGAAATAAGTAAGAAAAAGGTGCCCAATACTGGACAGAAGCACCTGGGTGCTAGTATCCTAGAGCAAGCGATGAAAAATGTGAAAATAATGACAAATAGGGATCCCTGTGACCTAGCCATAAAGTAGTGTAGGAGTGACAATCAGAAGAGATGAAATATATAAAGGAGTAATAAAAGAAGACAATAAAAAACAAATGGGGGACAAAAAAGGGGATGTGTTACTAGTGAATACTCTTTTTGCTGAAGATCCATGTATAAAACATCATACTTACTGACATAGTAATATAGTAGTATGTGCGTGATTTTATGTCTACAATTAGTCAAACCAAAGACTTACATGAATATGATGCATCACACAAGATTTTTTTAGTGAGGCACTAACCCCATAAAGGAGCACCAACCCCTAGAGACCCTTGTTGATATTACTCACAACAAAGGACTTGTATGAATATTACTCATCACACAAGTTTTGATTAAAAGACCACTGAATATATGCTGCCAACACACACAACTTATAGTGACCGCCAAATTTAGCTCATACACCTTCAAACCATCTTCAAACATACCTTCTCCTACTTCACTAAAACTTTCTCAAACATGGACTTATTTGGACTAATACCCTTACACACTAGCTCTTCATCACTCTTAAAACATTCACACACTGTCTCAGCTCTGTCTTGATGCCCTCATATCACTTTCACTCTCTTACCTAGCTCATACTTTTTCCCTCTCACAACAGTAGTTCAAAAATGAATCATACATACACTTTTATACATGAATTAACTCAAAAACATAACTAGGTCAGCCATGACCCAAGAGGTAGGTCATAACAACATCAAATAACATATACAACATAGTATAAAATCATAATTTAGACCCATATATGTCGGTAATGCACCAAGACACAAGACAAGCCCAACTAGGCTCAAAACAAGTAATTCTCCTTCACTGAGAACACCAAGATTTCCAAGGAATTCATTCAGCTATGTCATGCCTCAAAAATATTCACACATGTAAAAAAACACATATAAACATCCTTCACCAATTCACAAGACTCTAAATCATCCATTCTTCTCACTTCACCACCTAGTAGGATTGTTTCCTACTCAAAACAGGCACTTCTAGTGTCCAATAATCATCAATGGAGTCCAAGATCACACCAAATAAACTCAACTATTCCATGTAACCACTCATTAGAAATAAAATGAAATGTAGGACACTTATAAGCATACTAAATCGAATGAAACATCCGACAAAACAAATCACGTCTCTTTTCCTCTTCAACAAATTGAACTGCCCAGGAACTAGTTTTGGAAACTCAACTAGTTTTCACCCTTTCTGATACAATAAAGACCTATAAATGCATTCAATAGGAAAAATTTCACCCCTCTTGACTCTCCATTTGATATACATTATCAACTAAGCCAAAACATTGGTCTTCTACATCAATCTACGTACTAAAGCAGTGATGTCCTGGACCAGTCAAGCTAGGTCAACTTGTGACCTTAACCATGTCACCTCACCTAACTTCCAAAGCTCAACAAAAGAATCCAAAACATCACATGAGATTTATATAACACCTCCAAGTCCATCAAACTTCATCATCATGCCCACAAGTTCTCAAACACTTCCATTCACCAAGACTGCTAAAACTGCCTTTTTGTCCCAAAAATAGGTTAGCTTATTTTGAATTGTGCAGGCCATCAAAACACCTTGCTAAGATCTGAAATATATTAAAAAATATAGCATATATTCCAAATATCTCAGAAAACTAAATTAGACATGGGGTTTAATGGAAAATCTGAGAGTAAAACCTTATTTCCCAGAAACAAGCAAATCTGAGTGGGTTCCACTCACTGTCATGATCTAAAAATACCACCATCTAAAATATGGGAGAGTCATCTCCATCATCCAATCATCACTTTTGATGATCCAATCCATTATGGGATCAAACCAACAAGTTTTCTCCCATCGCTAGCAAACTAGGATTTTTGGAGGGTTTTAACCTTCTTACCTTCTTAACAATCATTCATTAAGAATAAACCCTCATTTAACCTCATTCCAACTTTGAGATATTATTAGTTCCATGCTTAAACATCCCTGAAATGATCAGGGGCCCATGCAAAGGTTAAATGTGACAACCAGGCAAATTTCTCTCATATCAAGCTAGAAAACATGCTCTCTTAAACCCTATTTTGGTAACAACATCATATCTTCCAATTTTCTCATCATGCAACCCTGAAAACATGTCCATAGCACTAGTACACCCTTTTCTAACATCTCTAATGATCACTAATTCACAAATATCTCTACATCTTCACCACCACTAGGACTTGCATGACCAGGCCTTAGGGTCCTACCTAGTTTAGATCATAACCAAGTAAACTAACACTACAAGCATGCATGAAACCACTACATACAACATATACATGTTAAAAATAACATGACATACTTTCATGAGTGCTTCCAAGATCTCACACACTTCTGCAAGTGATTATCATACTCTAATAGGCCTCTAGACATTAAGATTAGGTCTAGTTTATACCTACACCAAGTAGGTAAACACCATACCTCTACTTCCAAGCTCTCTAAAAGGACCTAACACAATTTAGACAACACATCTCACACCAAGTTACATGCTTCCATTAGATCACATAGCTCTACACCTCACTCTCATGCTTCATTTAGCCTTTAAGCACATATACTAGGTCTAGATGAACACCTGTAAACCATGTGCAAAAATATACCTGCACTCTAAATCTCTCATGAGTGTCTCAACACTCTCCAATCATGCTCTCCATGCCTCTACCAATCTCCTCAAGCCACCATATGTCTTCCTTTCACCATGTCAAGTCATCCTACTGATTAGGCCTCATGCTTAAACCTATTAGGCAAAGACATTATCAATGTTTCTACTCATGCCATCATGCTACAACCTGATTGACCATGTCATCATCATGTCAAGCATATTATAGCACTCCTATATCATCCTCTTTGTCATTAATGATATTTTACATCAATGAAAACCATCTAACTCACACATGCTAACATATATTATGTGTATGCACTTATTTATTTGATTGTGGCACATTGTGCCTCCTAATGTGATTATCTTGTGACAGTGTGGATGTCCCATGTTTGTGGCTTTATGAATATGTATGACTTGTTTATATAATATATTTTCACATTATTATTTCTATTGTTTCTTCTCACATACCTATTATTTTTTTAATGTTTCTATACTATTCCTATTATGGAGTATTAACATGATTAATATAATTTTTGTGCTAGTACTATTTTCTTTATACATGTATTCTTGTTTTTCACGTGTTGCTTTTTCTCCACATCATTGTCACCACCATGCATAACCCCATTATAGGTATAGGTTCTTGTTGGTGAGAAAAAATTTCAGGGGACAAATTTCTGGCTTTCTTGCGAACGATCTAGGAATCTAAGTCCCTTTACTTAAATGGTGTAACTTCTATATATGCTTTCGTGAGTAAGGTGAATTTTATCCGAGTTGGCCTTGCAGCTGGGGATCCAATAGAGGCATCCCACTGACCCTGCAATAAAATCTTGTGGATACTTGCAAGAGAGGAATTTTCAAAGAGAGTGGGAAAGGGAGTGAGAATGTTAGATAAGAGGACTAATGCTACAAGTAGAAAATTAGAGTCTTGCATACATCAGTTGGAAGTTTCATCACATGCATTAAAATTGAGAAGAAACAACTTTGAAAATAACAACTAGACCGATTATAATTTATGAGCACAAAGTATCAATAAATTCCTAAGTCAAAAGAGGACTAGATACTTCTGTTTGTATTGATGCTTAAACAAAAGTTGTACATAGTATGAGAATAGAGGAAATTTGAGAATGGGGGAATGGAAGAATTTGCTATCTATTTGATTTTTCACAAGGATCTCTCTCTCTCTCTCTCACGAATTCTCAAAAACAACTCAGAAGACCCTCAAATGAGGAGTGCATTAAAATTTATAGAAGAAGAGAAACTCTGCATCTTCCCTGTGATTCTTCATATGCCTTAATTTTGACTTTAGGTTGTTCATATTCCTAACAAATATTAATTCCCTTTTATAAAAATGAGGTGACTTAAATGTTACATCATGTTTCTAAATTCAGTTAAAGGCATATCAAAAAGTGTAAACCCTAACGTGAAATTAGAACATTGAAGAAAGAGAACATTGTGAGGGAAGAGGAGAGAGAGAGGAATAATCATTGAGAAGAATGAGCTACTCCATCGGACTTGATCTCACTGCTTGACTGGTCTCCATCTCGTGCTACTGAGAAGATCTCCGTTTCTTCAAATTCTTTGCTGAAATGAGCCGCTACAAGTTCCACTTTGTTGGTGTGAGCAATGCATACACAACTTAGAGTCTTTGTCCACCCATCAGACACACCATTCATATCTTTACACTTTCCGAACTAGGATGGATGTTTCTCTGCAATGGCGGTCCAAATCTCTGAGAGGAACTCCACAATATCCTTATTAAATGATAATGGATTGCCCACTTCTTTCTTAACATATTCCTTGAATGACGTAATCAACTCATTGGTAGTTGTGTCTTCTCCCATTACAGGCACTCCAATTTTCTAAATTTGGCGATCGATACTATCTTGTAACTTGTATACTTATTCTTCTTTTTCATCCAACTTAACAATGACTCGATTGATTGCTTCAAATCCGATTGCTAAGGATTTTTCCCATACATGTGACAAGTCATCCGAAGGGGTGCTAAAAAATTTCCTTTTAATCAACTCCTAAGAATAAGTGTTGCTCATTTCACTCACCACTTGACCCAGAGGATCCCAATGATTCCTTTCTTTCTCCAAATATTCTCTAAGTGTCCGCATCCTGTTTGCAGTTACACACATGTAGGTGAAGAGTTTGATTGCCTCTTGGAGCACTAAATTTCCCTTTTCAGAGATTGTGTCAATCCATTCATTATTAGCTTGCCCCTATACTATGAGCTCATGCATCCTCTTGATAGATCTTGGATTGAAGCTACTATTGGGTGCAACTTATTTGATGGGAATTATTGTGGCATTTGGATCCACCAGGTGTTGCGCATAGGACGAAAGAGTTCACACATGTTCCTTTAGCTCATAAATATTCTTCTTATATTCTTTGTTCCTTACCACTAAGCGAGCAGAAGATTGTTGATACATATGTAAATCCACTTCATGAGTATTCGGCCCCGACTAGATTGTACTCATTTCATAATTAGCTGATGTCATTTCGTCCACTATCTTGATCACCTTTGGTCGGGCTACTTCAATATACTGATTACCTGCTTCTCTGTTGTAGAATCATGTGGCTGGGTGCATGAAATTCCTTTTCCTTTCCTTAGCTAATGAGGCAATCACTGATAAATTAGGGGCTGCCAATTGTTGAACAATGTGAGTATCAGGTGTTATTATTTCCTGGATCCATGGGAACATTTCATTGAACTCAGGATCTACGTTAGGTGCATCAACCATTCCATGCTCTGGAAGAGGAGGCATATCTTTCATGGGAGAGGAATTAGTGTTGACAAGAGGTGAGACTTCTTGTGGTGGTTTGAAGACTAGTTCTTGAACTGCTTGCTCTTCCTCCACTTGTGTTGTTCCCCCTAGATCTTCTTCTTGCATTTTTGCAACCAAGTATTCCCCTTTCATTGTTTCAATTGAGCCCTCTTCTCTCATGGATCTCTTTGGTGACTTTTGGTGAGAAGAAGTCTCCAATTTTCGTTTTGAACTTGCTCCAGAGAATCTTGAATTTGAAGTAACTTACATAAATTTTGACGATGACTAGTGAGAAGCTTCTTTCTGACTTGTGGGGGTACCTCGTGATTGGATGATCATGGCTCTCTTTCTTTGGAACCAATCCCTTGTTCTCCTAACCACTTTCTTAGTTCATTCCTTTATACCCCATGACTTGCGAATGTGCCAATCGACTTGAGGTAATGGGGAAACCTTTATTGTCATATACTCAAGATCATACATTTCTATCCCATCATCTTGCAAAATATCTTCATACCAAGAGAACCAAAATTTCTTCATCTCATTAATTGTCATCCTCATATGATCCTTCTCTTGTACTTAAAATTCATCAACACAATTGGCCCAAAAGTCTTTGACTTACAGATTATGGTGCAAGTCTAGAACATTAAAAGAGTCAAGATCATCTCGAATGTCAAAATTGGGTTTGGCAGTGTAGGAATGCAGAGTCAAATGTGTGAAGTCAGTCTCCATATGAGACACATCATTTGCATTCTTACATGTAAACACCCCAAGAGAGATGGGGAATGAGATCAATTTCTTTTTCTTGCTCTTGAGTTTGTTGTTTACTTGTATGAAATGTCTGCAGAGCTCAAATAATACAATTTGGTCACTAAGGTACTTGGGAAACCTTAGGGGAGCTTGGTCGAAGCCTGAAACTCGCAAGTAGGACAAAGTTGAGAATGGTATGAAATATGAGCCATATTTTTTGATTAAGGATGTTGTTTATGATGACATCCTTACCTCCAAATCACCTTCCAAAGTTCAAACCATGTACATTGTGAATGCATCATTCACGCAAATTAAATGTCTGTGACCTTCTTCCATTACCAACTGTGGGAGTTTCTTGAATGTGGGCACTTTGGCACTAATGTTTTTCTGTGAGAGCTAATCCCTTGAATGACCTTAAGATGGCAAGAAAATAGACCAAGTAAGAAGTCATGTGGAAATTCTTTGTCATGGGCACTTAGAGTAGTTGTAGATGTACATTGTCACTGATTATTTGACCCCAGTGAATTCATTACTTTCCTTCAGTCACAATCAAGATGAAAAGGGCCATCCAATATTGGAAATGCCTCATGTTTTCTTATCCCATCACTCTACTGAGGAGAGTGATTACGTCATAATATCCTTCACAAAACACACACCTAGAAAGTGTTTTTGGCACCCTGGAGGGATTGCTCCATGTCTCCATCCATGATCCTAGTTTAATCCCTTACATATATGCATCCATCTCATGCACGAACTTCTCCTTTATGATGATGACCATGTTGGGTGATGCTGGAATTTGTAGAGTGAGTGAGATGGTTTTGGGGTTAATGACTACCATTTTTGTACCATTGTTGGCTCGAATTATCTACATTTTAGGCTCATAGTGGTGTGAGCAGGCCAAGACCAACTCAGTTATTTGTACGAACATGGAATGTCCCATGACTGTGAACAACCCACTTGTGAATACTTGATTTTTGATCTTCCCCCTTTCTTTGGCAGTCATGTAAGCCTTCATATCATTAAAATCCATATACGAGACATCACTATCCTCTATCTCGTACTCAGAAGCAAAAGGTTTTGCCATCTTTTGTCCTGAAAACTTATACTTCATGGTTCCTCAACATTTACTATTTCTGGAAAGTACAACTTACTATTTTTAGTAAGTGTGAAAATTCTTCACCGAACTCTAACTATAGCTGTCAATTTGAATGTTTAACTCTCAGAATGCTCCTTTTTATGAAATTCACCCTCTGGAATGACTTACTAGTTTTAGTAAGTGCCTATGAGACAACTTACTATTTTTAGTAAGTATGAAAATTCAACTCTTTAGAACATTGACTGGATGTGACAACTTGAGTTCCTCTTCTCCTTGTATTCCCCTCACCTTCTAGACTGGTTTGCTATTTTTAGCAGGTGTTCATGGGATAACTTACTATTTTTAGTAAGTGTCAATTCTAGACTGAGATGACCATTTCGATGTTTTTTTCTTGCGATACCTCTTCTGTGTTCACCACCTCCTTCACAGCTTCTTCAGATGGCAGCTTACTCGAAATAGCAGTCTCCCATGTAGAATGCCTACTATTTTTAGTAAGTATGATTCTAGTGGCTGGATCACGATAGAATTAATTTCTCTTATATGAGTTTTTTCCCAATATTACCCCTTTGAAATTTTTGGCTTACCCGATCATTGGTTCATGAAATTTTAAAATAATAAATTTTTCACCTAGCGACAACTATGGACACGACAGCCATTAACGGAGCTTGAAAATTGCAGGTCTAATTTTCTTCTCCAATTACGATGAAAATTATATTTTTGATGTAGTTTTTTCTTTCTCATTCCATTGGCGAATTTTCTCTTCAAATTGATTGTCGGTTTAATGAGAAATCTGATTTTTGTTTTCGTTGTGCCAAGAAAGAGATTTCTTTGTTGCGAACAATCCTTTCTGAAAAATATCTATCAGTGAGGTTTTTATGGCCTTCAAGAATGATGAACACAACAAAAAATGGTTCTTTGATTTGTGCCCTGGTTTGCAAGATATGTTGATTTCTTTGTCTCACGACAATGAGGGTTTTTCACGCGAAAATCTTTGTTTTTTCTCTTATGTTCTTCACTTCTTTGATAAACTTTCCCTCTGAGATCTTTGTATTTTCATGGAGTGATGGATTTGATGGAGTTTTTTTAGAATGAAAAAATGGTGGTTATAAGTTTTGAACAAGAATGGACAAAGCTCTGGCAGGGTGTGAAGCTATGGAGAAGAAGTGGAGGGAAAAAATGCTAAGTGTTGGATTTAAATCATTCAAAAAACACATGTCAGGGGTAGGGAAAATTTTTATGTCCTTATTGTCCCTTTAGCTAAAGGGATGGAAGGGTCATCAAATTTCACATTACACCTCATTGTGACACTTTTCATTCATCCAACAGTTGAGCATAAGGGTTAGGGAGCTGGAGAAAAGCACTTGGGGGCTAAAAATCATACGTATGGAGGACCAAGAGGCATACCTAGGGCTGCACACATTTTACTGTCCCCAGTGTCCCTTTAGCTAAAGGGATTAAAGGGACATAATTTTTCACATCGTGCTTAGAGCTGACACTTGGCGATCATCCAACGGCTGTGCATTTGGCTCCAAATAGCTCTTGGGGGTTATATATTGCACCGTAGAAGATCGCATTGATGGCTTGGGGCCCACAAGGGGCTAGGAACATTTTCGTGTCCCTCATGTACCTTAGATTAAGGGACAAAATGGTCATCATTTTACACATCGTGCCAGGTTGCGACACTTGGCGGTCATCCATGCACTAAGGGGATAGACTCTGAAAAGCACATGAGGGCTAAACTAACGATGTAAAGGGTTCCATGGGTGACCAGAGGGAAAAATAGGGATGGAAAATTTTTACTATCCCATATGTCCCTAAGCTTAAGGGACAAAAGGGATATCAAAATGCGCTAGGATCTTGGAGCTGACACGTGTCCACTACAAGAATTGGCTAAGTATGGAACACTCACCTCGAGCCAACTTGTGATGGCAGTAACTTGAGCTCCCAATGGAATTGTTTTACAAAATTTTATATGAATTTGATTAAAAATGGCATTATAAATCCAATGGTGGGGGTATCATCTCTTGGTTCATCCATTTAAGCCTTAAAAAACTGAATTTTGTTTTGGCCCCTGGATTGAGGATGAGAAAAACTAGATATACACCTATTGCGCCTAGGTGTTGCGAAAAAAATGATTTCACTATCTTGTAGAGATCTGAATTATCTTTCTGACGATGTATTTTTTAGCTCCTAAATCCATCTAGAGCTCCTGAAATCACTTTCTGAAGCTCAGTAGCTTTTTTGGCCCTATGTACTGCCTAGGCCTATGAATCCTGTTTCTGATAAATCTGCCCCAATAACTCTAAATATTTCCCGAATCTTCCAATATCATTTCCTTGATGTTATTAGACCTTCTATTCATCTCCATGATGGATTTTACTCCTCTTTTCCACTCTAGGGGGTTGCACCAATCTTGGGAAGGTTAGTAGTAACCCTTCCCAACACTGCCCAAAATTAGCATTCTTAGAGAACTCCTAAAATCACCTAGAGGGATTGACTTGAATTTCCTAAGTCACTTAGGGGACTGAGTTAACTTTCATTGGACTAAATGGGTAAGGCTGGTGTTGAGGATGGGTAGACCTGGGATGTCTTGGAAATGTAATACTTGAAAATTTTGACACATGGGTATCATTGTCATGCTTGAAAATTGTAAATTTTCCTGTTACACATTTTCAAGACAACATTTCTCTAAGGTAGCCTTCATTTCAGCCTTATATGTGATATAAAGCATATTATCATGCATATGGTACATGGGTACACATTTATTCTTTTGAGCCATGTGCTCAAATGTTTTTATCACACACTACATATAGGTTACTAAATACATGAATAGATTTTTACAAGGTTCAAATCCTTAAAAAAGGGCACATATACTGAAAAGGGGTAGAATTCAAACAAGGTACAAATAATAAAGTACAGTTTGGATAATGGTATGGTCTTAACCATTTTCCTACACTCCTGGAAAATAAAATTGCAAATTCACTCAATTTTTCAGTTTATATAGATTCAATCAGTTATTTACATGATTTTCATACAATTACAAATACAAACGACATAGTTCAGATCAATTTATAGGGGCATGAGAATTTCATCCATTCTTCAAGACACTATTTAGGTTTAGTTACAAAATTGGGGTTTTGGGGAGTGGGACTCCTTCTCCCCTTCATTTTTTGAAATTATACACGATTAATTTTAGTTACAGTAGCACCTTATGGGGGCATGACAATGTTCACTCCTTCCAAGGTCCAATTTTTCTAGTTGACATAATTTGGGCCTAGATCCATCTATAGTAGTGTGGTATGTGGGTTTAATGGAAAGTGTTGAAGTAGCTAGGTTCTTCATAGACCAATCTTTCCACTTATCACACTAGATTTCCAAATGGGGAAAGTGTCAAATGATCCTAAAATGGGTGTTTTACAAAATTAATCATTATCTCTATTTACACATTTTAAATGAATTTTCTCAAGTTTTCATCTTTTTACGTGAAAATTGCCTTAACAATTACCAAAATTGATCCAAAGTGATAAGTTCACGCAAACTCTCACTAATTCATCAATCTCAGATACCAAACTTGATTTTATCAATTTCCCATAATTTCACGTAATTATGGGAAAATTAGCTTTAATGATTAAAATTAGATCTAATACTGATTAAAAACTCCTAGTAACTGAAATATAATAAAGAACAATACTCGACAAATTGATAAAAGAGTTTGTCTAATTGGACTACATTTTAGGGTAAGCCAAAACATGAACCGATTGATTAAATGATGCAAAAATACATTATCTTATATCAAAATGGAATTTACTATAGGTATTTTCTTGGTTTCAACAATATATGCTTAATTGCCCTACCTTTTTTAGATTAGCAATAGTTTGAGTAGGAATTTGAGTATGTACTAGTTGTTCAACTAAGGTGGAAGTGGTTGGTCTAGTTAACAAGGCTTGTTGTTGTCATTCTGGCTTCCTTTGATTATAAAATGGTTGACCAAAACCTTAAGGAGTATTCCATTGCTCATAATATTGAAGGTTAAACTATTGAAATTGTGGTTAAATTTGTTGGTTTTGAGTCCATGGTTGTTGATAAAACATTGGTTGCATATTCAATTGTTGTGGACCCCATTATTATGGAACTTGTTAATTCCAATTTTGAGGATGGGACCATGGAGTGCTCCATTAATTAGGAAACCATTGGGTCTTTGGAGCATATTGTTGGTTTTGGTTTTATACAAAATTGCCTCCTTGCCTTTGAGCTATATAGTTAACTTCTAGCTCGCTATGTGTATTTTGTTTCAAATGACTCTTAAGCAAGGGTAATACTCCACATTGATCAGTTACATGTTTCAAATAAAAAATGAGACAAACATTGGTTTTATCTAATGGGAAATCTTTAAGTCCATGGTTATCTATGCATCTAGGATAATATATGAACAATGGCTTGATATTCTTGGCTTTTTCCCTATCCATAATTGTATTGATTTGTACTAAGAGACCCGTTCTTATCTTTTGAATTTCTTCTCTTAGATTAGATATATCTCCATTGACAATTTTGTCTCTGTTTTTACACGGATTCGGGTGAGTTCGGGAATAATTCCTACAAAGATCAATAATGTTTGTAAACTCATATTTTTTCATATCTCCCTTTCCCATTAAGTTAAAATCCTTTTGAGTGTCTTCATCCAATCCCTTGAGAAATATTGTCTTCAAAAGAGTAATGTTTAGGACTGTGCCACACCTCCTATGAAGGAAAAAAAATCGATGTAGATAATCTTCTACACTTTCATCTTCATTGTATTGGATCCTAAATAGTTCTTCCTTATAGTCTCCAACCCTACAATAATCTTAGAACTTGTCCAAAAAAAATCTATCTCTTCCCAAGTATGGATAGAGTTGGGGGCTACTCCCATGAACCATTTCATTGTTGTATCTTTGAAGGTTGAGGGAAAAAACTTTAGTTTTTGGGTGTTAGAGGTATAATCATAGGTATGACATAACACTTTGAATTAAAGTAAAAAATTATTGGGATCTTCTGAGACTAAACCCCTAAACATTGGTAAGATTGAAGGGGATATACTTTTCATAGAGCCTTGGTCATTGGGATACAATTCTATGGGATAAGTGAATTCCCTTCCTAGTGGTGGAACACCATTTTTTCCTCAATTAGGATTTTCTACTCCATCTTCCATCCTCTCTTGTTGCTCAACTAGTTCCACTGGTAAATTTTGTGGAGGGTTATACATTTTTACTGTTACAAACCTACCTCCATGATCTTTAGGTCTAAACATAAACTTCTAACATGCTAAATAAAAATTCTCTAACTATAAGTGCTTATTTGATCATCCTATTCCACATACTCCAAAAAAAGAAGAAGATACTTGTTGTCACTACAAGACCTTTATATCTAAAAGAAAGAATATGGAAAAAGAAATTCTAAATGGAAATACTGGATTCTTAGAAAAAAATGCAAGCTAGTACCTTAATCTTTAATAACACCTTTAAAATCCTTGACAACTGAAAGAGTTGATGAATCGTATCGGAAACTGTGCACCATGATGAAGTTGCACTCTAGTTTAATTGTAATGGCTCCAACGTAATTAGAAGGAAGAATCGATCAACAACTGAATAAATTACATAAAAGAACAAAACTTGCACACGTAGAGAAAGACAACGAAGTGTCTTGGCATTCTCATAAATCAGAAATGAAAGGGTACATATAGGGTGTTGAGTAACCCTAGTGCATGACTCATAAGCAAACCCTAAACCTAACCCTAAACCTAACTCATGTGAGATGACCCTCCGAATGTGAGTGGAGGACACATAGGATAACTCACACCAACACCCCCCCTTTATCGAAGCTAGGGTAGTAGCTATGATGAGACAAACGAAAAAAGAAGACACTCCTAAACAACTAAGAAAGATGTGTCAATGGGGCTTGACAACTAAAGGTCTGATAAGGTGCCCATATATAAACAACATCTTCCTAGAAGAAGAAGAAGAAAAGGACTACATAGCCCGAAGAAGATGAGCAGTTGCAGAAGACCTCACCCCAAGAAGAGACCGTAAGTGAAAAAAACTTCATCTCAGTGAAGGGCTTGGTAAATAAATCTGTAATCTGATCAGTTGTTTGAATGTACTGAATGACGATGATACCATCATGAATAATCTCTCGTATAAAGTGCATATGGATCTCAATGTGCTTTGTTTGCTGATGCTAAACTAAATTTTTGTAAATAGAGATAGTGCTTGTGTTATCATAGTAGATAATGGTAGGTTGCCGAAGGTGGATGCCAAAATATGTCAGAATACCCTGTAGCCAAATAGCTTATGTGGCAGTGTTAACTAATCCTCTGTATTCTACCTCTGTAGATGATACTGCAATTGCATTCTGCTTCTTGTTGGACCAACTAATAGGACCCGAACCAAGAGAGAAACTATAGCTAGAAGTAGATTTTTGATGATCTAAGTCACCGGCCCAATCAGAATCTATGAACCCAATCAAGTCAATGTCCACCCCTCCATGATAGTGAATGCCATCAGTATAGGTGCCATGAACATAATGAAGGATCCATTTAACTGCTTTCCAATGCAGCTCATGTGGCTCCTGCATGAATCTAAACATGATCCCAACAACATACGATAAATCCAGTCAAGTATGAGTCAAGTAAATCAAGCTCCCTACCAACTGTCGATAAAGGGTACCATAAACCAAGGGAGTAGAGCAATCAGAAACCAACTTAACCCCGAAAAGAATAGGAGTAGGAGAAGACTTGCAATCGGACATCTAAAAATGAGCTAGCAGATCAAGAGCATACGTAGGTTGCAAAATCAAAATTTCTGAGTCAGATTGTGAAATCTGGATCCCAAGAAAGTAATGAAGCAGACCTAAGTCAGTCATGGAAAACCTGTTGGCCAAGGCAATCTTCACAGAATCAATAATAGAGGAAGAACTACCTATGATTAACAAGTCAACTACATGGAGAACACGAATGAGTATGGAGTCATCTTGTCATAGAATATAAACATTTGGATCAGAGTAACACCTAGTAAACCCTGATGTAAGTAAGAAGGAGTCCATCTTGGCATACCAAGCCCAAGGGGCTTGTTTAAGGCCATAAAGATACTTCTTTAAATTTCAAATGAGGGAGGGATCATGGACATAACCCAAAGGTTGTTCCATGTAGATCTCTTCCTCTAGGTTCCCATGAAGTAAGGCACTCTTAACATCCATTTGATGGAATTTCCATTTGTTTGTTGCGGAAATGGAAAGGGTCAGTCAAATAGAAGTCATATTTGTAACTAGAGCAAAAGTTTTAGTATAATCAACCCCAGCTATCTGGGAGAAACCCTTAGCTACTAATCGTGCTTTAAAATTTTTTACATCTCCATCTACTCCATACTTTATTCGGAACACCCACTTACATTGAACAATTTTCCTTCCTTTCGAAAGAGGGGTGAGATCACAAGTATCATTCTTCATGAGAGAGGAATACTCCTCATCCATAGAAAAATCCCACTTAGGAATACCAGAAGCATCCTAGAAAGACTGTGGATCAGAATCAGAGGTGAAGAAAGAGTGGGGTCTAATGAAATTTGAGCGAGTACGTCTCATATCTGAAGTATCTCCAACTAAATCTCCAGCACTTTGCAAAGTTTTCCTAGCCCAAAGAGGACTAGGAGGATCAGGCTCAGAGTCAAAAGATTCTTCACTTGAGTGAGAAGGTACATAGTCCTCAACATCACTATTGTCAGAATTAGAAGACTCAAAGATCTGATGGTCAAGAGGATCAGGAAGAGGAGCACGCTCAACAACATCATCATCTGATGATTCAGAATTTGAATCAGCGAGCTGAAGAACCTCAATAGGTGGAGAAGTAGAAGTCAAAGAAGACTCATCAAACTTAACACTTCTCTCAATATACAACTCATGAGAAGTAGGATTCATCAATCAATATCCCTTCACACCATTAGGATACCCTACAAAGATACAAGGTTTGGATTGTGGTTCCAAAGCCTTGCATTTCTTCTTGGGAATTCGAGCCATAGCTTTGGATTAGAAGACTCGAAAGTGATCAACATCAAATTTGTGTCTAAACCAGGCTTCAAATGATGTCATTTCTCTTAATGCCTTGTATGAAACATGATTGTGAATGTAATTTTCACAATTCACTACTTTGGCCCAATACTATGGAGGAAGAGACTTTGAGTGAATCATACAAGTGGCCGTCTCCTTAAGAGTACGGTTCTTTCTTTCTGTAACTCCATTCTGTGAAGGACTATAAGCAACTGTATACTGCAAGGAGATCCCTTTAAAAGTACAAAAATCCATGAACCTATTGTTTACATATTCACCTCTATTGTCGGTTTGAAGAACCTTAATAGTCTATTCCACCTGTTTCACAGCAAAATCCTTAAAGTCCTGAAAATGTTCAAATACTTCAGACTTAAGCTTAAGAAAATATACCCAAGTCTATCACGAATAGTCATCAATGAAGGTTAACACATAAAGAGCTCTAGTAAATGAAGGAGATGGAAATGGACCAGAAATATTGCTGTGAACAAGATCCAAGGGACGAGTAGATCTCTAGGATTTTCCTTTGTCAAAGTTCTTTTCAGGAAGCTTTCCAAGGGTACAACCCTCACAAAGACCCTTAGAAAACTTGACGCGGGGTAACCCGTTGACCATTTTGTTTTGGCTCAATTGTTCAAGGTAGCAATAGTTTATATGTCCAAAATGCTCATGTCATAGCTTACTAACCTCATTTGCATGCGTGAGCAAGGCAGTGAGCGTAGAATCAGAATTAAAGTGGGAAAAGGTATATAACCATGAACGGTGATCCACCTTTTCCTCAGCCACTATAGTCTCATCGTTAAGCTCATGAATAATCAGTGAGTTAGGACCAAATTCCACTTGCATTCCTTCACCAAGGTGAGTAATTTGGTAAATCGATAGGATATTGGTAGAGAGATCAGGAATGCTCAACACTTGGTTGAATCTTCCCCTATCCATCTCTACCGATCCACTACCAGAAACTGACATTGTCATGTCATTACCCATCGTGATTTGGGACATTCCACAAGGCTCGACGTTAGAGAACTCAACATGCAAAGAACCCATGTGGTGCGAGGCACCAAAATCTATAATCCATGTCGATGAAGGAGCAACTCTGGCTACAAGGGCCTTTCCTTTCTTCTTATCAGATTTAGAACCTTTTGCAGTGGAAGACTCGGCCTTCGGAGCATTTTGTTTGATAGACTCACAAACACCTATTTTATTATTCTCAAGTTATTGAGTAAGGTGATCAATTTGTTTTCTCATACATAAATGCTCTTTGTGACCAGGCTTCTTGCAATAGGAAAAAAATACTTATCTTTCTATGCTCTAGGCTCAGAAGTTGAAGTGTTTGTGTTATTTTTAGTATCGGTCTTGGTTTCCTTCTTAGGTTGCTCCTTTTTTTCTTTCTTCTTTTCAGGCTTCTTTTCCTTACTAGTACTTGCTACAAGGGCATGCGAATTGGACTTGAGAGACCCCATTTGAATGATTTTTTCTTGTTCTCTAATGAGTTGGGATGAAAAATGGTCAAAGGAGGGGATATTCCAAGTATCACCCAAAGCAACTTTTGTAGCGTAAAAAGTTGACACGAAGACAAAATATTCAGGACCTAACTTAGAGAGAATCGACAAGATCAGTTAAGAATATTTCTTCTCTACTTGACATTCCTTTAACAACGATCTAGTGTGGACAAACTTCGAGAAGAACGCTTGTAGGTTTTCAAAATTACTAGGATTTAACCATAGTAGTTTTTTTTCCAACTTATGCACTCTCGTGTCATCATGTTGTCCAAACATTTCATCTAACGTTGTCCATGCAGACTTAGGTGTTTCAGATGACTCAATGTGGATGAGCAAGTCAAGAGAAAAAGACATGTAAAGAAGACCTAAAGCTTCATCACTATGGTTTAACCACTTAGATTTTTCAGGGTCATCATCTGGTTCTGTCTCAGTTCCAATGGTGATGCGATATAACCCTTTACCCGTTAGTTTCATAATAATTTTTGATCTCCATTCGAAGAAGTTGAACGATGTAAGAAAATGAATTTAAAGTGCATCCATAGTGAAGAGAGAGAGTAGAAATGCATAAAAGAAACACAACCACCCATGACAATATAATAACCCCTTGCTTTAGGCACTTTATAGTTTAGTGCGTTGAATACAATCGGGTCCGAGCGTGCGTTGTAAAACACTCAGTAACTCACCTTACAATTAGCATAATAATGCACAAGAGAGGAGACCATAATCGTGTTTCGTGGAGCGTAACAAAGTGACACCGTATATAAGAACAATAGCAAAAAACTAGGAAGGAGGTGAAATCAGATCCTGGTTGTGAGAAAAAGTGTCTCACATCGCAAATGATACTCCCTTGCTGCAAACTATGGCAGATGTGCTCACTAGTTGCAAGCAATAATAAGGGTAATATACAATGTTTAGATGAACTTAGAATGACTTCTGATGATCTTTAGAATGCCGAAAAGGAATGCGGAAGACAAGAAGTGCTTAGAGTGTCACTGCACACTTGAGCGCACGATTAGTAAAAAAATCGTCAATAATGCGTTTAAAAATTTACCGTTTGGAAACATCTGAGTTAGCTAATTTTAGAGCTATTTGGACTTTTAAAAAAATGATAATTATGTTAATAAATGATTTTTTTAAAAAATATACTAACCGTAAATGAGAAATCATAATTTAAAGAAGCTAGATTTAATTAAATCTAATTAAATACGATTAATTAATTAAGATTTTTTTTAAAAAAAACTTAATTAAATCTAATTGATTAATTAAGATTTAAAAAATCCTAATTAAATATTAAAAAAATACTTTCCCTTTTTAATGAAAATTTAAATTATTCCAACTAATTTAAAAAAATCGGTTGAATTTTTTTTTAAAACACAAAGTAGAAAGTATTCTAATTAGAAAGTATTTTTTTTAAAATGGAAAGCTTTTTTAAAAAAACTAACCAAAAATAGATTAATTTTTTTGTGTTTTAAATTAGAAAGTATTTAAAAAATACTTACCAAAAAACATTAAAAAAACTTACCAAAAACTAAAGGAACTTACAGTGGTTTTGTTTTGAGAAAAAAAATACAAGTGGAGATACGATCGCGACAGAGAGGATTGGACTGGTTGCAGGTTGCAGTCCACACATTGGAGAGGGAGGAGGGAGGAGGTAGGTGCGAGCTGACCACGAGCAGGGAGGAGCTACTTCAGGGGAAACAAGTGGGGAGGAGCACACAACCACGAGTAGACCACATTTTGCACAGTCCAACAAAGCCAACGAGTAGACCAAAAAAATGAGCCACGAGTGGTTGGGAGGGCAGGCCAACACCAAAAAATGAGCCACGAGTGTTGAGGAGAAAACACAACCAGCACCAAAAAACAAGCCACAAGTGTTGAGGAGAAAACACGGCCAGCATACATGTAGGCCAGAGAGGAGAGAAGGCTCGGGATAGCCAAAACCCCACAAATGTTGCAGTCCAAAACGCTAAGAACACAATTTTTTTTTACCTGAATCTCTGTTTTAGCTGATCTACCGATTTAGCTACAACTAGCTAAATGTAGCTGTAAAACCCCTAAAAAACTCGAGGAGATCTGCACATGCATGAAGAACACAACAAAACCGAAAAATTTCCGAGAGCAACTGTTAAATATGTTAGTAAGGAAAAACCAAAATATAAATGATAGAAAACTTGCACGAGGAGTTAAAAAAAATGAAAAACAAGAGTAATCACAACTCAAAAAAACAAGTGCATGTTTACCCAATATCAGCTCTAATACCATGAAAGAGTTGACGAATCGTATCAGAAACTGTGCACCATGATGAAGTTGCACTCTAGTTGAATCGTAATGGCTCCAACGTAATCACAAGGAAGAATTGATCAACAACTAAATAACTTGCATAATAGAACAAAGCTTGCACATGTAGAGAAAGACAACAGAGTGTTTTGGCATTCTCATAAATCAGAAATGAAAGGGTACATATAGGGTGTTGAGTAACCCTAGTGCATGACTCATAAGTAAACCGCAAAGCTAACCCTAAACATATCCCATGTGAGATGACCCTCCAAATATGAGTGGCAGACACATAGGATAACTCACACCAATAACAACAACAACACCAAAAAGTGACAAGTGATGATACTCACACTTTAATCATTCAATATTTTCCAATACTAGGGCGATGTCTAAATCTATTTGCAATAAAGAACATTTGGAACTATATTGAGCATGAAACTTAATTATCTAAGGAATAAACAACCACTATGACTAAGAATCTATCCTAACTTATTAAAGCTTGATGAGAGAAAAATAAAGCACAAATACTCTTAACTCTTTAACTTCAAGGAACTAAAACATGTAGGCATAGAATAACAATTAAATGATTTAAACACAATAATGCTTGAAAATAAACAAACGGAACTGAAGTAACAAGAAATAAACAACACTTACCTTCACATTGGGGAGTAGTGTCCCTTTCTCCTTCCCTTTGATCTAGTTACAACGTCTTACTCATGAAAATGATTATGCTAAAATGTAAAATTATATCCTAATCTAGATGTTATAACAACAATAAAAAAATTAATAATGCAATACATAAATAATAACCAAATAACTAAGCAATAAAGCATGAGCCCCTAAGTTCAAAGAGGGTTAGAATATCCTTAGTTGATTCACAGAGTTCTGGAGGCTGCACAAAGTTGGAGCCCGGAGGAATATGAAGCACTGACCGTCACACAGGAGCCTAGAAAAATGTAGATATGGAGGATTTAACTGGATTGGGGTGCCTGGAGAGGGATGGGGGTGCCTGTGGGTGCCATGGTCTACAAAAATTCTTAGAAAACCTTCTCTAGGGTGTCGCAAGAGGTTCACACTTGTTCACATGTATGTCGCACTTCAATCGTCGAGGTACCTGTAAATATGAAATGAAGAATGCACCTGTAAAACCCTCAAATAGACATCAAATCCTAAAAAAGAAATATGCAAAATGAGGGGTCAAAATTTCCTCAGCCACCATAGTGGTGGACTTACAACTGAGTGTTACACTACATCTTAGACCCAATGTAGTTCTATGTGTGTGTGCATGCAGAATTGTGCCCTAGGTTGCTCTTGTGTCTGTCACACTTGGAGTAGTGACCAAGTATCTAGATGTAGAATGTAAATAATGTGTGTGTGGAAACAATAGACTCCCTTCCTATGAAGTGTGATGTAGATGAACTAGCCTTTATCCCTTGTGATGGAGCTAGATGGATGTAAATAAAACTCTAGATGCTTTGATGAATGTAACCTTAGGTGGTGATAGATAGTGCTTAGTGCTTGGTCCTTTATTATTATCACATAACTTTATATTTATATGATTCACTTACTTGAATTTTGTAATTAACCTTGAAAACACCGACTACCAAAAAGATAAGATGACCAAACGGCTAGAAAGGACCCAAAAAGTGTGACCAAAGTACAAAGATGACAAGGGTGCCCAGAGGGGATGGAGGCACTTGACATTGGTGTCCTGGCTAGGTGCTAGTGTCCAAAATGAAAAATGCTAAAAGGTAAAAAGAAATACTGAACAAGTACGAGTGTAAGACTCAAAGCATAAGCATAAAGCAAATAAATGTTGCCAAAGACATGGGTTAATCATTACTTTTCATACTTAGGAATCATATGAATAGTAGTATGTAATCAGGGCTAGATAAATACCTAAAGTGTGTGATTTTGTGTCTACATTTCCCCCCACTTTATGTTGGTGAGTAAAATGCTTGGTAACATAAAGTAGATAGAGATGCATACCTAATAACCATGTAGATCAGTGTAGCAAGTGTGCCGAGGGACTAAACAAAGCGTGAAGTGATAAAAAGATGGAGTGAGGAGACTAAAGATGAAGAAGTGTAACAAAGGTGATGAAAATGAACCTAGGGTTAAAACGTGTGTGTAGATGTAAATGTTTGTGATGTTGTTGTTGATGTTGATGACATTGACTACCTACTTCCCATACGGATGGGCCTGTAAAAGAGAAGACGATCAAGTAGTCAAATACACATGTAAAAAGCATGTAAATAAGTATGTAAAAATGTTGAAAATGTGAAAAAGGATTATGTGCACCTGATCCATGATAAGGAAAGAGTGTAGAAAGGATCATGTAGATGATGTCGATGTGCACGAGTTTTTTAGGTGATCTCACACCAGTGTAATAGAAGTGTAGGGAGAATTGTCTTGTGTCATCCTCCAACCTTTAACTGCTCCCTGTTGTATAAAACACCACTGTAGATGGTGTGCACAAGTGTTAAGGATTGTCTCCCCTGTAAAAACCACTGTGTATGGAGTTCTACAGACTGTGATGAACTACTAATCGCTATGTGATATTCCCCTTGGTCTCAGGAAATCCAGGAAAGGCCACTGTGTGATATGCCCCCTCATTTTAAGCAATCCAAGAAAATGCCATTATGTCATGGACCCAAGTTTGATTATGAGCCCTGAAAGTGTATTGTATTGTACCTGTATTGTGTTGTGTTGTGTATACTTTGTATGGGGTGACTGATTCACCCAAATTATGCCCCCCTTGTTTGGGGTGCATGCGATGTTGCTAACGGTGAATTTAACCCAAAGGAGGACTGACCGATGAAATTGTGCCCTGCAGGGGGGAAGGGGATGTGCTTGGTAGAAACCAAGGCACATGTAAACAAGTGGCTAGAAGAAAAGTGTTAGTATAAGCAAAGACAAACATGCACGTATAATAAGTGTAAGCTAACACACATAAGAAGACAAAGTAGACTGTGAAAAACGGGTTGCAAACATGGTACACCACTCACGATGTCACAAGACACTCAAGGCCGTAGTGGCCATAAAAAAACAAGTGTGAACATAAGACAGGGAAAAGCCCACCTACAATGACAAATACTGACAACAAAGTACAAGCAATGTAACACATAACCATGGTGGAAAATAATCCTATAAATCAAAGGTTGCAAATGAAGCACCTGTTAGCATGTTAGAAAGATAAAAAGTATGTCAAAGAGTGTATAATCTGATAAAGTAGTGTGCTATGAAACAATAACAAATATAGTGTACGAAAGTGGATGCCCCCAGGAGCCACTGTGGGACTGGTACTAGGTATTGTGCCAAGTATCCATGCTACGTGTAATGAACCTATATAATATGTGATCACAACTAGAAAGGCAAGTGAATGCGCATGTGTGTATGATAAAGAATAATGACATAAAATATATCTATATATCATGTGTAATAAAGTGAACATGTACAAGTAAATGTAAGTAAGAGTAAATGCAACCAAGATATGCAATATGTTGTGGATGGATGGAATGGAATGCATAATGAATGATAGGAGATACATGCCCCCCGAGTGAATGAAATTTCATGTTGTGAGCTTCATTTATTGATGCCCCCTCAACAATCAAGAATGAACTGTAAATGAGAGTGCATCATCGGGAAATGGTCAAACTATGTGTTGTATGTATCGTAGTGTGGCGAATGTGTAGTGATGATATGCAACATAGATATGAGTTGTGAAAATTCATGATGATTTAGACTAAAGTGTATATCACAACAAGATAAGGGAAGAAGTGATGATTTATCCTAAAGAATATATCACTGAAAGATGCTAGAATAAGTGATGATTTAGCCTATGACAGATATCACAAGATGAGTAGAAGGAGTGATGATTTAGTCTATAATGTATATCACTAATCTAGGAATGTCGCATGAGAAAAATACTAAATGGTTAAATGTGTGAGTGTGATGAGGTCCATTTGTGATGTATACCCTCAATAATCCAGTATAGACCGTGATACTAGAGTGCGTCATAGGGTAGTGAGTGTAGCACGTAAAAGTAGATGAGTAAAATGTGTAATATGTGTATAGTATATGTGATCAGAGAATGTCATGTGATGTGTTAAGTGTGTAATGTAGCATGTATAATGTGTAATACAAAATGTGTTGATGATATAGGTAAAAAATGTGTATGATATATGAAGCACAAAGTGTGAATGATGCATGATAGATGTGAGATGTAAAATGTAGGATGTAAGATGATGTGTATGTAGGATGTGGGAGGATGTATAATGTGTAGTGCAGTGTGGAGGTTCATGTGTATAGGATGCCCTCAATAGTCAAGTGTGAACTGAAGAAAAAGAGTGCATCATCAGGTGGGGTCGATACTACCATGTATTAAAGTATGAGTGTTGTGAGTGAATGGTGGATTGCGAGGTGATGAAGATGTAATATGTGTGTTATTTATTAGAGGGGGGAGAAAGTATAATGCCCCCTCAAGTGTGTAGTGGTGAATATGATCATGTGAAACTATCTAAAAGATCATCACTCTCATGGTCGAAACATACTAGAGCAACATTGGAGACATGATAAGAAATAGAATGAGGTGTATCGTACAAAGAGCCGTTATGACGTAGGGTGTAGACACTCATTGAATACTCTTCATCAGTGAATGGTGTTGATAAGAGAAACAATTAGTTAACCCTGCACTCAGAGTCCACGCGGAAGAATGGCACAGGAGAAAAAGCGCGGAGTAACAGGAAGGCATCACACACGGAGATTTTGGAGATCAGGTCTATTCTTAGAGATTGGCGTGTGGAGTACACAAAGTGATGCCGAGATTTGTGCTCCACTCTTCACGGGGATTTTGGAAGGGCATGTCAACTCACTCTTGCATGGACATAAGTTAAGCATAGATCCATCACTTCAGTTAACTATCAACAATCTATAGATAACATACTTGCATGTATGGCTATAATTGTAAAAAGGCGCGTGGTTGTTATTATCATGTGACCTATTTCTGGTAGAGTTAAGTGGTGAAGGGTTAGTTCCCCTCCATATATATATGTAATGAACTACTTAAAGGATATATAAAGACATACATAGAGAACAGATGGAAACACATGCGACTAGATGATTGTAACAGATCCATGCGCGCATGCCTGGTATTGTATGAAGTTGTTGTATTGTTGGTTCAATGAATAGATAAAGGAAATTGACCGAACAAAGTGTGTGATGTGTTTTATCAATGCATGTTATTACTTTTATGATGATTTACCTCTAGCGTTTATAGATCTGGTTGGAGTTAAATGGGGAATGGATGGATTAGTTCCTAAAATATATGTTTACTATTTTATCATACCACCATTATGCTACTGCAACTTTTAAGAGGGACCTGGTACCTTTGCGCGCTTCGAGTGAGCGCTTAGCCTAGGCTGAGTGATGTGTCAGCGTGACTAGGTGTTACTAACAATTCTAGGCTGCATCAAATGGTACTTGTGGATAGTCGTGTGCATACCAATGAGAAAGATTATGAGAATAAGTAGGAGATGAATCATTAGCAATGGAAACATTTCCAAATGGCATAGGGAATGTGATAAAAGTGTGGTCAATGTATAAAGCACCACCAATATAGTCAAGCCAAGATTTCCCAAGTGTCAGTGGAGAAGTTTGAGGGACACGTGCAATGAAGACTCTCAAATGAAACTAATTAAATCAAATATGATATTTTTATGTTAATCTAAGAAGTACAACAGTAAAATAAATGTCTAAGCTGAATGAGGAAAGTGACCTAAGAAAATAAATAAATAAAATTGTGAAAACCTAATTAACAAGTAGGGTTGGAAAGAGCTTAACTGATTTGATGAACTTGTTAGACTGTGTCGCATAGATGGTTGGAGAAACAAGAGGAGAAAACTACTATGCTAATTCCCATGGAAGTGTAGATATGGAAAATATGAGTGGATTGGGGTGCCTGGGAGAGGATCAGGGCACTTGCCTAGACTAAGTTCTGGGTTCCCTAGTCTATGCAGGAGGTCCAAAAAATAGATTTATAGGGTTGTAAGGTGATGTGAAGCCTTCACTGTTTGTCGAGTCAATATTTCTTAGTTGTGTTGTATGTCATTGATAAACCTTGATGAAGAATAGACTTTCAAAACCCCAAAACAAACATCAATCCCTACAAAATAAAAATGTAAATGAAGGGGTCAGACAGTCCTTAACAATGACAATGGTGGACTTACTAACTGAGCATTGCACTACATTTTAGACCTCAATGTAGTTCTAGGTGCGTGCGTGCAATCATGCCCTAGGTACTCTTGTGTCAGTCACACTTTGTGAAAGTAGTGAGCAATAACTATGTGTAGAAATGTAATAAAGTGGTGGATGGAATAGAATAAACTTCCCTCCTATGCAGTGTGGTGCAGATGAACCAACCTTGTCCCTTGTGATGGAGCTAGATGGGTGCAAATGAGATCTAGATGCCTTAAATGGAATGCAACCTTAGGTGATTATAGTAGTGCATAGTTCTTGGTCACTCATTGTTGTCTCATAACTTTATATTTATATGGTTCTCCTATTCTAATTTTGTAATCAACCCCGAAAATGCCGACCACAATAAATATAGAAAGCTTAAACAAATAGAAAGTGCCAAAAAGATGGAAGTAAAGTGGAAAAAGGATTAGGGTGCCCCAACTAGGACCAAGGCACCTATGGGCGCCCTAGTACTGGCTTGAGCACCTCAGTCAGGGCTAAAATGATGCAAAATTACAAATACAGACTGGGCATGTATGTGTAGGAGGTTGGCATTGATGATAGAAAGTCAAGTAAAATAGCCAAAAGATAGGGGTTAATTAGTACTTTCTTCACTCAAAAACCATATGAATAGTAGTATGAGACTATGACTAAATAATACCCAAAGAGTGTGATTTATTGTCTACATTTGCCTCCACTTTATGTTGGTGAGTGGAACACCCAGTAACATAAAGTAAATAGAGATGCGTACCTGATGTTCATGTAGAGTGATGTAGGAAATGCGTTGAAGGACTGGACAAAGCATGGAGTGACAAAAAGATGATGGCATGGAAACTAAAGATGCAAAAGAGCAAAAAATTATGAGAGTGAACCTAAGACAGAAACACATGTGTAGTTTTCGATGTGTGTGATATACCTGCATATTAGTATGAGGTGTGTACTGCCGTAAAATGTTGTTGTTGATGATGTTGTTGTCATAATTGTTGTTATTTTTGTTGACTGCTTACTTCTCATATAGTCAGACTTACAAGGAGAAGATAATCAAGTAGTCAAATACGGACGTATATGTATGTAAAAACACATGTAAATATGCATGTATATAGTAAACAACATGTAATGAAAATGAAAAATGTAAAAGGAACATGTGCACCTAATCCATGATGAAAGAAAGGGTGAAGAGAGGATATCTTGTATTACCTGGGTTTTTTCGGTGATCCAACACCACTGGATGAAGAAGTGTAGGGAGAAAGCTACAATATTCTCCAACCTGCAATTGTTTCCCTGAAGTTATGTGAAGAGATCTCTATACTACCTAGTTTTTTGGGTGATCTGATGCCACTAACTGAAGTAGTGTAGAGACAAAGTCTGATGTATCCTCTAACATGTAACTACTCCCCAAAATGCTAAGGATAACCATATTCTATAAAATTTATTGTGTATGGGGTTCGTAGACTAGTCTAAACCCACTCGCTGTATAACCCACAATACCAAGGGTAGAAACTAAACTGAACTGTATTGGTAGTAAGCATTGTGTAGAATGTAAAACCCCAAATGATTCCTTCCTCTTTGGGGGTGCATTCGACATCGTTAATAAGAGAATGTGGCCCCAAAAGAGGACCAACCATATAAACTATGCCCTATAGGGGGAAGGGAATGCGCTTGGTAAGAACCAAGGTGCACACAAACAAGTCGCTAGAAACAAGTGTTCGTATGAATAAGCATGCATGTAAAATATAAGTTTATGCTATGCAAACAATGTGTAAGCTAGAATGCAAGTAAACACACAAGAAAGCAATATAGACCACCAAAGTGGGTGATTAACTAAAATTAAACTAAACAATGAGAAAGTATAACATTAGCTAATCTCATATAAGAGGAATAAAATGTTGTAATCTATGCTAAAATAATATGGAATGATTTTAAATAATTATATCAAATGAAATAAAACCCTAAGTATGCAACGATTTAAAAGGAAAGGACTTAGCTAATTGTTGAAGACTATCGCAAGATGTCACAGGTCTAACTGTGGATTCCAGAAGTAGGAATGACAATACAAAAGTCCCGTAAAGGCCAGATCTAGAGGATCTAAATGGACTAGAGTGCCCATGAGGGTACTAGGGCACCTTGGGGCACCGTGGTCTATAGAATAGGTTCCCTGGTCTCTGTAAAAGCTCAAAATTTAGTTCTTTCAGTGTCATGAGATACTTTAAAATATTACTTGTCTGTCACACTAGATCTACTGAGCTGTGCCAAATGCATCAAATAATGTAGGATGAAGGAATGACATGCAAAAGACAAATAAGTATCAAAACCCTAAAATAAAAGATGTAAAATGAATGGGTCAGACTGACCTTAGCTGCCACAATAGTGGGCTTAATAATCTGAGTGTTGCAGTACAATTCGGAGCCAAATACAGTTATGGTGTTTGTGTACATTTCGTGCTCTAGGTGCTCTTGTGCCAGTCACACTTTGTGAGGTAGTGAGCAATAATAACTATAGGAAATGTACTAGCATGTGTGCATGGAATAGAATAGAATCCTCCCCCCTATGCTATGTGTTTTGATGTAGATCTCCTTGCTTTGATGCATGGAACTATGAGGATGAAAGTGATGTAATGGATGCAACTCTAGATGGAGTGATAGTAGTAAGTGACACTATGACCCTCATTATGGTCTCATAACTTTATATTTATAGGGTTCTCTTGATCTAATTTTGTAATTAATCCCGACATGGCCAACTAGGAAAAATATAAGAATGAAAAACAGCTAAAAAGATCCCAAAAAGAGGTGAGAAAGTAAAACAAGGATTGGGGCACCCCAGGTGGGACCAGGGCACCACAGGGCACCCTAGTACAAGATTGGGCACCCCGATTTAGGATAAAATGATGGGACAATGATGAAATAGTTGGGCATGTATATGAAAATATGTGGGAATGAAAAAATAAAAGGTAAAAATAAGATGTCCAAACGGTGGGATTAATTAGTACTTTCTTCACTTGAGAACCTTATGAATAGTAGAATGAGACCGGACTAAATAATGTCAAAAGTGCATGATTTTGTGACTACAATTTTCCCACACTTTATGTTGGTGAGCAGAACACTCGGTAACATAAAGTAGATAGAAATGTGTACCTAGTATCCATATAGAGTGTAGTAGAGACGTGCCAATGGAATAAACTCAAGATTGGAATGACAAAAAGAAAAAGTGGAGGAGCGTGGATTCTAAAAATGAGAAATGCACATAAAAACTGATGAGAGTGAACCTAGGGTAGAACACATGTGTAGTGTGTACCTAGTATCCATGTAGAGTGTAGTAGAGAAGTGCCAATGGATTAAACTCAAGAGTGGAATGACAAAAAGAAAAAGTGGAGGAGCACAGATTCTAAAAATGAGAAATGCACATAAAAAGTGATGACAGTGAACCTATGGTAGAACACATGTGTAGTTGTTGTGGTGTGTAATATACCTACATGGTTAGTAAAGGCAAGTGTCATCACGGTGTGTTGTCGTTGCATTGTCATCAGCGTCTTCGTTGTTGTTGTTGCCCCCAATTTGACTACTTTTTTCTCATACGACCGAACCTGCAAGGAGAAAATTATCAAGTAGTCAAATATGTATGTATGTAAAAATGTTGTGTAAAATATGCATGTGTATATAAATGTGTAAAATACACAAATGTAAAGTATGCTAAAAGGAAAGTGTAAATGGAACATGTGCACCTGATCCATGTCGAGAGAAAGGGTGTAGAAGGAAATCCTTTACTGCTGCGGTTTTTTTGGCCAATCTCACGCCACCTTAGATGAAGAAGTGTAGGGAGGAAATTCTTGATGTACTGTCTTGGTTTTTTGGGTTATCCGACACTAATTGTCCGAAGAAGTGTAGAGAGGCACACTCATTGTAACCTCCAAGCCTGTAACTACTTCCCAAAAATGATAAGGACATCATGTCCTGTAAAATATGTTGTGTATGGATTCTGCAAACTAGTCTGAACTCACTCACTGTATGTAAACCCACAATGCTAAGAGTAGAAAGTGTATTGTACTTAACCAGTGTAAATACATTGTGTTAGTATGTAAGACCCTCAATGATGCCCCCCTCTTTGGGGGTGTATGTGACGTCGCTAAAAAGAGAATGCGACCCTAAAAGAGGGTCTACCACACTCTAACCTATATAACTCTGCATTGCAGGGGGAAAGGAAAAGCACTTGGTAGAAACCAAGGCATGCACAAAATGGGATGACTATCCAAAACAAGTGTTAGTCTGAAAACACATGCATGCAATAAGACAAGTGTAAAATATGCATACAATGTAGTAACTACCAAACAAAGTAGTGTAAACATGTAAGAAAAGAAGTAGACTACACAAATTAGGTCGTAAACATGGGAGATCACTCACGATGTCACAAGACATGCAAGGCCATCGTGGATGCAAGCAAAAAACAAGTGTGCACATAAACATATGGCAAATCCTTCATACAATGGAAAACAATGGAAGACAAGTATAGAAAAACAAACAATTAGTCATGGAAATATGTAATCTTGCAAAACAAGTGATGCATATGGAGCACCCATTAGCATGTTAGAGCTATAACCAATATGTTAAAACATGAATGCTCAAGTAAATGTAAGCTGCTAAGTACAAAATGAAACAATAACACCTGGATAAGATGAATGTGGATGCTCCCAGTGACCAATATAAGAAGGGTAGAAGGCGAGCATCCATGTTGTGTAAAAGTCTTGTATCTATGATCACACTAAATAAAGGTGTGAACGTGCAAGTGTGTATGATATAGATAATTAAACATTAGAAATCAGTTTAACATGTGTAGTAAAGTGATCATGCAAAACACTTAGTAAACAAAATTAATTTCCCTGGTAGGAGCAATGTGCTCCCCAAGTGTATGGAATTTGTATGCAATGAGGTTTATTTTATTTTCCCCCTCAGCAGTCCAGAATGAACCATAAACAAGAGTGCGTTATCGGGAAATGGTCAAGTAGTGTTTTATGTGTCTAGCACGCTGCAATGAGTGTGTTTATGTTATGCTGATGAGAATAAATATGTGGGGAGATATGTATGACCCCTATAGCTGAAGTGTACATGACAAATTTTTGAATGAGTGAGTGATGATTTAGCCCTAAGCGTATATCACTATAAGATGGAGGAATGGGTGATGATTTAACACTAAGCATATATCACTATGAGATGAAAGGATGAGTGATGCTTTAGCCCTAAGCGTATATCACTAGAAGATGAAATAGAAATAAGTGATGATTTAGCCTAAAGTGTATGTCATTACAAGATGAAAGGAAGGAGTAGTGATTTAACCTAAGGTGTATACCACTACAAGATGAAATAATGGAGGTGGTGATTTAGCCTAAAGTGTATACCACTACTATAGGCAATGATGGAGGTGGGTGACAATTTATCCTAAAACGTATGTCACTATCCTAATAATGTCGCATGATGAAATGTTGCATGGTGAGTATAATGTCCATTTGATTAGTAAACCCTCGATAGTCGAGTATGGACTAAGGAACTAAAGTGTGTCATAGGGTAGTGAGTGTAGCACACAGAACGATGTAGTGTATGTAGCAATGATAAAATGACTATAGGATAAGTAGAATGTATAAATACACGGGGTAAATAATGCAATGTAGGGTGTGTAGAATGTGAAAATAGGTGTGGATAGAAATGGAATATTGAATATGGAATGATAAAATGTAAAGCTAGACTCATATGTGATGACAACTAGTATAGTATATAGAAAATGTATGATATGAAAATGTGCAGTGTATAATGTGACTAAGTGCGTAGATACTGTAATGAATGTAATGCGTAGATGATGACTAGTATAATGTAGAATAAGCATAGAATTAATGGTGTATGATGTGCAATGTATAATGCCCAGGGTTTAGTTTTTGGGGTTCAATGTAATAGTGTTCCCTCAATGGTCAAGTGTGAACCGAAGCACAAGAGTGTGTCATTGGGTAATGATGGTGTGAAAATGTGTGGTGAATATGTTTAGATAAGAGAAGTGACAGGTAATGATATGTATGTGCTAGGATGGGGGGGTGAGATGATATGCCCCTCAAGTGTGTATGAAGGAGAAAATTAACCAATGAGAGTGAAGGATGAGGTTACCTCAACTAGTGCCTGGGATAATGCAAGAGGAGGGCTACGATCTAATAGTTGTAATATAGTAGATAAATGTGGCACCGATGAATAAAATCTATATATGCATGAAGGATGAATGAATGAGGAAGATTAGGATGTAGGAACATGCTGTAGTGATAAGTTTTGTAGGGGAGATAATGAACTACTTGCGAAAGTTTGTCATTGATAAGGTACGTGAGCAACACTAGCTTGACACTTACGCGATGAACGAGCCCAATGAGATGGATGGTTAATAGGAGATGGTTGTGCAACAAAGGAAAGGAGTCCTAGTTATTCGAGATATTTAATTAGACATGAAAAAGCACATAAAGCATTGGTATGATGTTTGTGAATTTGATGATAGTGGAAATATGGATGATCATAGTATTGTACTAGTTGAGAAGGAGGATAGTGATGAGTAGGTGGTAGAGTAATCATCTGATGATTAAGAAGCTGAATGAAAATTTCATGTGTTGTAACATTAGATTGAAAGATAAGAGATGGAGGTACTGTTATACCTGGAGGCTCAGCTAGAGGGAAAGTAGTAGACGTAGATGGTGTATGAAGTGGAGCATGAGTACTAACATGTGATCGAGAATCAACCTTAAGTTGTTCAACTTAAGCAAAGAGAGATGCAATTGTGGCTTCCATGGACTGAAACTGATTTTGCAACACGTGTATGGAATCCAATAAGTGTGTATTAGATGGATGACTATGAAAGTGGAAGTCATCAACTAAATGGGTGGATATAGGACATTTTTGAAGTGGTGATGGATGGTTGTTACTGCAAGGAGTTAGGGGAGAAGTAATATCTTCTAAAAGGTAATTACAATTATTATCAAAATCATATTGAACGACATGGAAAACCTGATAAGCAATGGTATGTGGTTGGTCCTCTGAATAACACTGAGTGCGTAAGTTATACATGACCATGGTGTATTGTTCATTCATAAAGGGAGGTAATGGACATCCCTAAGCATACAAAATAGTGAAGTTGGTTTAATAACATAGAAAGGAGCTACTACGAATGTGCACAGTGCTAAATGGCATGGGAAATGCTATATAGATGTGATCAGGATCAAGTGTTCCTCCGATATAATCTAACCAAGACTATCCAAGAGTAAGCAAACAAGTAGTATGATAACACGCAAGATGAATGACAAGATGGAAAACACATAGACCATACAAAACAATGAGAATAACAGAGCCATGATACAAATGTAGATCGCATAAAGGAGAATGGAGGTCTGAAAAGTCAAAACCAAGCTGATAGAGACCATCATGTGAACATATAATGGTCGTGCATGAATTATCGAGTGATATGTGCTCCCAAAAATAATTATTCATGAAGAGAGTGCAAGTGAATGGTGGGCACACTAAAGAGGATGATATTGGCATGTATGATGGAACGACATCCATGGACTATAAAGGTTATTGATATAGAATAATAGTAGTAGTATTGGTAGGTGGTGAGGAAGGAACCACATCGACCATGTGAATAACAGCCTCAAGTGGGAGCTAGTCTATAAGGGTATGTGGTGGAAGGAGAGGTAAATTAAGAGAGTATTGTGGAGTAGGCTCTATATACAATACCATAGTGTTAGTATCATTAGGAGTAAGTGCTGAATCAGAAGAGACCATATCAATCATACAAATAAAAGGAACTAAGTTGTGTGGAGCTTCAAGAGATTGAGATTCAGCCATAGAAGATGGAGAAGTAGGGATAACTATTGTATCGATAGAATTGTCTACCCATAATACCAGAGAAGTAACAAGTGAGCGGGAATGATCTCATGGTTCACTAATGGTAATATGTGTGCTATGGGATTAGGGGGAAGAGCTTGTACCTTCACTATGAGTTGTGCTAAAATAGCAGGAGAAATAGTGCATAGATAAGTGGAAACAACAACATTGATAGCTCTAGGATCCATATAAGAATATGGAAGATGAGTAAATGAAGGGAAAGGTCTATAGCCAAAAGGATCAGTAGGAGTGTTAACAAAAGCTTGAACATGAAAATCAAATTTTAGAGTGATTGGAGACTTAGGAGTGCATTTCCTATTATGCTTACCCATGATGAGTCGTCAGGTTCACCAAAATGATTAACGAAAATCAAACTAAACTATGGGATAGTATAACAATACTTAATCAAATATAGGAGGACTAAAACACTATAAAATACACTAAAATAATATGGAATGATTTTAAATAATTATGTCAAATGAAATAAAACCCTAAGTATGCAAATATGTAAAAGGAAAGGACTTAGCTGATTGCCAAAGATTGTCGCAAGGTGTCGCGGGTTTGACTGTGGATTCCAAAAGTAGGAATGACTTTACAGAAGTCTTGTAGAGGCCGAATCTAGAGGATCTGAATGGACTGGAGTGCCCAAGAGGGTACTGGGGCACCCTACGTCACATTGGTTTGTAGAGTAGGCACCCTAGTCTCTGTAAAAGCTCAAAATCTAGTTATTTTAGTGTCACAAGATACTCTGAAATATTCCTTGTCTATTGCACTAGATCGACTGAGTTGCGCCGAATGTATCAAATAATGTAAGATGAGGGAATGACATGCAAAAGAAAAGGAAGTATCAAAACCCTAAAATAAAATATGTAAAATCAATGGGTCAAACTAATCTTAGCTACCACAATAGTGGGCTTACTAATATGAGTGTTACACTACATTTCAGACCTAAATGTAGTTCTGGTGTGTGTGCATGTCGTGCCCTAGGTGCTCTTGTACCAGTCACACTTTGTGAGGTAGCGAGTAATATTAACTATAGAAAATGTACTAGCATGTTGATTAACAAAAATAATGATCTAGTAGGCCTAAAAGGGGACACTAGGGTATTAATGTTAATCTAATTAGGAGGGCTAAAATGATGTATTCAATAGACTAAAACAATATGGAATAAATGCAAATAAACTATTTTAAGTGAAATAAAACCCTAAATGTGCAAGAGAAGGAAGAAAAATAGCTTAGCTGATTGGCAGTGACTATCGCAAGTTGTCACAGATTTGGAAATGAAATCAGGAAGTGCAGACAAACACTCAGGGACCCTGCAAAGGACATATCTAGAGGATCTAAGATGACTGGGGCACCTGGGAGTATACTAGGGCACCCTGGGGTGCCCTAGTTTGTAATCTGGGTGCTCTAAGAACTATAAATGCATAAAACCTGAGTTTGATATGGTCGTAAGGTGTATTTGAATACTTCCTATGTCTGTCACTTTTGGATATCATTGGGTGTGATTATGTAATGACCTACAACGTAAAAGGAAGTATCAAACCCTAGAAAAATAAAAGATGCAAATGAATGGGTCAGACTGACCTCAACCATCAAACTAGTGGTCTTATCACTAAGTGTTGCACTACATTTCAGACCCAGATATAGTTCTAGTGAGTGTGTGTATGTCGTGCCTTAGGTGCTCTCATGCCACTTGCACTTTGTGAAGTAGTGAGCAATAATAACTATAGAAAATGTAAACAGCATGTGTACATGGAATAGAATAGAATCCCTTCCCTATGCAGTGTGTGTGATGCAGATCTCCTAGCCTTGATGCATGGCACTATGTGGATGCAAGTGATGCAATGGATGCAACTCTAGATGGAGTGATAGTAGTGTGCAATGTTATGACCTAGGACCCTTATTATGGTCTTATAACTTTATATTTATAGGGCTCTCAAGCTTAATTTCATAATTAATCGTGACAAGGTCAACTGGGGAAAAGATAAAGACAACAAATGGCTAGAAAGGCCCCAAAACAAAGTGGGAAAGGATGTGTATAGACCGGGGCACCCCAGTACAAGTCGGAGCACCCTGATTTTGGGCTAGAATGATGGGGCAGTTGCGAAATGGGTGGATAAGTTCAATAAAATATGCGGGAATGATGAAATAAAATATAAAATAAAGATGGCCAAAAGGTGGGATTAATTAATACTTTATCCACTTGAAAACCTTCTAAATAGTAGTATAAGACCGGCTAAATAATGCCTAAAGTGCATGATTTTGTGTCTACATTTTGCCCCCACTTTATGTTGGTGAGAGGAACACTCGGTAACATAAAGTAGATAAAGATGTGTACCTGATATCCATGTAGAGTGTAGAATAAGACGTGTCAATGGAATAGACTCAAGAGTTGAATGAAAAAGAGAAAAATGTGGAGGAGCATGGATTCTAAAGATGAAAAATGTGCATAAAAAGTGATGAGTGTGAACCTAGGGTGGAACACATGTGTAGTTGCTACTATGTGTAGTGTACCTGCATGGTTAGTAAAGGCAAGTGCTTATAGCGGTGTGTTGTCATAGTCGTCGTCGTTGTTTCCCCCAATTTCACTGATTGTTTCTCATACAATGGACCTACAAGGAGAAAACGATCAAGTAGTCAAATATGTATGTATGTAAAAAATTGTTGTGTAAAATACGCATGTGTAAAGTACACAAATGTAAAATACACTAGAAAAAGTGTAAATGGAACATGTGCACTTGATCCATGTCAAGAAAAAGGGTGTAGAAGGATATCCTATACTGTCACAAGTTTTTTGGGTGATCTCACGCCACCCTGGCTAAAGAAGTATAGGGAGGAAATACTCTGTGTCCTTAAAATTTAATTGCTTCTACCTAAATGTTGTGAAGAGATCTATGTACTGTCTTGGTTTTTTGGGCAATCCGACGCCACTAGATGGAGAAGTGTAGAGAGGCACACCCAATATAACCCCCAAGCCTATAACTGCTCTGCAGAATTGCCAAAGGACACTATGTTCTATTATTTCCATCATGTATGGAGTTTGTAGATTGGTCTGAACTCACTTGTTGTGTCTAAATTGGTGTAAATACATTGTGTTATTAAAAAAACCCTCAATGATGCCCCCCTCTTTGGGGGCACATGGAACGTCGTGGAAAGGAGAATGCAACCCTAAAGAGAACCCAACTGCACTTTAACTTGTAGAACTCTACCCTATAGGGGGAAAGGGAAACACTTGGTAGATACCAAGGCGTGCACAAAAGGGGATGGCTAAACAAAACAAGTGTTAGTCCAAAACATATGCATGTAATATTACAAGTGTAAAATACATAGACAATGCAATAACTACCAAATAAAGTAGTGTAAACACATAAGAAAACAAATAGAGTGCACAAAGCAGGTTTCAAACATGGGACATCACTCATGATGTCACAAGAGACTCAAGGCCATCATGGCCGCAAACAATAAATAAGTGTCTACGCAAGCAAAAGGAAAAGCCCGCATACAATAGAAAACAAAGAAAATAAGTAGAAACAAACAAGTAGTCATGGAAACATGTAATCCTGAAAAACAAGTGTTGCACATGGAACACACGTTAGCATGTTAGAATGATAACCAATATGCCAAAGCATGTATGAACAAGTAGTATAAGATGCTAAGTACAAAATGAAACAATATCACCTAGATAAGATGAATTTGGATGCCCCCAACGATTGGTATAGGAAGGGTAGAAGGAGAGCATCCATGTCATGTGTAGATTCATGTACCTGCGATCACACTAAATAGAGATGTGAACGTCCATGTGTGTATGAGAATTACACATAAGAAAGCAAGCTAACACATGTAATAAAGTGAGTATGCAAAGCAAAAGTAAGTAAAAGTAAACTTCCCCCAAGACAATTCAGTATGTTGTGGATGGATGGAATGGAATGGAATGCAAAATGGAATGATATGGGCAACATGCCCCCCGAGTGGATGTAAGTGTATGTAGTGAGGTTCATTTTGTTTGCCCCCTCAGCAGTAAAAAATGAACTGTAAATGAGAGTGTGTCATTGGGAAATGGTTGAGTGGTGTTGGTTACATCTAGTGCACTATGATGAGTGTGTCTGTGTAGTGGTGATGAAATGCGACATGTGGAGAGATGTTCATGAACCCTATAGCTGAAGCATATATCACAACTTGTCAAATGGAAGAGTGATGATTTATCCCTAAGCGTATATCACTATAGGATGAGTGGATGGAGATGAAATATGTGGAAAGATGTGCGTGGACCTAATAGCCTAAGTGTATACCACAATGTGTTGAATGGAAGAGTGATGATTTAGCCCTAAGAGTATATCACTATAAGAGGAAAGGATGAAGATGGGTGACGATTTAGCCTAAAGTGTATGTCATTATAAGATGAATAAGAAGGGAGTTGTGATGTACACTAAGGTGTATGCGACTACAAGATGATAAAATAGGGGTGGTGATTTAGCCTAAAGCGTATACCACTATAAGATGATAAGAAGGGGTGATAATTTAACCTAAGGTGTATGTCACTAACGCGGGAAATGTTGGATGAGGAAAATGTCACATTAGTGAATGTAAGGTCCATTTGATTGGTAAACCCTCGGCAATCGAGTATGGACTGAGGAATTATAGTGCATTATAGGGTGATGAGTGCAGCGTGTAGAAGACAACATAATATAAATGACCAAGGGATGGATATGTGATGTAAATGTGTGGTTTAAGCAATACACTGTAAGCTACGTGGTGTGTGTATTGTATGGAATGCACTAATAGTTATATATAGAAATAGAATATGTAGGGATGATAGATGAAACTAGACCCATATATAATGGAATCTAGTGTAGTAGAGAATGAAGCGGGTGGATGAATGTGCTATGTAATGTAATATGTAGATATAGGTGTAGATAGAATATGTAGTGATGATAGGTAAAGCTAGACCCATGTATAATGTAACCTAGCATAAATATAGAATGTAAGGAAGAGATGCAAAACTAGACGTAGATGAGATGACAACTAGTGTAGCATGTATGAGATGACTAAGAGATGAGGTATGTGTAGGATAATGTAGGATGTAGGTTATGAATGGATGATGAAATGGTATGTATAGAATATACATGTGTATAGCCTAATAGTGCAGTGTGTGGGGTTTAGTGTAATGGTAATCCCTCAACAGTCCAGTGTGAACCAAAAGCAAAAGAGTGTGTCAATCGGGTAATGAGGGTGCTAGAAGACATAAGAAGCATATGTATGTGCGAAAGAGAATGTAAAGAGTAGGGGTGAAACTATGATAATACAAGGAAGGGGGAGTGTGTAGTAGCTATGCCCCCCCAAGTGATTAGGAAAGGCGAGTTAACCGATAAGTTTGAGGGATGGAAGCCCATTCGATTGTTACCGGGGATAAGTAAAATGTCATTAGGGCCACGATCCATAAATGGGGATATAGTACATAATATTCGTTCCTATGAATGAAAACTACATGTATGCGAAGGATGAGTGGAGGATACAAAGAATGAGGTGGTGAATGGCGAAGGAGAGAGTGTTATCTTGATGGGCCATGGGTAGTGCTACGAGCCAAGCGAGCCAGGATGGGTGGAATGAGGAACTAGGAGGGGGAAATGGAGAAAATGAGATGAGTCCTAATGTTCTAGAGATCATGAATAATATGGTTCAAATTATGACACGAGTCGGTATGATGCCCTGGAATCTAATAGTAGTGGAAAAATGGTTGATCATGATATTGGTTTAGTTGAGAAGAAGTGTAGCGACAATTAGACGGTAGAGAAAGGAGTTGATGATGAAGAAGGTGACCAAGAATGTCCTTTTGCATAGTATTGGAAGGAAAAATAAGATGTGGAAGGAATGGTACAGCAGGTGGATCAGTGAGGGGACTAGTAGGGGACGTGGGTAACATAAGAGTTGTAGGAGTAATAGGATCATGCGAGGTAGAATCATCATTAATTTGCTCCCAGATCTCGATCATGGAGAGATGCAATTGTGACTTTATTGACTATGACATTGAACATGTAGCACTTGTATAGCCTCCAATAGGTGTGTATTAAATGGAGTGCGAGGGTGAGAGTCAGTGACATGGAAATGGTAGTACATGGAGCCTACTGGAGACAACGATGGATCAATGTCAATTCAAAAAGGCAGATGGAGGAACAATATCTTCTAAAGGATCAACAATATGAGCATCGAAATTGAATTGGACAACGTGGGAAACATGATAAGGAAGGGTGTGTGGTAGGTTGTCTAAATAACCGTGAATGCATAAGATAAACATGACCATGGCATATTGTTCATCCATAAGGGGAGGTAATGGACACCCTTGGGCATACCAAATAGTGAAGTTTGGTGTATAGAAAAGAAAGGAGCTACTATAAATGTGAGTTTTGCGAAAATGCATAGGGAATGTGATATCAACACGATAAGGATCAAGTGTGCCTCCAATATAATCTAGCCAAGAGTGGACAAGTACAAGTGGAGAAGTGGTAGGACAATGTGCTAGATGGACAATAAGGTGGAAGATGCGCAGACCATAGGATACAATAAGAATGACAGAACCATGATATAAGTTTGGATCAAATAAAGGAGTATGAAGGTAATTGAAGTCGAAACCTAGTCAAAGGAGACCATCATGTGAACATACAGTGGTAATGCATGACGTGTCTAGTGGTATGTGCTCCCAATAAGAATTATTTATGAAGAGAGTGCAAGTGAATGGTGGGTGTTATAAGGAGGAGGTTGATGGCGGGGAGAATGGTATGATATCTAGAGCCAATAAAGGTCCCTGGTAAGGTACGATAGCAGTAGTAGTAACAGATGGTGGGGAAGAGACGGTACTAAGCATGTGAAGAGTAGCTGACAAATGGCATCTCATATAGAAAAGGGGACAAGGGAGGAATATGAAAAGTGACCGAGTAATGTGGAATAGGTGTAGTCGACTATATTAGAGCATTTGTACCAATAGGAGTAAGTGGGGAAGTAAAAGTGACTATATAAACCATGCAAACAATAGGAACTAATCCAAGTGGAGTTGCCCAGGATTGAGAACCAATTGTGCTATAATATTTTTTCTTTAGGAGGGAGAGCCTGGACTTTTGCTACAAGTTGAGCTAGAGCTTTATGATTAATGGTGCATAAATAAGTGGTAACAACATATTCAACGTCATGAGTATCCATTCCAGAAGATGGAAGTTGAATGAAATAAGGACAAGGGTTATAACCAAAAGTAGCAATAGGAGTGTTGACAAAAGCACGACCATGGCTATCAAATTGTAAAATAGCGGGAAGACTTACAGGAAGAAGACTTTATAGGATAATCACCCATGATGCGAGGTGACCAATGTCAAAACACTTAGAAGGTGGTAAAAATAGGTGTCAAGTTCACCAAAATGATTAACAAAAATAATGATATAGTAGGCCTAAAAGGGGACGCTCGGGTATTAATATTAATATAATTAGGAGGACTAAAAAATGTATTAAATAGACTAAAATAATATAGAATAAATGGAAGTAAACTATTTGTTGTCATGCAAATGTGCAACAAGGAAATTGACAATTTCCAAGCACGCCAACTATACCCATATGCCAAAATATTTATGTCCTATCATTCCCAGGCACACCAATTCCACCCAATCAGTCCAGTGACCTCCAATTGAAGTTATTTCATCTCCCTAGGTGATGTTAGGAAAATCCATTCATTCCCACTAGATGACTTTAGGAGTTCATTAAAAGTTGCAAGCTTCAAGCAATTGTCGAAAGGGCTATCATTTGCCTTCCTAGGACTGAAGTGCAACCTCAAAGAGTGGAAGCAAAAAAGCCAAAAACATATGACACAGAGGTGAGTCAAAGGCCTTGGATACATCATGGAATTTATTTAGGAAGATTCAAGAAAGGATTTGAAGATTTTGGGGCAGCTTCACCAAAATTAGGGTTCACATGCCTAGGAAGTGCATAGGCCAAATCAAATTTTGAACCTCCCAAGGTAATTCCATGAGATTTGGATGGAGTTAGGAGAAAAAAAAAATCATCAGAAAGGTAATTCCAAGATCCCTAAAATATGGGTGAAATTATTTTTTTTACAACACTTTGGTGACATTGGGTCTGCAAGCATGTATTTCTCATGCACGGGTGGAGTACCAAATCAAAAATGTGATTTTTCATGGTATAAAATGGAATAATAAATACCTTATACCATAACTATTAGGATTCAAAAGGTCATTCCTAGTCAGGATCATATAAAATTTCATTTTAAAAGTCCATTAGGAGCTCAAGTTATCATCGTTTCAAGTTGTCCTCTTGGAGCGAGTTCAGGAGTTAGTCAAATTTTAGGAGGACATGTGTCAGCTCTAGGAGCCTAGCATGGATTTTTTGTCCCTCACATACTCTCAAGGTCAAGGAAATAAACCATGGACAAATTTTCCTATCCCTCATATGACTTATGGATCCTCATGCGATCTCTAGGATCGTCAGTTTAGCCACCAGGTGCTTACGGGAGCTCAAAGCCTCAACCATCTGATTGTTGCCATGTGTCATCACCAGGAGCACCATGGAATTTTATGTACCATTCATGTTCCCTCAAATGTCAAGGTACATCAAACAGGGGGAAAAATGCACCCAGCCCCTAAGGATACTTTTGGTCACCCATATGACCAGCTTCTAGCCCCTCAGTGCTTTAAAGCTGATTTTTAGCCTTCATTCCCTGTCGTCGGATCTCCACCACATGTCTTCACCTTGATCACCATGGAATTTGATGTCCCTCATGTCCCTCATGGGTCAAGGGAATCAAACATTGAAAAATGTTCCCATCTCCCTTCTCATCTTTATTTCACCTACTTTCTGTTTCTAACATCTAACTCTCATGTGCACAACTTCATTCCACCATAGCTCTACAAATTGCTCACACAAAGTCACACCATTGATGAAACTTGAACCAGCTCAACCACATCCTCAAAAAAATAAAAACATGCAGGTCCCAGAAGAAATATTAATCAAACGAAAAATGAAGAAGAAGAAGTTTGAAAATCTTCATTGCCGTGAAACCGAAAATCGAAGAGATCTTGCAAATTGGTACATGGATTGACAAATTGTTTTTTGCTGCATTATTATCTCTTGAAGGCCATTGAAAAATCATATTCAAACCTCCAATTCATAGCAAGGAATGCTCACAACAAATAAATTTTGTTTCTAGCTCCACGAAGAACAAAGCTCAATTTCCCGTCAAACCGGTAACCGGATCAAAGAGAAATTTCACCAGTGAGACAAGAAGAAAAAACCTATCTCAATGGAGTTGATTTCATCACGAATGGAGAAAAAAACAAGACCTAAAAATTTCAAGCTCTATTAATGGCTTCCATGACACGGTAGTGGAAAAATCAGCGAGCTACCTCTCCACTTCTCATGGTTAAAGTGGGCGAAATCGCATAAAAATTGGAGGGAATGATCGTTGAAAAATCTAGTTTCACGTGAACTATTTTTTGCACCATGAAGTCCCTATTTTTTAGGGATATGGAGGACTGATTTTTCATTAGAGTTATTCCCTGTCACATGAAAAACATTTGTGAAAAATTCAGTGAGCTACCTCTTTACTTCTGAGGGTTAAAGTGGGCGAAATCGCACTAAGATTGAAGGGAATGATCATTAAAAAATCTAGTTTCACGTAAACTAGTTTTCGTGCCATGAAGTCCCTATTTTTTTAGGGATATGGAGGGATTTGTTTTTTGTTATTATTCTACCCCCGTTGATGAAAATCTCATTTTCCCACTTGTTTAGACAAAGGAAATACTCAAAACATGGAGCGTGGAACCTCGAAATAAAACCTAGATTTTCAAGACCTGTTTTGTCGCAATCTAACATCTGCGGTGCACTTACTAAAAATAACATGCCTTCCTACATAGGGGTTTGTTGCTTCAGGTAAGCCACCATTTGAAGAGCCTATGAATAAGGCAATGAACACAGAGGGAGTATCGTAGGCAAAGTCATCAAAAAGGTCATCTCGGCTCGCAATTGACACTCACTAAAAATAGTAAGTGGTTCCACAAGCCCCTACTATAAATAACCAGTTGGTCCAAAAGGTGAGAGGAACACAGTAAGAAGAAATAATTCAAGCTACCATATCTAGTTGAGGTTGGAAAAAGCTAAACTACGACACTTACTAAAAAGAGTAAGTTACCCCATTTGTACTTACTAAAAATAGCAAATTGTTCTCAAAGGGCAAGTTCGGTACAATGGGACATAGAGGGATGATCATTCAGGTCAACACCATCATTCTGGATCATCCATGGGAATTGATCATAAGGAATTTGAGATCCATCTTAGGGAACTGGATAATGTTTTTTGACACTCACTACATAGTTCGGGTCACAGGTATATCATACGCATGATAAGAGTTGCAGTCATCAGTGGAACAATTCATTCAACTTGGTAAGCATTCATGAGCTAATTTGAATGAGTTTCTTAGGATGCAAGAAGTTTAAAGATTCAAATTCTCACTACACTTGAGTTTTCAATCAACAAGGATCTGCAGACTCATCAGGGGTGACATCCTTTCTTTTCCTCCTCCTTCCCCCCAACATTCTCTCTCCTCTATGTTCTAATTTGACGTTGAGGGTTTACACTTTTTGATATGTCTTAAAGTGAATTTAAAGATATGATATAAAATTTAAGTTGCCTTATTTTTATAAAAGGGACTTAATATTCGAATAGGAATATGAATAGTCTAAAGTCAAAATGAGGAATATAAAAGAGCATAAGGAATATGAGGAGTCAAGTTTAGCACTATAAATTGGAATGAGATCTTCATTTCAAGGGGTTCTTATTATGAAATTATTCTAGCTGGTTGTATTCTTGCAAGTTCATGAGAGATATTTTTCTCACTTGTGAGTGAAAAGAGTTAGCCACTTTTCCCCTATTCTCAATGTCTTCCATTCTCATACTATGTACAATTTCTTCTTGAGCATCAATACAAGAAGGAGTTTTAGGCCTTTTTTGACCAAGGCATTACTTGTTCATTAAATTCTAATTGGTCTTGTTGTTGTTTACAATATTGTTTCTTCCTAATTTTAGTGCATGTGATGAAATTTCTAACTAGTGTGTGCATGAATCTAATTTTCTACCTACAACATTAGTTCTCCTACCTCTTTTCTCACTCCCCTTTCCCACTCTTCAGATAAAGCCTTCCCTAACAAGAGATTGCTAGCTTTTTCATAGGGTTAGTGGAGCTCCCCTGTTAGATCCCCACCCACAAGGCCGCTAGGAAAATCCACCTTTACTCGCGCATGTATATACAATAGCTATATCGGTTAATTAGAGGGACTCAGATTCCTAGAGCATAGGCAAGAAATCCACAAGTTTGTCCACCCAAAAAAATTTCTTGCCAACACTATTCTAAGTGGAATAAAACCCTAAATGTGTAAGAGAAGAAAGAGAAATAGCTTAGCTGATTAGCAATGATTGTCACAGGTTGTTGCAGATCTGGAAATGAAAACAGGAATTGCAGACGAACAATTAGGGACCCTGTGAAGGACAAATCTGGAGGATCTGAGATGACTGGGGTGCTTAGGAGTGTGTTGGGGTGCCTTGGTTTGCAATCTGGGTGCTTTGAGTATTGTAAATGCTCAAAACATGAGTTTGATATGGTTACAAGGTGTCTTTGAATGCTTCCTATCTTTCACGTTAGATATGCCTGATGAGCTGTGTAATGACTTGCAATGCAAAAGAAAGAATCAAACCCTAGAAAAATAAAAGATGCAAATGAATGGGTTGGACTGACCTGAGCCCCCAAACTAGTGGTCTTATCATTGAGTGATGCACTACATTTTAAACCCGAATGTAATTCTAGTGAGTGTGTGCATGTCATTCCCTAGGTGCTCTCATGTCAGTCACACTTTGTAAAGTAGTGAGCAATATTAACTATATAAATGTAAATAACATGTGTGCATGGAATAGAATAGAATCCCCCCTATGCAGTGTGTGTGATGCAGATATCCTAGCCTTGATGCGTGGCACTATGTGGATGCAATTAATGCAATGGATGCAAATCTAGAGTGAGTGATAGTAGTGTGTAATGCTATGACCTAGGACCATTATTATGGTCTTATAACTTTATATTTATAGGGCTATCAAAATTAATTTATTAATTAATCCCGACAAGGCCAACTGGGAAAAGATAAAGACAACAAATGGCTAGAAAGGCCCCCAAAAGAAGTGGGAAATGATATGCATAGACTGGGGTGCCCTGGGGCACCCCAGTATAGGCTGAGGTGCCCTGAGTTTGGGCTAGAATGACGAGGAAGTTGCGAAATGGGTGGATAAGTGTAATAAAATATGCCAAAATGCCGAAATAAATTATAAAATAAAGATGGCCAAAAGGTGGGATTAATTAGTACTTTATCCACTTGAGAACCTTCTAAATAGTAGTATAAGACCAGGCTAAATAATGCTTAAAGTGCATGATTTTGTGTCTACACGTGTGCATGGAATACAATAGAATCCCCTATGATGTGTGTGTTGATGCAGATATCCTAGCCTTGATGCATGGAACTATGTGGATGCAAGTGATGCAATGGATGCAACTCTAGATGGAGTGATAGTAGTAAGTAGCATTAGGACCCTCCTTATGGTCTCTTAACTTTATATTTATAGAATTTGCTTGATCTAATTTCGTAATTAATCTTGACATGGTCGACTAGGAAAAAGATAAGTATGAAAAATGGCTAGAAAGAGCCCAAAAAGAGGTGGGAAAGTAAAACAAGGATCGGGGTGCCCCAAGTGGGACCAGGGTGCCCCGAGGCACCTCAGTATAGGCCTAGGCACCCGGGTTTAGGATAAAATGATGGGATAATGATTAAATAGATGGGTATGTATATGAAAATATGCGGGAATGATGAAATAAAAGGTAAAATTAAGATGGTGAAAAGGTGGGATTAATTAGTACTTTCTTCACTTGAGAACCTTCTAAATAGTAGTATGAGACCAAGCTAAATAATGCCAAAAGTGCATGCTTTTGTGACTATAACGAGTTGCAAACATGGGAAACCACTCATGATGTCGTAAGACACTTAAGGCCATAGTGGCCGCATACAAACAAACAAGTGTGCACACCAAACAAAGGGAAATGCCTGCATACAATAAAAAATAAGAGACAAACAAAAAGACAGCCATGAAAGCAAGTAATCCTACACATGATGCACCTGTTAGAATTTTAGAAAGATAACTTGTATGTCAAAAGTGTGTATAACCAAGTAATGAAAATGCTAAGTACAAAATGAAACAATAAAACCTATAGTTTACGAATGTGGATGCCCCCAGTAACCGTTGTAGGAGTGGTAGAAAGCAATCATCCATGCTATGTATAAGAGACCTATATCCATGATCACAACTAGATAAATATGTGAACGCGCATGTGTGTATGGTAAAGATAATGACATACAAGAGATCTATCTAGCATGTGTAATAAGATGACCATATACAAGCAAATGTAAACAAGAGTAAAAGTAACCAAGATATGCAACATGTTGTGGATGTAAGGAATGAAATGCAAGATAAATGGTAGGAGACACATGCCCCCTGAGTGAATGGAGTTGTATGTAATTAGGTTCATTTAGTTTTCCCCCTCAACAGTCAAGAATGAACTGTAACTAAGAGTGCGTCATCAGGAAATGGTCGAAGTGTGGGTTGTGTTTAACGCTCTATAATGAGTGTGTATATGTAGTGATGATATGCAACGTAGCGATGAAGTATGTGCATGACCCTATAGCCGAAGTGTATATCACGACAAGATGAGTGTAAGAGTGATGATGTAGCCTAAAGCATATATCACTACCAGATGAATAGAGGGAGTGGTGATGTAGCCTAAAGCGTATACCACTACAAGATGATGGGATAGGTAACCATTTAGCCTATAGCGTATGTCACTAGCCTAAGAATGTCATATGATAGAAAGTCAAATGATGTACGTGTAAGTATGATAAGGTTAATTTGATTAGTAAACCCTCGACAGTCAAACATGAACAAAGGAACTAAAGTGTGTTATAGGGTAGTGAGTGCAGCGTGTAAAATAAGATGGAATATATGTAGTGATGATAGACAACCATGTGATGTGTAAGATGTGTAAGTATGTAGTGTATAGTATGTAATGTAATATATGAAAATAGACTAAGCACGTGCTATGTAATATGTAAGATGAATTGGATGTAATTCAGATAATATAAGTGTGACATATGTGTGATGAAGACTAGTATGATGTATGATGTATAAATGCACACTATAGACTAAAGTGTAAAATGTAGAATGTAAGATGCAAATTGTGTGAATAGATATAGTGTGAAGTACCTATTATGCAGTGTGTGGAGTTCATGTGTAGTATACCCTCAACAGTCAAGTATGAACCGAAGCACAAGAGTGTTTCATTGAGTAATGGTGATGGTAAAATGTGTGATGTGTATGCCTATGCTAGGAGATTAATGTATGATAATGCTTTGTCCAAAATAACCCCTGATTATTTAGACAACTTATATCTCCATTTTGACTCTGACGCTTCAACATTTGAAGTTGCGCACACTTTGGCAGTTCCTTTGACACAATTCTCTTGATTACAATTCTTTCGCACACCATCACGTGCCCTTCCTTCTTCTTCCTTATGCTCCCTCTTCCCTTCACTTCCTCTTACACTTTCTTCGTGCACTCTATTTTCCCCTATTCCTTCTATCTCCTTCCATTTCTCCTTTGTGCCTTCCTTCTGTGCACCCACTTTCATTCCCAGTCTATCGCACACTCCTTACGCACACATCTACAAACTTACCCTCCAATTCAACTAAGTTCCCTACATGCTTTTCCTTTATGCATGCCCTTCATCATGAGTCTCGTGCATCCCTTGTGTGCATTCACCTTCCTTGTCTGCATTCTTCCCTTGTGCGCACTATGATTTTGCACTTGCTAACTGTGCACTTCCTTCCTTCTCAGATTTGTCTACTTTCCCTTTCCTTTTTGTCACCATGCATTCCTCAACATACTTCTACACTCCACTTGCATAATTGCATCCTTTTTTTATGCATCTTTCTTCCATTCTTTCTGTGTGAATTATATCTGTGTTCCTTTCTTTTGCTTTCCCCTTCCATGCCTCTTACTTTCATGCTCACCTTGCACCTTATTCTGCACCAGTCATTGTGCCATGTGGTAACCTGACAGAATTGAGTGTACTACATGCAACCTATCAAAGCGCACTAATAGGGTGTTGAATCCTTACAACGAACCATTTCATGACACATTGCAAAAAAAGAAAAATAAATGAACAGTTGGCCGATCCTTCAATTAATCAGTGTGCACCACATTTCTTGCATGTTCACTTTGCACTATAGACCTCCAAATCACCATAAATTTTACTGTAGGGCTCTAACACACTCATGCCTGGGCTAGTTTGAAAGTTGCTGACATGGCCAATTTATTAAACTATTCAAAATCAGATTTTGGCAGGATTTGGTAGGAAAAAAACAAGTAAACATCTTTCAGGTCATCAATGCAGACATACTCAACCACCAAATTTTCATCAAATTGGGCCTCTTCCTTATTCTACACGTAAAACAAACATAGGGAGGTGGATCTAACATCCTTGCAGGAGAATTAGAAAGAATTCATTGCTTGTTGTTGGTGGTTGGAAACTATTTGCGGGTGGAAACCAACCACTCAAATTTTGATTTTTGAAGATTACATCAGCACTTGTGGCCACATAATAGAGTTTGGGGGATACCCATACATGGAGGAATATTACATGTCATGGAGACACATTGGAAAAGTGTTCTTCAGCACTTAATTTTCTAATTTGTTTGCTTTATGCGCAAGTTTGAGGAAGAAATTATAGTAGACTATACTCCTAAATTTTAGGAGAATGAAGTGGTCCAAGATATTGCAAATGCTACTTCACTTGAGTGGCATGAGAGCATAGTTTTTGGAGTACCAAATTTTTAGACATGGAAACATGGGCTTGTTATTGCTTGAGGGCAAGCAATCTTGGGAAGGGAGGACTGTAATGTCCCCATTTTTATGAAGACCCTTAGCCTATCATTCCCCGTGGGCTTTGGGGATGTTGCAAAGGGAAAATTATATTAAATATGTAGATACTTTTGAATGGAGAGTGATTTTAATAATTTGACATTATAAAGCAATATTTATTTAATTATTTAATATTTATGGAGCAAGTAATGTATTTAATTATTTAATTAAAATCCCAAAATGCAAATTAAAAAGAGGAAATAATTAAATAATATTTACCTAGCTTTTAAATATTAAAATCATCCTTTGAAAAGTGGATGCCACACCTAGGGAAAATAAATTTCTTTTATTTAATAATCTCCCTCTCCTAGGGATTTCAATTTTTTTTCCTCCTTGATTATAAAAGGAGTGTTAGGATCATTGTTAGACTTATGCTTTGATGAAGTATTTCGATACTCCATGCTTGGAGTTAGGATGCATTCCCATTGATGTTTTCTCTCTCTGTCTCTCTCTCATTCATTGTCTCTCTCTTGTTTGGGAAGTTGTTTGAAGAATTAATTGAATATATCTTTTGCAAAGTAAATTATTTCATTGTGTATGAATGAATATTTCTGTTGGAATCCATTACTATAGATAATACTATAGTGACTACTGTAGAAGCTAGTCTGTGATTAAAAAAAAAGAGTTTTTGGGAGTACTTTTGGCAAATTGACTTTGGTGTATTGGCTTTTAATTTTAGTGATTCCTTTCATAATATTTGTGAGTTGTTTATATGAATTTTTCAGGGTGGTGTGATCGTCCTTTTGCATGCTTTCATATCCTAATATTACATCGACTTACTTTTATGATGTTGTGTTCAAAATTAGTGCATTGCTTGTGTGGATTGACTGAGCTAGTGTCGTGATCTTGAGATCTTGGTTACATTGATTCATCTAGGGGATATTGATGCTAACTATTAGTGTGATAAGTATCTGATTTTAATATAAATTAAGATTTCTATTTATCATTGGCCATCAATTTCATTTTGTAAACATTTGAGTGTTTAAATGCATGATTTAATTGTTTTAATGTGTAGTGACCTCTTTGGGATAAGCCTGTGAATATTTATTATATGCTTTGTATGTTGAATGCCCAGTGGAAATCTTCCTATTAATTTGATACATGTTTGAAATATTTTCAAGATGGATCAAATTATTATTTCTTGGTTGTATGATGTTTGGTAGTCCATTGTAACAAAGATCTGAATAGAGCAAGATGTCTATTGATCTGCATGGCTATTGATTTGAAGGGATAAATATGATCTGATTTTCATCCAAGTAAACCTACTGTCATTTCCTGGGTATTAGCGACTTGTTCTGGATATTGTCAAATGCATTTTGGTTGCCTAAAATGTCCAGCAATTGCCTAAGTGTCTTGGTAACTAGTTTGTGGTCTATATAAGATGGATTGATCATTTTATCCATGATTATATACCTCTGTTGCAGCGATCTCCTTAATTAAAAGTTAGTAACAATATTGGATGTGTTGGGACTGGTCTTTACTAAATAATAGTATGCTTCTCTCTCCTTCAAATCAGAGATCTCAATTGGAGTGAAACGGTATGGTTTGGGAGTGTGAAGTGAGATGCTAAAATCATCGATTTCATTTTAGAATTTTCTCTGTTGATATGTATGCATTGTTTATCACCTATTTAGCGTAAGTCTGGGAAAAAATTATATGATCAAATTATATAAGTGTTTCAGTAGCTTCCCTAGATGTAATGGTTTGTCTTGTTTTTGCATTAAGGAGAATACAATGATCAGATTTTTATTGCAGCAGTATACATTCATGATATTCTGGAATTTCGGTTGGCGTTAAGACCATTAAACCCTTATCCTTAAGTTTATTGAGTCATTTTATTAATAGGTACAAGTAGTTTGTTGTATTTAGTTGATTGATCCACTGAAGAGTTGGTTGTTTTCCTAATTTCCCATTGGTCCTAGAGTTGGGACATTACAGTGGTACCAGAGCATGTTCTTCTGCACCTGTGTGGTTTGAAGTTATCTATTAATTATGGATTTATCTATTGCAGGTAACATTAAGGCAAGATTATGGAAACTTGGTAGAGCACTCAAGCACCTACCTCCATCAAAGGATGAGTTGCTCTAAATTCTGGAAGAAGCAACATGTTTCTTGGCAACACTAGAGTAGAATGATTATGGATCCATGATTTTTGCAAGGGATTCCTTGGTGATGCAATTGGCTAAACATGAGTTGTTGTATCAAAAATATGGGTAAGTTAGAATTATGGCCATCTTCTGCATTAGTGAGGTCATGAGGATTGCAACCCCTACATTTCCGTATAGTGATTCCACAATAGACGACATAGTTTAGGTTATGGTGGGAAGTTTCCAAGACCTTTGGTACCTTCAAATCCCTTTCTTTGGTAAGAGGGTTATTATTTTAAGCACTATGGAAAAGGTAAGATCTTGTGTGATAATGATGGACCTAGAATGTAGTGATCTTGTTTCTGACATGTTTGAAGTGTTGGTTGATATTGTGCATGATGATCACACTAAAGAGGTATTGGTTCCCATGAAAAACACTATTTATGTGGTTTTAAATTAGTATATGAGAATCCCCTACCACAGTTTCTATAACTTCTTGAGGAAGGATTGAGTCAAGAGTCATCACGTGTTGCTCATACACTTGCCAAATGAGTTCTAGAGCAATTCTCAAACAAAATAAAGACTATGATTTTCCAAGGTATGAGCTCTTTTGTTTTTTATGGTACATGTTTAGAATCTAATGATTGCATGGGTTTGAATGGGTGCAAGAAGAAATCAAATTGGGATGATGAGCATGAATAGGGAATTAGTGTCAAGCATGTGCATGATGGAGAAGAAATGATGGCTAAAGAAATTATGGGAGGAAAATCAGATTTGATGGATATCATTCACCTTCATCGTGAACCATGTGAAGGACAAGAAGGGAGCATGAGTCCCATAGTTTCTCCAAGTCACTTCCCACATAGCATGAGCATTGGAAAAGGATTAAAAGGGGTTTGGGTGAAAAAAATGATGAGGGAAAGAGCGTTGTCCTAAACTAAAAAATTCTAAGTTTTGTACATGTTGGGGACAGCCCAAGGTAAGATTTTTTATGTTCATTTCGTCCTTATATGTTGAGATTTGATGAATATGGGTATGAGCATGTTAGATGGATGGATAATAGTTATTTTGGTCATACTATTGTTGATGTTGTTTCTCCTAACACATGTGTGCATAATTGTCAACATGGAAAAAGGAAAGGAATGCCTAAGACTCCTTCTACAAATGAAAAACATGAAGGTAAGCTTGCTGGCCTGTGCATAACATCAGCTATTAGGGAGAAAATAAATGTTCTTTTTCCTCTACAATAAATTTCCAAGGCAACTCCATGCACATGTAAAATAAAGGTAAATAATTACAAGGTGAGAATTTGTGTTTTATGGTAGGAAAATGTAATGAGCAGCCCCAAGCATGATGCTTTAGATTTATTTTCTTTATCCATAGAGAAGGTACATGGACGAAATCAAAGGTTTGAAGTTCCTTGGGTTTATGGTGATATGGCTTATATATGCATGAATTATAGTTTCTCTTTTTCTTATATGCATGTTGCAACAAAAATTGTGAGATGTCATCCCTCTAGATGGTATGGAGAAGTAATTAACATTTTTTTTTTTACTAGTCCTCATGAGATGATTAAGATGAACATTTTATTGTTATCATACCTCGATAAAATCAGGTTTTGATTGTTGAGGTCATGAGAGGAAGGTATGATCATAATATATTCATGTTTGAGTTTGCATCCAACTAGAATATGTGCATACTTAACATTCACATCATGCTGTAATGTACATTTTTGGTTTGTTTGAGGACATGTTATCATGCTTACAAAAGGATTTAGTCACATGGTACACTGATTTTCAGTTTGGAGCATCATTGGTACATGTTACAGGTTCTTCTTTTGACCATTTAGCACCTCTTTTACATTGGGAACAAGAAAGAGGAAGGTATGGTGTTGAATTGTCATGTTATATTCTTTGAAAAAAGGGTAGGCATGTTGTATATTCAACCATGATAGTGAGAGATGCAACATTTGTCATTAGATTCACTTTGGATCAGCTCTATATCATGGATATTATTGAGTTTCAGAATTTTTTTTCTTGGGAAAAATGTATTGGGGTTTGTGAAGATGAAGAATGGATCACATGGATGACATTTTGCATGGTAAGAGTTTCATTTCCAGCCAAACATATGGATAATATTTAGTATGTTATTGTTGGGAATGGAATTTCAGTTGCATGGGGGCCTATCTCATTCTCTAGATTGTTCCTCATTCAAGAGGGGAAAATAGTTCTGAAATATGATAGTTGTTTTCCTCTCATTTTTTATGGCAGATATCTTTATGACCAGCTCTACTATCACTTCCATCATTCAGATTCTTCACATACATTTGATGATATGAGTGTTGGTACTTGATTTTAACTCATGGGTGACTATTTGGGGTAGGAAACCAGCCACTCCAATTCTTATTTTTGGAGACTATAATAGCACTTGGTGCCACTGAACAGAAATTGGGGGCATCCCATACATGGAGGAATCTTACATGCCATGAAGACGCATTGAAAAAGTGTTCATCAACACTTGTTTTTCTAATTTGTTTCCTTCATGTGCAGGTTTGAGGAAGAAATTATAGAAGACTACACTCGTAACTTTTAGGAGAATAAAGCAGTCCAAGATATTACAAATGCTACTTGACTTGAGTGGCATGGGAGCACAATTTTTGGAGTACCACACTTTTGGACACAAACACATGAACTTGTTATTGCTAGAGGGAAAACAATCTTGGAAAGGGAGGACTATAATGTCCCATATTTTCGAGTACCCTTAGCCTATCATTCCCCGTTGGCTTTAGGGATGTTGCAAGGGGAAAATTATATTAAATAATTAGATAATATTTCTTGGAGAGTGATTTTAATAATTTGACATTATAAAACAATATTTATTTAATTATTTAATATTTATGGAGCAAGTAATGTATTTAATTATTTAATTACATTCACAAAATGTAAATTAAAAAGGGGAATTAATTAAATAATATTTAGGTAGATTTTAAATATTAAAATCACGCTTTGAAAAAGGGACACCACACCTAGGGAAAATAAATTGTTTATATTTAATAATTTCTCTCTCCTAGGGATTTCAAATTTTGTGTCTCCTTTCTTATAAAATGAGTGCTTGGATTATTGTTAGACTTATGCTATGATGAAGGTATTTTGATACTCCATGTTTGGAGTTGGGATGCATGCCCATTAATTCTTTCTCTCTCTCTTTGTTGTGTGGGAAGTTAGTGAGTTGGTTTTGATCAATTGAATTATTCTCTCATGTTCCATTTGTTGAGTTCTCTTGTGTTAAAGTATGTTCTTTGCATGATTCATACTTGCTAACATTGATGGCTTGCTTTGGGATGTGACACAGTTGTTTGATGAGGATATTTGAATGATTGGAGGTGATTTTTAACATATTTATGGTCTGACTTTGATGATGTAATTATTCCAATAATGGTGACTTGATATGGGTCTTATTTTGGCATGTTTTAAGGGTAAATCATCTATATTCAAGATCTGATCTGTGTTAGCTTATTTTTGCTAAGTTTGGACATCTATTTTGAGGGTATTAAAGGGTTATTAAGTACATGAAATTATTTATGAAATTTATCCTAACCCTAGAGAGTGGTTTTGGGATTTTGGGGGTTGTTTTGGAGGGGTTTCAGTTATCATAAAATTCAGATCTTTAGTTCTTTGGAAAGATCTTAATTTATAGAATTATTTACTTTTTATTTGAAGGGAAAATATGGAATATTGAAGGAGTTATGAATTTTAGAAGATTTCAGCTATTTGGTTGCTATCAATTAAATATTAATTTTAGATTTACAGTTTGGGATCAATTTAATATTGAATGTGATTGTAACAATTAGGAGAAATAAGGAGAAGGTGATTCTATAATTTTTGGACTAGATTTGGTGCCCTAAATGTGTTGGGCGACCTAATTTTTAGGGAAAAATTAGGGTTTCTTTTTTGCTATGCAAAATATGATTTTTGCATATTATTCTTCATATTTTTGTGGTCCAATATCCAAAATTTCAGCTCATTTGGACTTCTCTAGCCAAAGATATGAATTTTCGAAAATTGTAGCAGTTGGGGTTTGAAAATTATTTATTTTCCAGCAGTGTGTGATCAGATTTATATTATTTCCTAACTTGTCCTAGACAAGGACATTACAGTGGTATCAGAGCATGTTCTTCTGCACATGTGTGGTTTGACAATACCTATGAATTATGGATTTATCTAGTGCAGGTAATATGAAGGCAAGATTCCGAAAACTTGGTAGAGCATTCAAGCACCTACCTCCATCAAAGGATGTGTTGCTCAAAATTCTGGAAGAATCTTGGTAATAATAGAGCAAGATGATTATGGATCCATGCTTCTTACAAGGGATTCCCTGGTGATGTAGTTGGCTAAGCATGAGGTTTTGGATGAAAAAGATGGGGAAGTCAGAATTATGGTCATGAGGATTACAACCCCTGAATTGATGTATAGTGATACCATCATGGATGACATATTTGAGGTCATGGTGGGAAGTTTCCGAGGCCTTTGGAACATTGCAAGCCCTTAATTTGGTAAGAGGGTTAGTATTTTAAACACTATGGCATTAGTGAGGTCATGAGGATTGCAGCCCCTAAATTCTCGTATAGTGATGCCATCATGTAGGACATATTTGAGGTCATGATGGGAAGTTTCCAAGGCCTTTGGGACCTTGCAAGCCCTTGCTTTGGTAAGAGGGTTAGTATTTTAAACACTATGCCAAAGGTAAGATCTTGTGTGATAATGATGGACCTAGAATGTAATGATCTTTTTTCTCACATGTTGAAGTGTTCCTTGATGTTGTACATGATGATCACACTCAAGAGGTATTGGTTCCCATGTACACCATTATGTCTTTGGTGTTAAATTAATATGAGAATCACCCACCATAGTTGTTATCACTTCTTGAGGAAGGATTGAGTTAAGAGGCATCATGTGTTGCTCATATGCTTGCCAAAGGTGTTCTAGAGCAATGTTCAAGCAAAGTAAAGACTATGATTCTCCAAGGTATGAGCTATTTTATTTTTGATGATAGATTTTTAGCATATAATGATTGCATGGGTTTGAATTATTTCATGAAGACAATAAGATTTGCAATAACATGCTCATTTCTTCGTCATCCTCATCTTGTACAATCATGCTGCTTCTTGGAGAAGAAATGATGGCTTCCATAACTCTATGGCTGCCAAATCAAATTTATCGGATATACGTTCACTCCTCATGCCTTGCTGCCCATGTGAAGTTAAGAGAAGGGATCTTTGAGTTGCCCAAAGTTATTCTCCAAGTGGCTGCCCACAAAGGTGTTTTTTGCTTTGCGGAATGATAACATTTTGGTTTCAATTTTGCATTCCTCTTTGCCTTCCCTACAGAATATTTTGTTCAATGGAAGTCATACCTTTTTCTCTAGAAGCTTCTTCTTCTTCACGTTGGCATGGTAGAACACTCAATGGGTTGATCCCTTCACTTTTTACATGGTACTGTTTCCTCCTGTTGACATTTTCTATATTTTCTGAATATGCCTTTGAGCTATCTTTCAGACTCACAAAATTCTTCAAGAGGTCAACATAGCTCTTACCTTAGATACTGAGTATTGCATACTCTTTACCCCTAAGTCTCCATGTGCATCAGTCCTCGACATGGAAAAAGGAAAGGGATGCTTTTAGAGAAACCTTAGTTCAAATGAAAATCATGATAGTGGAGGCTTGGTTGACATGTGTCTAATTGCGGTCCATTAGGGAGATTTTTTCACCATTAGTGTGCCTTGATATTCCTTGAATCAAGTTCTAATCTGAAGAGTACTCATTCCCTTGTCAAATAAATCTTCATCAAATCAGCCATGGCTCCTATAACGGAATCCCTTAGATCTCTCTGCGCATCCAACCAACAGGTTTGCAATTCTTTGTGAAGCCTCTAAGCATGATTGCTTCATTCAGATTTACTTATCTTTATCCATAAAGTAGGTACATGTGCACTCTCCAAGGTCATGCCCTTCCATGGGTTAACGGTGATCTGGTATCTGGATGCATGAATTATGATTTCTCTCTTTCTTACATGCACTGGTGCAACAGAAATCAGTGAGATGCTCTAATACCACTGTACATGTCCCCTAAGGACATAATAAGAGCATACAAGTAGTTTTTCCCCAATTACTAGTGCTTATGAGATGATTACCATAAACATTCTATCCTTAAATGCAGACCTTGGAATAAAAATCAGAAAATACGACTTGCACCAAGTATACAAAATCCACCACAATGTGTCAACATAAAACTATTCATCCTTGAATTGACAACCATGAGAGCAATATGTGTGTGCTAGAAGGTTCACAGCATTGAAAAAGTGTCCCAATTTAGGGCTCCAAAATGACGGACATGTTAGCATGCTTATTAAAATCTGCAAACCCTAGTCCCTATAGTATCGTTGATTTATCAGTTTAAAGCATCATTGGTACATGGGTTGCCCCTATGATCGTTGATTTGATTTTTTAGCAGAACAGATTACATGGGTTGCCAAAAAATATTGTGAAGGTGACAGGTGACCGCAAATTTCATGAGTCATTTTATGAGCAAGAAGGGTATTCATGTCTCACCGGGACGGAACTCAGCACTTGGTACTGAGAGGTATCACCCATTTGTCATGAGATTCACTGATGGATCAGCTCTAAAATTGTGAATAAATGGGTTGAAGGGTACTTGAACGTTCTATGTTTCTTGGGACAGCAATTTGCATTGGACCAAATGTGCTACACATGAGCTGAGTTTTGTTACAACATGGACACATCATATGTCCATAGGTATGACTTTCTTTTCCAGGCAAGCTTTATGGTTATGATGCTTCAGTTCTGTTCATGGATGGGAATGGTTATGTCAATTAGTATGAGTGCCTAGTGCTCAAGATTTAGTGCAGCTAGAGTGTTGCTCATTCATGTGGGGAAAGCACTCAAGGATGAACTATGCATAGCTTTTGTCCTCAAAATTTTATGGCAGATATCTTGTATGACCAGCTCTAGCATCACTTCCATGATTTAGATCTTTCACATGCAGGTGGATGATATGGGTGTTGGTACTTAGATTGTGAGCCCTATAGGCAATCTACACTCAAAGAAAGTGGTAAGGAAAAGTTGAAGCCACTGCAATTCTGATGGGCCTTACAAGATCACAGTAGGAAAGTTAGGGCCACATAGTAGAGCTTATGAATTAGACTTCCAGAAAATGGCAAGGAATCTTACAATGTATTTCATGGGGACACATTGTATTAAGTAGGTTCTTGGGGAGCACTTATTGTTCCTTCTTTAGAGTTGCCTCCTGTGTAGATTTGAAGAAGGTAGATTGGTCTTAATTCCAGAATACTACTCCTAGCTTGATACGCATGAAAGAAACTTACAGAAGCGTAGTATCAAGGAGTATTTGGTGAAATGGAAGGACTTGCCATTAGAGGATGCCACATGGAAGCATAGTTTTTGGAGTACCACACTTTTGAACACAAACACATGGGCTTGCTATTGCTTGAGGACAAGCAATCTTGGGAAGGGAGAACTATAATGTCCCCATTTTTAAAGACCCTTACCCTATCATTCCCCATGGGTTTTGGGGATGTTGCAAGGGGAAAATTATATTAAATAATTAGATAATATTGCGTGGAGAGTGATTTTAATCATTTGAAATTATAAATCGATATTTTTTTAATTATTTAATATTTATGGAGCAAGTAATGTATTTAATTATTTAATTAAATTCCTAAAATGCAAATTAAAAAGGGGAATTAATTAAATAATATTTAGGTGGATTTTAAATATTAAAATCACCATTTGAAAAGGGGACGCCACACCTAAGGAAAATAAAATGCTTTTATTTAATAACTTCCCTCTCCAAGGGATTTCAAATTTTGTGCCTCTTTTCTTATAAAAGGAGTGCTAGGATCACTTTTAGACTTATGTAATGATGAGATTTATTTGATACTCTATGCTTGGAGTTGGGATTCATGCCCATTAACGCTTTCTCTCTCTTTCTCTCTTGTGTGGGAAGTTAGTGAGTTGGTTTTGATCAATTGAAGTATTCTCTTTTGTTCCATTTGTTGAGTTATCTTGTGTTGAATTATGTTCTTTTCATGATTCATACTTGCTAACATTGGCAACTTGATTTGGGATGTGACACATTTGTTTGATGAGGATATTTGAATGATTGGTGGTGATTTTTGATGTATTTATGGTCTGACTTTGATGTTGTAATTATTCCAACAATGGTGACTTGATATGGGTCTTATTTTGGCATGTTTTAAGGGTAAATCATCTATATTCAAGATCTTATATGTGTTGGCTTATTTTTGCTAAGTTTGGGTAGATATTTTGAGTGTATTGAAGGGTTATTAAGTGCCGGAAATTATTTATGCAATTTATTCTAAACCTAGCGACTGGTTTAAAGATTTTGGGGGATGTTTTGGAGGGGTTTCAGTTATCATAAAATTCAGATCTTTAGTTCTTTGGAAAGATATTAATTTATAGAATTATTTGCATTGTATTTGAAGGGAAAATATGAAATATTAAAGGAGTTATGAATTTTTGAAGATTTCAGCTGTCTGCCAACTATCTGGTTGCTAAAAATTAAATATTAATTTCAGATTTGCAGTTTGTGATCAATTTAATATTGAATGTGATTGTAGCAATTAGGAGAAATAAGGAGAAGGAAATTCGATAATGTTTGGAGTAGATTTGGTGCCCTAAATGTGTTGGGTGACCTAATTTTTAGGGAAAAATTAGGGTTTTGTGTTAGCTGTGCAAAATTTGATTTTTTGCATATTATTCTTCATATTTTTGTGGTCCAATATTAAAAATTTCAGCTAATTTGGAATTATCTATCCAAATATATGAATGTTTGAAAATTGCAGCAGTTGGGGTTTGAAAATTAATTATTTACCAGTAGTGTGTGATCAGATTTATATTATTTCCTAACTTTTCCTAGACAAAGACATTACACTTAGCTTAGGATTTCCTTCATGCATCTCCTTCTCACCCTGGTCCCTTGGAATCATAGAGTAGCGATATATAGCTTCCTTTCCAACATTATTAGTAGTGGTAACAACATAAATAGGTAGAGGAACTGGCCTCCTCTAGAGGTCTTTCTCAAGCGCACAAGGTTCCATAACTTGGAGACAGTCTCATTGTTGTCTCAATGACCCAGTTTAACCTTATCTAGGATGGGTACAAGTTGTAGCTCCAACAATTTTTGACATGCCTGGTGGGAAACTTTTGAAGAGCTATACATATTCATCTCAATAAGTTGATGTGTTCTTGCTGAGATCCATCCTTTGGAGGCACCTTTCAACAAATATGGAGACTTTGCTGATTCAACCAGCCCATTGTCTCATTTGTAGACTTGCCCTTCCTTCCTTTCATTCATTTCTCCTTTTCCATCATTTAATTTTCCTCCTTTGAATTTGTATAATCATGACTTCATTCCATTCCTGAAACTCTTATTTTTAGTAGTAGAGTTGATTCCCTCCATCCCCACAGTTTCAAATTCCTCCTTTGAATCAGTTTTATGAGCCCCATCAAGAATATGCATATAACCCACCTCCCACTAGTTATTTTTCTAACCAAAATGTTTTTCAAGAATAGGGTTATGTAGATGATGGTGGTAACTCCATAACATAATCTTATTTTCAGAGGAAAGTTCAAGAAATGGAGATGAACAAGATGTATCTCAAAATTACACAGTCAATAAAGGTAGCTAGACTTGGCTTCAAGGTCCCTTGTCCATGGGTTGGCCCTGTTCTAGGCTGGTTTAATACCCAACAGAAGTTAAAATTTATTGTGGAGATGCTTCCTTAGATTACAAAGTGGACATAGTTAATGGAGGCTCACGAATCTAGTGCTAGGAAACCCTGTCAATGGGGAAACCCTGCACCACCATCCTACAACCCTCCCATTCATCCTCCCTAACTTACATCATCTCAACCCATTGTCCATGTTTCCAAATTTCTGCGTGCTACACCCGTTAAGAGTTTCATCCCTTCTCCATCTTCTCCCTTTTCATCTCACCTTTGTCTCTCTACCATCATTCCTTCCACGTCCATCCTACCACCTCCTTTTGAATCCCCTCTCTCTAACTGTGATAAAAATGAGTAGCCCCTTACCCATGTATCACCCCCAAATAATATCATCATGTTTGACGACTGTAAAACTGTTGAAGAATGATATAACTCTGATTGGGAAGATGATGCCGTGCACAATGAGTAAAAGGGGGCACCGACTTCAGGAGAAGTTAAGTTGGATTCAGAGGGCACAATTTTGAAGGAGACAAATTTGTTTGTTGAGGTAGAACTACGTGTGACCCAACCCGTGAACAATTTCCTTCAAGAGGAGAGTCTATATGATGATCCCATCTGTGGGACTGAGCCTCAAGAAAATGGGAAAATCATAAGGATCAGGTCATGCTCGATCAAATATATGGCTACTCTAGAGCTCAAGACAAAGTTATCGCCGGTCATGCTCACTTCAGAGCATGAGGTAGAACTTCAATGCAACAAAGGTTAGCAGTAACGCCTCCCTGACCCAAATAAAGAACAACTAAAGGAGGTACTTGTTATATTTGTTGCTGATACTTTAAAGAGGGTGGAAAACCTGTTCCAAGCCAATTTTTCACTCTTATCACAGACCATGTCCAACGCCAAATCAGTTACATGGCTGCCATTTGTGAGTAGAGGCATCTACTTCTCCCTGCCTATTGCATGTTTTACTTGAGCGCCCTTTGCCTCTAGTTACTATATGGTAGTTTAGTTTAGTTTTCAACAAAACAAGTGCTTGTGTACACTTTGTATGTTTCCCCTTGGAACATGTATGATTTTTAGATTTTATACATAGTTATTACTCTAGCAGTTCCCTTGGCATAATTTTCTTGATTACAGTTCTTCCGTACGCCATCATGTGTCATGCCTTCTTTTTCCTTGTGCTCTATTTTCCCTTCACTTCCTCTTACACTTGCTTTGTGCTCTCTTTTTTCCCCTATTTCTTATATCTCTTTCCATTTCCCCTTTGCACCTTCCTTTTGCGCACCCGCTTTCATTCCTAGTCTATTGCACACTCCTTGCACACGCATCTAAAAACTTACCCTCCAATTTGGCTAAGTCCCCTATATGATTTTCCTTTATGCATGCCCTTCCTCACAAGTCCCACGTATCCCTTACATGCATTCACCTTTTCCACATTCTTCCCTTGCACAATATGCCTTTGCACTTGCGTGTTGTGTGCTTATTTCCTTCTTGGATTTTTCCATGCACCCTTTCCTTTTTGTCGTCGTGCATTCCTTAATAGATTACCACTCCCCACTTGCATACTTGCATCCTTTCACAAATATGGATATTTCTTCCATTCTTTCTACATGCATTACCTCTATATACCTATTTTTTTCTTTCTCCTTCTGTGCCTCTTACTTTCACGTGCACCTTTGCTTTCTTCCACATCAGCCACTCTCACATGTGGAAACTTGTTAGAATTTAGTGTGCTACATGCAACCTATCAAATCACGCCAATAGGGCACCAAATCCTTGCGACGAACCATTTCATGATATGTGGTAGAAAAGACAAATAAATGAATAGTTGGTCGATCCTTCAGTCAATCAACGCGCACCACATGTCTTGCATGTTTAGTTTGCACTGTAGACCTTCAAATCACCATATCTTTTGTTGCAGGGCTCTGACACGCGCGGGCCTGAGCTTGTTTGAAAGATGCTGACATGGGATATTTTTTGAACCATTCAAAATCAGATTTTGGTAGGATTTGGTAGGTGGAAAATAGGAAAATGTATTTCTGGTCATCAATGCAGACATCTAATCAACTCAACCACCAAATTTTCATTAGATTTGGCCTCTTTCCTTCTTCTACATGCAAAACAGACATATGGAGGCAGATCTAACATCCTTGTAGGAGGATTAACATGATTCATTACTTGTTATTGGTGGTTGGAAGTTTGAATCTGAGTTTCCCTCCTTTCTCTCCTTCTCTTCTCTTCTTTTTCTATAAATTGTAGAGCTCTACTCATTTAAACAAACCCGTATTTGTTGTAACGACACCATGCATAAATGGTGGCCAACTTTCCATGAGTTTTCAGACCTTGGACGTGATCTCTGTAATGTATTCCCACATCTTGCCATGAATGTAAATGACTGTGCATCTCTTAAGCAATAAAATTAGGTTTCGTGGCACTTCTGTATGCACTTTTCCCATTTCTATTGCATCTTACCTCTCTGTTTGTATTTTGGCATGTTGTGTGTCTCCCGTACTTGCAGGTTTCGTTTTCACGTGTTGTCAATGCACTATAAGCCGAGTCTACATGGTTCTTGTTTGTGGTGCACCCCATTATGCCCTCTCTCCTACATATTCTCACTTTCATTCATGCATCTCCTTCTCACCATGGTCCCTTGGAATCATAGAGTAGCGATAGATAACTTCATTTACAACATTATGAGTAGTGGTAACAACATAAATAGGTATAGGAACATGACTTCTCTGGAGGTATTTCTTAAGCGCACAAGGTCCCACAACTTGGAGATAGTCCCATTGTTTCCTTAATGACCCAGTTCAACCTGATATGGGATAGGTGCAAGTTTGGGCTCCAACAAATTCCAAGATGAGAAATGCGCTGATGTTAATATGGGGGGATGTGTGAATGCTATGCCCTCTAAGTATGTAAGCGATGGAAGTTGGGTCAAAAGACACTAAGTGGATGAATGTAAGGAGTAGTTACCTTAACAAAAGTGATGAGACACTGAAATGATAGAGGAGTGTGACCATACAATGGTTCATCATCATAGTAAGCTTTATTTGGATCCCACTCATCGACATCAATATGGTCTATAGAAGATGTAAGAATTATAGGTTTACCTATAGGAGGTGGCTACTGAGCATGACATGGTGATGTCGCAGATACATTTAATTGAGGAGTGAGCTCAACCTTAAAAGTAGTTTACGTAATTTGACTTGCTTATGTTGTGGATGACTTGAGAGAAAGAGGTGTAGAACTAATTAGTAAAAGAGATTGCTTATGTTGACTTGGTGATGCCGTAGGTGGTTACTTAGGGGGTTGGTGATGAAGAAGAGACTGTAAAACCCCAAAACAAGCATCAATCCCTAAAAAAGAAAAATACAAATGAAGGGGTTAGAGTGTCCTCAGCGGCCACAATGGCGGACTTACTAACTGAGTGTTGCACTACATTTTAGACCTAAATGTAGTTCTATGTGTGTGTGCAATCATGCCCTAGGTGCTCTTGTGCCAGTCACACTTTGTGAAAGTAACGAGAAATAACTATGTTTAGAAATGTAATAATGGTGGATGGAATAGAATAAACTTCCCTCCTATGCAGTGTGATGTAGATGAAACAACTTTGTCCCTTGTTATGGAGCTAGATGGGTAGAAATGATATCTAGATGCCTTAGATGGAATACAACATTAGGTCATGATAGTAGTTCTTAGTACTTTATCCCTCATTATGGTCTCATAACTTTATATTTATATGGTTCTCTTGTTCTAATTTCACAATTAACCCTAAAAAGGCCGACCAACAAAAATATAGAATTATTAAACGACTAGAAAGTGCCCCAAAGATGGAAGTAAAGTGGAAAAAGGATTAGGGTGCCTCGACTAGGACGAGGGTACCTGCGGCCACCCCAGTCAGGGCTAAAATGACACAAAACAACAAAAATAGATTGGGCATGTATGTGCAGGAGGTCGGCAATGAAAATAGAAAGCAAATTAAAATGGCCAAAATATGGGGGTGAATTAGTACTTTCTTCACTCAAAAAAATATGAATAGTAGTATGATACTAGGACTAAATAATACCCAAAGTGTGTGATTTAGTGTCTACAGAAACACACAAAGACCATAGGCGGCCATAATGTGACAATAACCATGGTAGAGGTGAGGTGAGTGAATTGGTGATAGAATGTCGTTAAGCATCAAATCAGGCCTAGTTAATCCCTCATAAGTGAAAATAATATTTTAAGAAGTGCAATCAATTGGAATATGATGCCAAAAAGATTTGTTGATCAATAGTGTGCATGTGAAAGGTGGTGGCGGAGATGCAAACTGTTCAAGGGAGGGTGAAACAATGTATAAGGTGTTGAAAGACCCCTGATAAAGTATCATAGTGTTAGTAGAAGGAGGGGTCTTGAATTTGTATTCACATGGGCCATCAACCACAAATTTGTCATTAAAATAAGAGTCATCTATATTAATAAGAGTAAAATTAAGTTGGGCTAATGCTTCATCAATAAGTTTGATAGCATCGACTTCATCATCAGAATCCTTAGAATCGTATGTATTAACATTATCATGTTGTATAGGTTTGTCGAGTATATTGCTAGGAGTTGCACTAGGTGGAGGAGTGAGAGGAGTCTGAATAGGTGGAGCAGTCATGTTTATCAGAGTAGATATGGTGGGTGAGATAATTTTCGTAGTGTGAGTAGAAATAGCTAGAATACTTGGAATGGCTGAAGAAGACTGTGAAGCACTAGATTGACAATGCTACTATAGGGAATAGGTTGTGAGGGAGGAATAGGCATAACAATAATAGGGTCTATGTAACAAAATTTGAATGGTTCATGATCAACTATAATAGTATGTTCATAGTCACCGTGTAAGAATTTGACACATTGGTGGACAGTAGATGAGACCATTTGCATTTCCTAGATCTAAGGTCGACCAAGTAACAAATTGAATTAAAATGAAGCATTGATAACATAGAAGTTGGTAAGGATGGTCTTAGGCCCTACTCGAATATGTAATGAAATTGTCCCTAGACATGTACAAGTAGTAGAGTTGTAACCTCCAATAGGAGTAGAATTCTTAGAAATGAGGTTGTCATTAATACCCAATGTCTTTAGAAGGGAATGAGCACATAGGTTAACGGTTGATCCATTATCAATAAGTACACATTTGATACAAGTGGTGCTAATTATGGTAGTAATGAGCAAGGGTGCACATGGATTTCCCTTAGCAAAATGTGAGATGTCCTCATTAGTGAATGATATAGCACGTGGTATATTTTTGAGAGACTGAATGAGGAGTGTGAAGGCCACCGTAAAGTTATCACTCTCTATGTGAATGGAATGGAGGGTTGCTTCTAGTGTTTAACAACAATTTGGTGTATTACGTAATAAATTATAGAGAGAAATTTTAGCTGGTGTATTTTTAAGTTGTTCAATGATATCATAACCCTTAGGAACAGTAGAAGGAGCCAAATAAGTGATGGGCAGAGGAAGAGAAAAAAGTGGTGCCATAGGAGGTCGAGTGTGGTCATAGTTAGGAAATTGATAGAAGGATCAACCCTCGGTGTAATAAAGTGAGGAGGATGTTGAGTATGAACTTGCATGAAATCAATAACAACAGTAATGATACCAGAGACTTTAGTAGGTGTGAAAGAAGGATAAAATTATTGAATCATGACTTGATAAGGTGAAGACATATTCAAAAGAAAAGGTTTGATCAGTCGGGTTTACCAAAATGATTATGTTGAAATGTGAAATTATAGCTTAATCTAGATGTTATAACAACAATAAATAAATTAATAATGTAATATAGAAATAATACCTCAGCAACTAAGCAATAAAGTATGAAACCCTAAATGCAAAGAGGGTTAAAAGATCCTTAGTTGATTCACAGAGTTTTGGAGGGTGCACAGAGCTGGAGACTGGAGGATTACGAAGCATTGACCATCGCACAAGAGCCTAGAAAAATGTAGATATGGAGGATTTAACTGGACTAGGGTGCCTAGAGAGGGATGGGGGTGCCTGTGGGTGCCTTGGTTTGGTTTCTAAGTTCCTTGGTCTTCAAAAATGCTAAAAAAACCTCCTCTGGGGTGTCGTAAGAGGTTCACACTTATTCTCCTTTGATCACCTATATGTCATACTTGGATCACCGAGGTACTTGTAAATATGCAATGAAGAATGCACCTACAAAACCCTCAAATATACATCAAATCCTAAAAAAGAAACATGCAAAATGAGGCGTCAAACTGTCCTCAACCCCCAAAATGGTGGACTTACAACTGAGCATTGCACTACATCTCAGAACCAATGTAGTTGTGTGTGTGTGTGTGTGTGTGTGTGTGCGCGCGTGTGTGTGGAATTGTGCTCTATGTTACTCTTGTTGGTGTCACATTTGAAGTAGTGAGCAAGTAGCTAGATGTAAAATGTAAATAATGTGTGTGTGGAAATAATAGACTCCCCTCCTATGAAGTGTGATGTAGATGAACCAACCTTTATCCCTTGTGGTGGAGCTAGATGAATGCAAATGGAATTCTAGATGCTTTGATGGATGTAACCTTAGGTGGTGATCGATAGTGCTTAGTGCTTGGTCCTTTATTATGATCACATAACTTTATATTTATATGATTCCCTTGCTTTAATGTTGTAATTAACCCCGAAAATTCCTACTACCAAAAAAATAATATGATCAAATGGCTAGAAAGGACCCAAAAAAGTGTGACCAAAGTACAAAGAGGACAAAGGCACCTAGAGGGGATGGGGGTGCCTAGCGTTGATGTCTTGGTTGGGCGTTGGTGTCCAAAAATGAAAAATGTCAAAAGGTAAAAAGACAAACTGAGCAATTAAGAGTGCAAGACTAAAAGTAGAAGCATAAAGAAAAGAAAGGTGGCCAAATACATAGGTTAATCATTAATTTTCATACTTAGCAATCATATTAATAGTAGTATGTAATCAGGACTAGATAAATACCTAAAGTGTGTGATTTTGTGTTTACAAAAAACACAATTGATTTTGAAATCATGCCCTTTTATTTATTAATTATTTTCCAATACACTTTTTAATTATAAGAAAAATAACACACATATTCTATGACAAAAAACACCTTATATATTAGGAAAATTCCAATTCTTCTTTCAAGAGAACTTATTATTTTAATTACATGCAAGAGTTACATGTAAGAGTCAACCAAATAGATTTATACCAAAACAACAATATTACTGGTAATAATTAAGTTGATGTGCCATCATGTATGTAGATTTTTGGTCATACTCATATTATGAATGGAAATGGAGTTCCTACAAACAACACTCAACTAAATTTGGATGTCTTTGGGTTCTAAACGAACTCAAGTAATCACACGCATTACATAGTGGAGGATTTAACAAAATAAGGACTAGTTACTGTCAGTTAGACTTTTAATGCAAAACCTTTAAACCATGTTAACTTTGAATGATAATTAAATATGCGGTTGTCACCTAAGAAGACCAATTTCCTAGATGGAATTGATGTTGACTAGGAAGTTCCATGAGTTGTGCAAACCTTGTGTTGACTAGGTGAGTCTTGCGCTCCACTGTGTGAGTCCTGCACTCCTATGTGTGAATCCTGCATTAGGCTTATGTGAGTCCTGCACTAGGCTTATGTAAGTTATTTAATTCACATCTATTAGCACACAAATCAACTTATATCAATCAATCTGAGGAAGCATGTGAAAGATAAAAGATAACCAAGATTTATGCACAAAACTTCTATTTAAGTCAACGAAAGTATTATTTACAATAAAGCTAATATGAGTTCAATACAAGGTAATAGTGGCAAAAATGGGGCTTACAATGATAATTCAAAAGGCTCTTTAATATATTTTCCACTAAAGTGTCCACCACATGTACTATCATGTATCTGAGAGAGAGAGCTAGTGAGATATCTTAGAGTCCTAAACAATGAAGGAGATTACCATCAAGAGTGTGTTTGAATAAAGAACCACCAACAATGACATATCAGGTTCAAAAAGTGGACAAGAATCCAAAAAAAAGCAAAACTGTGTATGCGTTTTGTTAAAATGTGCTCGCGTTTTAATTTGTTTGGCTCGGGAATCACCAAAGCATAACGTGTATATAATGCGTTACATAATGTGTACGTGTTATGCTTACTATAAACAAAAAAAGAGGCCCAAGCCTCTATCATTTTACCTCCCTCAAACGTGAGTTTCAGAGCTTAACCATGCCCTCACATTTTTTCATTCAACTGGATCTCAAGCTCAAAGGATCATTTCTGGATCGCCAGGAAGATCTGAATCGACGATGGTGCCACGGAGAAGAGGTAAGCACAATTATTTTCTCAAAATTGCATTGAAATATGATAATTATAGATTAAAATTTGAATTGAATACATATTTTTTATTGTTACAGTTAGAGGTCAAGGGAATCAACCACAACCAAACCCTGTTATTCCTGTCATCCCTCCCGACACTCCCATAATTGCTCAACATCCCTTGGGTAGTCAAGAAGATTTAGCAGCCCAAATAGTTGAAAACAAAATTGAAATTGAGGATTTAATCAAAACAATGAGGGATGCACAATCTACAAACCCCCACCGCGCCTCTCTTGCAAACACATTGGAGGCATTAATTTTTCAAGTTGACGTGGCAACGGGGCAAATTGATCATTGGACAACTTACAGAGAGGGTTGTAGGGTTTATTATTCCAACAAATTGTCATATGTGGATGTAAAGAAAAAAGAAATTTCAAAAGACCTCATATGCGCCTTATTCACGGACCCCCGCACTAATTTTCCTATTTTGTTGACATGTAAATGATTTCCCATCCATTGGTGCAATAATAATTTGATTAAAAATAATTTTTGGGACCGATGGTGGATGGTGTTTGATTTTCCACCTTGTAATAACAACGAGGTGCCACTATACTTTCTGAGGAAACTCTATTGCGAGTTTATCCTCAACAAGATCCCAAATTATTTTGATTTCTGAGATTTCCAGGGCCGAGGAAAAGGATCTACACAGGATCGACCAGGTGCACAACGTGCACCTATTCAGTAGGGTAGATTCCCCACACAGAATCCCCCTCACCCTGAGATTGTCCCTCAAGTAGTGAAGGAGACAGTAGAGATTGATACACTCCACGCACTTCAGGGGCTATCTGCGACCCTTGTTCGACATACGAGGGAGATTTCTGAGCCAGATGCTCATGGAGGTACACAGAGTATTCCCTCAGGGAGTACTAGCATGAGGCCACATCTTTGCTTGTCATGTGGTAGCATATGTTTGGGGCCCGAGGAGGATGATACTTTCATGCGTACTGATTTTGGTGCACCTGGTGCTAGGGGTGAACACGATAATGTCACTATGTCAGATGTCCTTTTGAGTGAGACATTTGGATTACATTCATCGGCGTCACCTTCGCAGGTAAATTTGTTATGTTTTGTTATGTGTGTTACAAAAAGTTTGGAGTACTTGATTTACTTATATATGTTAAATTTTTGAAATAATTGTATTTGTACATGTACATGCATTGATATTACAGCGCGTGGGAGGCGCATCTTCATCCCGACCACAGGTGGCGAGGACCATGCATACACATACATTCACAGAGGTAATTTAGAATGTTAATTATGTAAAATTTTCACATACATGTGTGTGTGTGTGTGTGTGTGTGTGTGTGTATGTGTGTGTGTGTATATATGTATATATATATATATATATTAGTTTTGAAGTCAAATATATGTATGTTCTTGTATGTCCATCTAACTCACGTGATATACATGTTTGATAAAGATGTTGACTTCACTAGACACCCCACCATCTCTGCGACAAGTAGATAAAGGTGTTGCTACTGCGATTTCATCTGTGCAACAACTCACTGAGGTATTCAAACAACACGTAAATTTTGTTAAATTTCTCGTGTAATTCATATTATGTTAAATTACATGTTAGTAATGTCTTTCATTGTAGAATTATTAAATTATGTTAATAATGTCCTTCATTGTGTATATGCAGGAGTTACCTGCGATAGGTAGCAGCCCTGTTCATTTGATTCACAGGCGTGGCGGGGTAAAAACAATAGTTCTATATTGATAAAATTAGTTAAAATATTGTCATTATGTAGATACATGTACTTAGCTCTATTTTCGCTAATTCTGATGTTAGATTTTCTAATCTTATGTGTATGTAGGGAACTTCAACCCCCTCCATTTTGACTTCGAGGGCATGGACTCCTCCATCTCATCATCTTCATACCCCCATTCGTACTGCAGGAGCTCCCGATGACTCATCTGAGTGTGAGATGCAAATTCGGCATGATCGACAACTTGCGGTAAGTTTGTGTATTTATGTAAATACTTTCATTCTAGCATGGTCTTAAATACATGTTGAAAACATATATAAATTAAGTTTTGACAAAAAAAACATTGTTTGCATTTACAGGCTCATCTACAGGTGAGTATTCAGTGGAAGAGGACTCAAAGCATGGGCTCAGATGATCCAAAGTCATCTCATGGATCTCCATCTTCATCTAAGGGAGGGCCTTCTTCGAGCAAGGCCAAGAGAGGGATAGATTTTGATGAGTAGGAAATATATATGTCTTACATGACATTGTTTTTGTATGCCTATGTGCATGGCATTGTATGTACGCCTATATGGCATTTGAACTTGATGGTATATGACCTATTTGGGCATTTTTGTATTTATTATGCACATTAAAATACTATTTGGAACTTGATAATTTTGTATGAGACCTTACATTTCTGAGATTATTTTCGCATGAATCTAATATGATGTGCACTTGACAATATTTAAGACATTATGGATTATTTTTTCATTTATTGGTGATGTACATGTACTAGCATTTTCAATGTATAATATGCATCAAACTTTGGAAATCAATATTTATATAATGTATGTATATAAAGAGTTACCTAATCTGAGTAATTATTCATTCAATTTATCAATGTGTATATGTGTATTTACCTTACTTGCGCTTCTTCTTGCTCATGGTCTCTTTGTACTGGTTCCTATCTTATCATGCACTTACTACATTCTTCTATGCTTCGTAGTCTTCTCCCCTGTTAAAACACCCGACAGTCGTCACAATTTGATGCCTTTCATCTGTTGATATTTTGAGAATGTCTCTCCATATACATTACTCTAATGCTTGAGAATGTCTCCAGATGCAATGACATTCTGATTCAGACACTCAATGATTCTTGATTGTCTAATCCTATCCAATTCGTGTTATTACCTTTAAATCTGTAGGCATTTCAAGTTATTTGGAAATCACATCACACCCTTCACTAGGCTTGATGACTACCCCTATCCTTTTTAAGGTGCTTTTGAAAGCATCCATGGGTTTATCATAACATAAATTATCAATGAATGGAAGGTCACTAAGCCGTAGGCTAGCTGACTCCCATCCAGAACTAAACAAGAAATATTTACTAGGTGATTGATAACTCCCGTGTGTTCTTAGACATACCCCTATCAAATTCATTCTTAAGCCAATCTAGTCATTCAGGGCTCTTAAGCGACTACGCCTAGACGGGGTAGCCCGAAAGCACGGGGAGCATAGGGAACCAAAATGAAGCCTCCACTAGCATTCACCAGGCCACCCTGATGTGTTGGCATAGTTGGTTCGGTCCCACGAGCTTCTGTTTGCAAACTACAATGTCTGACAGCCCTACACTGACTCAGACTGCACTATTTCATGCGTTTGCAAACAATAGCACAACGAGAGAACCAGATGGAGATGGAGAAAACCATGAGAGGATTTAGAGGACCTCGACATGGAGGTCTTGGATCTGATGAGACGTCTCTAGGTGCCACGGAGTCTGAGAAATCACCCGTCGAAAATATGGTGTTATTGGGCCTCAGGGCTCTTAAGGGACTACACCCGAATGGGGTAACCGAAAGCACATGGAGCATAGGGAACAAAAAAATAAGCCTCCACTAGCATTCACCAGCCACCCTACATGTGTTGGCATAGTTGGTTCAGTCCCATGAGCTTCCGTTTGCAAACTACAGCGTCTGGCAGCCCTACACTGACTCAGACTGCACTATTTCACGCATTTGCAAACAATAGCACAGCAAGAGAACCGGATGGAGACAAAGAAAACCATGAGATTATTTCATAGAGGGCCCTGACATGAAGGTCTTGGATCTGGATGTCTCTAGGTGCCACGGAGTCTGAGAAATCACCCGTCGAAGATATGGCATGTTTTGGCCTCAAGGCTCTTAAGGGACTACGCCCGGACGAGGTAGCCCGAAAGAACGGTCAGTGTAGGGAACCAAAACAAAGCCTCCAATAGTATTCACCAGGCCACCCTTTGGACATGTTGGCCCAGTTGTTTTGGTCCCACGAGCTTCCATTTGCAAACTACAGCATCTGGCAGCCCTACACTGACTCAGACTACACTATTTCACACGTTTGCAAACAATAGCACAACGAGAGAACCGAATGGAGATGGAGAAAACCACAAGAGGATTTTGTAGAGGGCCCCAACATGGAGGTCTTAGATCTGACGAGACATCTCTAGGTGCCACGGAGTCTGAGAAATCACCCGTCAAAGATATGGCGTGTTTGGGCCTCAGGGCTCTTAAGGACTATGCCCAGACGGGGTAGCCCGAAAGCACGGGGAGCATAGGGAACCAAAAATAAGCCTCCACTAGCATTCACCAGGCCACCCTGACATGTTGGCATAGTTGGTTCGGTCCCACGAGCTTCCGTTTGCAAACTACAACCTCTAGCAGCCCTACACTGACTCAGACTGCACTATTTCACGCATTTGCAAACAATAGCACAGCGAGAGAACCAGATGGAGACAGAGAAAACCACGAGAGGATTTTGTAGAGGGCCCCAACATGGAGGTTTTGGATCTAACAAGATGTCTCTAGGTGCCATGGAGTCTGAGAAATCACCCGTCGAAGATATGGCGTGTTTGGGCCTCAGGGCTCTTAAGCGACTACGCCCGGATGGGGTAGCCCAAAAGCATGGGGAGCGTAGGGAACCAAAATGAATCCTCCACTAGCATTCACCAGGCCACCCTGACATGTTGGCGTAGTTGGTTTGGTCCCACGAGCTTCCGTTTGCAAACTACAGTGTCTGGCAGCCCTACACTGACTCAAACTGCACTATTTCACGCGTTTACAAACAATAGCACAACGAGAGAACCAGATGGAGACGGAGAAAACCATGAGAGGATTTCATAGAGGGCCCCAACATGGAGGTCTTGGATCTGATGAGACATCTCTAGGTGCCACGGAGTCTGAGAAATCACCCGTCAAAGATATGGTGTGTTTGGGCCTCAGGGCTCTTAAGGGACTACACCCAGACGGGGTAGCCTGAAAGCACGGGGAGCATAGGGAACCAAAATGAAGCCTCCACTAGTGTTCACTAGGCCACCCCAATGTGTTAGCATAGTTGGTTTGGTCCCACAAGCTTCCATTTGCAAACTACAGCCTCTGGCAGCCCTACACTGACTCAGACTACACTATTTCGCGTGTTTGCAAACAATAACACAGTGAGAGAACCAGATGGAGATGGAGAAAACCGTGAGAGGATTTCATAGAGGGCCCCAACATGGAGGTATTAGATCTGACAAGATGTCTCTAGGTGCCACAGAGTCTGAGAAATCACCCGTCGAAGATATGGCGTGTTTGGGCCTCAGGGCTCTTAAGCGACTACGCCCGGACGGGGTAGCCCGAAAGCACGGGGAGCATAGGGAACCAAAAAAAAATGAATCCTCCACTAGCATTCACCTGGCCACCTTGATGTGTTGGCATAGTTGGTTTGGTCCCATGAGCTTCCGTTTGCAAACTACAATGCATCTGGTAGCCCTACACTGACTCAGACTGCACTATTTCACGCGTTTGCAAACAATAGCACACAGCGAGAGAACTAGATGGAGATGGAGAAAAATGCGAGAGGCTTTCATAGAGGGCCCCGACATGGAGGTCTTGGATCTAATGAGATATCTCTAGGTGCCACAGAGTCTGAGAAATCACCCGTCGAAGATATGGCGTGTTTGGGCCTCAGGGCTCTTAAGCGACTACGCCCGGACGGGGTAGCTTGAAAGCACGGGGAGCATAGGGAACCAAAAAAAAGCCTCCACTAGCATTCACCTAGCCACCGTGACATGTTGGCGTAGTTGGTTTGGTCCCACAAGCTTCCATTTGCAAACTATAGCATCTAGCAGCCTTACACTGACTCAGACTGCACTATTTCACACGTTTGCAAACAATAGTACAACGAGAGAACCAGATGGAGATGGAGAAAACCACGAGAGGATTTCATAGAGGGCCCCGACATGGAGGTCTCGGATTTGATGAGATGTCTAGATGTCACGGAGTCTATTAAATCACCCGTCGAAGATATGGCGTGTTTGGGCCTCAGGGCTCTTAAGCGACTATGCCCGGACGAGGTAGCCCGAAAGCACGGGGAGTGTAGGGAACCAAAAGGAAGCTCCACTAGTGTTCACCAAGCCATCCCCTGATGTGTTGGCATAGTTGGTTTGGTCCCATGAGCTTTTGTTTGCAAAATATAGCCTCTGACAGCCCTACACTGACTCAAACTGCACTATTTCACGCGTTTACAAACAATAGCACAATGAGAGAACCAGATGGAGATAAAACTACAAGGAGAAAAATTTTTCCATGAGAGGCTTTCATTAAACGACTACAGAAATCTAACCTAAATAGTCAGAGTAATAGACTAAATCAGCATTCTATTTCTCACATATAAAATGAATTTCTTCCTTCAAAAAAGAAACTATGGGTGAATGCTCAATCAAAAAATAAATTACAATTCTAAATGAGTTTCAGGCTCAATTATCAATACTTCATTGCAGTTTTTCTTGCCAGTATGCTTTTTGGAACTACCTGGTTTGATTTGTGAAGTTGAAGCAGCTGGGATTAATAAAAATAATCAACTTGGCATGTTGTCCTTAAGATTATCCATGATTATATCGACAACATCACATAGATCTTCCATTCCAGTTAAGTTGTGATCCTTCCACGCTTCCCATTTTTCCTTTTCTTCCACTCGTATCTTCTCTTTAAGTTCTTCCAGATGTTTTTGGGTAATCAAATTGACTCTTTATGAATTTCAGGAGGCATTTCTTCTTGAATCATAGTGACATCTTTACCTAATTTTTTTCTTCACGATGTTCATTGTCATCTAAAGTTGAAGACTGAATATTTATATGGCCTTCAGCTTCTTTTTGGGCACAAACAACCTTTTGTAATGTCAAAAAAAATCAGGCTCTTCATTCTCTGTTTGATTGAATATATTCATTCTTTCAAAATGAACAGTTGGAACATTAGTGGTCTCTTTAACAAAACTAAGTTCATAGTCTACATAGTTGCATCCTATGGAAAAATCATTAAACATTGGTTGTTTCCTCCACCCGTGCTTTCGGGCTACCTCGTCTGGGCGTAGTCCTTAAGAGCCCTGAGGCCCAAAACACGCCATATCTTCGACGGGTGATTTCTCAGACTCTGTGGAACCTAGAGACATCTCATCAGATACGAGACCTCCACAATGGGGACCTATATGAAAGCCTCTCACGGTTTTCTCCATCTGTTTCTCTCGTTGTGCTATTATTTGCAAACACACGAAATAGTGCAGTATGAGTTAGTGTAGGGCTATCAAACGCTGTAGTTTGCAAATGGAAGCTCGTGGGACCAAACCAACTACGCCAACACATCAGGGTGGCCAGGTGAATGTCAGTGGAGGCTTTGTTTTGGTTCCCTAACCTCCTCGTGCTTTCAGGCTACCCCGTCCGGGTGTAGTCCCTTAGGAGACCTGAGGCCCAAACACGCCATATCTTCGACGGGTGATTTCTCACACTCCATGACACCTAGAGATGTCTCGCCAGATCCAAGAGCTCTACATTAGGTACCTCTTTGAAATCATCTCACAGTTTTCTCTTTCTCCATCTGTTTCTCTCGCTGTGATATTGTTTGCAAATGCGCGAAATAGTGCAGTTTGAGTCAGTGTAGGGTTGCTAGAGGCTGTAGTTTGAAAACAAAAGCTTGTGGGACCAAACCAACTACGAAAAAACATCGGTAGGGCCTGGTGAACACTAGTGGAGGCTTCATTTTGGTTCCCTACGCTCCCCGTGCTTTCGGGCTACCTCGTCCGGGCGTAGTCCCTTAAGAGCCCTGAGGCCCAAACATGTCATATCTTTGACGGGTGATTTCTCAGACTCCGTGGCACCTAGAGAATTCTTGTAAAATCTGAGGGCTCCATGTTGGGGACCTATACAAAATGCTCTTGTGGTTTTCTCCATATCCATCTGGTTCTCTCGTTGTGCTATTGTTTGCAAACATGTAAAATAGTGCAGTCTGAGTCAGTGTAGGGCTGTCAGAGGCTGTAGTTTGCAAACGGAAGCTTTTGGGACCGAACCAACTACACCAACATGTCGGGGTGGCTTGGTGAACACTAGTGGAGGATTTTTTTTGGTTCCCTACACTCCCCGTGCTTTCGGGCTACCTCGTCCGGGCATAGTCCCTTAAGAGCCCTGAGGCCAAAACACGCCATATCTTTGACAAGTGATTTCTCAGACTCCGTGGCACCTAGATATGTCTCGTCAGATCTAAGACCTCCATGTTGGGGAAATCTATAAAAGCCTCTCACAGTTTTCTATGTCTCCATCTTTTTCTCTCATTGTGCTATTGTTTGTAAACACTAGAAATAGTGCAGTCTGAGTCAGTGTAGGGCTGCCAGACACTGTAGTTTGAAAACGGAAGCTCGTGGGACTGAACCAACTACACCAGCACATCAGGGTGGCCAAGTGAACATTATTGGAGGCTTATTATTGGTTCCCTACGCTCCCCGTGCTTTCGGGCTACCCCGTCCGGGCGTAGTCGCTTAAGAGCCGTGAGGCCCAAACATGCCATATCTTCAACAGGTGATTTCTCAGACTCCGTGGCACCTAGAGATGTATCTTCAGATCTCAGACCTCCATGTTAAGGCCCTATACAAAAATATCTTGTGGTTTTCTCTATCTCCATCCGGTTCTATCCTTGTGCTATTGTTTGCAAACGTGTGTAATAGTGCAATTTGAGTCAGTGTAAGGCTGTCAAACGATGTAGTTTGCAAATGGAAGCTCATGGGACCAAACCAACTATGCCAACATGTTGGAGTGACCTAGTGAACGCTAGTGGATTCTTTTTTTTGGTTCCCTACGCTCCTCGTGCTTTCAGGCTACCTCGTTCGGTGTAGTCGCTTAAGAGCCCTGAGGCCCAAACACACCATATCTTTGACGGGTGATTTCTTAGACTTCGTGGCACCTAAAGACATCTCGTCAGATCCGAGACCTCCATGTTGGGGCCCTCTACAAAATCCTCTCACAGTTTTCTCTGTCTCCATCTGGTTCTCTCACTGTGATATTGTTTGCAAACGTGCGAAATAGTGCAATCTGAGTCATTGTAGGGCTGCCAGAGGCTGTAGTTTGTAAAAGAAAGCTCGTGGGACTGAACCAACTACGCTAAAATGTTGGGGTGGCTAGGTGAATTCTAGTTGAGGTTTCCTCTTAGTTCCCTATGCTCCCTGTGTTTTCGGGCTACCCCATATGGGCATAGTCCCTTAAGAGCCCTGAGGCCCAAACACGCCATATCTTCGATGGGTGATTTCTTGGACTCTGTGGCACCTAGAGATGTCTCGTTAGATCTGAGACCTCCACATTAGGGCCCTCTACAAAATACTCTTACGTTTTTCTCTGTCTCCATCTGGTTCTCTCACTGTGTTATTGTTTGTAAACGTGCGTAATAGTGCAGTTTGAGTCAGTGTAGGGCTGCCAGAGGTTGTAGTTTGCAAACGAAAGCTCATGGGACCAATAAAACTACACCAACACATTGGGGTGGCCAGGTGAATGCTAGTGGAGGCTTCATTTTGGTTCCCTATGCTCCCCGTGCTTTCAGGCTACCCCGTCCGGGCGTAGTCCCTTAAGAGCCATGAGGCCCAAACACGCCATATCTTCGACGGGTGATTTCTCAGACTCCGTGGCACCTAGAGACGTCTCGTCAGATCCAAGACTACCACATTAGGGACATATACGAAATCCTCTCATAGTTTTCTTCGTCTCTATTTGGTTCTCTCGCTATACTAGTATTTGCAAACGTGTAAAATAGTGCAGTCTGAGTGAGTGTAGGGCTGCCAGAGGCTGCAGTTTGCAAACGGAAGCTCGTGGGACCAAACCAACTATGCTAACATGTTGGGGTGGCCAGGTGAACGAGTGGAGGCTTTATTTTGGTTCCCTATGCTCCCCGTGCTTTCAGGCTACCCTGTCCGGGCGTAGTCACTTAAGAGCTTTGAGGCCCAAACACGCCATATCTTCGACGAGTGATTTCTCGGACTCTATGTCACTTAGAGACGTCTCGTCAGATCCAAGACCTCCACGTCGAGGCCCTCTACAAAATCCTCTCATTGTTTTCTCCATCTCCATTCAGACTGAGTCAGTGTAAATTTTTCTATTGCTAATCACCTAAATAATATAGGTGGTGAAATGAGAATTTTAATAAGATATTTTTACAATATAGGTGGTGAAATGAAAATTTCTATTTCTTGTTCCTTTCTAATATTTAATTTCTCTTAGCTTCACTTGGCTTTGAGAATAATAAATTCTCTACTGACAGTGCCAACCATGTGAAGGTGAAAGCTTTTTTGGCACCACTAACCTACATAAACATGTTAGTAAGCAATTAAATAGAATTTTAAATCATACAAAATTTAAACAAAATCATTTAAGTAAATATTCAAATTAAATTCATGAAGAACATACCTTTGCAAATTCAATCCAATGAACCGTAAGGATCAACTCTATTCTTGACAGTAGCAAGAATTTCTTCATGATCTGATTCACGAACCTTCCACAGATTTTTGTTTGATGGCCGACCTTGATATTTGATCAATTTAATATTTGTTGCAAGGACCAAATGTGAATAGTGAAGTATCTTCCGATGTACTTCATAGTCTTCAAACAACCAAATGTTTGATTTTTTGATAGGATATCGTCGAAGCCAAGTTCCAGTGACTACCACTGATCCAGTGGAATACTCAAGGTCTTCACCATCAATGACTGTGGAAGTCAATTTTTTCCCCCCTCTACATAACGAGATAAGAAGTAGTTTGTTCCCTCTTCATTAAATTTAGTCGCAATAACTGCAAAAACGTGCCCTATGTATCACAAAGTAAAACTGTTCAGTCAATTTATAAATACATTAAGAGTTGACCATTTAATAATTTATAAATCTAAAACATGGCATGTACATATATGTATATACCTTGTTGCACTAAATCAGAGACTTGGTCAAAATCAGGTGATGTTGTCATTTGATCTGAAGACCCTACAAGTTGTAATGCTCACGGAACTTGATGTGTGTCGAGTGGAATTAGAGGTCTACAAGTCCATTCATCCACCCACTATTGTGACTCACATTCATTCCATGCAAAATCAATGCATGATATACAAAAACATGTCATGCACCTAGTATAAATAGTCCAAGCATTTGCATCTGAACTACAGAATGAGTGCATATCACTTGATCCTGCAACTGTCATACAATCTTCAAATTTTTCCAGATGTTGTTGCTCTATCAACCAAAAATATCTATGAACCGTTGATCTCTCTTGAGATTCATGGCCCATATTCTTAACACACCAATCAACAATATTTTTTACATCTGTAAATTTAGCACCATCCTTGAACTTTAACTCTTCTCTTGCAAGTGCTCTTTTCACACATGCTCCTACACCATCATGCTCTCCTTTTCCATGCCCTACCTCAGTAAAACTCCAGATATGTTGTACATTTGTTTCTTTGTGCATCTTGCTTAGCCTAATAAAACATCTATGCATTCTTGAATTGTGATGTGCAGTTGTCTGACCAAATGTAATGTTGATCAAAACTAATGTTCCTCTCATTCAAGTTCACATAAAACACCTGGAAACACCCTTGTACATATTCTGTAGAATGTGTCCGATCATCACTGATGTAGAAATGATACTCTCTTAATATTTTTTTATCTTGCTCAGTGCTTTCAGGAGAGTGCATGAATGTTATATGCACGAAAATAGAAACTTGCACTAAGTTATAATATTGAGACTGAACCTCCATTTGTGGCTACAATGTGTAATTCTCTACAAAGTCAACTACTGAAACAATAGTACCAAGTGGGAATGTGTCCTTGCTTAACTTGAATTGTTCATCCAACCATTGAGCTCTACGTGTGTGCCTTGCATACTCATAAAAAATTTCCTCTCTGAATTTGACCATATATTTTGATACAGGTAATTGTTTTCTAACAAGCTCACACCTCTTAGATTCTTTTCCATCTTTTAATTGATATGCCACCGATTTATATTTAGTGAAATCAACCAATTATTTTTCTATTGAATATGTAATCTCCTCGTGGATACAACTTTTTAGATTTGGCAAGCCACCACATACATTGCACGTTCCATCCAAACAGGCTTTGTTATAAAAAAAATTGTCTTGTTGATTTTTCACAAAATATTGTCAGAATAAATTCCCTTGAAGATTTTTGTGGGACATTTATTCCACACTCCTGCAACATGATGTCAGTATGCAAAACATGACGTATTTGACAAAATATATCATAATGCATTGAAAATTCAACATGATGACTGTAACAACAAGTGGTACATGAGTGATTTATTTTTGCATAAAAGGGTTTGCTCATTTCAAAGAATATTTGGCTAATTTTAATTTGTGGATTTTCATTTTTAAACTTAGAGAACAATTCTGTTTGAGTCATATCTAAGAAATGTTTTGCACACGATTCACGATTACGAGAACCTATTCTTCTTTTTACTATATCTCTTCTATTCGGTGACACTCTTATGTTCTCATTCCAAAATTTTACAATTAATTCTTTTATAATATCAAATGTATTCTTGTCTTTTCATGGAAGTCTACTAGAGAAAGCCCAATAGTCAGTGTTATTGACTAACTCAAGACGTTTATGTTTCTCTATTGCTTTCATTAGTGTTTTTCTGTTTAACTTCAAAGCACTGCTTGTTTTTCTAATCAAGCGTTTATTAACTATTTTATCACTTACTATACAATTATTTAGTGCTTGTCGTGTAGCATTACTATCTTTGGTGCATCTTTTTCCACCTACAATTTGGTATTCTTTATGTATGTTTTCAACAATTGGCGCATTTTGATCAACAATATTAGATGTTCTTAACCCCAGGGTCTTCATTATAGGTCTCATCTTAATTAATTTCATCAATGAAACAAATAATTGACATATTTGTGTGTCATTTAAATTCTCAAAGTAATTATCCCAAATTCCACTAGCTTTTCTTTTCACATTTCTTTCAGACATTTTGTTAGGCATTGGTTTTATAATGTTTTCATCAATTTCAATTAAGTGAATTGGTATTCTTCGCGAAATGGAAGGAGTTGTTCTTAGAGGTCTGTAATGAAATTACTTGTATAATTCAGATCATGAGCAAAAATATAACACCAAATAACACAATATTCCAGAATAATGATCTCAATATGCAATTATAATAGCTTCGTCATTTCAAGGGGGCAACCTCCAAACCATACAATAATACTCAAATACTCCAATGGTGATGAAATACTACCTACAATCCCTTATATATACTATTCATATGTTATGGCCATCACCAAGGCCGACCTACTAAGCATGAGAAAGTATAAATGATATAATAAAATGATATGGTAAGCCACAACTCGGTTACTCATATCCTAATACAAGCAATAGGTTAAGGGCGTAGCATGCCCTTCACCTTCAAAGCAACATTGTCCCCAATGTTGAGAAGCTCTGGGTGCTACTACAGGAATGTCATATCTTCCCATGTTACATCTTCATTGTCCATATTCTTCCACTTGATTAGGTACTCAGTAATAACTCGTGTCCTCAATCTTTTAGTGCATGTTTGGAGGATGCCTTCAAGTTCCAAGATGACCCTCCCCTCCTCATCGAGCTTAGGTAACACTGTTTGGGCTGATACTCTCTATCCAATTACTTTCTTCAGGCAAGAAACATGAAATACTGGATGTATTCTAGTTGATTGTGGAAGTTCTAATTTGTATGCTATAATACCAATCTTTTGCAATACTTGATAGGGGCCATAATACTTTGGTGAAAGTTTGTTATCCTTTTGTTGTTGTTTCAAATACATTTGCTTATATGGTTGTAACCGCACAAAAACCGAATCACCGACTTCAAAATGCCTTTCCGTGCGATGTTGATCATCCTGTTGCTTCATGTGGTTTTGTGCCATGACCAAGTTCTCCTTGAGACTAGAGAGGACCTCTTATTGATATTGATTGTGTTCTTCTACTGCTCTAACCCGTGGTTGTCTTCTCAATGATGATGTGATGGATGGTGGATGGTACCCATAGAGTGCCAAAAAAGGAGACATTTTAGATTAAGTATGGAAGGAAGTGTTATACCACCATTCTGCAAGTGCCAACCATTGGACCCATCTTGCTTGTTTATTAGATGTAAAGCAACAAAGATATCCCTCCAAACACTTATTTACAACTTTTGTTTACCCATTAGACTGGGGATGATAAGAAGAGCTACGAGCTAATTGAGTACCCAAACATGAGAATAAATCAGTCCAAAAATTACTAGTAAATATAGGGTCTCGATCACTTACTATAATCTTCAGTGTCCCATGAAGCTTTTGAATTGTGTCCATGAAGGTTGTTACTACTGTGCTTGCAGCAAATGGGTGTGCCAAGGCACAAAAATGAGCATATTTGGTGAGTCTATCCACCACAACCATGATGATATTTTTTCCATCAGATTTAGGCAATCCTGTGATAAAGTCCATGGAAACCTCTTCCCACCGTTGGCTAGGAATAGATAGAGGTTGTAGAAGACCTGGGGATCAAACTTTTTCACCCTTATTTTGCTGACAATGCATTCTGCTACAAATTTTTGGACATCCCCTTTGAGCCCTTCCCAAAATAAATCTTGTTTGACTCAATGATAAGTCTTCAAGAATCCAGAGTGCCCCCTACTGGAGAAGAGTGAAGCTCAGATAGAATACTATTTTTAAGAGAGGATTTCTTACATAGGTATAATCTATCTTTATACCATAAAGAATCCCCTTTCAATACAAAATTTTCAGACATGCTTGGATCATTCTGGAGATGATGAATGAGATTTTGTGTGGTTGGGTCATTTCTCCATTCAGACCTTGCCTCATCTATCCAATCTTCTTATAATATGGATATGGCACATAGCAAGGCTGTAGTTGAGTCATCTTTCCGTGACAGTGCATCTGCAACTACATTCTCCTTCCCTTTCTTATAGATAATCTCAAAATCATATCCCAACATCTTGGAGACCCATTTTTGTTGTTCTTCAGATGATAAACACTGCTCCAAGAAGTATTTCAGACTATCATGATCTGTCTTCACTTTAAAGTGTCTTCCTATGAGATATGGTCTCCATTACTTTATTGCATGAAGTATGGCTAGCATTTCCTTCTCATAAGTCGGCTTGGAAAGATTCTTACCTTTGAATTGATGGATCAAAAAGGCAATAGGATGGCCTTCTTGCATGAGAAATGCCCCCATACCCACCCCTGATGCATCACATTCAACAACGAATGTTTTGGAAAAATATGGAGTAGCTAAGACTAGATTGGTGCACATGACCCCCTTTAGTTGCTCAAATGCTTTGGTTGCATCCTCACTCCAATGGAAGGAGTCCATCTTTAATAAAGATGTGAGAGGTGTAGCTATGCTTCCATAATGCCTTAAGAATCTTCGGTAATAACCTGTAAGCCCCAAAAATCCTTGTAGATTCTTTAGGGTTTTTGGAACCTTCCACTCCATCATGGCTTTGATCTTATTAGGATCCACTTTAACCCCTTCATGAGAGACAATGTGACCCAAATATTCAACCTCCTTGAGTCCAAAAGAACACTTAGAGGGATTTGCATAAAGATGATGTTGCTCAAGGGTTTCCAAAACCTTATTTACATGATGCAAATGTTCCTCCCATGTTTTGCTATAAATTAATATATCATCAAAAAACACTAATAGAAACTTCCGCAGGAATGACTTAAAAATAGAATTCATCAAACTTTGAAATGTAGAAGGTGCATTTGTGAGTCTAAAAGGCATTACCAGGAATTCATAATGGCCTTCATGTGTCTGAAAGGAAGTTTTATGAACATCCTCATCCTTGATTCTAATTTAGTGGTATCCTGCACGAAGATCAAGCTTTGTAAAATAAACAACACCATGCAACTCATCAAGCAAATCATCAATAACAGGAATAGGAAACTTATCTTTGATTGTGTACTTATTAAGTTCCCTATAATCATGACACATGTGCCACATGTCATCTTTCTTCCGTACCATCACTACTGAAGAAGAACAAGCACTTTGACTATGGTGGATAATTCCTGCTTCTAACATCTCTTGTACAATCTTCTCGATTTCACTCTTTTGCACATATGGGTACCTATAAGGTCTAATGTTAGGTGGTTGACTTCCTGGTAATAACTGAACACCATGATCATGATCTCTCTTTGGAGGTAAGCCCTTTGGTATATTTTCAAATACAATAGAGTGTGCATCTAACACTGCTTGCATATCTGATGGTATAATGTCCTTAGAATGATGATCCTCCAATGAAAAGATTTGTGCCACAAATCCCTCTGCACCCTTTTTTAGCATTTTATGCATTTGATGAGAACTTACTATTTGTGGAGACTTTGCTCTTAAGTCTCTTAGTTTAAAAGTCCTTCCTTCAGAGTGAAATTGCATGAACAAGTCTTTGAAGTTCGTCTCAATGGTTCCCAAAGTGGTAAGCCATTGAACCCCTAACACAATGTCTACTCCTCCCATAGAAATGGCATACATGGGACTATTTAGTATGTAATCTCCCATAGAAAGCTTAATCCTATGGCATTTTCCAGAACAAGTAACAATACCTCCATCAACAGTCATTACTTGACATTCAAGAGCTGGATAAATGAAACAGTTTAGGTGCACTGCTAACTTATGATTGATAAAGTTGTGAGTACTTCCTGAATCAATCAATACTATGACCCTCTATTTTTTTAGGAATCCAACCACCTTTAGGGTCTGGGGGGTGTTAATACCTGAAATTACATGGCATGAGATCATTGGCTGAGGATCTCCTGACTTCTCCTCTGGCTCAACCAAGACCTCTGACTCTGCATCTTCATTATTCTCTTCATCTTCACTAGGCCGATCAATGTAGAACAACTTCTTTTCAACACATTCATGTCTGGGTCCAAATTTACTTTCACAATTAAAACATAACCCTTTTTCTCTTTTTTTTTTCAATTTGTTGAGGTGTTAATCTAACTGGCCGAGGTAGTGTTGGGGCCAAGGTGTTGCGATCTCTGGTATAAGTGAAATGTTATCTCCTACTTGAATTTTTTTTCTCCTTTTCCCTTCTTGCCATAATCATCGAATCAGAAACCTTATGAGGATTAAACATATGCACCTCATGTTCAATGTGATCCTTAATACCCCAAAGAAATAGGTCATTCAGATTCTCTTCAGTAATATTTTCCACCCACAGAGAAAGGTTTTGGAAGTGGTCAATGTAATCCTTAACAGATCCTGTCTGTCTCAACTTTGCTAATTGGATGAAGTAATTATCTGACATACTAGAACTGTATTGTAATTGAAACTCTTCAGTGAAGACTGTCCATGTAACATTGAGACCACTCTTCTTCCTTTGAGCACATAACCATCGATACCAGATGAATTGGTCAGGTTCGAGATACAAAGCTGCCATGTTCACCTTTTGTCCTGATGAAATCTGATGTAGTTCAAAGAAATTATCCATTTGGTTGATCCAATTGAGTGGATCCTTTCCATCAAACTTGCGCAAATCCACTTTTGGAAACGTAGTACATGCCTGCAGAGTGCTCGTATTTAGATTGTGCACATTCGAAGAACCACTCTGGCTCATGTGTCTATTATGTTGACCTGAGGATCCACCTTGATTGACATCAGTTTGATTACCCATCATATGCGTACTGAATTTTTGCATGAAATCATCCAATATTTGTGCAATCCTATCCACATCTTCTTTGTTGGCCACCCTAGATTCGAGGTCTCTCAGGTTAAACTCAAGTTGGTTTACTTTATGGTCTATTGAAGTAAACCCTAACCCCGAGGAATCTGTAGCTATATATTCTATCTACAACTCCTCAACTACTATCTCATCCTTTTTTGGTGTTTTACTCGGAGTGATGGGATTCTTTTTTCCTCTTGTGGAAGGCCCCGCCATGATGCACCAAAATAATAGGATGTAGGGATCACAATTAAATTTTAGGGTTTCATATTTCGATACGAATTCGGCCAAATATAAAAAAACTTAAAGAACAAACCACAAATACATTTTGTTTTTATTTTTTAAAATGTAATGAATTTGAAAAAATTCCACAATTTGCACCCTAGGGAGTGATTTTATGAAAAACACTAAATTCTTAATAACTTTTGCAAAATAAATCAAAAAATTCTAAAATTTTCAGGGAACCTTACTTGAAATGTTTTGCAACTCTGGTAAAAATATCTCCCACTAATTCTCTTTTTTTCACAATATATGGTGGAAACAAAAAATTAGGGTTTTTGCCCTAATTTTGGCCCAGATCGCAGCTCTGATACCACTTGTAATGAAATTACTTGTATTTCAGATCATGAGTAGAAATATAACACCAAATAACACAATATTCTAGAATAATGATCTCAATATGCAATTATAATAGCTTCGCCACTTGGAGGGGGCAACCTCCAAACCATACAATAATACTCAAATACTCCAATGATGATGAAATACTACCTACAATCCCCTATATATACTATTCATATGTTATGGCCATCACCAAGGCCGACCTACTAAGCATGAGAAATTATAAATGATATGGTAAGCCACAAGTTGACTACTCATATCCTAATACAATCAATAGGTTAAGGGCGTAGCAAGGAGAAGATTCGTTTATAAGGTTATTTTCTTCATTCAGTGTTTTCATACATATTTTGGGGTTAACATTTGGATTCTCAAGTAAGGGTTCAACAATTGGATTCATATTAATTTCTTCATCCATACCAACATTATCATTCAATTCAATATCATTATTCATTGAAAAATCATTATTCTCTACATTTTCATTATGTATTTCATCCCAATTTTCTAATACATTAGCTTAATTTGATATAGCGGATGTACCTTGTCCTACTCAAAGTTTCTTTTCAATTTCTTTATTATTTTCTTTTCCAATTGCTTCAGTGTCTTATTCTTGACTTTCTTCTTGTCCTTAGCTCGACGTTTATTGCCCATGATTAGAAAAAATCAACTAGTGGGGTAGGGGACAAAGTGAAATGCTAAAATGTCGTGCAAGAATGTAGAGAAAATTATAGACAAAACAGAATGTTTGCAGAATTCCTGTGAAAGAGATGAAAGGGATGTTGGGGGGCCACAATATATAAAACAAAGAAAAACGCGTATGCGTTATGTAATGCGTATGTGTTAAATAACTCGTACGTATTTTGCATTTTCTCTTTTCCCAAGCCATGCCTCAAGGCTTGGGATCCGGTTTGGATCCCAAAGCCTGAGGCATGGACCTGTACAAACACAACAAACGAGTTTTTACAAGAATATGTAAAAATTCCACTTCCTCTATGATAAATCAAAATAAAACAATCGATCCATTTTAAAAAAATTATACCACGACGTAGAGCAGAGTCTCTTCTTTCTAAAAATATAATTTTCAAATTTTCTGACTAATATAAGGTTTCTATATTATTTATTTTCTAACTATGCCTTTTTATAGCTATTTTTTGAAGTGTAAATATGTGTATATTTCATGGTGTATCTTTTTTTTGGGTGGTCAAAATTAAAAAAATTTATACTAGCCCAAACTAGGCATAATTCTATACATATTCAAAAAAAAAAATCAAATTTTCGATATTTTTTGAGGTAGTTGGGGGGGGGGGGGGCGCATGGTCGGAGCTCCATTATTTTTCAAAACATAAAATTTCTTTACTAGAAAAATCATAAATAAAAAAATATTCTCTAAAAAAATCTTTAAAAAAAGATCCCAAACTAGATGCTCTTAGCTATCTTTCTACCAAAGGGTTTTCAAAAATACTAAATGGTGCTCAAAAAATGGTGGGGGCCACGAAAGTCACTCTATTATGTTTTTTAACAAAAACAGGTGTATCTGTTGGTATTTTAGTTGTTTGACCCACTTAAACTTATCCGTTTTCAATAAAATTTAGTAGCTTAGAAACTTGAATCAAAATGATATGATTCATATTTCTACAACATCTTCTAATTTTGAGTGTAACTATTTCGAAAAACTCGTATAAGTTGAAGATTTTGTTTTCAGAAAAATGCGTCCACTTAAGACCCCCTTGTGGCCCCCCAACTTGGTGCACTTACCCAATCACCAAATATACTAAGGTGAAGGTGGCGTATAGGGAGATATTGAGTGAAAGATAAGCCTAGAATCATGGCTTCATATTCAGCTATATTATTTATTCACGAGAATTCAAGTCGATAAGCAAAGGGCATAGGTTCACCATGTGGTGTAATGAAAACAATATCGACACCGACACCTGTAGTGCAATGGGAACCATCGAAGTACATGGTCTAAATATCATAATACATAGTATATGTAGTAAAATCATTCATGAAATTCATAAAAAATAAGGAAAGGATCAAGAATAGGGGCCTTTGGTAGTTGGTCAGTGATGACTTGGCCTTCGATAGCTTTATGCAGAACAAATTTAAGATTAAATTTGGTAAGTAACATGATTCGATGGGCTAGGTGGGCAGATAGATGGGTCCATGACAGTAAGTAGTGCAAAGGATCAAATTTTGTAATAATACAAATTTTGGTATTGATAATATAGTGACGTAACTTGTCATTCACAAATACAAGGTCGAGGCACAACTTTTCAATATAGCTATAGTTGCATTCATAAGAAAGCAAGGTGCGACTAGTATAATAGATGGCACATTCACATTGATCCATATCATGTTGAGAAAGCAAAATAACTAAGGCATGAAAAGTGGCCAAGATATATAAAAGTGATGGTTGATCATGCACAAGAGCAGTTAAAGAAGATAGATTAAGTAAATAAGATTTGACATCATAAAATGCATGTTGATAACTAACATCCTAAGTAAATACAATATCATTTTTCACGAGACCTGTAGATGGTTGGGTCTTGTCAGCTAGTTGTGCAATGAAATGATGGATAACCTAGATTTTACCTTATAAAGAATGAAGTTGATGAAGGTTTCATGAAGGAGGCCTATCTACAATGGCGCAGATCTTCTAGGGATCAATCTCAATACCTCACTAGGAAATGATGTATCCTAATTTTTTTCCAGTAGTAACTTGAAAGACACACTTTTTGGGATTAAGGCATACATGATATTATCGTAAGCATGTAAACAGTGTATGGAGATCCTGAGCATGGTTAATCCGATGTTGAGATTTGGTTAGAATGTCATCAACATAGTCCTTAATGATCTTATGAATATAATTGTGGAATATGTGGGTCATAAAATGCTAGTATGTATCCCTAACATTTTAAGACCAAAGGGTATAACAATGTAACATAAATTACCGTAGGGGGTAGTAAAGGAGGTTTTTTCTTGGTTAGATGGGTTGATTTTGATTTGATTATATCCAAAAAACCCATCCATAAAAGAGAGCATATCATGGCTAGCAATGGAATCAAGAATAGAATAAATGAGTGGTAGAGGAAAACTATATTTAGGAGAGGCTTTATTAAGGTCATAAAAGTTGGTGCAACAACAAATTTTCCCATAAGGATTCATATTGAAAACAATATTGGGGACTCGTTGTTGATAGTCCACAACGCGAATAAACCTGACATCTAATAAATGTTGAATTTCTTCTTTTACTAATAAGGCCACACATGGATGTATTTTTTAGATTTTTTATTGGATGGGCTTAACATCTTTATAGAAGATAATGTTGTGCATAGTAACAGAGGGGTCAATATCAGGCATTTCACGATAATTCCAAGCAAATAATTCAAGGAAATCTTGTAGCACTTTTTGTATATCAACTCATTCAATATCACTAAGGGAAGTAACTAGAAGAATAATATGTGGATTATCATCAGTGCCTAGCTTATAAGGAATGGTTTCTTTATTAAGTAAGGTAGATTGGTCTTCAACATATGATTGAGTGTGTATAGTGTCAGGAGCATCAAATTGGGACATATTATGATCACCCTCACTAAAATGTGCAAAGAGTGAGGGAACCTCTTCTTGTAATGGTGTGAAGGTAAAGCATCATATGTTCCCGTGTACTCAAGGAGTGCCCCATTATTGTGAAATTCATCTAATAGTTTTTTCAGAAGATGAAATCTCATCAATGTTAATTTGTGGCTTCAAACTTTTTTTATTCGTGGAGTAAGGCCCCAATCAAAAGCATCCTTTACACTTAGGTGTATTAAAAAGAATATTACAAGATGTCACGCGGAAAGTAAGTATTAGTTTACATTATGTTTTAATTTAATCATTTTTTTGCATGTTATCAAATATTTCAAAAAAATAAATTGTTTTAATTTCATTATTTTATTCTTAGATACTTCCCTAAAAAAGAATATTATCCTAACAAAAGTATTAGTTTTTAAAAATGGTCACCTATAATACAAATAACAACTTGTCACATGAGATAAAAGTGGTTGGTTGCATCTACTAATAAAATTATGGTAGAACCTACTATGATGTGGAGTGAATTAACGAAAAAAATCAATAGAGGTGCTTAGAAGGATGAGGAAACATATATGGGTAGGAAAATATAATAAATTAAAATTTCGTCTTATATGTGTTTTTATAGTTACATTAATAACTATGAAAAAATTAATGTGCATGAAAATTACAGGGGTAATATGCATGAGGAGAGATTAGATAAATGATTTATAGGCATGAATGCATCTTCATGGAAAATACAATTTGACAAGTGCGTCAAATGGGACACGAAATGGGATTATGGTAGAAAAACAAAGATATAAAAGGAAATAAAATTGTGTTTTCGACAATTGATTAATGCTAATTCTTTTATGTATTTGCAGATTAATATATTCGGTCTAAAGTCATCTACTATAACGAAGTCCACCAAGCTAAAATGAGTAAAGGGAAGTTGAAGAGTCACTGTTTGGGACAAATGAGCATAGATGAGGCTACTTACAAATTTATAAGTTTATTTAAATAATGTAATACATACAACATTTACTAATTCATGCCTCAATTATATTTGTAATTATAAATTATTTTTATAGGAGAAGATGTATGAATTCACAACCACTTAATAACTATAGACACAACTCAAATCCTTTAGATGGAACACCAATGTATTAAAAAAATGTTTGCATTCTTGTGGGTTTGTGTTGGTTATACACCATTAATTTATTAAATAATTATTAAAATCTCTAGTAGGTATCATAAATTGAATTTCAAATATTTTATTAACATAATTTAAATTTCAAATATTTTAATATATTAAATTGTCATTGTAAATGAATAAACCATGAATTTGCATTGATGGCCTTGACATTAGAGAGTATTCTGATGATGAAAATCTTGACTATGTATGGAAACCCATCACTTTCTTGCATGGGAGTGGAGCATAGTCCAAACAATATATAAAATGAACACATATATTATATGATGATAATGAGCTCTTAGATGTTGACCCTGACAAGTAATTGATGATTTATCTAGTTTTTAGTAGTGGATTTTATGTAGATCATATTATAAATGAGAAATAAGCCATTTTATCATATTTAAGATTACATTATTATTTTTTTGTAATTATCTTACCTAAGACATGATTTTACGTATAAAAATATCCCACATATTATTTACTATTGGAACTGCCCATTATATTACCAAAAATATAAGAGAGTTACATTAGTAGTGGTGACTAAGGAACTCAAGGTCCCACAAAAGCACCATGTAGGAAACAAAAAATTCCCAAAGAGTAAACAAAAAGCACGAGAATTACATAAGAAACTAGAGCACTAGGCACAAGCTATCACTCTAGGACGATAGGAGGATCATCCCAGGGAGGGATATACACTCCACTAGACGAAAAATCTATGTCTCAGTCGAAGGAGTGTCCACCTTCCAATGATGCCATCTTGGTTGGGCATCTACATCTACAATGGAATAATTATCCACCAACCAGGGGGTGGAGAGCCAACTAGAATCTGAATGTTAGGCAGAAGAGATGCCCACCACAGAGAGCTATCAATTCCCTTCCCCTCGGAGGTAGGCTCCATCCCAGACCAAAAGAGAACAGATCTGAAGGATGACCCTGTGGAGAGGCAGAGCGATGGTTGTGCGATCAGCTCTTGCGACGCGATGCAAATAATGTAACCAAGGGTGACCTAAGAGAAAATTATAACTGAGATTATTAGACATAACATGAAATGACACATTGAGGGTACATGGTCCTAATGTAATGGGTAGAGAAATTTCACCTAATACTTGCTTGGGAGTATTATCAAAACTACAAATGCTTAAAGTAGATGGGGTGAGATTAGCTGCAGAAAGCCCTATCAGATGTAAAAAATAAATATTACAGATGTAAAAACCAGATCCATTATCAACTAAAGCATGCTTGACTAACACATTATGAATATGGGTTTGAATATACAAAGGAGGTGCATTATCAACTATGGATTAGGAAGGAATATCATTAGAAGTAAAAGTAATATGCTCATGATTTAAAGGCAAGGTGGAAGATAATCGATGGGTAACATAGGTGGGTGATGTATCAGATTGGATTAGGGTATTATCAATGGCGTGTCGTAAAGCATAAATATAGTTTGGATGGGATTGATTTAATGAAGTCAAATAAATATCCATGGAGGATCCTAAGGTCCAATCAATAAACATGTTCACCAAATAATTTAATAAAATTAAATATGATATAATGGCATTGTTAATCAAATAAAGTAATAGTAACATACAAGATATAACTAATAGAAGTACAATCAAGAGTGATATATAGGGTTTCTAAGATAACTCAGCTTGCCACCATAGGTCTGGACTGATTCTGGGTTAGTGAATGATTTGAACAGGCACATTTTGGGTTGTGTAAGATTTGATTTTGAAATTTGCATGTGATGATCTCAGGGATAGGATCATCTGGGAGAGGACACGGGCGCTTGGGCACTAATGTCTGTTCTAGGCGTTAGTGTCTACAGGATAACTTAGGATCTGATTCTTTCTATGTTGCTTCTTGTCACTTTTAGCTTGTTATAGGCCACATCAGGTTTGTTGCACTTCTGCTCTATCGCACCTGTACTTTTAAAATAATCCTAGTTACCTGCATAATACTCAAGCACACATTATACTGAATGAAAAATGCATATGAGAGAGTCAGACTGACCCTAAAAGTCACCCCGATATGACCTTGTTGTCGAGCGTTGCACTACATTTCATACTCCATGTAGTTCTTGTGGTGTGTGATTGAAATTGTGTCCCTTGAGCTAGGATGCTCTAGTGTCAGTCACACAAAGAATAACGAGCTACAACTACTTTTTCCTAATGCAAGAATGTGTGATATGGAATTCAAAATAACCTCCCCCTATGCAGTGAATAATGCAACCCAAAATGTAGTACCTTGTGTTGCTCTTGTGTATGTGGTAGATATAAAAATGATAGCTCAATTGTCCATTTGAATAGTGAGTAGGTTGTGTATATATATGAGTTTTTTGTTTGAATTTCGGGACATTGCGACACCGAAAGCTGACATAGGCCATGGAAAGAAGATAATAAAAAACCTAAGGTTAAAGCAAACTGACAAAAGGAGAGAATCAAGTAAATAGGACAAAAAAGCCCTAAAAGGACATTAACGCCTGGGCGCTACTGTCCTGTCTGGGAGGTACTGTCCTGCAATAAGCAAACAAAAACAAAATGAAAGACATGAACAGGGATCCCTGTGACTCGACCAAAAATATGTAAATGCTAGATAAAAGACATAATCAGAGCCAAACAAAGCAAGAAAAGGACCAAAGAGGTGTCGCTAGTTCCTAGTTTCCATACTTAGAAATCATGTATATAACAACATAGTAGAGGTACAATATAATAGTAATAAGTGCATATTTTAGTGACTGCAATGTCATATCTCGAGATAGAGAACTATATGTGGTTTGAGGACCCTTTTGAGTAGTGCCAACGTAGGTGGTGTATGGATTGAAATTTAATCTAACCACTGTAGACATTCAAATTTGGTTTTGACAATGCACTCTTGCTAAGATAAACACAATAGGTCTCTTGTTGAACTTGTTTGTTCATACACATTGATATGTCGATCGATTTTGATAGTCAAATGCATAAAATCCATAGACAAACTCCACCTAACAGAATACAACCTTCAATTTTCATGTTTTTCATCCCTATTCAGAAATATCCACTTTGGTCGGCTTGTGGAATCCGGTCTTAGTTGACTTGTACGGTTTTGGAATAGCATATCCTCCATCTGATCTTTTGATTTCATATTGTTCATCGAGTCATTTACTCCCTCTGGAATGGCCTTTTCATGATAATTTACCTTCGAAACCCTATATAAGCAAGTTAAACTCACCTCACTTAAAAGCCTAGCACAACCTAGCATTCTCATGAACTCGTATTGCAAATTCTAGCACAAAAGGTACCTTAGGCTCCCTAAATCTCACCAAAGCTCATGCACAATCATTAGGGAAACAATCACTACAGGTTTAAAGTATCCAACCGGGTTAAGGAATCATTTCCCCTCTTTTGCAAACAATCAAACATCCCCACTTCTTCAAGTATTAAAAAGAGCCAAACTCAATTCAAGCATTAGCAAGGACTTTCCAATTGCCAAATCTAGTTACATTCATTTAGATATTTCATACTAAGTGGATAATAATGTATGGTTTGAGGCCTATTCGGAGCAGTGTTGACTTCGTCAGCGAAAGGATTGCACTTCAACCCAACTAATGCTTGTTTTGTAGGGTCTCCCACACATGGCTAGGGTTTGAGACCTTACTTAGAATATTCAAAAGGCTTTGTAGCATGAACGACTAGGGTTTAACAACAATAGATTGTTCCAGGCATGCGACAACCTCAGGAAGTTATAGAGCAGGTTTAAAATCATATAGTAGGTGCAAAACTATGCAGATGGTCATGACAAATATGTACGGTCCTACTCTAGATCATTTTTCAACTACATTTCCAAGAGCGAAGCACTCTCAAGTTCAAATTTTTTAATTTCAGTACTCTACACACCTAGAACTTCCCAGATCCATTTGTAATCAACTAAGTGCACTCATCCTCTTGTATTTTTGAGCTTATAACATATCATATACATTAGCTACAAGAATTAATGCCTTGTTATGCTATTACATAATTAATGTTGGAAGTTAATTAATCAAAATAACCTCTTGTACTAGTTACATCCTCAATTTGGTTGCTGCATGCTCTCTCCGTATCGACAATTGGAGTTTTGTAACCATATTATTAAACGTCAATAATGGTCTGTAACTATAAATAGTCTACAATATAGCGACAATCAACATAAAAAAACATGTTTTATCTCACTTTTGACATATTTTGTGCCTCTAAAATTATAGATATAACTTTCCAATAAAAAACTACAAATAAACAATAACCAAATTTCCCTCTCTCTGTAATAGATAAGTGTTGATTAAAATATTTTTGCTTTTTTGGTTGGGATTCAACTTATTAACCTCCCATTTTGACTTCACCATTCCACCCATGTATATATTTATGCCGAAAGGTATGAACTCTAGGGGAAAGCCCCTGACCTGCTAACACAAAGGGAGATTGCGAGGGCTAGGATGGAGCGGTCGACGATGGACGGATGGTCGGGAGCCATTGATTGTGCCTGGTAGAAATCGGTAAATCTTCCGGACAGAAGTGATGGATTGCTTGGAAAACAGAGAACCCTGCGTCGTGCTCGAAGGAGGGGGAGGCATTCTCGGAGGTAGAAATGGAGTACAGTTGTGGGAGTCATGAGTGGAGGTGGACATACCTCTGGCGTCGAGTAAGAAAGGGGAAGAATGGCTGCCTCCCTGGAAGACAGTACGCTTCAGTCGAAGAAACAATAAAAAATGCCTTGCCTAGGGCTCCGGGAAGGGATTTCCAGATTATAATGTTGAATGTTGATACAACCGGTGCATTTTGTTCATTTCTGTGGGCGTGGATGGTTGTAGCTGAAAATCCCCTTTCACTTTGTCTATTGAGTCTGGTAGAGGTTGGAGACTGAGGGAGTGGAGGAAGCCATCAAGCAGCGCAGCTGAGATTTAAACAAAAGGGTAAAAAAAAAATTCATCCTCTTCCTCTTTACATTGTACAGTGGCTGAATTTGGATTGTTTATGTTTCTTGGGTCTGTATGAACTGACCTTTTTTAGTTGCTCATACAAAGACTGTTCCTGAATCCCGATGACCTATTTTGGTCGGTTGTGGACATTTATATGATTTCACAGTTCTGACTGTTATATCGCTGTATTAGAGGTCTAGAAGCTCAAGATTTCTCCTATTTGTGGAGTATACAAGTATTGGGAGGTATGTAAAATGATTACAATGGAATAAGGGAGGTTTCCATCCATAAACAATGATAGCTTTGTTGTTTGAATATCTTTTATCTCTGACTTTCACACATAGTCCTGAAGAAGCCTGTTTTCGTTGCATTTTCTTCTTAGTTTTTCTTCATTGGCATATGTGGAATTGCCTAATGGGACTTGAAAGGTGGTTGTCAGGGTTCTAAGAGATGTTTGGAGGCATTAGAAGATAGAATACTCATAAACATTGCGTCATTCAAAAATCATCTAAAGAACCCCTGCTCATTGTCCTGTGATAGTCTTGAAACCCTCAGCTATGGTTTAGAAACCCAAAATTTAAACTGTGTGTGCTCAGGCTTGTGTCAAAGGAGGAACATAGTCTAACAGTCATGGAGAATGTGTTCAAAGCCTTAAGCCAAGTTTTCTTGAATGTATAATATGTTAAGCCCAGTCACACCACTGTCAAAGACCTTGAAACAACTGTTTAAGGCAGAGTAGTGAGAATTCTGATATCATTGGTATTATAGACATGTGATAAGTTTCTAGCCCTGTGTTGGATGGTGTTGATGGTGAGAGTGACTACAATATCAGAGTGGCTTGAAAACTTAAAAATTATATTCCTTTCTTGATCCTAAAGACCTAAAAACCAGTCAAGAACTCCTTGAAACAACAGTTTATTGTACCATGGCCCAGGAGTATGCTGGCAAAGGTGAACTGAGTGGGTTGAATATCTATCATTGCCGTGACCTTGTCTTCTGTAGGCTGCAATTACGATGTTGCAGGAAAAGATATTACAAATTGATATTCTTTGTCAAACAGTTTTCATGTGTTGTGTATGCTTGTACATTTAACATACATATCAAACAGGACACCTACAACTACAACATCTGACAAAAACACTTCCTATTATAAGGTAACCCGATCAGATAGGACACCTGTTGGTTACGTTTGGTGAAACAGTGTCAATGTTGGGCTGGTGTCATAGTTTTTTTTCCTTTTTCCCTGTGGTTGCTTTCAGAGGGATTCACTGCAGTTGACAAGGCTATATTTTATTGAACATTGTACGTGCCCTGTTGTGAGTCTACCATTTTGGCAGAAGCTGGGAGGATGGTTCCAAAGGTTGTGGTGTCTGTCTTTACACTTGTGCATTTGGGAGGTACTCTTAACAATCTTCTCTTTTCTAATTTCTTTCCATTGACTACACAGCAGCTCTGATGATCTTTAGACCTACCCCTTCTGTCTCCCATTGTTCTCTCTACTTTAGAAATAATAATATATGTACAGATATATAAACAACTGAGTGTTTGAATAGATTCTGATATTGCAGATACATGAAACTCTTGCTCTAGCTAATATAGATCTCAAAAAACAGCTAGGCCCCAGACAGACATATATAAATATAAATATATATGTATAGTCCATCCCAAGAACTCTATGCATAGTTATGTGGGTGTATGGTTTATGTATGTATATATGTCCGAAGAGCCTTATAATCTATGCAATGTGATGAGATCTCATGAAAAAAAGACAGCTCCATAGAGTATATATAGTATGTGTCTGCAACACTATGTGAAAATAGCTGAGAAGTCCATTATAGGTTATTTATAGAAGATGGGTATAAGTGAAAAGAGTCTTGTTATATTTTTCATAGCTCTTACTTTCTAAGTATTTGAAACTTTTTTTAATCTACATTTGTCATTATGTCAAGCTTATTAATGTGAAAAACTGTCTGAACATATTTCATACTTCACTTTTTTTTTGGATTTAACTAGGTTTGCTATCATAATGCTATCCGTCAGGCAGAAATATATTCACAATCAGTGTTTTTGTTATTTTGCACAATTCTCTGCAGAAATGTTGAAACCGATTTCTTATTATAACTCCCCTTGCATTAAATTGAATAAAAGATGAAAACAAGTAAATGTGCTACCTTGACTCTCTTACACCTCCAACAGGTTTAATAATTTTTTTTCTTAGATGATGGGAAATCACCAAATAGATATTTACTCTCAACTCTTTGAAAAATGAAAGTAAGGAAGTGTAGAATCCTGATATTTCTGATTTATTATAATAGTTTTCTAATGTATTCTTGGTGGCAGAAGGTAAGTTTCTGAGTGAAGTTACTGGAAACAAGAAAATTATTTTCCATTTTCATCATTCGGAATTTGTGCGCTGCAAATATCTATTGTTTATGTTTCTTGGGTCTATTTGAACTTTGCTTGTAAATGTTTTTGATATCAGTTTTGTGTGTATCCTTCACTCCTTATATAGGGGTCCTTGGTAGATCGTCTATTGCTTACTTCCATAGTAGATGAATCAATACAAAGTCGAGTCTCATTTCTCAAAGTATTGGAAATTTATTTTCATGTTCTGTGAAAGATTTCAAGTTGTATGGGTATTAAATTTCAATAAGTATGTAATGTATGAGTATTGAATTTCAGTTAGTATGCAAATGCTTTTTTAAAGGCTATCTATACGTTATTTTCCTTTGTGGCATGGAGAATTCCATAATAGATCGTGTAGAGAATTGGTTATTGAATATGTTTTCTTTTTTTCATTATTTCCCGTTTACATTTTCATAGATTCTTACTGGTGTGGTTGAAGTTGTCTATCTACAAATATGTTATTGTTGTATGTGTTGCATAGAGAAAACTATTTTCTGCTTTCAGTATTTAGCCATGGCATAGAGGGGCAAGTGCCTTCCCCATTGGCAGGATTCGGTGTGTGCTGAGGGGTTTTAGCCCCTGGGAGGCCTCATCGAAACACCCTTTGTTGGGCATTTGACTGCTCATTGGAAAGGTTTTTAAAGCTGCCTGCCAAAACAGACATCACCCAAATATTTGTCTTGGATTCCTTGTTTGTGCTCTGCAACCAGAAACTATGTGTTTTATTTCCATTTCCAGCATAGAACTTAATGTTGTTCGTATAGCATCTATGCATTTTGTTTTTTTGCGATTTTATTGTTCTTTGTTGCTTGTGGGTTTGCAACAATGAAGACTCGCAGTACAATTGTTGTTCCTCCGCACGGTGTGACAATCACCACTCCTCACTTGGAGCGGGAAGATTCTTTCAACCGGACAAAGTTTGTTGTTAATGTACTCCACTGCAGGCAACCAAAGCCTGCCAAACCTATGATCGCTGAACTGGTTAGAGACCGTCTCAGCTTGCATCCTTCCTGCCCTCTATATTTTGCAAGTTCCGTACAACGGGCTTCAACTCGAGGGGATTTGGACTTGTATATGATCATCTCGAAGATGCTGTTAAATACGAACCTGATCACAAACTGAAAAAGATGGGCATAACTGCAAAGACAATACATGCTGGAGGGAAAAAATCACATGCCGCAAAAAAAATTGCTAATGTCGCCAAGGGAAAAAAACGAGAAGCCAAGAAAAAATGAAATACTTTAAGGGCGTACTCTGTTAAACTTATGTACATAAGTGTACTTTAGGTAGCTATATGGTACAAACATCTAATATGTTCTCTTTCAGTTCCTCGTTCGATATAACAGTATGTTATGTTTTTGATAGCTCTTGCTCACCGGTCACGAAAATTGATAAGGCTTTTTATTGTAAATCTATGGTCCTAGACTTCTATACACTTCGAATCTGTGTTTTGGAGAAATAAGAATATGAATCTGCCTTTTGTATTGTTCGTCGATCTCAAAATACAAAGAATGTTGGGTTCTACTTCTAACAAGGTTTCAACTTACATTTGTTTTTTGTATTGAGGAATTTCCCTTGTTTTTGGGAAATAAAAGGTGCATATCGTTTTAAAAATAAGCTAGTGTTTAGATTATGACAACAATATTTCCCATAACTGGCAGCACTTGCCTATTGCACTTTCTTGTAAGCTCCCAAAAATTGTACGTGAAAAAATGCATATGTGTACACCATAGTGAAAACAAATGCCGAGAAATAGAATCAGTTTTCAAAAATATGACTGGCTAGGACATGATCCCAGCTAGTAAGTTGAGTAGACTTCCATAAGAAATGCCACAACAGGCTATTAGAGGGAAATATATATGACGCCATAGTTTAATGGTGGTTAGTAAGCTATGTAACATAGAATACGCATTGCGTACATCCTATACTCAAGTAAATAAGTTGAGAGATGAGAGCAAGCAAATGAGACTTAATTCCTACAAAATAGAATCAAATATTTAAATAAATATCCCTCGTATGATTTAATAATATGCATTCTGAACTTACCAAAATGTCTAGTTTGGTATATCAATTGCATATAAATATCTACTACAGCAGGTGTTCTGTTTGCATTTGGTATTTATTTAGAATTTGTGAAACTGGAGGCACCTTAAGATGAATACTGCAGAACATGATAAAACTGCCTGGCTAGAGAGAAGAGATGTGTGTAAACATCAAAGAATGGCAGAATAAGAGGTGCTTTCCTGGAAACAACGCTCTGAAGGAATTAGTTAGTAATGCCTGAAGAATATGCATGTTCAGCCTGTTCTTCTGTAGCCCTGTGAGGTTTTTTACAATAGAACCCTCAATTAGTTGTCATTTTTAAATTTTGCCACTACACATAATTTGGCATTATCCTAATGTTTAAAAGAAAATATTGAAAATTGCCAGTGAAAAAACAATTTTCTATTATTGGAATCAACAAGTATTCCTGTGCCTGTGCAGACATACCCAGCTTCATAGGGTATGTCTAAATTAGTTCTTCATCAAGAGCTAGCATTCTGAGAGAGAAATCAATGAGATTATCAGTAACAAATAGATTGTAATGCCAAAACTCTATAAGGGGATCATTCTATTAAGGACAATAAGAATGAGAACTTACATTTGATGCACCTGAAATGATTTTCAATGAGTTTCTTTCTAGCATTCGCACTTGAAGAGATGGTTGTACAAGCACATGAGCAAACAAAAACTTCATTAAGCTATGTACTCTTTACTTAAAATTTAATCTTCCATTTCCTGTTCTTTGGAGTCACATTCCTGGAATTTTCAGCAGCAATTATACTTGTTTTTTCAAAATTGCAATGTTTACCGTTTATAAAATCTTGGTGGGCAGGCAAGGGACCGCCTTTTCTCTCTTTGAGTGGCACTGTTTGGTAGGAAAAGAATTGTTACAACCTGATTTTAATATGAATCAAAACACACTTATGATAGGAAAATAATTGTTACAGCCTGATTTTAATATTAATCAAAAGAATTGTCCAGAGCAAATTAGTTATGCCATTATCAGTGGTGGTCATAGCAGTCCACACAATAGTACTCATTAAACCACTCATTTGATTGTAGTTACTTGAATTGAACGACTTATCCATGGACGGAGTTTAGCAGCTCGAAGAAAGCTACCCAACTTGCACAGATATGAGATTTATACTTTGAAGTGGTATAATTAAACCTGTAACATTCTCCTCTTTACATACATGAAAGTGGAGCAGTTTATTTTGAACCCTATAGATTCATATCAAATTTGAACTGTGGCATTGCATTTATGACTATATTTGAGGAAATCTACTTGGCGTGGAAACGTATTTGTGGGTTTTAGTGCTACGTTGAGTAAAGTGGTTGACATTGTAAAGAAAAGGTTCCCACTTTGGTAACAAAATTTGTTTATACAATTTTATTTTTTTGATGGTACTTATTGAGATCTTCTGTACTTGTAATTTCAGGTTGTGTTTTTCTATTTTATTTTTGAAATCTTGCATCGTATATTAGACCATGGAAAAAGAAAATATTTACAAATGAAATCATTGATTTAGAAGACCTCTCCCAACAATAGAGTAGGAGGCACTTCAACTTTTGCTCCTGCTTGCAAAGAGTTGATGTCTTTTTTTAAGACATTTATTCTAGAGAGAATACGAGCTGCTAATCCTTAAAAGACTTAAAGTCTCCTACTTGAAGAGGAGAAGGCTCTTCATAAAAGGAAACTTATACCATTCTCCTAATTGAAGAGATGTTTGATGGGACTACCATCTAGTCTTTCTGAATTTTGTCAGCCCATGCTCTTTGAGGGTTATTGCTACCCTTGCATGGCTATATGTATTGGTACCTTAACCACATGACTTGCACAGTGCTAACTAGGCTTTATTCTTGCTTAGAAAGTGATTGCAAAGAATCTACTAAATAAAAAAAAACAAGAAGTTGCCACATGTAATGTAATGAGGCATGAGATGAGTAATGAGGAATCTAAGGTGCAAGGCTTAAATCTGTTTAAAGAAGATGTATCTATCGGTCGTGGCATCGAATCCAAAGCTTGCCTTGCGAGTATTTACCAATCAAATAGGTATTTGCTAAAATAAAATCTAAAATGTAGAGAGCTGATGAAATGATTTGATTTTATTAAGGTTCACCCGACCAAAAAATTCTTTGTGAAATTATAACTGTATTTCTATTAGCCGAATTTAATCATGAATTTTATCTCTATTTTTTTAGCGATGAATTTTATACTCGACGAGTTCGGACACAAATTCCTATGCATAATTTTTACTTTCCTGCAAAAGAATATTTAGAAGAAGATTGCCCACTTTCCAAATTCTTTTCGCGGAGTTCACTTTTGGTTTCATACTGTTAATTTTACAGACCCTAAGAATTTTGTGGTTTCCTGTAATTTTGTACTGTTTAAGAAATCTCAGTAGCTTCATTTTAGTCAGCAGTCTTAATGCATTATGTCCCGCAAATTGCAGTTTAAAAAAAAAACTTGATGACACTATATCATTTATAAAATTATTCATCTACATAAACCTTTTTATCTTTCTTGCACTTTCTTTTTTCATTCCGCGCAACCTGTCGAAGCGGATAATTGTTTCACTGGGATAAATGTAATCGTTAAGGTTTGTTTTAATTTTGGTTTTTCGCCAAATTTATAAATATTGTGGTGCGGACTTGCTCACTGTGCAGACGCGCATTTTTTGTTAAACAACAATCTTCGTCATGCCTGCACCTTTGACAGATGGTGGGATCTCCATGTTGATTGAGGGGAGTGCAAATGCAGAACCAATAGTCCAACTTCTCAACATTTGTCCCCTTCAATCTGCGTTGAACACTGAGCTCCAACATCGCGTGCATCTCTCCGATGGTGTACACTTTCAAACAACTCTTTTGCCCTCGAAATTTGCAAGCCAGATTTTAGATGCTCGGTTAAAAGACGGAACCATTGTTCGCCTGTGCAAAAACCCTTTGTAGAATGATAAAACATGAATTGTAAGCACCCATTTTCCTTTGTGCATGTATGCTCCACTTTCGTTTCTTTTATATGCACTGAATTTTTGTCCCTTTTTACTTTCATCCTTTGCAGGATTGTTCTTGTCTCTGACCTAGAAGTTGTGATACAAACACATCCACAAATTGGTGCTCCCTCTCCCCTTCCTACCAGTGTCATTCACGGAAAGCAATCAAACCATGATGCACACCATGGAGCCGTCAGAAGTTTGGTCCCACAAACACCTCCCCAAAAGAAAATTGGCCTGCCTAACAGTTCAAGAATGCCTCTAAAAATAAGTGCACTGAATACAACCATGCGTACATTATCTATTAAAGGTTGTGCCCTTGGGAAAACAACACTAAGGGAGTATGCTAATGCAAATGGCTCCGGCTCTTATTTCGGCTTTGATTTTGTGGATTGTGAAGGTGGGGAAATACGCGTTACATGCTTCAACGAAATTGCAGCAATGTTTTTTGGACAAATTGAGGCTGGAAACTTATACACCATCATGAATGGAAGGATAGGGAATGCAAAACCAGGTTACAACCACCTTAACAACGAATTTGAGATATTCCTACAAGCTTCTTCCACTATCTCTCCATTGCTTGTCAATAATGCCACAATTCCTTTGCATAACTTTCACTTCACAAGAATCAAAGATCTACCTGCAAAACCTATTGGTTCCTTCATTGATGTTATTGGCATTGTTTTAGAAATCTCTCCTTGCTCCACTATCCGTAGACGAGATAACGGTGAAACTAAACGAAGAAGCTTGTAATTGAAGGACATGTCAGGATTTAGTGTTACTGTAACTTTATGGGGCTAGCATTTACATGATCTTTCTCAACAACTTGAGGAGTTCCTTTCTATTCCACAACTCCCAGTATTGGCTTTGAAGGTGGCACGTCTTTCGAGTTTCAACGACGCTTCCATAGACACTGTCTCCAGCACAAAATGGTTTGTTGATCCTCAAATACCTGAAACTAAAACACTGCACGACTGGGTTGCCTCTGACAATTACACTGTTGAAACTCCTTCTGTAACGAACAAATTTCTAGGTCCTCCTCAAAGCTTAAAACCTGTGGCAACAATTGCAGAAATACTTCAAATGGGCAATACAGAGAGCAATGAATGGGCTACGCTTAAAGCTATAATTGCAGACATCGCAATGGATAACTTCTTCTACATGGCTTGCCCCCTTGCAAATGGTGACAAACAGTGCCGAAAGAAAGTGAAACCAACAAACAATGGCTCGTGGTTTTTTGCAAGTTGTAAGTCTCATGTGCGTCAATGTGATTACAGGTATGCTCTTCGTATAAACTTGCAAGCTGACTCTGGAGAGCTACAATCAGTTACTGCATTTGACACAGCTGCTGAAGAAATCATGGGTGTCATAGCGCCGGACCTCCAACTATTGTGCATAGACAATGAGGCTATAACGGAAATTGCAAACCAGATAATTGGCCATGAATACAAAGTCACTCTATCTGTGAAGAAAGAAACTTTTCGTGGAAATACACAACTAAAATGTGTCATACTTGATTCCCTTAAATTGGATGAATCAAAATTCATTGATTGACTTGGCCTCTCTTGGGCACCATAACACTTTCCTATATTTTAGTTTCTTCAATTTTTGCTCATATCTCCCCTGTAATATGGTTTTGTCCGCAGATACATTTGTAATATGCTTTTGTCCGCATGTTATAATGGCCTCTAACTCTCCAAGTTTTCCATTTAATGGTTGTTACTACTGGTTTGCATGCGCATCTATATCGCAAAGAAACCTTTTTTGTAATTGAAAAAAATGTATGGTCCAATGTTTATATATATAGTTTTTGCTAACATTATGGAACACTTTATTCATTTCTTTAATTTTTGTCTATATTTCGCATGAAGTTTTTTATTCTTTCTAGCTTGTTCCTTCTTAGTACCTATGTAAAAAAAAATGAAGCCATATCTATATGTTTTTTCCTAATCAAAATCTCCATAAACACCCTTCTAATTCTTCCTTTACTTCCTTAAAAATTTATGCAACAACAAATCATTTTGCCTTTGTTTTATTGCCTTTAGATACCAAAATATAAAACATTTACAATGAGATAAGCATTTACAAATGGTTTTTGCATTCATTTCCCCTTATGCACATACAAAATTTAGCACTCTTTTAATCTTCTCTTATCCCACCTTTATTTTGTGATTTTCGTAGATTGTTTTATGCACAATGCCTACCTCGGAGCAACAACAAAGAAGGAGAGATATTTATGCCTTGCACAAAGAAGAAATAAATGCTTCCCGACGTGAGCGCTATCGCCAACTCCAGCAGATGCCTTCAAGTTCTACCCCCTTCCAAACTAGTCGTCACCCCCCTTTCATGTCTTCCCCTGCTACTTTCCCCTCCACACCGCACAATTCTCCTTTTCCTCTTTGCATTAACCGCACCACTTGTGTCAAACCTTGTCTTCATCATGCCCGCAACATCGAACTGCAACCCTCTCCGTCGCTACACTGCCCTCCATTTTCGCATTCTTCCGACCTTCCGTCCCCTTCCTCCCAAACTCTTCGCAGTAATCACACCCAGGATTCCACCTTCCCTATGCCGCTCCACAGAACAAACACTGCGGTGCCTTCTTGGTCGGATGCCCAACGCAGATTCTGCCAAAGACTAGATCTTTTGTCACAAATCCACACCTGCTCCATTTGTCTTGAGAACTACCCAGGCATACATACTACTTTCCATGAAGGCAAACATGCATGCATTAGATGCAAGTCCGAAAGAAATGGACACCGCTTCTCCTCTTGGAACAATATGGATCCTAGTGTTCAACCTGCCGTTCTCAAATCTTTAACCCAAGTCGAAGAAATGTTGATTGCTCGCATTAATCCTGTTTTGCAAGTCACACAAATGCGCGGGGGACAATATAAATATTCAGGTCACACAATAAGTTTCCCACAAAACATTTCTTCCATTGCCAAATACCTTCCTCGTCGGCTAGGAGATTTGGATCTCTTGTTGATTCAAAAAAATGGTAGTCAACAAAAAAATACGACTTCTATGTTAGCAGGTCCCGTGTTTGGAAAGCGCTTCAATATAAAATTATCCATGACCCCTACTATAAGGATGTTCTTATTGACACTGAGGCTCTTTTTTCTCTCCTGTCAGAACCAACAAACATATCCTCCTCCCTTAACTCTATTCCTATAGACCTTCCAGCCTCTCACTTCTCTGAAGCACAGGATAATGACAACCCTCCTTCCAACCCCTACGAGTATCCTGAGGAGACGTCCTATTTTGTTCCTTCACACCCAAACACTGGCACTGAAGAGGAGTTAATCGAACAGTACCTGCTTTCAAATGGCCGGGTTGTACCCTGCACCTTGGCTTGGCTTGAAGTCGGAAATTCACCAATAAATGAATACACCACTGAGGGCCTTTTCTCGATGGCTTTTCCAACTTTTTTTCTAACTGGTGCGGCATTGTTTAAACAACCTCGCATGAAGGATGTTCAAATGCATGAATATGCCCTCCACCTTATGCGCTACCATGATGATCATTTCAGATCGCACCCCAGGTTCCGGTATTTTTTACTTAACCTTATTATGAGACATAGGAGCCAATCTACAGCTGCAGTTTTCATGAGGTTAAACCTCGAACATGGTGTCCCCCCTACTATAGGCCAACTACGACAACGTCTACATGATTTCCCTGATGATTGCCTTCCACAGAGTTTAATGAGATTTAGAACCAACCTGCAAGGGACACGAACATTTTTGTCAAAGAGCAGAGGGGAGGTCTCGGACATGATTGAGCAATTAGGGGCACCTACATTCTTCTTCACTCTTAGTGCAGCAAACACAAAATGGCCAGACCTGCATAACACCATGTCGGGTTTTTCTCCTGCTGAGGCCCGTGCTGCGCAACAATGAAGGACCAAGAACATTGTTAGCCACCCGCATTGTGTCACTGCTTACTTACATCAAAGATTCACAATATTTCGTCAAGAAGTGTTAGAAAAACATCTTCAAGCCAAGGACTACTGGTACAGGTAAATTTCTTCATTGCTCTCTGCTTTTTTTGTTGCTTAAATACATAACGTTTAACATTCCTTTACCGTAGGTATGAATGGCAACATAGAGGTTCCGCACATGTTCATGTTTTCTTGTGGCTTGAAGATGCTCCCGACGTTGATCGCATCGACTGGTCAAATAATGAATTTGTGGACAAAGCAAGACAATTCTTTGATACCTATATATCTGCATGGAATATGCGCCCTCCTTCCATCCACTCAGAATTTGTTCACAGGAATATCCAGGATGACCCTTGCCTTTTAGTTTTGTCTCAAGTCCTTACAATTTCCCCACTACAGGATTTGCAGGAGTTGATAAATCGAGTGCAGCGCCACACAAAGTGTTCCGAAAATACTTGCCTCCGAAAAAAAAATAACCGCCTCCAATGCCGATACAATGCACCTTGGGAGAATAGACCCACTTCTCTTTTGTTTGTTGATGAGACTGCTTCAGTTAAATACCTCCCTTCAAGGAATGATGATAGATTGAACACACACAATAAAGCAATGTTATCCATATGGAGAGCCAATATTGATTGTCAACCTGTGCTATCTCGTCATGTTGTCCTCAAATACATTGCTAAGTATGCTTCCAAAGCAGAGAAAAGGTCAGAAACATACCACCAAATGCTTTCTAGATTGTCGTCAGGTTTAGATCCTGATCTGCCAGCACATTTAGCCATAAAGAAAATGTTAATTGAGAGTGTGGTTGAACATGACATTAGCGCACAAGAAACATGCCACATGCTCCTCAAATTGCCACTTGTAATGTGCAGTCGCACTTTTGTATCGCTCAATGTAGGTAGAAAAATCTTAAGAAAATTGGTTGAAGCAGAATGTGAGGATGCAGAAACATCCCTCCTTTTAGATGCATACAAGGTCTGACCTTCAAACATGGAAAGCCTTCCACTCATTGAAGTTGTGCGCGATTGGAGTTACAAAAAATACCGCAAACACAATAGATGGAAGAGTCATCCCGCACCGGCTGTTGTTCGAGTGTTCCCTAGGTTTCAATGCATTCCATCTAAGGATTCCCCCTCTTTTGATCTTTTTTGTTGGTCAGAACTCCTTCTATACAAACCTTTCTGCAACATTTCTACTAATATTGGTTCGACACCTCAAGAAACCATTTCTAGATGGAGCTTGTTCAAATACAATTATCAGCCCTGGCATATTAGACGGCATGAGTAAAATCCATCACCCACCTCTAACAGTGACATCGACTCAAAGGGCGAGCCCCCCCTACTTGTTCAGCAACTGCATGATTGGCAAGCTTTGGCTCGATGCCACCCGGGGAACACTTCTTTCCTTGACAGCTTGCAATTGTTGGGCCTTCGTGAATTTGACACCCTTCACAATTGGAGTGCACATCAAGTTCCTATTGCTCTACAGTCTCTTGGTGCCACTTTTATCAAAGACAAAAAGGCAGAGTATATTTCATCTTCCCTCATGGACAGATTGCACCCTCTAGCTTCAGGTTTATCTCCAGAACAACAACAAGCTTTCAACATAGTTACTCAACACTTCGCTCAAAAAACCAACCTTCCTCCACTGAGACTTATTATACAAGGGACAACTGGTACGAGAAAATCATTCCTCATTAACATTTTAAAGTCTTCATTTGCCTCTTCATCCAATGAAGGCCTTTCATCTCTCCTTCTACTCGCCCCAACAGGGGTTGCTGCTTTCAACATTTCAGCTTCAACAATACACGCAAGCCTCCGAATTCCCATTAAAGAACTCAAACCCTTAGATGGCTAAGCTTTATAGTCTCTTCAAGACTCCCTCAAACACATCGAATACATTCTGATTGATGAGATGAGTTTCGTCGGGCCGAAGTTGCTTTCCAGAATCGACTACCGTCTTAGGGAGGCTTTCCCGCACTTCAAGAATTCTACATTTGGAGCGAGATCTATGATCCTTGTTGGAGACCTCGGTCAACTTCCTCCAGTTATGGACATTCCTCTTTATGCCAACAAGTCTTACGGAGCTAACCTTTGGCAAGAATTTAACATATCTGTTTGCCTTCATTCAATCTTCCGACAACAAGGCTCAGATCCAGCACAGACATCATTCCGTAACTTGCTGCTTAACATTCGTAATGCAATGCCTCTGGTGTAGGACTGGGAAACTCTTATGTCAAGATCCGTTTCCTCCCTTTCCGAACAAGAAAACATTGAATTTAAAGATGCGCCTCATCTTTTCGCTCAAAATGACCTTGTGGACTCGCACAACCTTATTATGTTGAAATCCCTTAACTCTCCTATTGCCAGGTCAATTGCTGAACATACCAGACGTTCAGCATCAGGCGACACCGAAGACGATCAATTGAACCCCAAGGTTCTTCTCTGCATCAACCAGAAAGTAATGCTTTCCGCAAACTTATGGGTTGACAAAGGTCTTGTCAACGATGCTACTGGTTCTATCATCGACATAGTCTATGGGGCTTCCTCCGGACCTCCTGCTCTGCCTCTTTTTGTCATCATCAAGTTTGATCATTACATAGGTCCTCCATGGGATTCGAACAACCCCTACCATGTTCCTATTCCTCCCGTTTCTAGAGGGGGTCGCAGACAACTACTGCTCAAAATGGCATGGGCGTTTTCTATCCACAAGTCCCAAGGACTTACATTGACACGTGCTACAATTGACATTGGCGGAACTGAAAGACAAGGCCTAACATTCACCGCTATGTCAAGAGTTCCGTCTCTCTCTTCACTCTGTATTTCTCCAGCATTCTCTTTCTCCTGCTACTCTCGCATGTCCTCCACTCTCCTTCTGCAATCCAGGCTAAAAGAGGAATCTCGCCTTCGCTCCCTTCCATCTTCTCTCGCGCACCTCCTCCGACACTCGCCTTAATTCCTTCACCTCTTCTAGCTTTCTCGTGCTTTTACTTCCATTGCTGCAAGAACTTCTTTATAGCAGCAACACATGTACATATCACGCACATTTTGTATCCTTTTCCCTTCTTTACGAGTGTTATATATGTGTCCAACTACTTTCAGCGCACTATTAGAAGTACGTTGCTTATCTTAAGTCTTCAAAAAAAAAAATGTCGCTTGCTACTAATGGATCTATTATATCAAAACCTTTTGAATTAACTCCCTCTTATTCTTTTATATTTAACGTTCACAAAGATAACGCTCTTATTTCATTCTAACTTTTTTCTGGTTTTGCCCATTTCCCCCCTGATCTATATGGTCTTCTCCTCAAATTTTCTTTGCGTTCCAATACCTTGTATGTCTTCCCCTTATCCTCTTTCGGCGTTTTCATCGCACCCCTCGTGTGCGATTGCTAGTTTATAAATTATTGATAAATATTCTATTTATCAACTTGTAGTGAAACCACCCAAAATTTGTTGATGGGCAGCGTGTGCACGTGCAAATTGGTGGTTTGTTGCATAGCTGAATTTGGATCTTTTGTTTCCTAGTCGCATTCAAATATAAAAGAAATAAATACAAGTAAAACTAAGCGATGAGATTCGGATGGTGATTGGGCACTGGACACGACGGTTGCCACGTATGTCCATGGCCTGCCATAATGCCGCGCCATACCAATATAAAAACTCCATGCCTCCGATTGGCCAATTTCAAGTCTGCCCTTCCACGTCACCGCTAAATAAAAATAAAAAACTACTCTCAAATAAGAAAGGTCCAGAAGCTTCGAGTTTAACATATCTTTGGATTCGTTTGTGTTATATGATTCTGGGCGGTCTCCAGTTCGATTCCCACTGAGCCCTGGTATTTCCGTTGAAGAGGGCTTTCTCTCTGCCTTGGCAAGGAAGTGGACGATTAAGAGGGTTAAACTCATGGCATCTCCAACCTCACTGTTGTTTGCAGTAACGGTGTTAGTTTTTCTTGCAGCCGGCCATGCTCAACAATTTTCAACACTTTCCACTGCGAAAGCGATCTCTGTAGGTTTCGTCTGAAATTTCTCTAATGTTTTTGTAAAAAGCTTTTTTTTTTTCAATTAAAATTTGAACTACGCGTTTCTCTGAATGAAGGTTAAAATCTGTCCTTCCTGTATATTTGCGTTAGGGTATTTGTTTTTACTTCAATCTCTTGATTATCCAGGATGTGAAGGATTCCATAGCACAGTCGATGGGTTGGAACACCGAGGAAGTCGTAGTTTTGGATATAGATAAGCTTGATACCATGTTTGGCCACGCCGTGCTTTATGAATTAGATCTACAGATTGGCAAGGTTGTTATTCCTCTAAGGTTATCTGAAGATGTGAAGACCTGGCAGATTTTGGAACCTTCTAGGGAGGGTGAGTTCGAGAATGCTTTGTCGAAAAACGGCGGAGAAATGACGCCAGCTTTATCCCCCTTTCAGCTGGCAGGCCCGCTGGAATTGTGGATCCACGATGCTGATCATATGCGACTTTCTGTTCCGGTAAGTACAATTTAATAGCTCTTTTAATCTTGTTTTCCTAAACTCTCTGGGATATTTTAGCATTAAAAATCTAGGGTTTGTTTTCAATGACCCTTCTGTTATGTGGCGTCTAGTGGGAGATTCTTGAAAGGGCGTCCTCACTGTGAAGGATCCTTGAATTTGACCCCTTTTCTGTATGAATTGAGATTTTTGGCTCTCTCAACTTCTCAAATGCAGTATTTAATTTCAAAGCCTATGTTACAGATAGAAAGTAAGGCTGTTGTGAATTGTTTTGATTCCATTTGGAAACGTGGCAATCACATCTAGATTTAAGCCCATGGCTTCTGGAAAAGGCTTGTCATATATTTGTTAAAAAATCGATGTGTTGGACAATCCTATGTGATCCATCATCCTGTTGATGGATATTTATGGATCATATAAGGTGATCGCAAATGTTGATGTTTAGCAAATATATCATAGGCCTTTTACAGAAGTGTTTTTGTAAATGCAGATTATAATCATAAGCACAACTAGCATTAGATCAATCTTGACGAAATCTGACATTTATCTAGAGGAGTCCTAATAAGGAGTTGAGGTTTGAATTTTAATGATTTTGTACTCACAATTCCGTGATGTGAAAGCAACAACTCTTCCCATGTGAGTGTGAAAACATAGGGATACCTCTTGGGACATGGCAAGTCTGGGTTAGGATGGATTTGTGCCAGTTTGATGCAGCCTCCAACAGATATAAATCTACTTCCAGGACACGTTCCTCCTTAATCCCAAAATGGTCTTCAAAAAGAACACAGCATGTGAAATATCAGCCAGCAACAGAACCTATCCGCCTTCCCAACCTCTTATCTTCTGGCTGTCTACTTTTAAAAATTATATGTTCTTAACTTTTTATAAAAGGATAGATTTCTTACCAATTTAGGCTATAATGGCTGAAGCTGCATGTCTTTTACTCAGATGCGGGGTGTGTTAATCGCTTGCCTTGGGAGCCTGTTGAAAACAAAATAGGTTTTTAATTCATATAGATCCTGGCAGACACTTCAAAATTGTAGTAAAATTAGTTTTTAAAGTAATTTATAGAATCCTTAGAAATGTCGAATACTATTCTTAGGTTCATACTTGCTACATTGACAGATGTTGTTTACAAATGCCTGTTAATGAGAGGATGCTTGAAATAAAATGGATTCCTCATTTGTTTATGCAAATTAAATCCGCTTCACTTATTGGATGTTCTGGATCTGACTACTGTTATTCTTAGCATAATGGTTAAAGTTTAATTTTAAACTAATCAATCTGCGATAAGAAGTGGCAAGAGATACACTTTTGTCTATATTGATGTAGCTCATACTAAACTTTATGTTGTTTACAGCATGACGTAGAAGCGGGTGTATTGAAGAAAGTAATGCTAGCAGATGGAGCTATGGTGACTGTTAAAGGTGCCAGAGAATTGAGCCTTAGGCAACCCATCCAGCTGCCTTTACCTTTCAGCAGCACTAACGAGGATGGGAATCCTGTTTCCAACCTGATTGAACTTGCCATGGAGCTAAAGCGTACTTCCAGTGATCAAGGAAAACCCTTGTCTCTACGAATTGTGGGTCCATCCTCGCTTGCTGCATCATCCATCAAGGAGCCAGATTCAACAGAAAATAAGTTGAAGGTGAAAAAGCTAGCACCGGGGTCTATCGAGTTGAGATCTCCTCAAGAACAGGAGACATCAACTCAAGTATCCTTTGAGGCTGCTACCGATTTAATCAGTCCTAATGACATGTGGTTGTGGCCTCTGCCATCACTCAATGGATCAGATCCTAAACTTCGTGGTATTGAGGAACTTTTGAAGTCAATCTTGGCCCCCCTTGCCCAGAAGAATGGATCAATTAAATTATTAAAAGCTCAAGCTGCAGCTGCAACTTTTGTCAAAGTACAGTTCGAACTAGAGAAGAAAGTTGGAGAAGGAACGTTGAATCCAGAGGATTGGTTGGAGTGGAGAACAAAACCCTCTGTTGTAAGGTTACAGTTTGAGCTGATTGGCAAGGTTGAGGGTGATAAGATTTTGCCTTTAAAAGTCCAACAAATTGAGCCAGTTGTTGCTGTTGAATCTTTTTCATCAAGCTTATTGACTGGAAATGCCACATTTTCGAAGGCTGCTATTATTTATCCTCCTCCCTCACCTTTCAGTCTGTAACTAGGGAGTGGGGCAATGATCGAAGGGTATATACTATTAATCTCTGTATAATATGTGAATACTCAAACCTGTTCTGCAATTTTTGAGTCTAAGAAAACATTATTAGACTTCTATCATTAATGAAGAATCAATGGCCTTTTCAAATCCCATTGTATATAAGTCATGGCGATGTCACTGAATAATGTACTTTTGTAAGAAATAAATACCTAGTTGCACAAATTGTGCATCTTCATAATTGGATCAAATATTTTATGAGCATTGTCTTGCGGCTGTACTCCCAAGGCGGTGTGTTTCACACGTTAGCTGGGCCCCTGATCCGGATCCGGTCCACAAGAATCTGCTTGGGAGAAACTAATCCAATTTGAAGTTGTTGATGTTTGTTCTGATCACTCGTAAAAAAATTATTTTGATCAAACTTCCTTCCAATCTTTTATAGAATAGTATGATTCAATTCTAGAGCTAAAGATCACAGTTCTTGACCGAGCAATCGGAAGGATTCTGTAGGAGTGCTAGATTTAGGCATTGGCTCTCCGGTGAGAATGGCATCAAATACTTATTCATGAGCATCAATATGGTCAGATTTCAAAGTATGCATCTCGTGTAAAATATAAGCAACACCACAAATCACTTGAAATTAGGTGATCAATAATGGGAAGATGTGCATTCTTTTGTTAATGAAAATTTCGTAATTTTAATTTTTTTATTATGTATTTGGTACAATTAACAGTGTATTTTTATTTATGTATTATTATTATAAGTGTGTTTTGGCAAATTATGAATGTTTTCTTTAGGTTGTATATATTTCTTCAATTTAATAAAAAAGGAGACTGCAAATATTTCTTTTGTATTGGACATGTTTTTAGACCAGTAGATTATATATGCTAAACTAGTAAAAATATTATCATCTGGAACTTTGTTTTTTCATAACGAGCAAAATATTGTTATAGGAGATACAACGGTCTGTTCTAGGAACCCTAAGTCTTACATTTTTAATAATTTACAATGCAAGACCAAACTGAAACAGATTGTAGATTCTTTTTAAATTTCACCCACCTGGTATAGAGGGACTTCAACAATACATGGCAAGAAAACTCTTCTCTAAGTTTGTATATCCTTGTTTTTGGAGAATATCACGAAGATTTGTTTTAGGAGAATATCAAGAATATCACGAAGATAAGATAAATTTATGAGCATTTTACATTTACACATAAAAACAAGCGGTCAAATCCTAACAAGATTATGGAAAGTAGACACAGAAACATCATCATGTTCAGAAGGATTAATGCACAACATAGATGATAAAATCCTTCACAACATACATGATAAAATCCTTATCATCTACACAAAACATGTTACAAAATACATTGGAATATATTACAATGAATTACTCCATAAACACATCATCCATGTGCAACATATACATAAACATCCATGAAACCTTAAAATCTTCCAAGCTTATTTCGTCAAACCGTATCTCGGTAGATGTTATCTCGGTAGACGTCAATAAATCTCTAACCCTTTACGTAGATGTTATTATTGCTTATTGGCCCACCCATATTTCTTGTAATATGTTCATCCTCATCATATTCTAATCTAAATTTTATTTGGGCTATTCCATCGTTAAATGTGAGCCTTAACCAGCAGTATCAAAGCTCAATGGAGACAAAGCTCGGATTGAAACCCCAAATTTGAAGGTGTGTCTATATTTGCAAATTTTTAAAATTGACGCTGAAAAATTGTACAAGAAAGCTACGAAAAATTATACAAGAAAGCTACGATATAAATGTTATCGCCTTTTCTCATTCCTTTTACAAGAGTTATTATAGTTTTAAGGTTTTAACAAATTTCAGATTTTTTCTATTTATTTTACATTTTGAAAAGCTCATAAAAAATTAGTACGGGTCTGTTCCTTGTGTTTTTGGATTTAAGGTTGATTTCAAGTCAACTTTTTGGTCAAAGGAGATATTTAGGTTGATTTGTCTATTTTGGTGCAGGGAATTAAATTTAGGGGAGAGACACCAATAGTTGAGCAGGGTCCAATTGTTGATATAGTGTCTTGAATACACAACACCCAATAGTTGTCATAAAAGTACCTGGTGATTAGTCATTTTTGATATGACAACACCCAATCCCATCATGCCATGTAAGATTTGTCATTTTTAAATTGTCAATGTTCAACCATTATCACCCATGATCAAGTATGGGTCCCAATCAAAATGTAGTGTAGCTCAAATTTGCAATTTTAAATCAATTCAAAATATGTCTTTCCCTCCAATTCAACACTAAAAAAAAATATAATTTTAAAAAATATAGAACTATGTGTTGGTGAAAAAATCAAGATCTCACATTATATTTAAATTGATTTGGTGGGCCCCTAACTTAGGGTGCACCACTACTAGCTCCTCTCCCCTAGTGTATGTTAGTGTTCTTGAAACCTTGGTTTTTGTGGATCATGAAATTACCAAAGCTCTTTGGAGAGGATGATATTGATATTAGAAAATGGAGTCTCTAATTTAATGACACATTTTCAAACAAGATGGCAAATTTTTCACTTCATCTCCAATGGCTTACATTGGTATGGTTTTCTAGGATCGTTAAAGATTGAAGAATTTTTTTGAGGGAATAATTGGCACATACTTTCTTAGATCATTGGGACAAAAGAAAAATGTGATGATGAAGAAGAACATGAAGAAGAAGATGACATGATACAAAAGGAGAGGTAGAGGATCATGATACGTATGAAGTAGAGATGGAAGATAATGGTCCAAACAATGTAGTTCTAGATAGAACAACATCAATATTTCATTTTCATGGATGTAGTCAAATAAAAAAAGTAATTGTGTCCATAAACCCTAGCAACAAATATATCTTAATTAATATCGATGTGGTATAACAGCTACAGGGCCAAGCAAAGAATATTAAGGAAGTTCAAGCGGATGGTAAGAATATTCAAGTTTTTTTAAATTTGAAACTCATTATTGTCAATTATGTTCTACATCCATATTTTTAAGTGTTGGATATGAATGTTTTATATATTGTTTTTGGATATTCTTGGTTAGATCCTTATAAACAATCAACACTAATGTGTAAAAGTTCCTGAAGATCTCATATAAGAGAAAGGAGGTTACCTTGTAGGATATCGTAATTAGTGAGGAACAAAAAAAGGTAAAGGAAAAACACGTCGATGATTATGAAGATGGTGAAGAAGAGAATAAGGAAGGCAAAAAAGAAGAACAAGAAGAGTATAAAGAAAGAAATGAAAAAAAACTAGTCATTTACTCAATAGATAAAGACATTAGCAATCGAAAATAGTGTTGAGCGATACAGTAAGAAACTTTTGTTGACAAAGATAAGGTTGACCAAGGTCAACCTGATACTTACATCTTGAGGTAAATAGAGCACGCCATTTCATCATAGACCAAGATATATGATGAATTTGAAGCATATCATGGCATTTCAGTGATAGCAATCCACCATGTATGGATATCTGAGATAAGAAACAAGCCATTTTTGTAATCAAGGGATCCAAGGGTTATAAGAAGACTTGTAAAACTTTCAATAACAACGAGATGTAGCAAATTATGAGAGTAGGATCCAGAGGGATATGTCACAAAGTGCACTTAACCTATAGTGTGTATTGGGACATGACTAATGGCCAATGTTGTTACTTTGCATAAATGCTTTGACCTTCATCGTTTGACATTTCCTCATTGTTGAGGTGGTATTGGCTTCTAGTGTGTCACCCTTGGGAAAGTAATGTCATTCTATTAAGAAGGGTATCTCATAGTATGATAATCAGTTACCCTAATTAAAGGATGAAATTACCAATGTTCTATTTTCTTTTGTAAGGTTATGGAGGTTGCCGCCGCCCCCCCCCTCCCCCACCCCCCCCCGATATGTCCAAGTCATATATTTTCAATATTATGCTCACTACTACATCATATTGTTTAGGCATCTATTCAATTCTTGTTAGTGTATATTTATGCATAAACTAATATCACTAAACTTTTTTTGTGAATTGGTCTAGGTGGAGAATCTATAGTTGCAATCTATTTTGTGTATGTGTTCATGACAAGTAGGTGTACTGAAGCATCTAATATATGAAAGGTATTGAATTTTTCACCTACTTTGGGTGGTAGCTTGATCAAGTGTTGTGGATGGCTGTAAGATGAAATAAGATACCAGTAGATCCAACTATCAATGTAGTTATATTGTCATCGCAATATCATTTGAAGTTTTATGTGTAGATTAATTTACCTCAGGAAGTGATAGAATGAATTGTTAAGCAAAATAATAGTCATTAGATTTGTCTTGATGAGACGATTCCAACAACATTAATGCATCGGATAACGAATAGTTGTAAGAAACCAATATCTCCCTATAGAAGATGGCTAGTAACTAAAATGTTATCATTGAAGAGATGATTGCACTTTTCCTTGTCATTTGGTTGGTAAGGAAAGAGCTGGTATTTTTTTAACCCTTAATTAAAATTTATCGCCAATTTATTTAGGTGTATATCCTAGACCTCACAGAGATTGATTTACAGATCTTTACAAAGGTGCTACAATGTAAATACTAACTCATATTTGCAACTCAGATCAAATGGAAAGAATATGACATACACCAATTAACCTAACATGTAATTGAAATATCAAAAAAGATGTATGAAGGAGCAATTAGCTGATTTTGGATGAATTCTAGAAAGATTTGGGATTGAGAAATAATGAAATTAGGAAGATTTGAACCCAATATGACCTTCAGAATTGGAACTGTAATTGTGAATCTACCTGGGTCATGGAACAGTACCAACTTGCCAGGATTAGGACCTATTGTACGATTTCATCCCCTTTTATATGATCTTGGACCTAATCTAAATCATCCTTTGTAACTTTCTAAATTGTTGGTCTTCCTGGATTTTTCTGTTGTCGTTATCAAACCTTAGTTGTTGCACATGCAAACGAGACTTTATGCAAATAGATTGGATCATCATCTCAAACCCTAGCCATGGATGAAGAGTCCTCACAAAACAAACGTTAGAAGTGTTCATGGGCACCATCGTGCATCGTCGACATTGGCACTAATTCGAAGAGGTATTAAATCTACATGTCATTCTCCACCTAGAATGTGATATCTAGATATATCAATCAGATTTGGCAATTTCTTATAACCATGTTTGTTTTGACTTTGCTTCTTGCTAAAATACTTGGAGAGAGAATGTTTGAGTGCTTATACGATAAGAGATATGACTTTATTGGCCTAGTTTATAGCTTTAGTACTTATGTGGGTGCTGCCCTAATGAATTCAAATGTGCTATTGTAAGATCCAGGGAGCTTTGGATACCTTTTGCAAATGTATGAAGTACATTGCCTTAGGAGTTCCAAGTTAGAAAATGAGGTAGTGTTCAACTACTTATATAAGGTTTTGTAGATGATTTATCTAAGAAAGGCTGACCCATATGAAGTATAATACCCAAAGAAAGAGATCAATTTGAAAGCGGAGTTGTAGGACATGTCGATTCAAGACCGTACAAATGGGTCAGGATCATATATAAATTTCTGACCAAACTATACGGTTCTGATTGAGAGTAGGAAATATGCAAATGAAGTTTAGAGAAAATAGACTGATGTTTTCTCCATTGATTTTGTGCATTGTATTCTCAGGGTGTGTCAACATGTTAGTGTGTAAGGATAAAAAAGCTAAAAATGGACATTGGAAAGTGCTAAGTGGGAATGGAGAAGTATTTATCATAGTAAGAGTGCATAGTCAAATCAAGGGTTGCCAAAGTGCAAATAACCAAATTTGAGTGTGTACATTCCCCCACCCCTTTAAGTATGAATTGAAAATTACATGCTTAAAGGAAATTGTACTTGAATGTGTGAACACACTTTAGCCTTTTCTTGAATGTTTGTTTTGCTGTTGTGTTTGGTGTTGACATGCTCCACAATAAAACCTATAACACATAGTGTAGTTAATGTCCATGATAGATAATTAACTATAACTCAAGTAAAACATGTCACATAAAATATTTACATTTTACATAATATGTGAAGTGAAAATATGTAAACAAGGAAAGAATACACATGTTTACTTATGTTTTACTTTTTCTTGGAGATTTATATTGCTAAATTTGATCAGTCCCTAATCATTTCCGAGGAGAAACCAAAAATCTAGATGCATGTAACTCGACACGGAAAAGTGCAAGAGAGAGAAGAATAAAGAGGTACAAATGCACCCATGTGAAGGAATAATGGCGTGTTCCAAATTTATTCAATAATTTTGATATATTCCCATTTAAGTGTAATAAGAGATGAAAGCTTACCCACGAAGCCCTTAGTTGCTTCACTATCTTCCATAACCCCATGGATCATACCGCTACAAATGGATTTAGACTCAATTTTGGAAATAAGGACATACAATACACAAGAGAATAGGTGCCCCCAAACTCTCATGATATGCTAAACAAATGAGTATGAGCTAAATAAATGTTGAAATATGCCGAAAATGTGCTAACAACACTGAATTAAGAAGGAGATCCATGCCCCCAAGTTTTTTGAAATTGAGCTTGAAGCTAAGTGTTGGTGCAAAGAAGGAATGAAAACTTTTATGCCCCCTGTACTGATATGAATTGAGTAGTTTAGATGTGAAAATTTGCAAAAAAGCTGTATATATAGGTGAAAATATGAAAATACTGAAAAATGCTAAAATAACCCATGTCATAAATTTATGGGGGTTAGGACCATACTGTACGGTTCTAACCAAAGTGTAAGGTTTTGAATCTGTGTCGATTTTGCCAAAATTTTGTGTATAAATGCATTTCTGGGTGCATGTACCATGTATGTACATGCATTTGCCCCCAAAATTTTATCTCTATTTGTTGAAAATGTAGAGTAAACCCAGATTAATGCCCCCTCTTTTAAGGCATGCGTAAAAACAATGTTGAGCATGTGGCTCAAAATAAATAGGTGTGTACTACTGGAGGTGTCTGAAAAGCTATGTAAAGTGCTCAAGAAGTGGCCACCTTAGAGAGCCTATACTTGCAAAAGGAAAGGTGTTTGTGCATGATAGCAACCATGGCATGCAATATAAACATTTCCAGTGACAAACAATGATATTAGAAACTAAAGTAATTAGTAGGAACTGTAGACACACAATCACACACTTTGGGTAATTATCTAGTCATGATTACATACTACTATTCATGTGATTCCTAAGCAAGAAAAGTACTAATTAACCCATATCTTTGGCCACCTTTATTTGATTTCTATTGCCACTTTCAGTTTTCCACCCTTACTTGCTCAGTCTGACTTTTTACTCTTCAACATTTGTCTTCTTGGACACTGACGCCTAACTAAAACACTAGCGCCAGGTTCCCTTGTCCCCTCTGGGCACTCTTGTCCCCTTTGTACTTTACTATAACTTTTTGGGTCCTTTCTATCCATTTGAGCATCTTATATTTTTGGTACTCGTCCTTTTAGGGGTTAATTATGAAATTCAAGGGAAGGAATCATATAAATATAAAGTTATGTGATCATAATAAGGGACCAAGCACTAAGCACTATCTATCACCACCTAAGGTTACATCCATTAAGGCATATAAAAGCTCCATTGCATCCATTTAGCTCCATCAGAAGGGACACAAGGGCTGGTTTTCTTCATTACACTGCATAAGAGGGAAGTTCATTTTATTTCATGCACACATTTACTACATTCTACATCTAGCTACTTGCTCTCTATCCACGTGCGACTGACATAAAAGAAACCTAGGGCACAATTCCACACACACACACAAAACTACATTGGGTATGAGATGTAGTGCATTGCTCAATCATAAGTTCACCATTATGACAGTTGAGGAAAATCACAGTGGATGCTTGAATGCTTTTGAATAGCCTTTGGATGCAACCTTAGGCGGTGATAGCTAATGCTTAGTGCCTTGGTCCTTTATTATGATCACATAATGTTATATTTATATGATTCCCTTGTTGAATTTTATAATCAACCCCGAAAAGGCTGACTACCAAAAAGATAAGATGCTCAAACTAATAGAAATGACCCAAAAGATATGAACAAAGTGTAAATAGGTTAGGGGCACCCAGAGGGGATGGGAGCACTCGACGTTGGTGACTTGGCTGCGTGCTAGTGTCCAGAATGAGAAATGTTGAGGTATGAAAATATAGAATGAGCTATAAAGAGTATAAGACCAAAAGTAGCAATAGAAAGAAATCAAATATGTCCAAAGACATGGGTTGATTAGTACTTTTATTACTTAGGAATCATATGAATGGTAGTATGCAATCAAGACTAGATAATTACCCAAAGTGCGTGATTTTGTATCTACATTTTCCTTGACTTTATGTTGTTGAGTGAAAGCTCGATAACATAAAGTAGATTAGAGATTCATACTTGATAACTGTACGCACCCAAATTTACACGTGCTACATTGTCAGAAAACGGCTATAAATGGTCCCCAATTATGATTCATGTCTTTTCCAAAGGTGTTCGATCTCCTAAACCTCCTTGCAACTTATATTTGTAGCCTAGTTTCCCTTAATTAACCACTTCTTCCTTTTCTATAGCTTCCCACTTCATTTTCTCCTTATTGTTTTGACCTGTCAGTTGTCAAAACCTCTGTCCTTGCCTAGGCGGTGGCAGCCTTGTAAAACCACCACACTAACAGGGTGGTGGTCCTAATAATAGTAGTCTGTAACCACTCTGCACAAGGGCGGCTAGTCTATGCGCTTTTTCTAGAATCTTCACTCTAGAATTGAAGTGTGATTTCTTCACTTAACTTCACTATTTTGAGCACGTTTCTGACCCATTTTAGCTGATTTTAAGCTTGAGTGGCTTGTAGCAATATCCTCTTCCACTTGTGATTTTTGATTGAATATTCAAACTACCCCTTCGTGTCTTTATGTGGCACCCCATGGCTGCCAAGTACGTTAGTTCACAACCCAACCAACCTTCTATAAAATCATCACTTGTTATCAAGCAAATGGCTTGAGATCATTTTGTGTATTCTTGTATTATTGAGCTGCCACATTCTTGCTGGAAATTACATAGCCAAGCTTTGTTCACTTGTGTTATCTCTCTTCCACCTGCATTGCTACCAGACTGCTATCAAGCTGCCATTGCTCCAACGCCTTCTCATTACTGCTTCTACTGCATTCTCAATCCCTTGGACTCACATGAACACATGAGATTGAAAAGAAAAATTGAGGGGACAAAACATAACACAACTGGATTTTCCATTGCTTTATATTTCCAGGTTGGGTTTATGTTTATTTTCCTTCATTTCTTCATATTATTTTTTCTGAATCGTACACAAATATATATATCAAATAGAGTAGAAAATCTTTAGTTTCTTCACAATAAATAATTAATCAATTTCAAAGAAGCTTTACATCTTCCATAGGAAAGTTTTCAATGGAAGAAAAGCTGATAGATTCTTCCTTCCCTATCCTCTATGGGTTTGAAGGGAAGTATATATGGAGGAAGCTTTATTTGCTAACATAGAGATAATATATTTTACATAGACAATTAGTTTCATCTTATATTCTCATAAATTCTATTCAGTGAGGTTATAAGGGAAGAAAAGCTATTTGACGCTTTCAATATTCCCAAAATATCTAAGATAGGATTATGATTTAGACAAATCCATTTATTACTTATTGCAAAATATTTGAATTACCAAAAACATAGATTAGAGAATATTTATTTTGTTTATAATAGATTTTGCTTCTGCATAGATAAATTCAACTACATCCATTGCTTGTTTTATTTGTTTTAGGAGAGCCCAAAGATTAATTAAATTAGAAGAAATTTATTTCCTTTAGCACGTATTGTTATTCTTAGAAAATCACCAAAAACATTTATTTTATTAGAAAAATTTTGTTTTTCATTTATATATTGAAAATACTAAAAACATAGAATAGTTTTCAGATTCAATTAATTAGTTGTTATTTGCTTAATTAAATTAGATATTTAAAATCCACATGACCATCAAAATAAACCACAATCAAGAACATACATATGCTAGTGATCCATTGAGTCCCACAACAAAATGGGCCCGAGATCTAATTCACAGACATAGATACCATATTACTATGTCTGCTTGTCCTCAGAACACCAGTACATGATATTCTAGAGAAATATTGAACAATTAAATATTTTGAATATCGAGAAGCTGATAAAGCCTACGAAAGGAATATTGGACCACCCCTAGCAATAGAGGTTTAAATGCGTATTGCATGACCATACAAGGACCGCAATCTGACCAAGAGAATTTACATGGTTATGATCCGCGGGTTCCCTAATCGCAAGGGCCTGAAGACCAGTTATAACTTGACATTGGATTATGCTCATTAGTCTTTAGGTCATCCACACTTCCACCAGACATCATTAGACAACTGAATGTTCAGAACGAGTAAGCTCATTGAGCCCTCACATTTTGGACTGAACTCCAGCCAATTAACCATAACCCTAGTGGATCCATGCATTCTCTGTCATTCATTCCATGACCTTATTTAGAAATCACTTACAAGGTCACCCATTGGTACATTCCATGCATTCCACAACCCATCTACAAAGGATCTCCGTGGATCTTGATATTGATTGGAGTCTCCACATGTGTGGATATTATTTCTGATCCATCAATTAGACCCCCATTCTAGGTTAGAGAGGCACTTCCTTTCACTTGATCGAGAAGATCTTGATATTACAAGTCAAGGATATTGTTTGACCTTGATAACTTGTCCACCCCATTTACCATACACTTCCATCCATATACACATTTTGCTATCCATTAGCCATCCACACATTCTACATCGACTGTCCCGACATGACCTCAAGAGGTCGAGTGCGGTTGAAGGTCGCGTGTTGATTTTCATCCATACAAACTGGTGAACCCAACGAGGAGAGCTAGTCTCTTTTTCGTTTGCATTTATTTCATCCATCTTCCCTCTCTCCCATTATTCTACGGGTATTCATATACCCCCCGAATATGTCAGGACAAGATGGATACGATTGACCCATTTTGGGTCTCGAGGCATATTACTATCAAATGGGTAGGAAACAATAGTTGCCTCACTATCTGGGTGGGCGAACACCTATTTAAATAACCTCCCTACCTCTCAAAATCCTCCTCCTCAAGGGAAAAACCATGGGTCCTCAGTAAGGATTGAGGAGATTGATCAACTTACACATGGAAAACAACATGAAATTTCAAGTTCTAACAATATGACATTTCAATGGAGAGTTAGGCTCATCTCCTCGGGTTTTTTTTTTTTTTCCAGATTGCAAATAAGTATGCAGTCTGATCAACTCCCATTGGTAGATGAGGAGTATTTATCACATTATTCCCTAAGCGAGAAACACTTCCAAAACATGAATCAACCTCTAGATAGGGTGCAAGGACATGTTGATGTCTTACTTCAGAATAACACCTCTACCCCTCCCATAACATTAAACATTTCTAATAGGGGTGGCAAAACAATGAACAATTTATAGCAGGATATGACACTCCTTTGCAACCTAACAAGGTTCAACACTGTGTGCTAAAACAAAACACCATGCCATCATCAGGCGAGGTCATCTCAAAATTGGTGGACAAGGTTAGAGAATTGGAACTTGCCCAAGCTACTCATGCTTCATATCCTACTGGGAAAGGAAGGATTTTCTACCTTCCTCAGAACTATGGCCAAGTACCTATTGTACCAAATCCTCTAGTTTACATGGGCATCCCTAACTTCGGAGATCTTCTCACTAGGTTAGGCACCTTGGGTATGCCCCCTCATGCCACATATGGATACCCTCAACAGGCACCAGCCAAAAGTGCATTCTCAAATGCCATCCCAACTGGAAATGCAACATTCCCTGGATTTGTGCCTCCAACTTTGTACCAGGGTAATGTTCCCCCATATGTACACATGTATTCTAAATTGCAACAAGGGGACATGTACTCTTTTCCTGGTCCATATGGTTAGCCACAGGGGATGCCTTATGGCCCTACAAATGTTTACACTGCACCATATCAACAACCAACTACACTTGTACCTCCCCAACAAGGGTCATCAATGGTTGAGTCTTACGTAATGGGGACCTACTTTGAATATCTTAAAGAGCCCCTTGAATTCACCATATGGAGTGTTATGCTCCCAAGGCCTCTGCTAGACCTTCCTAAATTTAAAGGGGAGGGAGATCCAAATGTGCATATCAAAGCATATGCCATCGCCATTCAAGAGTTGCTCCCATGGGATGTTGTCATAGTAAATATATTCCCTAAGACTCTTGAAGGAATCACTCTCGAATGGTATTATAGGATACCTGAGGCATCAATACATTCCTTTAAACAAATCGTGTATGAATTCATAAAAGATTTCGAAATGAACAAGTTATTAAGAACATGAATCAGGGAATTCCTACATATAAAACAAGAGCACAATGAGTCTACTGCACATTTCATCTAGAGATGATGACAGGTCCTCTATTCTTCAAGAAGGATAAGATGAAGCTATGTGATCTATTCCTTCACTCTCTTAACCGGGAAATGAAGAAAGAAGTTCAAAATTTCCCTCTAAGGATTTATGAAGAGGTGTTGGAAGGTGCTCTCCACATTGATCAAGCAATAATAGACAATCGTCGAAAGGCCTACGGTTCAAACGGGAGATTTATCACTCCCAATTAGGGTAATTCAAGTTATCCCAAAAATGCAAAAAATAATCAAGGACCTAAGGTCCTCAACAAAAACCATGGTGTTACAACTGGCGATGTCACAAACCAAGCAAAGAAACCAAATGTTGTTAACACCTCAAACAAAAATAATGTTAATAACAATACAAACGGTAGTAATTAGAGGAGTAACAAATTTTCTCCTGCAATCAATGCCGTGGAATTCAATCATCTTCCACCCCAAAAACAACAAAAAGTTCAAGCTCAAGGCCCTAGCCAGTACCCAAACAAGTACCAAAATCAAAGGAAATGGCCTCCGAACTTATATTACAATAACAAATAGTTGAATAACAATCAGAACTTTGGACCACAGAAAAATGTAAATCAAAGACCACGGGATAATGATCTTGACCTATATTGTAGTTTCCATAGGGTCTGAGGGCATGATGCCTGAACTTTCTGAGACTGTAACAAGTCCCTACAACACTTACCAAAGGACCAAAGGTATCTCTTTGTTGAGATGTTTTTGGAAAATATTATGACTCCGACTTAGAATACTTGCATGGGGCCAGTATCCCCTCAAAACACACAACTTAGGATCTTTAACGACCCCCTTCCAACACCTCATAACAATGGTAAATTGTACCCCAATGACTCAAACAAGGGTATCCTAGTGGGAAACAATGATCACGAAGCTTTGACTTTGGCAAACCCATTGGTGGCACCTTCGTTGGATGGTCGCCAACAAACTAAGATAGTGGGTCTAGTAGAGCTAGAAACCGAACCTCAAATAAACATCACTATGAGGACCCGAGACTACTCTTCGCAACCCATTCCTATTTACCTATCTATATTAGATGATGTTCATGAAACACTTTTGAATCCGGTGGGGGCTTATGATTTTATCAATGATTTAACAAGGACCTTTTCTCACATCTCCTTTTTGGATTTGTTAAAGAACTCCCCGAATCATAGAGTTTCTTTATTGGAAGCATTGGGTCTTGGAAATTTGATCAATGTCACCCCTCCTCCAGAGGCACAAATTAAACTCATAAAATTTGATATCTATCCTCCTGGGAAGTCAAAAAGATATGTTAGATTTGTATTCAACATTAGTAAGATACCCATTGATGCTGAGTTGGCACATAGAGGTGATCTAAATATGTATCTACAGGTTTGGATTTACAAACATTATGTAAAATGTGTAATGATTGATGATAGGAAAATAATCAACATTGTCCCGATTTATTTTCTCCAGAAGTTAGGCTACGAAGAAACCAATTGCTCTTTGATAAGAAACACGCTAAGAGGGTATGCTAGCCTCAAGGAAACATCGATTGGAACCATAGTACTACTAGTTACCCTAGGGCCCAAGATGATTCTTATAGAGTTTTATATTATAGATCAGGAAAATAATTACAATATGATTCTCGTTCATCCTTGGATACATTACATGAAGGCGATCCCTTCCAAATTGTTTCAGGAAGTTAAATTCCTACATTTGGGGAAAGTTTTTGTTGTGTAGGGTGACCCAAAGCCCTTTGAAATTCACCTGGATAAACTAAAGAGGAAACTTGGGGTGCATTCTGAGTTTGAGCTCACCACAAACCAATTGAAAAAACCCATGAGTTCAAATCCAGAGACAAAACTAATTCGCACAACATAATTAGAAACTACCAGTTTGATTGAAAGAATTCCTGTAGTCAAAGATGAAACTGCTATTTTAGATACAATATAAACAAAAACCATGACAAATATTATCGAACTATTAGAGAATGATTTGCCCATTCTCCTTCCATTTGATTCCATGTGCATATGACATACCCTGGGATTCAGATGTCTTCCTGCCGATGGGATTTACATGGTTCAAGTCTTAGAAGCAAAGGAAGAAGATACAAAGAGAAATCCAACATCAATCTTCCCACACTTTGGTGCTGGGGTAGGCATGATCCTCACTTCTCCTGAAGGGAAGATCATGCCTTTTTCCTTCAAGCTAGATTTCGAATGTATAAAAAATGGTGCAAAATACGATGCTCTCCATTTTGGTCTCATAGTAGCCAAAAGGATTGGTGCTTGTAACATGAGAGTGTTGGGAGATTCGCAACTAGTCGCTAATCAAGTTTCAGAGGTAAATGAGACTAGGGCAGATCACTTACAACTTTATAAAACTGTTCTACTCAACTTAACTAAAGGTTTTGATTTAATTTTCATAAAATCCATCCCATGTGAACAAAACCTTCTTGTGGATTCGATAGCTATGTCTGCTTCCCGCTTCTGTTTGAGAAAAGAATTAGAAGATACCAAATTCATAGTTACGGTTCGTGCAGAACCCTTAGTTCATAAAATTCCCATGGATCCAATCTTGGAATACATTGAGGCTGAGAACGAGCCTGCTACCTTAGATTATGCAAAAAATAATGAAGCCATCTTAGGGTACCTTAACGCTTATACAAATTTACATCCCGCACATCATAAGAGAGGATTTTCTCTCATTCCTCACTCTTCCTAATATTTCAGATATCACATGATGGAACCTTCTAAAAGAGGGATACGTGAGAACCGATGTCAAAATAATGCACCACAATGAAGTTACACTCCAATGGTAACGTCGTAGCTCCAAAACAATAAGCAAGATTCGAACAATGGAAAGAATATGCAAATAAGAAAACATGTCTGCTCATCCTCATAGAACGAAAAAAGAAAGTACAAATAGGGGTGCTGTGTAACCCTCATGCATAAACAAGGAAATTAACTCCTATGATTCCACTGATGCATATGACGTGACTGACACATATGACGCCACTAAAGTAGGAGTTACAATTACAAATAAGGAATGTAACTCCTATGACGCACTGACGTAAATGAAAATGACAGATTCTATGACAAAATATGACACTTGTCATTTGACTCCCTAAGACCTATAACTCTCACAAGGTGAGATGACTCACCATGTGATGTGGACAATGACAAAGTGGGTCACACACACCAACACCCCCCCTTCATCGAAGCCAAGGCAGAGGTCATGGTAAGACAGAACAGAAAAGAAGACTCCCCTAGACAACTAAGAAAGATGTGCCAAATGGGGCCCGACAACTAAAGGCCTGATAAGGTGCCCATATACAAACAACATCTTTCTGGAAAGAAGAAGAGGAGAAGAAGGAGGACTATATAGCCTGAAGAAGATGGGTGGCTGCAGCAGACCTCACCCCAAGAAGAGACCATAAGTGAAGAAATTTCACCTCAGTGAAGGGCTTGGTGAATATGTCTACAACCTGATTAGCTGTCTGAACATGTTGTAAGTCGACAATGTTTTCATGTATCAAATCCCATATGAAGTGCATGTGAATCTCAATGTGCTTCGTCCGCTGATGTTGAACTGGATTTCTACAAATCGAGATAGTGCTCATGTTGTCACAATAGATAATGGTAGGCCACCAAAAGTGGATGCCAAATTCTATCAAGATACCCTGTAACCAAAAAAATTCTATGGCAACATTAACTACTCCTCTGTACTCTTCTTTTCTTGATGATATGACAATGGCGTTCTGCTTCTTGCTGGACCAAATGACAAGACCTGAACCAAGAGTGAAACTATAGAATGAGGTAGAATTTTGATGATCTAGATCACCGGCCCAATCTGAGTCTAAAAATCCAACCAAGTAAATCTTAGTCCCTCCTAATTAATGAATACCATATGTGTGAGTTCCACGGACATAGTGAAGGATCCACTTTGCTGTTTTTAAATGCAGCTCATGAGGGTCCTACATAAATCTAGACACGATCCTGACAACATACAATAGATCTAGCTGAGTGTGAGTAAGGTAGATCAAGCTCCCCACCAACTTCCGATAAAGGGTACCATCAACCAAGGGGGAAGAGCAATCAAAAACCAACTTGACCCCAGAAATAAAAGGAGTAGGTGAGGACTTGCAATCAAACATGTGAAACTGAGCAAGAAAATCAAGAGAGTACTTAGGCTACGAGATCATAATTCCTGAGTTAGATTGTGAAATCTGGATCCCAAGAAAGTAATGAAGCAATCCTAAGTCAGACATGGAGAACTTTTTGGCCAAGGAGATCTTCACAGAATCAATGATAGAGGAAGAGCTACCCGTGATCAACAATTCATCAACATAGAGAACAAGAATAAGCATGGAGTCATCCTGCCACAGAATATACACATTTGGGTCAGAGTGACACCGAGTGAACCTTGATGTAAGTAAAAAGGAGTCCATCTTGGCATACCAAGCCCGAGGGGCTTGTTTAAGGCCGTAGAGAGACTTCTTTAACTTGCAAATGAGGGATGGATCATGGACATAACCCGGAGGTTGTTCCATATAGATCTCTTCCTCTAGGTCCCCATGAAGGAAGGAACTCTTAACGTCCATCTGGTGGACTTCCCATCTGTTAGTGGTAGTAATGGAAAGTGTCAGTTGAATGGAAGTAATCTTCGTAACTAGAGAAAAGGTTTTCGAGTAATAAACCCCAGCTACTTGAGAGAAACCCTTAGCTATAAGTTGTACTTTATACTTCTTGACTTCTCCATTGGCTCCACAATTTGTTCGATATATCCACCTACACTGAATGATTTTTCTTCCTTTCAAAAGAGGGGTAAGATCCCAAGTGTCATTCTTTATGAGTGAGGAATACTCCTCATCCATAGTAGAATCCCACTTAGGAATCCTAGAAGCTTCTTGGAAAGATGGTGGATCAGAAGAAGAGGTGAAGAAGGAGTGGGGTCCAATGAAATTCGAGTGAGTACGTCTCTCATCTGAAGGATCTCCAACTAAATCTCCAGCACTTTGTAAAGTTTTCCTGGCCCAAAGAGGTCCTGAAGGTTCAAGCTCAGAGTCGGAAGATTCTTCACTTGAGTGAGAAGGGACATAGTCCTCATCATCACTACTGTCAGAATCAGAAGACTCAGAAGTTTGAGGATCAGGAGGAGCAGGGAGAGGAGAAACTCACTCAACAACATCATCATCTGATGAGTTAGAATCTGAATCAGTTGGAAAAAGAACCTCAGTGGAAGTAAAAGTCAAGGATGACTCATCAAACTTCATACTCCTCTTAATATAGAGCTCATGGGTTATAGGGTTCAACAATCGATATCCCTTCACAAGATTAGGATACCCGACAAAGATACAAGGTTTGGGTTGTGGATCCAATGCCTTGCATTTCTTCTTCGGAATCCAAGCCATAGCCTTGGATCCAAAGACTCGAAAGTGCTCAACATCAGGCTTGTGTCCAAACCAGGCTTCAAAGGGTGTCATCCCTCTTACTACCTTATGTGGAACATGATTCTGAATGTAACAAGTACAATTCACTACTTCAGCCCAATACTGCGGAGGAAGGGACTTCGAGTGAACCATACAAGTAGCCATCTCCTTTAGAGTTTGGTTCTTTCTTTTTGTAACTCCATTTTGGGAAGGGCTGTAAGCAACTGTATGCTACAAAGAAATCCCCTCAGAAGTGTAGAAATCCTCAAACCTATTGCTCACATACTCACCTCCATTGTCGGTTTGAAGAACCTTGATAGACCGTTCCACTTGTTTCTCAGCAAGAGCCTTAAAGTTCTGAAAATGCTCAAAGACTTCAGACTTAAGCTTAAGAAAATATACCCAAGTATAACGTGAAAAGTCATCAATGAAGGTTAGTATATATAGAGCTCTAGTGAAAGAAGGAGATGGAAAGGGGCCAGAAACATCACTATGAACAAGATCCAAGGGACGAGTAGCTCTCCAGGATTTTCCCTTATCAAAGTTTTTTTCAGGGTGCTTTCTGAGGGTGTAACCCTCACAAAGACCTTTAGAAAACTTAACTCGGGGTAGCCCATTTACCATTTTGTTTTGGCTCAATTGTTTAAGGTAACGATAATTTAGATGCCCAAAACGCTCATGCCATAGCTTGCTAACCTCATTTTCATGAGTGAGCAAGGCATTGGGCGTCGAATCAGAAGAGAAGTGGGAAAAGGTATACAACTGTGAATGGTGATCTGCCTTTCCCTCAGCCACAGTGCAGTCAGAGTTAAGCTCACGAATGATCACCGAGTTAGGACCAAATTCCACTCGCATTCCTTCACCAAGGTGGGTGATTTGGTAAACCGATAGGAGATTGGTAGAGAGATTGGGAACACTCAACACTTGGTTAAATGTTCCACCTTCTATCTCTACCGATCCACTACCGAAAACTGACACATGAGTGTCATCACCCAACGTGATTTGGGACATGCCACATGGTTCAATGCTAGAGAATTCAACCTCTGAAGAAGCCATGTGGTGCGAGGCACCATAATCGATAATCCAAGTTGATGATGGAGCTGATCTAGCTACGAGGGCCTTACCTTTCTTCTTTTCATTTTTAGACTCCTTTTCTTTTGAAGACTCGCCCTTCTAAGCATTTTGTTTGATGGATTCAGGAACACTTATTTTATTCTTCTCAAGTAACTGAGTTAAGTGATCAATTTGTTTCCAAAAACAATGATGCTCGTCGTGGCCAGAATACTTACAATAGGAGCATTTACACTTTTCCTTCTTCGCTTTAGGCTCATAAGTCGAAGTGTTAGTGTTGGGCTTAGCTGGGGGTTGGTTGGTCTTGGTTTCTTTCTTAGGTTGGTCCTTTGTTTCTTTCTTCTTTTCATTTTTCTTGCCCTTATTCGCCACAAGGGCATGTGACTTGGATTTTAGAGTCCCCATTTGAATGAGTTTGTCCTGTTCTCGAATGAGTTGGGACGAAAAACTGTCAAATGAGGGAATTTTCCAAGCACTACCCAAGGTGGATTTCATGGCATGGAAAGTTGAAACGAAGACAGAGTATTCAGGACCTAACTTAGAAAGAATCGACAAGATCAATTGAGAGTCTTTCTTCTCCACTTTACATTCCTTTAGAAGTAGTCTAGTGTGGAAAAAATTTGAGAAGAAGGCCTGTAGGTTTTCAAAGTCACTAGGATTTAACCCTAGTAGTTCATTCTCCAACTCATGCTCTCTCATGTCATGTTGCTTCCTAAACATCTCATCGAGCATTTGTCCATGCTCCATCGGGTGTCGAGGAAGTTTTGATGCGGAAGAGAAATTCGGAAGAGACAGACATACAAAGAAGACCTAAGGCTTCATCACAATGGTTGAACCATTTAGATCTTTTGGGTTCATCATCAGGTTTGTTTCTAACCCCGTGGTGACACATTATAACCCTTTACTTTGCAAAACCAATATAATTTTATATCTCCATTCAAATAAATTAAAAGGTGTGAGCACCGGTACTTTAGAGATATCCATAATGAAGAGATAAAGCCAACGAAGGATGAAGGAAGGAGAGAGAAAGGAAACAACCACCCCAAAAAAATATCACACCCCTCGAGTTTGGCACTTTATAGTTTAGTGTGTTGATTACAATCAGATGCAACTGTGTGTCGAGAACTAGTCTGTCACTCACCTTGTAATTAGCGTAATAACGTGCAAGAGTGGAGACAACAATCAAGGTTCGTTAGGCACAACAGTTCGACACCGTAAGCAAGCACAAGAATAAGTGAAGATAAGAAGGGGAAGAGAAGGCCTTGTGAGAAATAGCATCTCATGTCACATGAAAGAATCCCTTTGCTGTAAGACTATGATAGACATGCTCACAAGTCCACAAGCAATAAAAGGGATAGAACAAGGCTCAAGATGATTCGAAATTAGCTGACACAAGCAATACAATGACACACCCTAGAATGCAACACTTTATAAAATAGTGCGTTTACAAAACTGATAATTCCATCATCTAGTGTGTGAAAAAAACATGCAATTTTGACTAAAGAAGTGCTCAAAATTGAGCAACGAGTCAAAAGTGATAGCAAAAAAATGATTCCCGCAACTGATGGAAAATACCAATAAGCCTTGTAAACGGATTAAAAAAGTGCCCTAAACGCATGAAAATGGTGTCATATGTATGCTCATTGGAAATGGCATCAAATTTTAGATAGGGTTTATTTTTATTGCGAGGGGGGATTAGCCTCATGCTAACCTCGGACCTCACCCTCCATCTTCGACACTCGAAGGAAGGACAATAAAATAAGTAAAATACCCAAAAAAATTATTACAATGTCAGGAAATAAATATTTTTAACCGTAAAAATTTTAAAAGGTGATTGATTTTACTAATAATCAATTCTAAAAAAGGGAAATTTTTGAATAAGATGCTCGAATTGTATGGTAAACCGCTGTGTGGAAATGTATATCTCCAACTAAGTCCATGTGTTGACCATAATTACCGTTTCAAGCGTTTGTAACGGTTGGACCTGCAAAGAGAGCTAGTTTTTACCACGTCCCAAATGAACAATCCAACAGTGCTAGACATGTCGACCAGTCCACGTGCCATGTAACGCCCTGAACTATTGTTACTTCCTCCTGAGCACTCAAGTGTTGATATATGATTTCTTCTGTATAAGGACGTGTTCCTTTGATTGTGAAGTCATGTTTGATCTGGATTGTATCTTCTTTGCATTTGAAGATCTTTGACTGAGTCGGAATATGTTTGGACTTTTTTATTTCCTTCATTTTTAGCACCTGAGTTCAATCTGATTTCAGGATGAATTGTGGATTTATCCATCTTTATGACTCAGCCTTGGATTAGTGGCATTGATCCAAGAGATGTTTTAAGTTTATTCATGATGAACAAAATTTATTGACCTTACGAAAGTTGCAAGGTCTGAATGAGTTGAATGAGCAATTCAGGAGTTAACTCAGGCTGATCTTGTTAAATGAAAATCGGTTCCAAATACCGTAACATCGGGAAGGCCTAGACCTTAAGCCAGGTAAGATATTCCTGGGTATTCAGTAAGCTTATTTAGCAATACCTGATAGGATCCTGTACAGGGATGTTTTACCCTGTTTGGTTCTAATACGGATCGGTCCTACTTGGGAGACCTAGACTGGATTTGTTAAGGTTAATAACCTTAACCTAAACTATAACCTATCGGTTAAATTATTATTAATCTAACCTAGCCCGAAACTATAAGCTAAATGTTCCTAAGGTTACCTACACCTAGCACTATTAAGTAAGACTAATGTCTTACCTTATGATCTACCTATGTTTCTAACCTATCTTAACTAATGATCATGGTTGGAGGGGGACCTATGAAGGGGGCGCGAGTCATAGGCGGTGGTTTCTATGGCATTTATGAGGTGGATAAGGATGAAGGACTTGGGATTTGGCGGAGGTTGTAAACATCTATTGAGACTTGACGTGGTGGTATCACCATATTTGGGAATGGTTGTTTGTGTTCAATTGGCAATCACCAAATTTGGCGGTCGGTGACAATGGAGATTAGGCGGGAATATGGGAGTTAATGCTATTGATGAACTTTGGTTCCTGAGCACGGATCGCTTGGGAAGGCATGCAAAAGGAAAATTTGTTGGTTATTTGGTTTTCCATGCGTTCCATTTTTCTCTCTGCTTGATCACTGGTTCTTCGAACCAGTCTACTTTGTGTTGCATGGCAACTATGAGAATATCTAGCTCCTTTCTCAGTTGGGGAAGGTTTATAAGGCATGAAGGTAACATATTATTGTTGTTTAATCTATCGTGGAAGAAGAAGAGAAGGTGTGAGCACATTCAGAGGTCTTCTTCGGATTTTTAAGCGACACTATCATGCATGATAGGCCCTAACTTTTAAAAATCTTGCTTTCCTTCAAATGATTTCATTAGAACAACTTTGTTCAGGTGATTTTTAGTACAGTTGGTTTGAAGCAATGTATTGGTTCTTCTTTTCCTGAGGATTTAGGAATCTCTGGTTATGTGAAGACTCTGTTGAAATGTTACTGTATTTATTTCTTCTTCTTGGATTCTTTTTCGGCTGAAGACGCGGCTGTGTTATCATGTTGTTGAATCCTGTTGAATCTTGCTGGGTATACTTAAAGTTCCTTTTGAATGGGATGCTTGTTGTGATTATTTTACTTGAAAGTGACTTCTGTATAAGCTTAGTTGTGAATACTTATTAGTATAGACTCTGTTGGAGTCCTTGAAATGTATCTTGTATTTCGACTTTTGTATAAGCTTAGTTGTGAATACTTATTGATATTGACTTTGTTGGAGTCCTTGAATGTTTTCGTATGAATTCGACTTCAATCTAAACCCTGGCTGTGAGTTCTTGTTGGATACGACTCCGTTGGAGTCCTTGCAGTATTTCCATGTGAACATGACTCTTGTTGAAGTCCTTGATGTGTTTGCGTGTTGGCTCGACTTCTGATGTAAGTCCTCGCTGTGCATACTTATTAATTTGACTCTTTCTATAGGTTGTTGTGTTTATAATCAGTTCAATTCTGTGGAATGTGTGCTGGGTTTACATTACAAGCACGACTCTATTTGAGTCCCTACTGTATTTTCGTATTAGCTCAACTTAGGTTAAAACTTTGATGAGCTTTTGTAATGGAGGAGACTTCTGTAAAGTCCTTGCTGTATAAACTGTAGGGATTAGACTGAGTTGAATGTTTTCTGTGTTTCGACTCAGTGGAGTTGTCGCTGTGTTTGCATCTGGATACGTCTTCTGTTTTTGGTGTTATCTAGACTCTGGTTGACTGAGATAAGGGGTTCCTAGCTGTGCCATGTCAGGCAATGGCATTGGGTATTTTTTATGGTTAATGAATGATATGGAAAGATCTGTTGAGTCTATTTTGGTCGGATTATTTATTATTGCTTGTCGCAGGAGCTCTAGTATTGCTTAATAGCTATAGGTGATTTTTATAATTGGATTTAGATGAAACTGTAGTTCTTCTTATAATCTCGACTGTTTAGTCGTATGCGTAAATGTAATTGCGTTATTCTAGAGGAGTCGGTACAGTCCAGAACATGATTGATATGGGAATCTGACTGTCTCTGTTTCTTTTCCTATGCTGTAAAGTATATGTTGATGCATAATAGTAGGAATAAGAAAATACTCTCTCCTAGTCTGGAAACTTTGTGTGCTTTCTTCTTGTATCCTTATGTGATCTCTACGGTAAGGGCATAACAAGAATAGACTGTGGTATTGTATGGAGAGACTGGTATAAAATGTGTGTTGCTGTAAAAGTAGGTATACTTGTCAATACCATTGAAATATGTTATGATTATAAAAGAATCCCGTCAGTTGAGCTTGCGGAATGTTATAAACTGCCTTTGTGGAAGGGTAAAAACATATTTGTTGGATACACAAACTATTAGGAAATTCATTTGTGTTGTTGAATGGAATAATTTGTGGATTATTGCTGTCCTAGTGATTCAGATGGATGGTTGTTTTGGATACATTTGTTCTTCTTAGTCTCTAATATATATGATGAAACATCTGAAAAGTATTTAGGACTAATTGGTAACTATAATATGAGTTATGCATTAAAAGTCATGTTTGAATTACATAAAGAGCATAGTCTAAATTATGTTTACATGGTTGATGAAATGATTTCATTTAAACAGGGTGTTTAATGAGAGCAATTGGTGGATTGCAATTGTTTTAAGAATTAGTGCTTATCATGCTCAGTTCACCGAATTGACCCGTGTTGACAATTTTTGCAGATGGTTGTCGTAAGTGGTAAAGGCACACAAATCTGATATGATGTTCAGATTGTTTAATTTGGTTTATGATGAATTCCAACTTGATTCTCTAAATGTACTACAATGAGAAAGTGCTGTTGTGTATTATATCAAATATGCTGAATGCATAAATTGTAATTGATTAGCTTAGAAATGAATGAAATGAGGGGATTGTTACTTATGTGGCTGCATTTGTATCTTGATGAATTGAACTTCTTCGGTTCGAATGTTTTTAAGTGCATTTTTATTATTTTTATACCTTGAAGATATTAGGATTTTCTAAGTAAGCCTTGTAAAGATTATGTGGCTGGATACTTGTAAATGATTGGTAGTTCTGTTATGTTCTATATAAGGCTAAATTAGAAATTAGCCCACTGTTCTTCGAGAAGCTAAGGTTAAAATAAACCTTAACAGGAAGCTGAACGGGAAGAGTAATTTATTACTTCCTAACCTTGATATAAGTCAAGACAACATATTAAATGATTTAAATTACTATATCTTAATACAAATAAGTATGATATAATACAGTTTTGGAAAACCGATATAAACCTAAAAAGGTATATTTATCATCCTTAAGAGGAGACTTAGGGCTACTGCCCATTTTCGTTGATTAAGATTATGGTGAATAAAAGAACTCTTGACGAGATCTCAAATCTTATTAATTTCTCTCTGTGAAATGGATCTTAATTAATTAAGGTAACTCAATGATGAGGAGCCCAGGAGTTGGGATAAGACTAATTGGAAAGGAGAGTCTTAAAGTATAATTTCAACTCAACGTAACTAACACCTTAGGATAAGTAGATCTTTCCAAGGTGGTTTTGTAGGATGTCGGCACATGTCAACTGCAGGGTTGTACCCTCGAGAAGATTAGGATCTTCTCGAGGATACAACAATGCAGGTGGCTTATGGCGACACCCTTTGCATTGATCATTAAGATTTACACCTTAAACTCGAACAAGTTTTTACTCGGGATCTGGTTAGGAACATGGTCATGTTATGAGGCTGCCCTTGGAGATTTGGGGTACATTGACACACTGGGTTAACTAGGGTTTATCCAGTATGTTAGCTTATCCCTAGTCCTCAAGAGCATCCTTATAACGTTGTCATGTTATTAATTCATTCCTGAGTGAATGACTTGGGGGAGGGATGACTGACAGAAGTCAGTATGGGACATTCTATATAACATCGGAGTAGGGTGGAGGACGTATTCCAGATTGACGAGTATGCCTTCAAGGAATATGAGACATGAACAGTATGTTTCAAAACTTTGGCCAAAGTATCGCAAGCTACTGATTGCATTGTCCTATTTCACCTAGTCTAAGGGACGAGATGCTGATGAATAATGGTAACGATTATTCAAATAGGTTCCTTGGACAGAGCATTCTGAAATCCCAGATTAGGGAAGAGAACTGCAAGAGTGAAGAGTTTGTAAAAACACCAACTTTGTGAAACACATGAATAGATCAGTAGATCACCGAGTCATGGAATGAATAGATCGGTGGTGCACCGAGTCATTACAGCTGCATATGGTTATCTGTTATAAGAATGGTTGTTTTGATTTGTGAGTTCTAAATTATGTATTTAGAACTAGGAAGCATTTATCAAAATTTTTTTTACTTGTTCTAATGTACTAATTTGGAGAATGTTACATGCCAAGGGATTATCCCTTCACAGAGTAGAGTAACAGTGTGTGTCAACCACAGATGAAATAGTCACGTTGACCAAAAATCAAGGACGAACAGGTAATGAGACTCAACACAGAGAAAAATATGGAGTCTCATGCTGAGTTGAATGTAGAAGAAGGAAAGGTTGAGTGCAAACTCTAGGTAAATGATCAACGAGACGATAGCTTCCAACGGTGCACGAGTCCACCAAACAAGGAGCTTGCAAGGTGAGACTTCAAACTGTAGACCAATGCAAGCAAGCCTGCAATGAGAAAAGAAGAGATCGAACACATGTAGCAACAAGGCTTTATCCCAATGAGTAAGATTACCACACAATGCACATAAGATCCTCTAATGCCAGAGATCAGGGTAGAACATTCAACAAAAGATGAAATCGAGCTTCTAAAAATAGTGTAGGTTTGACCCATGAAACAAGGCATGCATTGACCGTAGTCGATGTGGATGCAACATGCATGAATTGCCAATGAGTTGTCTGTGAAGCCAATGAAAAATCTGAAGAAATCAATGCAAGGAAAACACTAGATATAAACTGGAGACAAAAATGAACCATAGGTCCACACCAAGGGAAAAACAAGCTCACGAGAATAGAAGCAATCACGAGTTCAACAACTAATAAAGAAAATCTACCGAAATACCCTCAAAGTTGCAACTGCTGAAACCTCAATGCGAGGTGAGAAATACGATTCTGAAGTAATAATTGAAAAAACTTGCATGAGGAAATAAGAAGAAACCAGAAGTAATAAGCAACTGATAAATGAAAAGTGCACGTTTTATCAAGACCCAACTTTGATACCATGAAAGAGGGATACACGAGAACCGATGTCGAAACAATGCACCACAACGAAGTTCCAATCCAATGGTAACATCGTAGCTCTAATGCAATAAGTAATATTTGAACAATGGAAAGAATATGCAAATAAGAAAATAGGTCTGCTCATCCTCATAGATTGAAAAAAGGAAGTACAAAAAGGGGTGATGTGTGCCTAAACAAGGAAAGTAACTCCTATGATGCCACTGACGTATATGACGTGACTGATGTATATGATGCCACTAAAGGAGGAGTTACAATTCCAAATAAGGAATGTAACTCCTATGACGCACTGATGAAAATGACATTGATAGATTCTATGACAGAATTTGACACTTGTCATTTTACTCCCTAAGACCTATGACTCTCGCAAGGCGAGATGACTCACCATGTGATGTGGACGATGACTAGGCATGTCACACACATCAACACCTTCCTCCTCGGAAGGTCTTGAAATTTGTGAGATAGAAGAGGAAGGGAAGTTAGAAATACCTTCGGTTCCACTTGAGTTTGGAGAGGGTAATGGCTCTTTGATCAAAGGGATGATCAATATCAATATCAGGACGGAGGAGGATCCAAATTTTTTGAAGTTAGGTTCTTCGCTAACTTCTGAAGAAGTAGGAATACACACGAAGATTCTAACACAAAATTCAAAAGCCTTCACGTTTAATAAAAAAGAGATGACGAGAATTGCTCGTCATGTGGAAGTTCACAACCTTGTGACCAAGTCTAACGCTAATCCCATCAATAAAAAATATAGACCTATGAAACCAAAGGTGACACTAATGGTCAAAGAGGAAGTTATGAAACTCTTATAGGTGGGGTTTATCAAACCTATCGATTACTCAATGTGGGTGTCCAACATCATCCCCATTCTTAAAAAGAATAGAAATATTTGAATCTGCATTGAATTTTTGGATATAAACAAAGCATGTCCCAAGGATGATTTCCCACTACCATCCGTCGATGTTATTATTGATGCGACAACTGGTTATGAGTTGTTATTGCTTATGGATGGATTTTCTAGGTATAATCAAATTAGGATCTCCAATGAAGATCAGACAAAGATGAAATTTATCACTCCTTGGGGAAATTATTGCTACGCAGTCATGCCATTCAGTCTCAAGAATGCTGGTGCCACTTACCAACAAGGAAATGACTTACATATTCCATGATCTTATTCACAAGATTGTGGAATCATACATTAATGACCTTTTGGATAAGGCTAGAAAGCACTGTGATCACCCTGAGGTGCTTCACATCATCCTCTCTCGTCTAATTGAATACGGCATCACATTGAATCTATAAAAATGCATGTTTGGTGTGACAAAAGGGAAATTATTGGGATACATCATCTCTTCACGAGGGATTGATGTAGATCCAACAAAAATATCTGAGTAGCATTTCTAGAAATGATCCCACCATCAAACAAGTCAGGCATTAGGTCCTTTCTAGAAATCTTGGTGCAATTTGAAGGTTTATTCTTGATTTAACCTTTGCGATTCATCTGATAAAAAATTTATTAAAGAAGGATTTATGCAACATCTGGATGGATGAGTGTCATGAGGCATTTGAATCACCAAATCCTTCTGTCACCTCCCACGCTCATCCTCCAAATCAGATCACCCTCTCATTTTATATTCATGGGCTACAGACATATCATTAGCTTGTATGTTAGCACAAGAAGATGATGACAAACGTGAGCATGCAATTTACTTCATTAGTTGTACGTTGCTTGACTATGAGATGTACTATACACAGGAAGAGAAAGAATGTCTTGCTATAGTGTTTGCAACAAAGTGGTTAAGGCATTACATGCTTAACCAAGAAATGAGGGTCATTGTCAAGACATATCACTTATGGACGTTTCTAACATAGGGTTCTTTATCTAAGAAATTTGGATGTTTCATGACTCTGATGGGTGAGTTCGAATTGACGTTCATTAACCAAAAGTTTGTCAAAGGAAAAATCATCGCAGACTGGTTAGTTGACAACCCATTAGATGGAGGGGATCTAGTTGACTTGGATTTCCCTGACGAATGCATATACTACATCAAAACCAAGCCTCCCATTTCTATGTGCCCATGGTATTATGATATTATTAATTTTATTATGGACCATACATACCCTGAAGGGAAAACTTGCAACAAAGAAGATGGCTACATGTCATAGCCACCAAATACGTAATCATAGAACAAGTTCTCTACCACAGAGCCTTCGATGGAATGTTGTTAAGATGTGTCGATGAGGAAGAATCCAAAAATATCCTCTATGAATCCCACAGTGGAGTATGTGGAGGTCACTTCGGAGGTCACGCCACCTCTAGAAAGATACATCGGATGGGCTATTTTTGGCCTACATTAGAACATGACGTAGTAGAGTATGTGCATAGGTGTCAAAAGTGTCAAGATTTCTCTAACGAGATCCATATACCTGCTTAGGCTATGTAACCGATTGCAACACCATGGCCCTTTTCCACTCAGGGATTAGATTTGATAGGGAAATTCTCTCACTCGTCAAAAAACAACCACAATTTCATAATCACGGCCACTGAATACTTCAAAAAGTGGGTAGAGGCCACACATCTTACCACCATTCTAGGATGTGTAATTGCAAAGTTCATTTTGAAACAAATTATCTATAGGTACGGGGTCCCACAAGTCATTATCTCTGATAATGGCACATCTTTCAAGAATGAAGAAGTACGCGAGTTATGTGAAAATTTCAAGATAAATCATTACGTGGCTTGTCTCTATTACCCTCAGGCCAATGGATAAGATGAGGTAAACTAATAAGACGTTAAAGTCCATTCTCCTGAAAACTGTAAAGGAGAACAAGCGCAACTAACACTTAAAGTTATTTCCAGCCTTTTGGGCCTACAGAACATCAGTAAGAACACCAATGGGGCAACCCCCTATTCTTTGGTATTTGGTTCGGAAGTAGTTTTACCACTTGAAGTTGAAATACCCAGTCTCTGGATATCACTACAAGGAATTTTAGGAGAAGAAGGTTATCGTGAGGCATGAATCTCTGAGTTAGAAATCCTCGATGAAGCTCGGCTTAATGCTAAGCAACAACATAGTGTTTATGCTGACATGATGGCTCATTAATATAACAAGAAGGTCTACGAATGTGAAATATGTGAGGGAGATATGGTATTGAGACTTGATATCTGGATAGATAAGAAAACCAATGAGGGAAGGAAATTCAGGCCCAAGTGGTTGGGCCCATATTGAGTCATAGAGGACTATAAAAATGGGGCATATCACCTGTGTACACTAGAAGGTGAGGAATTTGGTGAATCCGTCAATTCTCTTCACCTAAAGAGATATTACGCATGATCCATCTACATTTCCATATGTATACTATTGCATCCTCATTGCATTATCATCTGCTAGCTCATTCTATGAAATTTGTAATCAAGGAACTTATTTTCAAGTAACTTTCAAAAACTTCTGAAAACATTGGCAATCATTCAAATCACATCTCTTCAAACATTCATAATATTATCATTAAAATTTCTTATCACTTCATCAGTTCAACAAGACAAGACAAAATTTTGACACTAATCCTACCAAGGCCTGCATACTTGGTTCTGCCTATAGCTTCCTTCTGGCATAGTTTTCTTTTCCCATAGTCTGTTCTAGAAGCTTCATGATGTCATATCTTTCCCAAAAAAAACCTCTTTGGTAACAAAATCATTCTAAACATTTTTACCCAAGTTGTTTGTTCACCTATCTTAGCCTTCGGTGTTGAGCCCTTGCATCCTACTAGTTGCATGGGGTTGAGGCTAGGGGAAAGCTCTCCTTCCCAAAAGCACAACTTAGAAACTTAAAATAAAAAAAGTATATATCTCAAATCAAAATCAAAAAAATTTTCATTTACACACTTCTTTGCCCCACCAACCTTCGGTGTTGAGCCCACACCTCTTACAAGTGGCGTGAGGTTGGGAAAGGAGGGAAGTGCCCTTACTCACCTATGCCTTGTCCTTGGTGATGAGCCCATGCTTCCTACTGGTAGCATGGGGCAAGGTGTAGGGGGTCTTTGCAAATAAATTAGTAAGTTAAAAGCAATTTCATTCAATAAAAAGTGCTTTGAAAATCTTAAAATCCCAAGAAAAGTGAATTAGATGTGTATGTTCCAAGAGAGTTAAAACCTTAAAATTGGATTTTGTCAATCAAGAGGCCATCTACAGATCTAAGTCTAGATAAACTTGCAAGCAAATCACATTCTAGGCTATGTAGTAAACTATGTGCAGAGTTAGGTTGTAGGTTCCTAATTGGGTTTATGTCAAAATCTTGTCTTTCTCTCACCATTTCCATCTCTATCAAAGCCATACAATTCACGTCCCTTCTGGATCTCGGTGTTGAGCCCTCACATCTTACTGGTTGCGTGGGGTTAGGAGTGGAGTGAGTTCATTTTATTATCATATCATTATTCATCACATATTGCCAAAACAAAAAGAAGTATCAAACATTGCTTGAAAAATTAAAGTTCAACATTACATTGTGCTTGCATAATCATCACATATCAACATTACAAAACAACAAAAAGAAATCATTCTATTAGCATTCATCATCCACTGAGTGCATTCTAAAAACATATAAAATCAGAAATTCCAAACATCTAGTAGTACACATATGAAACAAACCATAGAATGAAGTTAACTCTATGCAAAGGAATAACCGAACAAAAACAGAGATATATGTATATATCATAATGAGTCAAGTCTGTGTACAATATCATCACACTCTAGGTGTGGTCTAAATGCTCACAAGGAGCACAAAATCATAAAAAAATCATATATGCCTCACAAAATGGCATCAAAGCAATAAAGGCTCAATGACCTATCCCTCTCTCTGGGAACCCGAAGATGGTGCGTGGCTATGGCTGGGACTCATGCTATGGCTCCGATGTCGCGAATGCACTCAGTGATGAGAGTGACCATGATATCAACCACTAGTCACAGCCTCTCGTTGCGTGAATGGCTTGGCCTCACCAACCTCTCTACCATCTCATATGCGGAGATCTTCTTGTCCTAAGAAAGTCAAGATCTTTGACAGCCTTCTAAAGAGGCACAAACACATCATGGTATGTCGTCCAGCCTGCAATGGTTGTCCCAAATCCTCTAGTACTCTACATGAGTCTTCCCTGTATGGATCAATAAGGTATCAACGCAAACCCGACGAATAAGATCTCACCAGCCATCAGCAGTGGCTGCAAAACAAAGAAAACAACAACAGTTAGAAAACATTTAAAAATAAAAAATAAGTACAATGCGTAGTCTACTAACAATTCTAGCTAACAAGGTCGAGAGAAGAGTATCTACATACTCATATCTCCGGGCATACAAGTGGGATCAAATGGTGCAGGTGGTGGTGAATGCTGCAGGAATCTCCTGTGCCTCCCCCTCTCCTCAGGAAACATGTTGTCCCATCATGGACTCCTCATCACCACCCCCCTCACAAGGAAGTTGCTTCTCAGAAACCAAATTCTCCATCCACACCTCTGCCTCATCTCTCTGTAATGGATATCTCTTGAGTAACCCACCACTCTATGTCTCTATCCTCCTCCTCATCACCACCCCCGTCTACTCCAACCTCCTCACTCAGTCTCCTTCTCAGTCTCTATCTTTATGTGGGCCTCCTCCTCCTCCTTGCTGTGAGTAGGGTGCAACCTCAATCTGGAGAAGAGCCCCGTCCATGGGTGCTCTAGGAACTAGTACCTTCTACACTAGATAGGTACCCAAGGTGTCACAATAGTCCAACCATGTTGGCCCTTAGGTCCATCTCGTGCCTCTCTAATACTCGAGTATATAGTAGGAACAGCAAGAAGAACATCATCATAGGGTAACCCAAACTATTGGGGTACTCTAGTAGCAAGGTGGGCCTTTACCCTCACAGATTTGTCTACTAACTGGGAGGTGGTGGAACATGCAATCAGGATGGTCATCTCTCGATCCCACAATCCAATCATGTCTTAGTAGGGTCTCTCGATAAAAATAACTATTGTCAATGTAGAAGCGGGCTGATGTGGCCCTCTAAGAACTGACATGCCTATCCATCTTGCAGCCTTGATGGCCCTTGGATCATGTACACCAACTCCCCTATGGTAGGGGATAATCCGCTCATACACCCAGCTCATAACTAATGGAGGGTGGCTCAAGGATTTACCCTAGAGCCTCACCACTCGGTACAAGTCATGGTATGTAGACCCCAAGATATCCACACCCCAGGAAAATATCCTCCCATACTTGCTCAATATGCATGATGATGGGAGCCCAACAATACAAGAGCTTGTCCCCGCCTTGTCTCCCACTAAACGTAAATCCATAATACCAATGATGGCCTTGCATAGGGTAGGGATAGGTGTGGTGGACACAGATAGAAGCCTCATACCCTTGCTTGGAGCCCCTTACGCCCCATCATCCCCCATGTAGGAAGCCCACTGTCTAGATCTGGTTGTGCCCCTTGTGCTCTCTAAAGTCAGTTGTCTTCCAGTCACAGGTATGTCATGAATCTTGTAGATATCCTATAGAGTGATGGTCCACTCTCTCCTCACACCAGGAAACTGGAAAGTGTTCTATTTTGCATCCCAATAAGATAATAGATCACATAGAATCTAGCTAGCTGGTGTTATGTGCGGCACCTGTGCAATCCTCCATAATCCAGCCCGGTGCAATAAATCTATCTCATCTTGAGTCAATTGATCAAGGATTCCTAGAAGCCAATCACACTCTCTCTCCCAGCTCCAATGGATGTATAAATCCTTCTGCATTCACCCAAAACAACAAAAAGATCAAGTTAGAAACATATTTCAATAGGCAAGCTCATAAAAAACAATATAAAACAACTTAAAAACCAAAAAAATTATCTTAAATTGGTCAAATTAGCTCGTTGTCTTGACAATTACAAGATTTGCCCTGTGCAGAGTAGCATTTTTGTGACCGCCGCCTGCTCAGGGTGGTGGTCTTGTAACCGCCACCTTGAGCAGGCGGCGGTCCTGCAACTGCCACCACGTGCAGGGCGGCAGTCTTGTCTAGAATGGACAACCCATCCATTTTGACCCAAAAACTCAAAAAAACACAAAAATGGACCTTTTTCGAATAAAAAAAAAGCTAAACCCACCTAGGACACACCCTAGAGATCATTTTAGGACAGGAAATTTAAAAAAACCTCCCCCCTAGGTTTAGATTTTCAACATTTACATTTTAGGTTTCAAAATAAACAACTGAGAAATGCTAACCTTTGTCTTTGCTGCTGGGTCCTTAACTGGCATAAGCCATGATCACATCATCACCCTCATCGTTTTGACTATACTCTCACTCAAAATGGTCAGCGTGGGTCCAGAGCTCCAAAATCACTAAAGGGGATATGTGTAAATGAATTAAAAATGAATGGTTTTTGTTATATATGCTTTTTTAACCTCGTTTTGAGTGTGTGTGCTTTATAGGGCACGAGCACTAGCACATGTATACTTCTATCCCCACAAAGATGGTAAGTCATCTTGTCGTTTTGTTTTAGTGTTTATTTTCCAATACTTTATCTATCTACACTTGAGTTTTGCTTTCGTCTTGCAGGTAGCAAGAGCTTGGATGACAACATTTCGGCACACGGGCGTGTCAAGTATAGCTTATAACTCCCCATTTTGGGAACACCATACTCGGACTCTATGTTTTACACCTCTTCATGGCTAAAACGCTTCTCCGAGGGGGCAATATGTACACACCCAAATTTACATGTGCTACATTGTCATAAATGGTTCAAATGTCCCCAATGATGATTCATGTCTTTTCCAAAGGTGTTCGAGCTCTTAAACCTCCTTGCAGCTTATATTTGTAGCCTAGTTTTCCTTACTTAAACACTTCTTCCTTTTCTATACTTCATGCTTCATTTCGCCTTAGTTTTGGCCTTTAGTTGCAAAACTGCCGCCCTTCCTAGGTGGTGGTCTTGTAACTGCCACCCAAGGGCAAGGTGGCCAGTCCTGTAACTTCCTGCACTCTGCACAGGGTGGTGGTCCTATGCGTTTTTTCCAAAATCTTCACCGGAGAATTGACACTTGATTGCTTCACTTAAGCTCACTTTTTCAGCATGTTTCTCACCCATTTTAGTTGATTTCAAGCTTGAGTGACTTGTGGCAATCTCCTCTTCCACTTGTGATTTGTAATTGACTTTTCAAACTACCCCTTCATGTGTTGATGTGGAACCCCATGGCTACCAAGTGTGTTAGTGCACAGCCCAACCAACCTTATATAAAATCATCGCTTGTTCTCAAGCAAATGGCTGGAGATCATTTTGTGTATTCTTGTATTGTTGAGCTGCCACATTCTTGCTGGAAATTACATAGCCAAGCTCTGTTCACTTGTGTTATCTCTCTTCCACCTGCATTGCTACCAGAATACTATCAAGTTTCCATTGTTCTAGCCTTCTCACTGCTGCTTCTACTGCATTCCCAATCCCTTGGACTCACGTGAACACAGGAGATTGAAAAGACAAACTGAGGGGACAAAGCATAACACAACTAGATTTTCCATTGCTCTATATTTCCAGGTTGGGGTTGATGTTAGTTTTCTTCATTTCTTCATATTATTGTTTCTGAATCACACACACACATATATCATTGAATAAAGTATAAAAAGTTTGTTTCTTCATTGCAAATAGTTAAGTCAATTTCAAAGAAGATTTACATCTTTCATAGGAGTTTCTGCTGATAGATTCTCTCTTCCCTAGCCCTATGGGTTTAGAGGGAAGTATATCTAGAGGAATATTTCTTTGCCAACATTGAGATAATATATTTTTCATATATTGTGGTTTCCCTTAGATTCTCACAAATTCTATCTGGGAGGTTACAGGGGAAGAAAACCTTCTGAAGCTTTCAATATTCACATGTATCTGAGATAGGAGAGGATTTAACAAATCCGCAATTACTTATTGGAAAATCTTTCATTTAACTAGAATAGATTAGAGAAGCTTTAATTGTTTAGAATAAATTAGATTTCTTCTGCACAGATAAATAACTAGATCTAGTTGTTTTATTTGTTTTAGGATTGGTTAATTAAATTAGAAGCAATTTATTTCCTCTGCACGTAGAAAAGCACAAAAACATTTATTTCATTAGAATAATTGTTTTATTTATATCTTGAAAATACCAAAAAAATAGAATAGCTTTAATTCAATTAATTAGTTATTATTTGCTAAGTTAAATTAGATCCTTGTAATACATGACCATCAAAAATCCTCAACAAGAATGCACATATGGGAGTGATCCACGGGTACCACAACCGAACAGTCCCAAGATAATTACAGACATAGATACGGGACTCTGTCTGCTTTTCCTTAGAACACCAACACAATACGCTGAGAAAATTAAAGAATTAAATGTTTTGAATGTCGCGGCTGATAAGGCCTACGAATATTGGACTACCCCTGGAAATAGAGTTTAAACGCGTATGACCATACAAGGACTACAACCACCAAGGGTTTACGGTTGTGATCTGCGGGTTCCTCAACCGCAAGGGCTTGAAGACCAGTTAGACCTTGATACCGGATTACGCTTATTTGTCTTTAGGTTGTCCCCACTTACATCGAAAATTGTTAGAAAGATGAATGTTCTAAACGAGGAAGCTCTATGAGCCCTCGCATTTTGGACCACTCCAGCTAATTGACCATAGAGCCAGTGAAACCATGCCTCTCTGTCATTCATTCCATGACCTTGTTCGGAAATCATTACGAGGCACCCATTGGTTTTCCATGCATCCCAAAACCTGTCGAAATGATTTCCGTGGAGCTTGATATCAATTAGAGTCTCTGTGTGGCCAGTCTTTCTAATCTATCCATTAGACCAGTTCAGGTTAGAAGGGCCTTCCTTGCACTTGACGAGAGAATCTCGATATTAAAAGTCAAGGACATTGTTTTTCCTTGATAATTTTTCCATCCCATTTATCCACATTCTCATTTACATATTGCATTTTGTTACTACCATCCATCCACACATTCGACATTGGCTATCTTGGCATGACCTTGGGAGGTCGAGTGCGGTTGAAGGCCGCGTGTCAATTTTTATCCGTATAATAACCATGTAGATCGATGGCGAGAAGTGTGTTGAGAGATAAGAAAAACACATAGTGATAAAAAGGCGGAGCATGGAGACTACACATGAGAAAGTGCAAAAAGTGATGAGATAATGACCCTCGAGTGGAAACACATGTAGTAGATATCGCCAATGTGCCTGTTGTTGATATCGATGCTGATGTGTGTGATGTAGGATGATGCTGACTACTGCTTCCCATACAGATGGACCTGCAAAAGAGAAGAATGAATAATTAGTCAAATACACATGTATATGTGTAAAAATCATGTAAAGATGTATGTAAGATGAAAAATGTGAAAAAGGAACATTTGCACCTGATCCATGATGAGGAAAGAGTGTATAAAGGATCTTGTAGATGATGTAGAAGATCAATTTTTTGGGTGATCTCATGCCAGTTGTGTTGGATGTGATTTTTTTGGGATATCTCATGGCAATGATCTCGAAAAACTATAGAGAGAAATTTTTTGTGTCATCCTCCATCCTTTAAATAATTCCAGCAATGTAGAAAACCACTGCATATGGTGTGTAAAAATGTGATCCGCTTTGACCATTTTTGACCAAATGCTGAAAAAGAAAATGTTGTATGCTATGTGCTAAGGACTGTATGCCTTGTAAAAGCCGCTGCGTGAAGTACTTTAGACTGTGCTGCACTGAAGAATGTTGTGTAACTGCCCCATGGTCACATGTGTCCAGGAAGGGTCAAGGGTGCCCAGGCACCACTGTCCTGGTTTGGGTTCTAGTGTTTGTGATGTATCAAGGATCCAAGTCAGGATATGAGCCCTGTCCAATGCTGATGACTGTGTTGTACTGGTACTGAACTATGTCATGTGATGACTGTAAACTGTTGTGTGGGGTGACTGATTCACTCCAATGATGCCCCCCTTGTTTGGGGTGTATGCGACATCACTGAGGAGTATGCGGCCCAAAAAGAGGACCGAATGGTGTGTTGAAATGTTCCCTACAAGGGGGAGGGAGTGTGCTTGGTAGAAACCAAGGCACACAAAACACAAGTGGCTAAGAGACAAGTGTTAGTACAAGAAAACATGCATGTAAAATTTAAGCTAAGAAAACAATGTGCAAGGTAATACACAAGAAGACAATATGTAAGAAGATAATGTAGACCATGAAAAGTGGGTTGTAAACATGGGACACCACTCATGATGTCGCAAGACAATCAAGGCTAACTAGGCCAAAAGAAGACAAGTGTGCACACAAGACAAAGGGCAAAGCCTGCAAACATTGACAAACAATGACAAGTAATGTAACAGATAACCATGTGAACAAATATACATACAATACACATGCTACACATGAAGTACCCATTAACATGTTAGAAAGATAAAAAGTATGTCAAGGCGTGTATACTTTGATAAAATAATGTGCTATGAAATAAAATGAAACAATAACACCTATAGTGTAAGAAAGTGGATGCCCTCACGAGACCCTGTGGGACTTGTAATAGGTACTGTGCCAAGCATCCATGCCACGTGTATAGATCTTTAGAATCTGTGATCATAACTAGAAAGCAAGTGAACACGCATGTCTATATGGAAAAAATAAAAAAATACAAGATATCTATCTAACGTGTGTAATAAAGTGTACATGTAACAAGTAAATGTAAGAAAGACTAAATGCGACCAAGATATGCAGTATGCTATGGAGTGTAGATGGAATGGAATGCAAAGTGAATGATGGGAGAAACGTGCCCCCTGAGTGGATGTGTATGTATGAGACGAGGTTCATTTATACATGCCCTCTCAGCAGTTAAAAATGAATTGTAAATGAGAGTGCGTTATCGCGAAATGGTTTGAATTGTGTGTATGAGAAAGATGTGATCATCAAAGTGCAAAGTGTAGAGTGTAAGTGAACGAGCGAGTGATTGAATGCGTGAGTGTGGTGAGGTCCATTTGAGATGTATACCCTTAACAGTTGAGTATGAACCTTGGAACTAGAGTGTGTCATAGGGTAGTTACCGTAAAATGTATAATTGGATGTCGAAAAGACATATCATGAATGTGTAGAGTATGCGGTGTGTATAATGCACAATAGCTGATGTGAGAAGGAGATGAACGCGTAATGTGTGAAGTATGTAGTGTGTAGTGTGTAGTGTTTATAGGATGCCCTCAATAGTCAAGTGTGAACTAAAGTACAAGAGTGTGTAATTGAGAAATGATGATACAAATAGTGTATCAAAGTGTATGTGATGAATGCCCAATGCGTAGGATGACGTATATAACGTGATTCTATAAATGGTAGATGACTAGTGATGCAAGAGTAGGATGGGGGGTTTAAATTGGCATGATGCTTCCCAGGTGTGTGTGATAAAGAGAACAATCATGTAATGTCATCTAGGAGATCATCGTTGTCATGGTCAAATCCAAATGGAGAAGCATCAGAAACTTGGTAAGCAATAGTGTCAGGTTGAACCAATAAAGAGCCATTGAGGCGTAGATTATACATACACATAGCATATTCCTCATCAGTGAAGGGAGATAATGGACATCCATGTGCATACCAACGGGTGAGATTTTGTGTATAGCCAAGAAATGAATTGTTGCAAATGAGCACACGACTGAAGGGCATAGGAAATGAGATATCTATATGATTAGGGTCTAATGTGCCCCCATGTAATCAAGCCAAGATTGCCTTAATGTAAGAGGAGAAGAGCGAGGAGCTCACGCAAGAAAGACTGTGAGATGAAATACGCGCAAACCATAAATAACAAGAATACTGATGACACCATGATATAGATGAGAATCATGAGGTGGAGGATAGAGATCCTCAAAATAGAAACCTAGATGAGTTAAACCATCATGTCTACATATAGTGTCATCACAAGTAGGATCAAATGGAATATGCTCCCAATAAGAATCATTCATGAAAAGTGTACATGTAAAGGGAGGACATGCTAATGGTGGAAGCACATGCAAGAGTGAAGTAGGTGGAACGTCGTATGATGTGTGGATAGGCCCTCGATAAAGTACTATAGCATTTGTAGTAGCGGGAGGGGGTGATAACATGGATGCCACAACATCTAACATGCAAATAGTAACTTCTAAGTTAGGCAGAGAATCCATAGGCTGCGGTTCATTAGTAGTAACAGAATGTGGAGTAGGAGCGTAGTGATGGGATTGTGGTTGTAATATTTGAATGGTTCATGATAAATAACAATGGTGTATTCAATACCCTCATGTTAGAATTTGACACATCGATGTACTGTGGAAGGTACAACTTGTATGGCATGAAGCCATGGTCTACCAAGTAAGTAATTATACGAAACTGGGAAGTCCATGACAAAGAAAACAATAGGAAGGGTTTTTGGACCAAAAATAATGGGTAAAGTAATATGGCCCATGCATGGATGAATGAAACCATCATATGCGCAAAGAGAAAGAGATGAAAGACTGGTATTATTAGTTAAAATACCTAAAGCCTTAAGGAAGGTTAGAGTGCACAAGTTAAGTTTAGATCCATTATCAACTATAACTCGCTTGACACCAATATTATGGATACACATCATGATGTATAAAGGAGGATCATTTTAAAAAGTAACAAGATCAACATTAGGATTAGCTCGAAAAGCAACGTGCTGAGAAAATGCATATGCAAATGTGTTATAGACTAAGTCTGGATGAATGTTAGAAGGAACGCAAGTAGCAGTCAATAGAGTGATGATCTTAGCCCTTAGCTCAAGATGAAGGAACAAGAAATCATGAATAGAAATATCCATGATGAGAGGATCTTAGAAATATGTAAAAAACAAAAAATGAAAGATCCTTAGCGTGTTCGAAGAGGTTGGGTTCACCAAAATGATTAAGCAAAATATGAATAAATATGCTATGAAAATGCTTAATTTGATTGCTATTATAACGGTAAATGAATAATCAATTAAGTAAAATAATTATCCCAAGAAAACTAAGCTAGAAAATATGAAACCCTAAGTGCAAAGAGGAGATAGAAAAACTTATCTGACGCACATAGATCCCAAAAGTGCACAGAGCTGGAAAACTAGAAAATCCGAAGCATAGACTGTTGTGGCGAAGCTTAGGAAAATGCAGATATGGAGAAATAAGATGGATAGGGGTGTCTAGAAAATGATCAGAAAACCATCTTTGACTGGTTGTAAGGTGTTCGCTGTCCTTCATCTTTGGTCGCTAGTATGTCGCACAATTTTCGCTTGAGGTTGTTGGAAACCTGCAATGAAATAATGACCTGTAAAACCCTCATAGAGACATCAAATCCTAAAAAAGAAAGATGTAAAATGAGGGGTCAAATTTTCCTCAACTGTCAAACAAGTGATCTTACAACTAAGCATTACACTACATTTCAGACACAATGTAGTTCTATGTGTGTGTGTGTGTGCAGAATCGTGCCCTAGGTGGACCTTGTGCGTGTTGCACTTGATAGCGAGCAATGTAGCTAGATGTAGAAAAATGTAATAGATGTGTGTATGGAATAGAATAGACTCCCCTCCTATGAAGTGTACGTAGAATAATGCAGTCCATTGCCTTTGAATGAATGCTAGAATGGATGTTTGAATGCTCTTGAACAACCTTTGGATGCAACCTTAGGTGGTGATAGTAAATTCTTAGTGCTTTGGTCGTTTATTATGATCACATAACTTTATATTTATATGATTCCCTTGCTTGAATTTCGTAATTAACCTCGAAAAGGCCAACTGCAAAAAATATAAGATGCTCAAACGACTAGAAATGACCCAAAAGATGTGAACAAAGTATAAAGAGGTTAGGGGTGCCCAGAGGGGACGAGAGCCCCTGACATTGGCGACCTGGTTGGGTGCTGGTGCCCAGAATTAGAAATGCCGAGGTGTGAAAATACAAATTGACCTATAAAGAGTATAAGATCAAAAGTAGCAATAGAAAGAAAGCAAAGATGACCAAAGACATGGGTTAATTAGTAATTTTCTTACTTAGGAACCATATGAATAGTAGTATGTAATCGGGACTAGATAATTACCCAAAGTGTGTGATTTTGTGTCTACACCATGCACACAATCCTACATCATAATATCAACTGTATCCTTCATCCACACGGGCTTCTCTACAGCAGATCCATGACATATAAATAGGGGTGGGAACTTGCCCTTCACCGCCCATGCACTCTCATAAAAATAGGCGTGTTCTCAAAATAGACAACATGCATGTTTGTACAATAGTTGTTATTAATAAAGTGTTCTATTTATACATGAATTTGATCCTATTAATAGATCTCCATGTGTGTGCTTGATCTGCATGTTCATTCTTCAAAAATAACCTTTGCTTGGTTGCAAGTCTTCATACTTTAGTTCTTTGCTTGACCGGTATTCCATCATGCTTTTCCTATTTTTAGCCATATCTTCGAAAAATAGGCTAAGTCCTTAACTCTGTCCAGTCAATGCGCAAACCCCCGCGCTTTGCCTTATCTTGTATGCGCACACCTCTTCGTGAATCCCTTACGCATGACCTCAAACCTCTACGCGTGACCAATACTTGGCCAATATTTCCATTCAACACAACCTCTTCTTACAACACAAACCTTACAATATATATTTGTAATTGTTTATTCTTGGACCTTTCTAAAATATGTTAAATGTTGAATCCTCCATATACGTTACTCTATAATTGGTAGAATTCATGTTAACCGCTTTCACCTATCCACACGAATTTTACTTCAATACTTAATAATTGGTAGAATAATCACGATCCTCCTCTTGTGCCTCAAATTATGTTGATTTGGAATTTAGGAATGTACACAATCATTACATCATCAAAGTTACACTCTTGCATCTCGTGTGATTTAATTTCTTTTGCCAATTATATATACACTCTATACATCATGTAATCATTCTCAAACCTTTTACACGCATGGCCAATATTGGTTATGTGTGTATTGGTTTTACCCAATAAAAATACCTTTCTTGAAGTGCACTCATACCCAATAATATTGTCCTTCCCATCGAATAAAATCAAGATACCACTTTCGATGAAGAAGAATAATAATTATCACTATTAATAATGTCTCTGTGTTTGATTATCTATGGACTCTATGTGATAATATAAAATTTATGGTAGAAGGGAATAATACTAAAACATAAATTTATATCGATGGATATCTATTATATAGAGTTCGAAACTACGGAATTTATTTTTATGCTTAATGAAACCCACATATTTATGTCATATCACGGCTCTTGATGAAAACCTTTAGGTAAGTATTTCTAGCATAAAAAGAATATAATTCTTTTTAGTTAATACCTTAAAAAATTATAGAAAAATTGCCTTTCCATTCCACGCCTATCATTATATTAATGCTTCTAATGTCATATGCTCACGCTTGTTATTAACAAGCATAACATTGTTTTTTAGATTATCTCAAAATAAATTATAGACACAAATTATATGCATAAATATTAAAATAATATTAAATTTACGTTATTATATAGTATTTTTTTTCCTTTGTGTAAATTACACATTTTATATATCTTTAAATCATAACTCAAACATAACATTAGTATTTAAGGAAAGTTTTCAATTTTATTACAAAGTATTTTCCTGAACAAAAGAATAACTAAACTCATGGCAAGCCATTCTTCCTCACCCATACTCATGACTACCTTGGCAGTAGATCCATTTATTTTTTAATAACTTAAAAAAAAGATTAATGATTTTTAACTAGCATAGATATCTTAAATACATCTCTCGTTAAAAATTAAGATATCTCTCGTTAAATATGATTTTGTATAAATGTATTTAAGATATCTATGCATATAATTGTATTTATAAAATTTTAATTACAAATATAAAACATTTATTTATATGTTTTATTTATAAAACACATCTAAATGTAAAAACTAAAATAAAACTAACATAAAATAAAATACATCTAAAACTAAAAACTAAAATAAAATTCACCTAAAAGTAAAAATACATCTAAAAGTAAAAAATACATTTAAAAACTAAAAATAATATAACCACTTATTATTTATTAGGCACCAATTATCCTCCACTAAAAATAAATATAGTTACATGTAAAAGTAAAAAAATACAAGTTAAAAATAATATAGACTAGCAATCACATGTGTACAATGCAATGTGAACGCCAAACGGTATATGTTATTTGATTTAGAGGGATAGTTATAACTTTTGTTGTTGATGTTGATAAGGGGTGTGATTGATTTTGTAATTGTAGGAATATAGATGAAACATTACATTTAAAAGTTCTATCTCTACATTTCAAATTTGTTACAAATTCGTACATATACATTTGCAAATCTTATATCATGAGTGGTAGCATTTTGTGGACTATTTTATTTGAACTAAACATGAATACATGAAGACTTCCATATATTTGCGCTTTTTATATCTTGAGTGGTAGCCTTTTGTGGTCAATTTTTTTGGCACTAAACATGAATACATTTGATACCGCTTTCCACACTCACAAATCAGATATGATGCAGAAGATCTGCACTCACAAACAAAGGCTAAAATTGTTGATACAAAAGTTGCATAATTGAATACCTTTAACTGCTTATTAGTACAATTTATTCTATTTGCAAGGTGTGTATGAGTGAGAGAGAGGGGGGCAGAGAGGAGGAGCCTCTCTTTTGTGATCGTAAAGATGAAACAAGACAACAAAAAAAGAACCTAACCTCCATAGATAAAGAGCCAAATTGTGTGAGTATCATATTAGTAAAGTTTGAAATTTTAGAAGAAATAATTCTCACCAACACGAGCAACTTTTCTAAATCATGCTACAAAAAACATAGTACCCTTGAATCACTATTCATTGGAGTAAAGAAGTATGACCAATAGTTGGGATGGTGGTGACGAGCGTCCCCAACTTGAGCATGTATAAAATGGTAGTTTTACCAGCGTTGTCAAGCCCCACCAAAAAATGTGCATCTCCTTCTTGGAAAACAACCGTTGAAAAAGCTTGGTAAAGTTTAGACCCATCTTGAGAACTGCCAAGGCATCATAATCATCATCAAAGATTAGACTTTTTTAATAGGGAAAAGCAATCTAGATTCAACTGTGCCAAAGCCACAATTTGTTGTTTGAAGCATTGTTCCAAACCATATGTTTTGGGATCATTGGCTCTGCTACTTTTTTCGCCAAAAGCATTGATAATATTCTCAAGAATTCCTTTTCTTAACTTGACAACTATGCTGGTGCAATGACCCATTGATTGTAAGCGTTTGCATTGTTCCTTGAGAATAATTTGCATTTTTGTGGATTAGTATTTATAGAGAAATACATAGTCTAGCCGAATTTATATAATTTATAAGGGGAAATGCCATTGTAGTTAGCCAACTATTTCAGGCTTACTACATTGTGAGGATTCCTTTTTCCACATGTTTCTTTGTGAAGTTTTGAAAGATAGGGTTTACAAATTTAATTCTCTTTCCCTAATAATAGATGATACTGTAATCTGCTATGGTGCTACAAGCACTGTTTATAAATGTGTTGTAAAGAATTGTAAGCTAATTGCTATAAAAAGATTGTACAATCACTACCCATAAAGCTTGCGTGAATTTGAAACTGAGTTGGAAATAGTTGGAAGCATCAAAACATAAAAATCTTGCGAGTTTGCATGGATATTTGCTTTCTCTGCATGGAAACCTGTTGTTTTATGATTACATGGTAAATGGAATTCTATGGGACATTCTACACAGTGAGTAAAATAATTAATTATGAAGAAAAATGGATCTATACACTGTAGATTCATATTTTGAAATAGAAGAATCCAATCAATCTCTAACCTTCTGATTAAAATGGATTACTGGAGAATCTAACGAGTGTGTTTTTAATTTTTATTTTCGTATAAGATCATCAAAGAAGATTAAGCTAGACTGGGACACTCGGCTAAAGATTACTCATGGTGCTGTAGAAGGATTACCATATCTTCATCATGACTGTAACCCACACATTGTTCACATGGATGTGAAGACTTCTAACATTCTTTTGGATGATAATTTTGAAGCACATTTTTTAGACTTTGGCATAGTGAAGTGCATTTCCTCGGCCAAAAGCTAGACCTACCTATGTTATGGGTACCTCCTATGCACCCAAATTTACATGTGCTCAGCATTGACGAAAGATGCTTATAAAGGAATGATGATTCATATCTTTCAGAAGGTGTTCGAGTTCCTAGACTCATGGTCATAGATATATTGTTTAGTAACATGTCCCTACTCAACATCTGCACGCTTTCTTCTTGCTTTCCCGACTTCTTTTTATGCATGACTTGACCTTCAGTGTCAAAACTGAGCCCTAGTCAGGGAGGTGGCATCTGCAAGCAGGACGGCGGTTCATACATAATTTGTCCAGAAACTTTATGCAATAGAGATGGCCAATAGATTTTAGTAGTTTCACTTCCAAGGCGCGTTTATGAACAAAGCTACCTTCACTCCCTCTTCCTATGTTTAAATGGATACTAATTGGTTTGCATTGCCCTCTTCATATTGGTAAGACACCATCAAGGCTTTGTGTGTGAGTTCACAATAACTAATTTGGTAAATAATCATTGCTTACTCTCAAGCAAAACCTGAGTCTTTTGGAGTATTGCTGATTACAAAGGAAGCCTGTTGGAAAGTAAAGCAAATCTCAAATTGTGCTTGAACTCACCTGCATTGGTTTGCCAATTCAGCTACTGCTACTCTTGCACTTTCTTCTAATGTTATCACTGCATTCCCAGAGCTTGGACCCACCTAGATGCAATGAAAAATTACTACACAGTTGGATTTACCTTTGTTATGCGAATTCCAGGTTGGAGTTGTTGTTTGGATTCATGCAGCAATTTATTATTGTTAATCATATCAATGTAGAGTATAAATTAATTTTCCTGTCATTTGCAAGTAATTAGTTAATTTCCAAAAGGGTTTACATCTTTCATAGCAAATTCAAGTGACGGATCCTCTTCTTCCTAAGTAGAAGGAGAGAATCATTTGTAGGAAGTTGTCTACATATTAAGATCATTGGAAAAGTTACTGTTTTAAGATTTCATGATTTAGTACACAATTACAAGACAATTAGCTACATGTAGTTGTATCTTGGAATTTATTTGTTTAGAATAAAAGCAATCTGTTGTTTGTGATTGTAACGTCTCAGGTTGATCTGTTTAGACTAGTTGCACCAATCAACAGTAGATTAGAATTAATTTCATTTTGGTAAAATGACCCACCGTAGTTTAAGCACGTGAAATCAAGTAGGTCAAGCCATAGGGAATTTACGTTACTCGTTCATAGCTTCAAATGTTTTGCCAAATCAGCTACTAGGAATTCACACTCGGTCTAAGTCAATGATTCTCCTATAGTTAGCCGTCCAAATTTCCAATTGGCTGCTCTAGCACTGACCTCGGGGGGTCGAGTGTGGATAAGGTTGCGTGTCGATTTTCATCTGATAGTTTCATTGGTTACATTTGAATATGAATAACATCAAGGCTTGATAAAATCTGATGTATACAGTTGGAAATTTTTCTTCTGGAAAAGGAAGTTGTGGACAATAACTCAAATTTGCTTCAGTTGGTAAGATTTCTGTTTATTAATTTTCTTTTGGAGCTAAAAATCATTTAAGTATTTAAGGTTTTTTGTCTGGAATGAAAGTGGATTGTCTTTGACATTGGCATGTGAACCAGATTCAGTCAAAAGCATGACACATCATGGAAATTGTTGACACATATTGCATCAACCTTTCTTATGATTGGAAAAATCCAATTGGCCTTGCTTTGCAAAGAAACTTTCCTATTATCAACCTACCATGCATGACAGTTGCTAAGTTCTAAAGTCGATGTTGCCATTGCCTGCTCTAAGCAAGTTCCTATTATCCGAACGAAGCAAGTAGTAATCATGAGGTATTTGGATGAATATGCAAATGGTAAGCAAGGTTACTTAATCAACAATATTCTAATTTTACTACAACTAATAGGTCAAAAAGGGTTTATCCTACGTTAAATAAAGCTAGATGATTGATCACCTTTTTCATGATATTTCAATTATATCATCTAATATGGTTGGAGGTCTAATTTTTTTGAGAAAAGCACAATCAAAGGTGTCTAGAGAGCAAGGATTATATAAACATTGTACTCTAACTTAGTCAAAGGTTTAGATAGAAGAGAAAATGTATTGATGACTTAAATGACGCACTGAAAGTAAGGGGATTAAGAGGATAGACTAGTGTTATAGGCCTAGAGAACAAATTTAAAAACACTGGTTACAAATTAAACTTCAATGCCCAACTACTGTCATTATTGACTTCACAAAATTAATACAATAATCAATAAAATTAACATGACCTGGGATCATGCAAGCAAGGCATTTAAAGAGAACACAAACCCAATAAGCGTATTATACTTGTCATTTATCTGTAATTATATCTACAATTAAATTGTGCATGTACGATCCGACATAATGAGAACCACATAAAATCTAAACAAGAAATCATATTATTGGCTATGGTTACAAGCACTGTTTATTTTAAATGTGTTCTTAAGAATTGTAAGCCAATCGGTATAAAGAGACTGTACAGTCACTACCCACGAAGCTTGCGTGATTTGAAACTGAAACAGGTTGGGAGGATGTTGGAAAATGTTGCGTAGTTTGGATTTAAACCAGTTTAAATGTATGTTGCGTAGATAAAGAGCAGACTCGATTTAAGGCCTTTTCAACAAACCCATTTTGGATATATGCCTTCCATACTACCATGAACATTACATGGTAAGGGCATATGGTCTAAGACATTCTTTGAAAATCCCTAAAGCAAGTTGTTAGTGTCTGTTCCTAAGCAAGTTCCTAGTATTTGAACAAAGCGATCCCTATTAATAATTAGAGGAGGTATTTGGATGAATATGCAGATGGTAAGAACAAAGATGTTATAGAAAACACAACTTAACAGAATTTTTTAGCCCGTTAAGTTTAAATAAATCAGTCTTCTCCTAATTAATGGCAAATCACAGTTCAAGAACCCTTGCTGAGATTAAACGATATAAATTGCGAATGGGCAAAACCTCTAGTCATGCAATAACAACAGCAACAAATTGTTTGAGACAGTGAAAAAGACCCCTGCCTATCTGGCTAAAAGGCATTCACAAATACAAAGTCATCACATGGCAGTGCCACACTCTAGGACATTAGATGTGACGTAGAAGATATGCACTCATAGCACAAAGGCTGACACTGTCAATATAGACAGTTAGCATAGAAATCACAAGGATCTTTGCATTGTTTTTAAAATATAGGCTAGAAATCACTTGTGAAGATACTGAACTGTGAGCATTTACCATCAGTTTCTGGACTTGCTTTGCTTTCCTGATGTTGAGGCTCCTGCACTGAGTTAGAACTTATCATCCCTTAAAGGGTCATCAATCGAAACTGTTCTTTCCTGAAAAACACATTTGAAGGTAGTTGTGAGTCAGATGAAGCTATGACAAAAGCTGGAGTAAACTCTAGTTCTCACTTACAGAGTGCTATTCTAGCTGTTGAACATAATAAAAATTTGCACTGATAACACTCCCTTCCCTGTGTCCAGCAGGAAGGGTACTACATTCCTAAGATCAAGTCTATATCTTAGCAAACAAAGATCTATAGTAAGACTAGACCAGTATTCAGGAGGCATCAATGAAATTCTACTTACTGGAGAAATCTCACAGCAGATCCTCAATTCAAACATCCCATGCTTCAATTCAATTGCAAGTACAACAATAGTATATGGTACAACATTTGCCTGATAAGATCAATAGATCCCACCTGAGCCCCTTCATACTCATCAAAACCAAAAACAATAAACATGAAATTTGGAGAATCTTGCTTCTGCTAACTCTGCTTCCAGATTAGTGATTGTCTTACTAAGGGTTCTACACACCAAATATGACAGCGTCAAGCATTTGCAGATTTTAAATAGCACTCTTACTAAGGTTTCTACACACCAAATATGACAGCGTCAAGCATTTCCAGATTTTAAATAGATCTATAAGGTGTCTTTATTGAAATAACATGCACCAAGAATTTCATAGAGGAAAGCAGTAAATCTTGAAATCATCATATTTTTTACAATTATTTGCAGGGCACCGCCCCCCTGCCGCCTTCGCTGTGGGCACCCATGACCATCCATGGCTGACTCCCCTTTCTTCCTTCCCCTTGCTGCCTTTGTTGTGGGCACCCAAGACCATCCATGGCTGACACCCCCTTCATCTTCCCCGTGCCGCCTCATACCCTACAAGCAAACAATTAGACAAAAAAATAAAAAATACAAAACCCATGTAAAATGAAAAATAAACACTTGACAAATAAAACAACTGGAGGCAGTAGTTTCCAGATTCTAAATGTAATAATATTAGAGGTTGATGTATCTGCTTTATGGATTTTGTAGCAAGGAATATCTTTAAAACATTTTGTCAAACAGTTCGCAAACAATCCGTATATCAGCTTCTTTCCCTGTTTGATATGAGATGCATTAAATCTCATGAGATTTGATAGAGATAAAAGTTGTGCATATAGAGATTTCTCTGCACAAAATATTTCAATTTTAGCAGGAGGAGTAAATAGTGCTCAGTGTTTTAAACCACCGTAGCTATGAACTGCTATAACAGATCCTATATAAACAATGTACAGATAATACTTGAACATGCCCAGTTCGCAAGGTAGATTGTTAATTAGCCAAGTGTAAGGTCTTCCTGATGGGAGATAAAGGGTGAATTTGCTATTAAAACTGAAGCAATAGATAATTGAGTGGCCAGAACCATGCGACCTTTGTTCGGTTCAGAATCTTGACGCCAAATTAGAAACCCTGAAAATTCTAACACTGATGACAAGATCTATAACTTAGAAACACAAAAATGTATGGTTTGTAGCCATGGACGTGATCTCGAGGCATTGTCTTGTGTGGATTCCGCGAGCTCGGATGACATCAATAGCCACGTGAGCCAGGGCGGTGGCGAATCTATTGAGAGCAAAACAAAACGTGACCAGTCAATGGAAATCGCACAAAGGATCTCGAATCATGGGTGCTAGCAGTAGTGCAGATGGAGTCGAGCATGCAGGGATCCAAAAAAACTATTAAAAATATCCTTAAAACACGAAAACGTCCAGATGGCCGTCAAATCGTCAAATTTAACATAGTTGGAGAAACGTCCGGAAGGGCCTTTCCCATAAGGGGAATGCCTTCGGCGTAATTAATATAATAATAGTAAAAAATACATTTAAAAGCAAAAAAATTAAAAGCTAAAAATTCTATAGATTAATATAATAATAGTATAACCACTTACCCATTCACACTTATTATTTACTCGAAATAATTATCTTCCAATAAAAATTAATATCCCCCCACTAATTATCTTGAATTTATTGTAGTAATATCCCAGTACACTTATTTACCAATTCACACTTGATATCTTTCACACTTTTAAAATAACTTACATTTCCATTTCCATGTGTAAATACATAACTAACATACTTATCTTAGAAAATATATGTAAAAGACATCGAGAGGTATCATTCTCGAGGCACCTATATTTAATTCCATAAATAAGTGGAATAGGTGCCTTGAGAATGATAGCTTTAAGCATTTGTTACATAAATTTTCTAAGATAGATATGCTAGTATATAAAATGCCTACAGAGAAGTGTGTTTAACTTTCACCACAAATGGTTTTTACAAAATTTAAGCTTATTCGAATAGATAGGACAATATAATAAAAGATAATTTAATGTCTATCGAAAATGCTGATTTGGCGAACAATTAGAGTTTTAATAAAGATATAAGTGAATTTTGAAGAGATATGGCGATGAAAAAAGAAGGTTTTTATATGCAATCAACTCCACCGAATAAAATTATTTTCAACACGATAAGTAGTTAGAAGAAATGAAAAATAGAAACTAAAGGTGGTCAGAATAAACTATGTAATTTTAATCATTTAATTGCATCATTTCATTCAATTGTGTGAGATTAAATAGAACAATTTTAAACTATACATTCATTCAAATGTGTGAGATTAAACATGAAAATATGACTTATAATGTATTAAACAACTTGATAGTGTTAAATTTTAAGAATTATGTATTGCATTATAACAGAAAATATCTATTTACAAGACTGGAAGAATGGAGTAAAGAAAACAAAAATTTACTTGCTTGCACTTGCTTTCTATTTTTCTTCTCCCATACCCACCACTTTGAAGCACAAGTAAAATCCCTCCGCAAAGTTTCCATCATCCAAAACGCTCAGTATCTATTAAATTCGGTGATTTACAAAATGAACAATGTCTATCCTTTTTATTAGCATATGCATTTTACATGCCACATACGACTGCCGATAAAGGATGGAGAGTCCCAGTGGACCATCTTACTCTTAAGTTGAGGAGGAGATATATTCGATCATCAAAACAAGTCTTACTTTTAAGCTAAGGAGAAACTTCACTTCCATTTTAATTTTTTTTTAATGTCAGCCCAAAAAATGAACCACTCATGCCATTACAGTCCTGGATGCCACTGTAGGAACGCCTCTCGGTGTAATCATATATTTATTTTGTTTATTAAAATTAAGTCAGAATTACAAAATAAATTATTTTAACCATTAAATATTAGTCGTAAAATAAAAAGTTTTTTCAATCAACGCACGTATTACACTCCTTTCCTACCACTGCAGGAACACCTCTCGGTGTAATAACTTGAACAAGATCAATGTTATATTTGTCAATGATTATATAGCTTCAATGGGTACCATTCATTAGAAGGTAAATGTGGTGACAATATGCACATGTATTTTGAAAGCTTCACCTACATTTTACTTTTAAATAAAATCTTTTACATGTGAAATGCATCTATTTGGACACTAATCTATATTAGTTAAAAAAGTATTAACTTCACCTGAATAAATAAATAAATAAATTCCTAATCTATAGTGTTAGAAAAAGTTGAGGGTTAACATGGTAATTGAGTGAAACCAACGAACCCTAGTCCCCTAAAAAGAGGTTGGGTTTAGTTCATGGTTTGCATTTCCAAACTTATTATTAAATCTAAAATTACATTATGTACATACGTAAATTAAATAGGTTTTATATCAACCAATTAAATTTTTCTCTACATATATAAATTCTATCATCTTCTATTTTATATTAAAAATTTACATATTTCATGAATGTAGATAATAAAATAAAATAAAACATTCACATTTATATTAAAATAAAAGAAAAGGTTTATCTCCCTTTTTTATATTAATTTACAACATAAATTACATAGTTCAGAGAGAGATTTATCTGGGACAAACAATAAGTAATTGAAACAAAATTCCAATGCACACTTCGGTAACAAACACCAGACTATGGCCGCACTATTGAGAGGAAATGTTATACACCCAGAGTATTTTCTCGTTGCCTTGGCCATGAACCATTCGAGGTGTACACCGTACCCCCAGTTAGGACACCTTTGGTGCCCCTCTCTCTTTCCCACTGATTGTCTATACCTTTTTCAGCCTTGGAATTACTTCGAATATAATTACACAATCCTCAAACTCCATTGTAATTATTTTCTCTCCAATCATAATGTTTTTTTCTTTTCACATTCATATGCCTTTTTATAATATTTAATGGGTAGTTATGAACCAACACAATGGTCCCACACCTTTTCACTTTCATTAATCCTCTTTAATAAAATGCTCGGGTTATTCACTCCTACATTTTTTTAATAGTACATTATAATACCTTTGATATAAAGAATCTCAACTCAAAATTTTATTATTTACATAAATCAACAAGTCTTTAAGCAATTAAATTATTGGTGATTTAGTCACATAACATTTCTCCCCCTTGAATCAACTACTATCCTTAGTAGTTCCAAGTTTATTTCAAAAATCACATAAAAGAAACACAAGTTATTAGTTAAATAATTCAGGGTATTGATCTTTTAGAAAATATTTTCTTTCCCATGTAGCACTTTCAACACCACAAAAAGTCCACTTCACTTTAATCTCTTTAATTTATCTATTTTTAAAAAAGTTTTAGTCCTTCTTTCCAAAAATACTTCAAGTTCAATTTTAAATTCACATATAGGTTCACCAATTATGTTTTCCAATTTATAACATGGTTAGCATCATATACATATTTTTTTTTAATAAACTTACATGAAACACATTACGTATTCTAGAGAACTCATGAGGTAAAGCAAGTCTATAAGCAAGTGTTCCTATATTTTCCAAAATTTCAAATGGTCCACAATAGCAAGGAACTAACTTAGTATAGTTACCTAATTTTAAAGAACTCTTCTTAGGTTTAACTCTAAGAAATACTTTCTCACTTATTTTAAACTCTCTAACATATCATTTTGAATCAACCCAATGTTTATACCTATCTTGGGAAACTTTCATGTTTTGTTTTGTTGTCTATAATATCTTCCATTTCTATTAATTTGTCACTTTCTCTAGTTGTTCCCTTGGCACTTTACTTGGTTACAGTTCTTTTGTGCTCCCCATAACCCTTCCTTCTCCATTCCTCTATCTTCTCCCATTCTCCCTTTTACGCGCATTCCTTATGTGTGCCCGCCTTCCTTCCCACAGTTCACACATCCTCCACACATGCAACCCTTTAATTTCCTTCCAAACTAGCTAAGTCCCTTGCATGCTTCGTCTGCATTCATCCCTGAAACATCTTACCTTTGCATTTTTACGTGCTGTGTGCTTGCTTCCTGGATTTTCCCGCGCACCCCTTCCCTTCTACCGTCACATGCTTCTCAAGAAAGTGCTCATGCCTGCTTACATACTTGTACCCTTTTGTAGATATGCACCCTTCTTCCTTTCCACACACACTCACTTTGTGCGCCTGTCTTCTGCACTCCCGCACTTATTGGTCTCACACGTGTCTCATACAATCTTCTGTGCCAAGTCATTGTGCCATGTCACAACCTGTCGGAATTGAGTGTACAATACACGACCTATCAAAGCACATCAACTGGGTTCCAAATCCTTGTGAAAAACCATTGTGTGACACATGGCAGAAACAAAAAAATGGTTAGCCGATCACATGAATCAATCACAATCCGTCACATATCATTACATGTTTTGTAGACTTCAGATCACCATAGATTCTGCTACAGAGATCGGATTTAGGCACTATTGGTCTTATTGGAGAGATGTTGACGTGGGCTACACGATAGATCATTCAAAATCATATTTTGGTGGGATTTAGTAGGTGAGAAATATGGAAACGTGTTCCATCCATTAATGCAGACATCTAATTGACTCAACCACCAAGTTTTATTTAGCTATCACCTCCTTCCTTCTTCTACAAGAAAAATAGACACGGGGAGGAGCATTTGACAACGAAACAACCTTAAAATTCTTTATCCTCTTCTCTCATTCTTCTTCTATAAATCAAAGAAAAATTCTCATTGTAAAAGGTTGGGACCTGTAGTGTCCAACGAAACAACCAACAGAAAAGTAAAATAATTAAAAAATAATAATGATAAGTTGAAATGATAGTATGGCATGGGCAAGTGGATGAGTAATTTGGAGTGGTTGGAGGAAATCATGGATCCCATGTGAAGGCACATGGGCTGGTGTGTAGGCAGGTCAATTGGTGTCAGGTAGGGAAGTGTGGCTAGAGATTGGCGGTGGATGGCATTGATATTGATGTTATCACAATGTCTAACCAAATGAAAGAAGGGACAACTTCTCATGGAATACATTTTCTACATTTCATAGAAGATATAGTTTCCTCACGCCATAATCTCACTATTCTACCTCTACAATTAACATGTCTCCAACTGGATCAATTTACCTTTTCGAGCATCCTCTCATCCTATGCAAAAATACGAGCTCTAGAGCAGGGTTTCGGTGTCCAGCAAAGAAAAAAAGATGGAGGCATTTTGTCAGATGTTGTAGTCACAGTTACTCTGGATTTCATGTTTACAAAATGACAAAGTGTAGACTGTATTAGAAAATATCTCTAAAAAACAATGTGTGGTTTGTGGATAGCTTTAACCGCAAGATATGCACAAAATGGTTTGTTGAAAAGGCTTAGAACCTTTCAGACAAAAAAAATTTATAGGTACAAATCCAAATCCCTTCCTCCTATAGTCACATACAGAATAGAAATCGAGGGAGGAAAATATGAAGGGGATGAACAAAAACGTCTAAATACATTGTTATTTCCTTCAGTCTTCTTGTTTGAGAGGCTGGTTCTGGTTTTGAAATGGTGTAGCCGCAATGTTTTTTTTGCTAAGCTTGTTATTTTGGGCATGCCTCGCCATTTCCTTTGTGGCCATTTAGGGTATTATGGAAATTTGGCATGTAGAGGATCTTGCACAATTTTGACTACCATTTTATAGAGCTCATGGGTTGCACTGGTTGGAACTCATGCCTGAGGACCTTGTTTTTCTCATTTCTGGTTTCTCTTGCTCGCAGGTATGGCTCGATGAGAAATCCTTGACTTCAAAAGGCTAAAATCTAGCTCACGAAGTCTTCATTTTAAAGGTAATATCCATATTATATTAATGATTGGTAAGCCTAACCTTCGTTGGCTTCTATTTTCTATCATTCATTGTAAAGGAGCAGGGAGGATTGCTCTAAGAGGGACTTTTCATATTTCATGTTCTGTTGGGGTACTGATTTATAGAATACCTATACCATTTTTTTTAGGAGTGGCGTTCCTATCATCTACATAAGGACCTTAGATACCCTTATGAGTATGAACATATCTATGACTAGAAATAATTGTGAGGGATTTAATGAAGTATGAGCAAATGATAAGATGGTAGACAAATATTTTGAATGGTAAGGAATATAGGGGTAATATACTAGAAGTTTTTGAGAAATTGGAGTAATATCAATTGGGTGGTGATTAGGTAGATGGTGTGGTATATGGTCAAAGGGGAATTGAGAATTTAATTTGGTCATGGTATGTGTCTTATTTTGTGGGCATTATTAACTTGGCATATGGAAAGGTGGATGTAACATTATGGGTGGATGATTTGAGTCGGCATTTGGTGAATGTGTCCTCCTTTTTCTTCGTCAACCCCGCATCAACTTGTGCAACATTCCATCATCTCGTTTAATCCAGGCATGGTTTCCTTACCTATATCTTTTATAATTTTAATATAACTTAGTTTTTTAATTGAAATATAATACAAAAATATTTAAACCATTAGATATTTAAATGTTTGTTTATTTTGAATAGACGTGTATTGTAAAACAATAATATGTCGCCTTGTGACTTACGCATTGAAAATAAACCTTGGTGTAAAACTTATTCTTAAACCCACTTTCTTAGATGCTTGAAAATTGAGTAATCGAAATGGAAAGTTGCAGCCCCTCGAGTGGGCTAGTTGAGTTTGAGGTTGTCGTTAAACCTTGTCATCATCCTTTCGTAAAATTAGGTAAATTGTGATATTTGAAGACTCAAAAAACAATCTTATGGGCCTGAAAAAGGGGATGGAAACTTTTGTCTATGTCCCTCATTATGTGGGGAGTTGTATCAAGCTTTAGATTGACCCAAATCAACCATTTGTACTCTCTTCGTCACTCCTCTAGGAGCCTTCTTACCCCATTTTTGTAGTTTTAGTAAGTAGTTTAAATGTACATAAGTCGGGTTTCATATCGACTTGCCGTTTGGCCCCTGAACAACGAAATACCTATACACCTTCACAAACCTATAGTAATATTACTAGAATTTTTTTTGTAACCTTTAGTTTTGGGAAAAACACTCTTCTTTATAGTTTGGGAAAGGAATTTTGTAGGCCTCCGGTTGCGGTTTGACTAGGTCAAACTGGACCAATTATGACCGGTGGCTACATAAAACTTGTTGCTGTTGGAAAACCACTTTCTAGTTCTATGTCCCATCGACTCTAGTGAATCCTCCATATATAGGGGAACTTGTAGTAAGTTTCTCATTGCACATTCATCCATCGAACGTTAGTTTTAGACGTGGTTTTCTGAGCCCTCGAGCTAACTCATAATCATTTTGCAACTAGAGCAATTACGACCAATGGCCCTAGAAAACTAGTTTCCAATTATAAAACATTCGCTAGTTCCGAATTCTGTTAGTTCCTATGAAATCTTGGTATTTATGTGGACACGTAGAAATTTAACCGTGGTGTGTTTTCTCATCAGAAGACAATGTTTGAAAATGGTTTCTTAGCATCCAAGCCTGATTTGAACATTTTTGACAACCAACAAGAAAATGTAAAAAATGAAGTTGTTGGACCCCCATTGGGTTACCTAACCACCATGAAAACTTGTAAACAATTGTTTGGTACTCTATCTTGTGGCTTTTTGTGTGAAATTTGACTTTTGGGAAAATAATGTTTCTCTCTCCTTCCTTTATCTTTCTCTCTCCTTGGTTGCGAAATGATGTGAAACGAAATGAAATGAATCCATGTCTCTAACCATTTTACTTTCGAATACAAATTACTATTATTCTAAAGTAAATGGGATACTAGATAACATTAATTATGCTAGATTTGGGCGGATGCCATGCCAACGATTTATCGTTGATTTCATGCTCACATGTTTTACAGGATACAAGTAAGCTGGTGGAACGACGTGGGTGTGATTAATTTCATGTTATTAGAATTTATGAATTTTAATAGAAGGAAATTTTTATGTATTGTAATGTTACAGTAAAGTTATTTATTTAAAATTTGGTAATCTGTATGAGATGTTAGTTTTAGGGATGCCTTGGAAAATTTGCATTTAATCATAGGTACCATTTTGATTTAGATTTACATTTGGTAAAAATGTTGGATATGTGTATATATATATATATATATATATGCTATATGAATTTGAATTTAATATCTTGTAGTGCATTTCCATTGTGTAATTGTTGAATAAATAATTGGTGTTGTGTTCTTTACCTTAAAAATGTAATAAATATATCTAAACGAAACACTCAACCCTAGTATAAGACTCGTGTATAACTACCTTTCATGCGTGAATCCTTTTAGTGTGGAAAACTAAAAACTTAGGATAAAATTAAATCTCTACACTTGATGTCATCCTTCTCACATGATCCTTGTTAGCACAAAATAAATTGAAACTGTAGAATGAACTTAAACTTTACACTGTATGACACCTTATAGATTAAGTAAATAAGAGCCCAATTTTGAGTTGTCGTCATAGCCGCTATGTGTATCCACATTTTCGTGAACCCGATGGTTAGGAAGGACATGGAAAAAAATTATCTGGAGTATGTAGAACCAACACTTCTTTAGTCTCCTAGTGGGCTTCCTAGTCTTATGAAGTTAGATCTAGAATTTAAATTCTTCATCGAATAAATTCCTTGTGGGATCTAGATGACAATGAAGCTAGTGAGATAGTTGTAATATGACTTAGACTCTTGTTAATGATATATTTAGATCCTCATAGGTAAATATGTTACCTTTGCTAATGAAAATATAGTGCCTTTGTATGTTACAGAGGATTTATAGGGTAAATATGTTTTACACCTAAATCTGATCTATAATAGGGCATAAAGCCCTGAGTGCAAATTGGAATCAAACCATACCTCAGTTGATTATAAGGTTAAATTGTGGTGAGAAAATGGTACACAAATCCTTGTAAATAAAATTGATTTGAAAGATGTTGAATTTAGAGAACCCAAGAAACCAGAATCTTGGTCCCATAATCCCTTGTTATGCCTTTTTGACATTAAGATTAAAAGAAATTTCACTTGTAGAATCGTGAAAAGTAGAAACATGGGATGTTACCTTGAACACAAATCTCTTGTAGTTCATGTATATTTTATAATTCTTCCAATCATGTACTTCTTCAAGATGTTAGAAAAATACTTCCGTAAGTTGTTATGTTATAAAACAATGCTAATAATGAGACCATAATGTGATGTAAGAGTAAATCATATAAGATGAAAACAAGATTTGAGGTTAGAATTAAGGTCACTCTTGGAGTCCTTATAACTTAATTAAACATTTTCATGTGTTTCAAAGTATATGAATTACCTTGGTGAGATCAAACTTCGAGAAAACAAAAGATATAACAAGTTATTGAACTATAATAACTATGGTAGGGAAATAACTATACCATGATCAAAGAATGTTTATGGGAAAAAGATATCTTGAATCTAAATCCCCCTTAAATCCTAGGTTTCCTTCTTGACATCACGTCAGATTCACTTGGGTAGAAAGGGTAAAATTTAAACATTGAATAAACGTTTGGCAAACATATTCTTTAGCATAAGAACGAAAAAATTACGAACTTTGTATGTAATTTGAAATATGGAAAATAATTATGTAATTTATGGAGATTTCCATAAAGTATAAAAAAACAACTTAAAATGACTGAACTGTAAGTTAAATGTGGAATAAACTTAAGAATCTGTAGGTAGAAAAAGGAGAAAATTATCCTTGCACAATAATGTACTTGGAATGTTAATCATAACTAAAATGTAATTATGGTAATGATGTGTTGTGGTTTTGCCAATCCTTGAGTCCTTTTCTTGTGGTTGGGTCATTGCTAGTATTCATTCATTGGGGAAATTGTGGCATCGACATGTATATGGTGTTGTCACGTGTCTTTGTGAGTCGATGACTTGTGTAAGTGTCGTATGTGTTGTTGAGGTTTCTTTACTTAGAGCCCTTGTGGAGTTGTGTAGTGAGCAATGTAAGTAAAAAAAATTATCCTGGTAATTTTACTATTGTTTTTGTGTGTGCAAAATGTGGGCGTGATAGGAATCCTTTAGTTTTCCAAGGGATTTGGTTGTTTGTATTTTGAGTTGCAGACTTTTAGATCTGGCTCTTTGTATGTTGATATCGACTTCATCCGCTATTGTAATTGACTGTTCACTTCTTGGAAGCAATAAAAGCTTTGTTTTATGGCTACTCTTTGCCTTGGCTCATTTTTATTGTAACTCTTTGCCTCTCTTTTGCATTAACTGTTATTTGTACTTTCTCACATCCCTTGCAGGTTCCTTTTATGATTGTACCCCATTAAAATGACTATTCAAGTGTGTTTCAGACTGTAATACGTGGGTCTATCCTCTATGTGCACATTCTCCTTCATTTTTGCTTAAAGATAACTGTGTTCATCCTCATTTTTCTAGTTCGATCACCTCCTTTAGCTTAGTTTTCCCTTTTCTTGCATCTTCTTTTAACCTTGGCCCCTTGGAATCTTATATTAGTGATAGGTAGATACATCCCCTTTCTAGGATTAGTTTTTGTAGTAGAAATAGGTAGAGGAACCGACCTTCTTTGGAAGTTTGTCTCAAGCACGCAAGGTCCCATAACTTGGAGATAGTACCATGTTTCCTCAAAATCCCAACTCATCATGAAATGAGACGGGTACAATTTTGAGATCCAACAACTACCAAATATCTTTCCAAGAAGAGGTTTGACTATGATAGTTCTATAATTAGATGAATTATTGATATCCTCAATTTTGTAGAGGGGGATAATGATATTAGTCGTCCATTCTGTCAGAAATCCTTCCTATGTTCAAGATTCAACCAAGAAATAAGTGTGTTACAGTTCCTACCATATATAACTTACAAAGATGATATTTTTATTGTGCTATTGTAACCTATAAGAAAATTCAATCAAATGCATATAGCTTTCCCAATTTTCAATGTTTTCCACTAGTATACATCCTTAACATATCTTCTAAAATTTTATTCTATTTCAAGTTTTCATTCAGCTTCAAGATGATACATAGTACTAAAATTTAGATTTGTACCTAACTCTTTAAATAATGATTTGTAAAAAATAAGAAATAAATCTTCAATCTCTATTTGTCACTAATTATTTTAGAAAACTAGGCAAACAAAATTTTTCTTTAAAAAACAAATTCAACTATATCAGATGCAACAATTCTAATTTTAGTTGGAATAAAATGAGTCATTTTAGTTAATCTATGTAATATCCCCATTTCTGAACAGGTGGCCTAGGAGGCCTTTCATCCATCTTAGCCTTGGTCATGCCCAAGGGGCTAGTGACATTGATGGTTATTGGGTATGGTTTGCACCTTCATTTAACTTATAGGTTATGTTTCAATGTTGGACATGTACTTTGAGGTGAATTAAGTGAAATAAGGTTATGAGATGCTCCCCCAAGGTACTTTATGTTATATTTAGTCGATGACTTAAGTAATGGGTGAATATATGGTACTTTATGTTCTACTTCTTCATTGGGGTGACTTAAGTACACTTTTTGGAATGTGGGGAATAAAATGAATTAAGTTATTTTATTTAATTAAATAAAAGACCCAAGGGGGTGATTAGGGTTATTTTGGGCCTTTTGTTGCAATGAGAAGTTATAAAAGGAAGTGCTTGGGGAGAATAGGATTCATTCATACTCACCTATTTTGATATTGAAACAATTGTTGTTTGTGGAGGTGAAATTCCACATGAACCCTAGCTTCGGTAGTGAAAGATCTACCCCTAGATAATAGAGAAATATTCGGTGGTGAAAGATCTAACCTTAGTTTTCTATTGTGGATTCTATTTAGATCGGGTTGTCAGATTCAGAGTTTCAGTGGCTTATTGATCTAGTTTCAAGTACATAAAGAGAAGACAACCATATTCAGTAAGAGAGAATATATTTTATCAGTGGAAACTTCTTGTTATTACATGTCATTGTATGTTGATGCATGTTGTTGCATGCTAGTTTAATTGCAATAAAAGTGAAGTTATTGGTTATTTTATGATTTTATACCTTTCTTCCATAACTATACTTTTATGTCATATTTTTCTAGATACCACTGTCATAAAAATTCAATTGTTATTTGTGAAAATTTGGTTAGAAATCTTGAATATAAATTAAATCCAGAAAAAGGATATTTCAGCAACCTATCAAAGCTTTTATGCCCGATGAGAACTTCACCCATGTGCTAGTTAGTAAAGGGATGGAGTTAACTTAGTTACTGGGTAATTTAGTAGGTTCACATTCAACATAGGAGGTGGACTATGTACAGTTGATATTGCCATTTGACTGTTTATTGGAGGCTTGGGACTTTTCCCCAACATGACACATTGAGACACATTATGAGGATCCTTTCTCTCACATGAGTATGGGTCATGTGGGAGAGTTGACACACTTTGTGCTTATACGGGTTGTTTCACAGGTTGATCTAGAGGATGCCATAGGATTAAGAGAGGACTTTCGTACCCATGGTTTGATTGGAGAGGTAATGAGTGATCACATGATGACAACTTCACATTGGCAGGGACTAGACAAATTTACAGTTTTAGTGTGGGTATTAGTGGAGAGTTCGTGTGGGCATCATACCACTTCAAGGGCAACATTGTTCTCTACACGACTTGGGGAACATAATGACTACATGAGGTGTCTTTGTTACTTCGGATCACACTGATCTTTGGTTGACTGCAAGGTGAGGTGGAGAAACTTGCTTTGTGGTATTTAACTTCTGCAGAATGACAAGATAATGCTGTTAGAACTTGAGGATTATAATAAATATGGATTTAATCAACTTACATATTACATAATGTTACAATAAATATTTAAATAAACATTACATCATAACATAAGTAAATAAAGAAATAATTACAGGAAATAAATAACACATGTGACACAATATTTATAGTGGAAAACCCCAATAGGGCAAAAACTACTTTGAAAATAACCTTTTACTTTAGAGAACTTATTTTACATCCAGTAAGATCACATCCTCCTTTAAAACCATATTTACTAAGGGTAAAACTAAATCAGGACAAATGAGGACCTAAAACCCTTTTTATATAAGGTGATCAGGTATGTCTCTCGAACCACCTTTTCCACTTAAATGGTTGACACATACACATAAGCTTATAATATTTAATACTAGAAATATAATCATTTCATGATATTAAATATTTAACCTAAATTATATATACTTAGGTTAGCATATTTAATAATAGAAATATAAATATTTCATATTATTAAATATTAACCTATATATTATTGATGGACCCATATATATTAAGGGTTTGCTAGACCACTTAATAATTATGTTCTAACACTCCCCCTTAATGTTAAGTCAGATAACATAACATATGCCAATAGATTACCTACCCATGGTACACTACATGATTTACAATCCTTAAACCATAAAGGTTTAAGCTTAGCATATCGGTTTAAAGGAATTATAACACCTCCATCATACTCAATTTACCTTTTGGTACAAAAGGATTTGGAATCCCAAAGATCATCTCATGATCAATGGTTAGGTATGATTTGTGAGTTTTACATGTTCTCGCAGGTTCTTATAAAAGGTTATTGAACCCAAGCATATAGGAGCCTTTTACAACCAAGGGCCTCCTTCACAATATGTTTGTACTGGATGTTTACCCATAAAATCAATAATACTAAAGAGTTTACTAAAGATCGCTTTTAATTTCTTTCTACACTTCTTTCTTAAAAAGAAGCTGAGGAGGTATAATGCCCGAAGGTATTTTTACACTTTCCCAAAAGTATTTTACAAATGCCCAAAGGTCTTTTTACAAAAACCAAGTTCCATTAGGAGGTGACATTATTATGCACACTCCTCCTCAATGGAAACTCTGACAATCCAATCTTTTCATGAAAGTGACAAAACGTTGCAACACTCAAGGAATTTGTGAAGATGTCAGCAACCTTCTCTTCAGTCAACACTAACTTGAGATTTATCTCATCATTTAACACCCTCTCACGGGTGAAGTGTATATGTATCTCAATGTACTTCGTCCTCTGATGTTGAACTAAATTTTTAATCAAAAGTAATATAACTTTAAACACTACGTAGAAAATGAATACTTCCATTAGCTTCCATGTGTATCTCTACTAACATCTGCTATAGCCACATGGCTTCTTTACTTCTTCCATTGTACTTCTGTACCTCAGTAGAAGAAATTGAGACCGTTGATTGCATTTGTTGTTCTAAGTAATGGTTCCTACACCAAAAAATTTAAACACATCTAGTATATTTTATAACACAACATCAGTATGATTAGAATCAAAAAATCCATATAAGATAACATTTTCATTCTTAGTATAATGCAACCCATAATTGATTGTTCCTTATCTAAAAATTCTTTTTTGCACGATTCCAATGATCTCTAAAAAAGGTTCCTGCATAAACCTTGAAGTAATTCCTACTGTATAGGAAATATCTAATCTAGTTATAGTTAGATAAATCAAACTATCAACTAATATTGTACATAAAATATGATCAACCTTTTTCATATGCAGATTTAAGATCAATATTTATTCCAACTTCCATTGAAGTATCAGAAATTATTTATAATTAATCATAAGAAAATTTCTCAATAAAATGGTCCCATATTATGTTTTGAAAATAAAAATAAAATGAAATACATTCATACAAAGAACATGATGTGATAAACCTAACTCATTCATTTCAAATTACTGCTTTAATTTCTCTTTAATCCTATAAATTAAATCAGAACTGTCACCAAACATAAGTAAATCATCAACATATATACATATAATGATAATATGCGAGTCTTATTGCTTAATGAATACATCATTGTTAGAAGAACAATTAACAAAACCTAACAGTTTAAAGAAGGAAACAATTTTCGCATACTAAGCTGTAAGAGCTTGTTTTAAATCATACAAGGATTTCTCAACTTACAAACATAGTTTTCTTTACCAATTTCTTCAAATCCTTTAGGTTGAAACATGTAATATTATTCTTTTAAATCACAATTTAAAAAAGTATTTTTATTATCCATTTAGTGGATTTCCCACCTAAATTGAGTGGAAATTACAAATAAGACCCTAATAGTACTCATTTTAGCTACAGGGGCAATTGTCTCAACATAGTCAATACCAGGTTTCTAAGTGAAATCTCTAGCAACAAGTCTAGATTTTTTTTAATACTACCATCATCATTATATTTTACTTTGTATATCCACCTAGACCCTATAATACTTCACGGCTTAGGTTCATACAAGGTAATTAATGCATGGTACATATGATGGCTTCTGGTCATTTTCATGAGGTTAATAGGATTTAAACTTTCTAACATAAATTGAGTCAAATTTAATTTCTTATCTAGGAAGATAAGAGTTTCAAAAACATCTATAGCATAAAAAAATTATCATGAACATTTACTAAATCAAAATCAAAACCATCATTTAGAAGCATTAAATAAAGTAACTTCAAGAGAAGAAGACAATACTTTTAATCGAATCAGATCTAAATTTTATAGATCTAAAGAAATTATTTGATCATAACTAATTATGTCATTACAATGCATACTAATTAACTTCCCATGATCAAAATAATAACCCACAATATAAAGGGCTTTGAATTATACCCCAGATTTATATAAAAATATTTTTGACCATATAAAAGTGAAGAAGAAACCCCTAAAAATGCATAACAACATCAAATTTCTAAAAAAATAAATATAGACAAAGATCCGACCAACTTAAATTTGATGTTTAAATGACCGTTAGAATTGCTTATTTTTGATCTGTTGTGATGATCATTTGACATTTAATTTTAACACAGTGAAAGTTTCTTGGAACCTACGAGCTTAAATTTTATGTCTATATGATCGTCATACTGTCTTATGTTTGGTCTACCGTGACAGTCATTTGACCATCAAATTTAATGAAGCTAAAAATTGTTGTGTATTTCAAGAATATGAAATTTTAGAATTTATTCTTTTGTATAATATTAGGGAGGTTATATTTTAATACATTATAATAACCTATTATAATTTATAATGTAAAAATATATACACTTTAAAAAAAAAAGAGGTATATGGTTTATAGAATGTAAATAAAAACTAACATATAGTTCATAAAAATTATAAACTATAGTATATTGTTTTTATATAAAAACACATAATCTTTATTAAAAGGGTTTAAAGGACATAGACCAGGTTATAATAATTTTACTAGGTGCAAGTAGATTTATGAGAGTATAGATTAACTTGCATATTTTACAGAGGGGACAAGTAATTTCACCCGATCAATGAAATAAATTGAAATCCCTATTTTCATGAACCTTGTATCCTCCCTTCATTTAATCTTAATTTTACCCTGCATATATTTAAAACTATGGAATTAGTGTAAAATATTTTATATAATTCCTGCAAAAAACTTTAAAACTTTTATGTGGCTATAACTACCAATATTTTAATAAATATTTACCACACTTCACGTGGGCCACCAATAAACTAGTTTTTTTTTAATTCTCTATTTATACCTGAGAATTCCACATTTATATATGAAATATTATCCCATTTTATTCTCCACTCCCACTCATATATAAAAGAAAACCTTTAAATATGTTTATTTATATAGTTTTTATAAACTATAAGATATAAATGAATGGGGCCGCCCCCTTACATGGACAATATAAATGGTTAGGGACACATGTTAGGTTTTATTTAATAAGTGTTAAGATTTAAAAAATAATCCCTTCATGGCTAAACAATAAACATGGCCCCCCCTTACAAAAAAACATACCTCCTCCTTTAAAACCTTATTTACCAAGTGTAAAACCAAATCACTTGATTTGCACACCTTTGATATATTTCCTGAATATGTTAAATGAGGACCTAAAGTCCTTTTTATATAAGGTGATCGGGTATGTTTCTCGAACCACCTTTTCAACGTAAACGGTTGACACATACACCTAAGTTTATAATATTTACTATTAGAAATATAATCATTTCATGCTATTAAATATTTAACCTAAAGTATATATACCTAGGTTGACATATTTAATAATAGAAATATAAATATTTCATATTATTAAATATTAACCTATATATTAGTGATGGACCCATATACATTAAGGGTTGGCCAGACCCACTTATTCATTATGTTCCAAAAAATGCTTAGGGTCAAGCATTTCTTAAGATGGGAGGATTGTAATGTCCCCATTTATGAGTAGATGGCCTAGGAGGCCTTTCATCCATCTTAGCCTTGGTTATACCCAAGGGGCTAGTGACGTTGATGGTTATTGGGTATGGTTTGCACCTTAATTTCATTTATAAGTTATGGGTGAGTGCACCAAGTTAGGGGGCCAAAAAGGGGTCTTAAGTGGATGTATTTTTCTGATTTTTTTTTAACTTGTACGAGTTTTTTGAAATAGTTACACTCAAAATTGGAAGATGTTGTAGAAATGTGAATCATAGCATTTTGAGTCTAGTTTCTAAGCTACTAAATTTTATTGAAAACAGATAAGTTTAAGTGGGTCAAACAACTAAAATACCAACAGATGCTCCTGTTTTTGTTAAAAAACATAATAGAGTGAATTTCGTGCCCCTCACCATTTTTTGAGCACCATTTAGTATTTTTGAAAACCCTTTAGTAGAAAGATAGCTAGGAGCATCTAGTTTGGGCTCCATTTTTTTAGTGAATATTTTTTTATTTATGATTTTTCTAGTACAAAAATTTTATATTTTGAAAAAATACGGAGCTTCGACCGTGCCCCCTCTAACTACCTCAAAAAATATCAAAAATTAGATTTTTTTTTAATGTATATAATTATGCCTAGTTTGGGCTAGTATATATTTTTTTAAATTTTGATCACCTAAAAAAAAGATACACAGTGAAAGATAAACATATTTACACTTCAAAAAATAGCTATAAAAAGGCATAATTAGAAAATAAATAATATGGAAACCTTATATTAGTCAAAAAATTTGAAAAATTATATTTTTAGAAAGAAGAGACTCTGCTCTACATCGTGGTATAATTTTTAAAAATGGATCGATTGTTTTATTTTGATTTATCATAAAGCAAGTGTCATTTTTACATTTTCTTGTAAAAACCCGTTGTTTGCTATGTTTGTGTAGGTCCATGCCTCAAGCTTGGGGATCCAAACTGGATCCCAAGCCTTGAGGCATGGCTTGGAAAAAGAGAAAACGTAAAACGCGTATGCTTTCTGTGTAAGTATAACGCGTACGCATTCTGTGTAGTATAAACATTATGTATGCTTTTGACATGCAAGTATAAGTTTTTTATTTATTATTATTTATATTTTATTATTTCTTATACTTTAAATTTATTTATGTAAATATAAGAAATTAGGGTCACTCTACTACCTTACGGAATTAGTCTCACAGCTCCATGAGTCATGGTTTAGGAGATAGTTTTTCAAAGTATAATTTGGTCAATACATAGGTAATTTTTTAGGATTTCAGCATTCAGCCTAAATATTTTAGCATTTAAATTCTGCAATAGAAACCCTAAACCATAGGCCATAAAACTAAACACTCTAAACTCTAAACCTTGAGCCCTAAACCATAAACCCTAAACCTTTAACCATGATCCGTAGACCCTAAAACCTAAACCCTATACCTTAAACATTCATCCCTTAGCCGTGAGATCTAAACCCTGAGCCTTAAGCCCTAAACCCTAAGCCATAATACCTAAACCATGAACCATGAGCCCTAAATGCTAAACCCTAAACCCTAAACTGTAAAAACTAAATCCTAAACCCTAAACCCTGACCCCTAAACCCTAAAACTTAAACACTGAATCCTAAACCCTAAACCCTAAGCCTTGAACTCTACACCTTTATCCATGAGCCCTAAAATCTAAACCTTAAACCCTAGACCATATACCCTAAGCCCTAAGCCCTACACCTTAAACCCTAAACCCTAAGCATCGAGCCCTAAACCATAAACCCTAAACCTTAATCCCTAAACATTAAATTCTAAACCCTAAACCCCAAACCCTGAACCATAAACCCTAAAAATTGAACCGTAAACCAAAAACCCTTATCCCTAAACAATAAATCCTTAACGAAAAACCCTAAATCCTAAACCCTAAACCCTAAACCTTAAACCCTAAATCCTTAACCTTGATTCTGTAAACCTTAACCATAAACACTAAACCCTGAAACCTAAACCTAAAACCTAAAACCTAAATCCTAAACCATAACCCTAAACTTTAAACCCTAAACCTTGAATCCTAAACCATGAACCATGAGCCCTAAACCCTAAACCCTAAACCCCAAACCATATTTCATCAATATTTTCCCCCCCCCCTAGTCTCGTGCCTAGAAACCATCATTGAGTAATGCTTATAGAACTACCTTGTTTATGAGAGATGGGATAAGTAACTAAATGGATATGACATCTACCTTGTTCCTTATAATGCATATATTACACATCTCTTTCAAACTTGTTTCTCCCCACATACACTTGCGCTCTTGAATGTAAATTTATTCACACTCTGAAATAAATTTCACATTTCTCATATTTCCATGTATGGTATTATGGAAGCTAGGATGACCCATCGGAAGCTGGAAAAAATAACAATCACAACAAAAAAATTAATCTTAAAGGAAACAAAAGAAACATAGAGAATATATCAATGCAGAGGTGCAGGATCATAATTGAATTTCCTGTAATATCCTCTCCTCTAGAGAAAGATAAAGTTCAAGTGTTCTACCGGAATGGATAGTAAATTTGAAAGAACTTCCTAAAGTTTTCAAAATAAGCATAGAAATAGGGAAATGGCTAAGAACACTAAGGGGTTATCAATTTCCTAGTAAATATTTCTTGTTTAGTTCTAAATGGGAGTTAACTGGCCTACGACTTAATGACCTTCCATTCATTGATAACTCCTTCTATGATAAACCCATGGATGTTTTAAAAATCCCCTAAACAAAAAGATAGGGGTAGTCATCAATCCTACTGAAGGGTGTGATGTGATTTCAAAGAATCTTGAAATTCATATAGATTTAGAGGTCATAACATGAATTTACAAATATCTCTATCATTATAAATGGAAGCTAAGTAACAGTGTCTCCATGTACATCCAAGGATTAAGGACTGCTTGGGTCTTTGGAAGGACTTGATAGTTAGGAATATGAAATTTCCCTCCTTCAAAATATCAAGAGATGAAAAGCATCAAATTTTGATGACTCTCTTTGAATGTTCTACCTACAAATTCGATGAACCCTGAACTCTGTGACCTAAACCCTTAACCCTCAACCATGAGACCTAAATCCTAAACTATAAACCCAAAACCCTAAAACCAAAATAATAAATCCTAAACCCTAAACATTAAATATTAAACCCTAAAACCTAAACCCTAAACCCATAACCCTAATCCCTTGACCCTAGACCCAAAACCCCGAGCCTTAAGCCCTAAACCCTAATACTAAATCCAAAGCCTCGAGCTCTAACCCCCAAACCTTAAACCAGTAACTCAGAATCCTAAACCTTAAGCCATAAAACATGAACCATGAACCCTAAACCCTAATCCCTAAACCTTAAGCCTTGAACCCTACACCCTAATCCTTGAGCCCTAAACCCTAAACCTTAAACCTTGAGCCCTAAACCCTAAATCTAGAGCCCTGATCTCTAACCCCTAAACCTTAAACCTGTAACTAACCCCTAAACCTTAAACCCGTATCCTTGAATCCTGAACCTTGAGTCATAAACCTTAAACCATACACGCTAACCCCTAAACCCTAAACCCTGAGCCCTGAGCCCTAAATCATAAACCCTAAATCTTAAGGCCTAAATGTTAAATCCTAAAGGTCCCTAAATCCTAAACCCTAAAAACTAAATCATAAACCCTAAACCATGACCCCTAGACTCTTAAATCTAAACCCCAAGCACTAAGCCCTAAGTCCTAAGCCCTAAATACTAAACCCTAAACCCTAAACTCTGTGACCTAAACCCTAACCCTAAAACCTAAACCCTAAACCTTGAGCCTTAAACCCTAAACCCTGACCTTTAAAACTTAAAATCTAACTCCTAAACCCTAAACCCTAAACCCTAAACCGTAAACCCTAAATCCTCAACCTTAAACCTTAAACCCTGAGCCCTAAACCCTGAACCTTACACTATCAACCCTAAACCCTCAACCTTGATTCCTAAACTCTAAACCCTGAACCCTTTTCCCTAAACCTTGAACCATGACTTTTAAACCTTAAACCCTAACTCCTAAACCCTAAATCGTAAACCTTAAATCCTCAACCCTAAACCCTAAACCCTAACTCCTAAACCATAAACCCTAAACCTTAAATCCTCAACCCTAAACCTTAAGCCCTAAGCCCTAAACCCTAAACCCGATACCATAAACCCTAATCCATAAACCCTAAACTTTAAGCCCTAAATCCTAAACCCTAAACCCTAAACCCTGACCCCTAAACCCTAAACCTTGAGCCATAAACCCTAAGCCATGAACCCTAGGCTTTAAGCCATAATCCCTAAGCTAAAACCATAAACCTTGAACCCTCAAACATAAACCCTTAACCCTAAACCCTAAAAAATAAACCCTAAACCCTAAACCCTGAACCCTCAACTCTCAACCCTAAACCCTAAACCGTCAACCCTGATCCCTAAACCCTAAACCCTGAACCTTGAGCCATAACCATAAACCCTCAACCTTGACCCCTAAACTCTAAACCTTGAACCTTGAGCTCTAAACCCTTAACCATGAATCATAAACCCAAAACTCTAATCCCTAAACCATGAACCCTAAGTCCCGAGCCCTAAACCCTAAACCCCAAAATCTAAACTATGAGCCTTAACCACTAAACCTTAAACCCTAAACTCTAAACCTTGATTCCTAAACCCTTAGCCCTAAACTCTAAACCTCAAGCCCTAAACCCTAAACCCTAAATCATAAACCCTCACCCAAAGTAAAGTCCTAAAAAAACCATTCAACATGTTTCAGTGTGTTGGGAATAGTGTTTAAGGTGATCGATCAACTCTTTTAGTTTTTATGAGAAACTACTTCCTTTGAAGGCCTAAAAAGGTATTTTTGGCCATTTTGTAGTTAATTGAACACCCTTCAGAACAAGCTAAAATGAGCTAGTCATGTCATTGAGTTATCAAGGACCATTATTTGTGAAGTTTTAAGGCATTGTTTGTCTCCATAAGAGACATATGAGTAAAAACATGTATGAGAATCATGAATTTGATTCCATGAAAGGATGCATTTAGAGATAGGAAAGGTGAGGGGATGATCTTTATATGGAGCACCATGTTTCTAAGAATGAGGAATCATCTGAGTTCACTTGATGCAATTCACTTGGTACTATTTGTAACAACTCATTCAACACCTCGTAGTGTTATCACACCTTAAGGAGGAGGCACATCACAATCACCTCATTTTGGCCATAGGACATGAATCCCATTTAGGAAACAATCCTCTATATACAAAGTGAGGATATATTTTTAGTAAGAAGTAGACAAACATCATATAGTTCATTCATGGTCACTAAAGTGAATTATGGACCCAATTTAAAAATTAATACCAATTCAAGCAGTGGTAGGGACAAAATCCATTTTAGAAGGTCAAAAACCTAAAAAATGACTATATGCTTTCCCAAAAAAAAGACAGACTACAATATATATGCCCTGAAATTTTTAGGTCGTTTGCTGAAATCTTGAAAATGAGTAAGTACTAACTAGATTAGATTTTGAAAAACTATCTTCTAGATTATAACTGTTAGAGCTATGAGACCACTTCCATAAGGTGTAGAGTGACCCTAATTTCTTATATTTACTAAAATAAGTTTAAAGTATAAGAAATATTGTATAAATGCGTACGTGTTATGGTATGGTGATTCCCGAGCCAAACAAATCAAAACACAAGTGTGTTTTTATTTTTTTCAGATTCTTGTCCTCTTTTTGGCCCCGCAACTTCATGCACTTACCATTATGTTTCGATGTTGGACACATAATTTGAGGTGACTTAAGTGAAAGAAGGTTGTGAGATTTTCCCCTAAGGTACTTTATGTTATATTTAGTTGATGGCTTAAGTAATGAGTGAATATATGGTACTTTATGTTCTAATTCTTCATTGGGGTGACTTAAGTGCAATTTTTGGCATGTGGGGAATAAAATGACTTAAGCTATTTTATTTAATTAAAGAAAAGACCCAAGGGGGTGATTAGGGTTCTTTTGGGTCTTTTTTTGCAATGAGAAGTTATAAAAGGAAGCGCTTGGGGGAGAATAGGATTCATTCATACTCACCTATTTTGATATTGAAGCAACTATTGTTTGTGCTTTCCTTGCTTGTGGAGGTGAAATTTTACAGAAACCCTAGCTTCGGTAGTGAAAGATCTAACCATATTCAGTAAGAGAGATAATCTATTTTATCAGTGGAAATTTCTTGTTATTGCATATCATTGCATGTTGATGCATGTTACTTGCATGTTGTTATATGTTAGTTTAATTGCAATAAACGTGAAGATATTGGTTATTTTTCAGATTTTATACCTTGCTACCATAACTGTACTTTATTGTCATATTTTTCTATAGATTGCTGTCATAAAAATCAGATTGTTATTTGTGAAAATTTGGTTAGAAATATTGTATATAAGTTAAATCCAACAAAGGGATATTTCAATCTATCAGCCACAACAAACACCTATCATGACCATTCATAGTACATAGCAAACTAGTGATAAAATCCACACTCACGAAATCCCATTAATTATATGTGATTTATATGTTAAGTAGAATATTCTATGCAATTTAATATTGGAATTATCCAATATAAACATGAAGGGTATCCCAAATTTTTTTATCATGACATACAATACCTCGTTTGTTTATCACACACTAAATTTGTGGAACAAAATGTTTAGATGAAACCATCTTTATGGTGTAGGGCCCTTTACGGGTAAGTGCACCAAGTTGGGGGGCCAAAAGGGGGTCTTAAATGGACACATTTTTTAGAAAAAAAACTTCAACTTGTACGAGTTTTTAGAAATAGTTACACTCAAAATTGGAAGATGTTTTAAAAATATGAATCGTAGAATTTTGAGTCTAGTTTCTAAGCTACTAAATTTTATTGAAAATATACAAGTTTAAGTGGGTCAAACAACTAAAATACCAACAGATGCTCCTTTTTTTGTTAAAAAACATAATAGAGTGACTTTCGTGCCCATCACCATTTTTTGAGCACCATTTAGTATTTTTGAAAACCCTTTGGTAGAAAGATAGGTAGGAGCATCTAGTTTTGGCTCCATTTTTAAAAGCTTTTTTTAGAGAACATTTTTTTATTTATGATTTTTCTAGTACATAAATTTTATGTTTTGAAAAATAACGGAGCTCCAACTGTGCCCCCCCTATCTACCTCAAAAAATATTGAAAATTATATATTTTTGAATATGTATAGAATTATGCCTAGTTTGGGTTAGTATATTTTTTTTAAAATTTTGAACACCCAAAAAAAAGATACACCATGAAAGATAGACATATTTACACTTCAAAAAATAGCTTTAAAAAGGCATAATTAGAAAATAAATAATATGGAAACCTTATATTAGTCAGAAAATTTGAAAAATTAAATTTTTAGAAAGAAGAGACTCTGCTCTACGCCGTGGTATAATTTTTTAAAAATGGATCGATTTTTTTATTTTTATTTATCATAGAGGAAGTGACATTTTTTACATTTTCTTGTAAAAACATGCTATTTTCTGTGTTTGTGCAGGTCCATGCCTCAGGCTTGGGGATCCAAACTGGAACCCAAGCTTTAAGACATGGCTGGGGAAAAATGAAAACGCAAAACGCGTACGCGTTACATAACGCGCACTAAGTATAAGTTTTTCATTTATTATTACTTATATTTTATTATTTCTTATACTTTAAATTTATTTATGTAAATATAAGAAATTAGGGTCACTCTGCACCTTATGGAATTAGTCTCACAGCTCTATGGGTCATGGTTTAGGAGATAGTTTTTTAAAGTATAATTTGGTCAATACATAGGTAATTTCTCAGGATTTCACCACTCAGTCTAAATCTTTTAGCATTTAACTTCTACAATCGAAACCCTAAACCATATGCCATAAACCTAAACACTAAACTGTAAACCTTGAGCACTAAACCCTAAACCCTAAACATTCAACCCTTACCCGTGAGCCCTAAACCCTGATCCTTAAGCTCTAAACCCTAAGCCATAAGCCCTAAACCCTAAACCATGAACCATGAGCCCTAAATGCTAAACCCTAAACCCTGAAGGGGTAAGTGCAGGAAGTTGATGGACAAATATAGGGTCATCTGTGGATGTCATATTGCAAAAAACATCAAAATCTTAACTTGTAGGGATTATTAGCTATACATAAACTCTAAATTTAAAAAATTATATAAATATGAATTGTAGAATTCGGAGTCTAGTTTCTAAAATACTAATTTTTTTAAAAAACGGACAATTTTAGCTATATTAAACACTTAAAATTATATGACTTAGTTTCTTTTTTGAAAAAACTTATAAGATTGTAGTCCATTTGCCCGCATTTTAGATGACCCAATCTTGTTATTTTTTTTTCCTTTGGTGAAATGTTAGATGTAGTTTTCTATTTTGGGATGGATTTTATTTTGTATTTTTTTAGCAATATTTTTTTTAATGATTTTTTCCGTGAAAGTGGTCTGAAAATATTTAAAAAACGGAGCACTTTCCATTTGCCTGCCATAACTATATAAAAAAATATCGAAATCAAATATATATATATATATATATATATATATATATATATATATATATATATATATATATATATATATATATATATATATATATATATAACGTGTAGAATTTGTCCATGCTTGGGATGGTATAAGTTTTATCATATTTTGATAAGTGAAACAAAAGTTACAGTCTTAAACGTAGACATGAACATTCACGGGAAAAAATGTCTTAAAGACCTATTGTTAGTAAAAAATTATAAAATGATATTTATCTTATTCTATTCACTTTAAAAATAATATTTCTATGAATCTAACAGTCTCCCCTACGTGATGACACCATTTTTGTGAAATGTTTTCAGTTTTATAGTATAGTTCAAGTCTTTGGAAGAGCAGATTTGAGGTTTTTTGACCTTTTACACTTCATAATGACCTTCCATAGCTTTGGTTGGGAAAAAAAAAAGATTTTATGAGGCTTAGGTTCAACAGATAGATCCGCGATAACGGTTTATAAAGCGTGATCGCGGTTTTTTAATACAAACCATGAGCGCGCTTTATAAACCGTGATCACGGTTTGTAAAGCGTGCTCGCAGTTCATAAATCATATTTACACACATCCCAATGTCTAAATTACCATGTGATTTTTACTCTCCGACCTTACCATATGAATTACTGTGAAATTCTATATTTTTCTGGACGTTTTTCTTATCACCAGAAGTAAAACATCATGGGAGAAAAAAAATGAAGTAAAAAAAGGAAGTCATTAAGTAAAAAAACACCAAACAAATTAGAGGCCAACAAAATTCAAAATGCTGAGCGAATGTGGAAACTTCGTGAATCAAGAAGAGGTTCATCTTCAATCCCAACTATTGTAAGTAATGAAGAACCAGGTAATATTTCTACTGTCAATGTTGAAGTTGAATTAAATACTTGTGATGAAGAAGTTTTTACTGTCAATGTTGAAGAATAATTAAATACTCACAATGTAGCAAATGTTGAAATTGAAGGAGACAATGAAAATGTGAATAAGAAAATTCATGTTGAAACTATAGACAAACAAAATTTGACAAAAACACCTCATAGGATTTTACATAAGAAACCTAATTTTTTTATTGAAATTGATGAAAATATTTTGAAACCAATGTCTGAAAAACTTTCTGAATGACAAATCAGAAGAAAAGCCACTGAAATTTGGGATAATCATTTTGAAATTTTAAATGATTCCCAAAGATGTCATTTGTTGGTTAGTTTGATGAAATTGAATTAAAATGAGACCTACATTAAACATCTTAGGATTGACAACATCTAATATACGTGGTCAAACCTCTACAATTGTTGAAAACCTTCATGATGCATATCACACTATTGGTGTTAAGAGACGCACTAGGGATAGTAATATTGTGTGTTGTATACTTGCTACTAGTGTTGTATGTGAATCAATAAAAAAATAACGTTTGATTACGCAAACAAGTCGAATGTTACAAGTTAATCGAAAAACTCTAATGAAAGCAATTGAAAGACATAATATCCTTCAATTACTCAGTAATGCCGATTTTTGGGCATTTTCTGCTAGAGCACTGCGTAAGGACAAAAATAATTCTAGTGCTATAAGAGAAGTTGTTATTAATTTTTGGCATGATAACACTAGAGTTTCACCTAATACAAGAGATGTTATAAAACAGAGAGTTGGTTCTACTAATCGTGAACCACATCCAAAGCATTTCTTAGATATGACTCAAACTTAATTTTTTCATAAGTTTGAACAAGAGAATCTGGAAATTAAAATTAGTCAACATTTTTTTGAAATGTTGAAACCATTAAATGTGAAAATCAACCACGCTCGCACCACTTGTTGTAGGCAACATGTTGAATTTGCAATGCATTATGCTAAATTTTTACGTATTCGTTATAATTTTCATTCTAAAACTATGTTATCGGAATGTGGTGTTCAAGTTCCACTAATATCTTCCAGGGATTTCATTCCTACTATATTTTGTGAAAAAGAAGTTGGACAATTTTTTTATAGTCAGGATTGTTTAAATGGAAGTTGTAGTACATGCGGTGGATTACCTAAATTAGAAAGTTGCATCCATGAGTAAATTGAAGGTACAATAAGACATAATTTAGTTAAGTTTAATAAATATAAATCAGTTGCATACCAGTTGAAAGATGGAAAAGAGTCTAAACGGTGTGAGCTACTTACAGAACAAATGCCCATTTTCTAATTTTTGAGAAAATTGAAGGATGAAATTGTTTATGAGTATGTGAGGCATACACATAGAGCTCGATGGTTGGATGAACAATTAAAGATATGCAAAGACACATTTCCTATTGGTACTATTGTTTCAGTGGTTGATTTTACAGAGAATTACACATTGCAACCACAAATGGAGGTTCAATCGCAATATTACAACTCAGTACAAGTTGCCATTTTTGTGCATATAGCATTTCTACATTCTCCTGATAGTACAGAGAATGATAAATTTTTTTTAAGAGAGTACCACTTTTATATCAGTGATGATCGTACTCATTCTACTGAATTTGTGCAAGGGTGTTTCCAGTTATTTTATGGAAACTTGTCTGATAGGGACATCCACTTCAAACAACATTATATATGGTTAGATAATTGAACGTCTCAGTTTAAGAATGCAAAAATGTTTTATTGGATGAGCAGAATGCATGTCAAGATGGGTGTGCAACATATTTGGAGTTTCACTGAGGCTGGACATGGAAAAGGAGAGCATGACGGTGCAGGGGCATGTGTGAAAAGAGCTCTTGCAAGAGAAGAGTTGAAGTACAAAGATGGTGCTAAATTAAAAGATGTAAAGAGAATAGTGGAATGGTGTATTGACAACATGGCCTGAGGTTCTCAAGAAAATTCCACAGTTCACAGATATTTTTGGTTGATAGAGGAACAACATATTGCTAACTACGAGGATTGTATGACACTCACTGGGTCCAGTGATATGCACTCATTTTGTAGCTCAGACGCTACTTCGTGGGCCGTATGGACAAGAAAGTTGACATGTTTTTATGCATCTTGTATCGAATTTTTCATTGCTGAGTGTGATTCACAAGAATGGGTGGAAGGATGGATTTGTAGGCCTCTAACTCCGCTTCCTAGTTATCAACCTCCACAAGCATTACGACTTGTTTCTGTAGATGAAGTTACAACATCCAAGGACTTTGATGAAATTTTGATTTTGGTGTGACAAGGTATTTATGGTTATTTATTTAATTTTTGTATTGAGTTATGTCCATTGAAATTTTAATATGTAATTTAAATTTGAGTTGTTCAACCAAGTTGTTTTTTTGTAGGACATGTGTTTACAGTAATTGCGACAGAAGACAATGAAGAAGGAACAGACTATTTCTTATGTCGTTGCATCAAGGAAAGAAAGAAGTTGACTTCTCCTATTATAGATGGCGAAGATATTGAGTATCCTACAGGGTCAGTGGTAGTTACTGGAACTTGGCTTCGACGGTATCCATTAAAAAAATCCTCTGTTTAGGTGTTTGAAGACTTTGAGACACACAAGAAAATACTCTTATATTCGCATCTAGTTCTAGTGACAAATATTCAGCTGTATAGATATCGAGGAAGGCCTAATAACAAGATTCTTTGGAAGGTTTGAGAGTCAGATCATGAAGCAATCTTGTCTGCTATTCAAAGTAGATCCGATCCTGATGGTTCATTGGAATGAATTTACAATGCTCATGTCTGGTATATATAATTTCTTTTCAATATATATATAAATTTTTTAGTTTAAAGATCTAGATTTAAGTTTGAATATATTTTATTTTAAATTTGTGTATTTTGTACATATATAGATAGTATATGGTTTTGATTTGAAACTTAAATTTCTTTGACTAACACTTTTATGTTTAGGTTAGTGGTGCCAGAAAAGCTTCCACCTTCACGTGGTTGGCACTGTTAGTAGAGAATTTTAAATTCTCAAAGCTAAGAGAAGCTTTCATTATTTGAAAAAGTTGTAAATTTTGAAAATGTTACATAAATTTTGAAAAATTTGTAAATTTTGAAAAAGTTGTAAAATTTGAAAATGTTGTAAATTTTGAAAACGACTCCTCTCCAAGTGTTTACAAGACCATACCTACGCGTGTGCACCGATTTGGGAAGGAAAAATTGGAGAGAGGATATTGTAGAGGGTCCCTACGCCAAGGTGTCAGATTAGGCGAGACGTCTCTAGGTGCCACGGAGTCCGAGTAGTCACCCGTCGAAGTTGACCAATATTTTGGTCTCAGGGCTCTTAAGGGACTACACCCGAATGAAGTAGCCCAGAAGCAACGACCTTGTCGCGCACCAAAACACCACCTCCTCTAGCATTCTCCTGGCCACCCAGATGTGCCGACACAGTCGGTTCGGTGCCATGAACCACCGTTTGCAAAATATAGGGTTTGACAACCAATCATTGGCTCCAACTGCACTATTTAACGCGTTTGCAAACAATAGGGCAGCGAGAGCACCGAAATGAGAAATAAAAAATTGAGAGATACTTTTGTAGAGGGTCCATATGCTGAGGTTTTGGATTAGACGAGCCGTCTCTATATGTCATGGAGTTCGAGTAGTCACCCATTGAAGTTGAATGATATTTTGGTCTCAGGGCTCTTAAGGGACTACGCCCGAACGAAGTAGCCCGGAAGCAACGACCTTGTCGTGAACCAAAACACCACCTCCTCTAGCATTCACCTGACCACTGAGATGTTCTGACGCAGTCGGTTTGGTGCCATGAACCACTGTTTGAAAAATATAGGGTTTGACAACCTTACACTGACTCCAATTGTACTATTTCACGCGTTTGCAAACAATAGGGCAGCGAGAGCACTTAAATGAGAAGGAAAAAACTGAGAGAGGCTATTGTAGAGGGTCCCTACACCAAGGTGTTGGATCAGACGAGACATCTTTAGGTGCCACAAAGTCTGAATAGTCACCTGTCAAAGTTGAACGATATTTTGGTCTCAGGGCTTTTGAGGGAGTACGCCCGAACAAAGTAGCCCGGAAGCAACGACCTTGTAACACACCAAAAAAACACCTCCTCTAGTGTTCACTTGGCCACCCAGACGTGCCAACGTAGTCGATTCAGTGCCATGACCCACCGTTTGTAAAATATAGGGTTTGACAACCAATCACTGGCTCCAACTGCACTATTTCATGCATTTGCAAACAATAGGACAACGAGAGCATTGAAATGAGAAGGAAAAAACTGAGAGAGGCTATTGTAGAGGGTCTCTATGCCAAGGTGTTGGATCAGACGAGCTATCTTTAGGTGCCATGGAGTCTGAGTAGTCACATGTCGAAGTTGAACGATATTTTGGTCTCAGGGCTCTTAAGGGACTACGCCCAAATGAAGTAACCCAGAAGCAACGACCTTATCGTGCACCGAAACACCACCTCCTCTAGTGTTCACCTAGCCACTCAGACATGCCAGTATAGTTAGTTTGGTGCCATGACCCACCATTTGAAAAATATAGGGTTTGACAACCAATCACTGGCTCCAACTGCACTATTTCGCGCGTTTACAAACAATAGGGCAGCAAGAGCATTGAAATGAGAAGGAAAAAATTGAGAGAGGCTATTGTAGAGGGTTCCTACAATGAGGTGTCGGATCATAGGAGCTATCTTTAGGTACCATGGAGTTCGAGTAGTCACCCGTTGAAGTTGAATGATATTTTGGTCTCAGGGCTCTTAAGGGACTACGCTCGAACAAAGTAGCCCGGAAGCAACGACCTTGTCACGCACCAAAACACCACTTCCTCTAGCATTCACTTGGCCACCTAGACGTGCCGATGCAGTCGGTTTAGTGCCACGACCCACCATTTGCAAAATATAGGGTTTGACAACCAATTACTGGCTCCAACTGCACTATTTTGTGCTTTTGCAAATAATAAGGCAACGAGAGCACCGAAATGAGAAGGAAAAAACAAAGATAATATTTTGTAGAGGGTCCCTACACTGAGGTGTTGGATCAGACAAACCATCTCTAGGTGCCACGGAGTCCGAGTAGTCACCCGTCGAAGTTAAATGATATTTTGGTCTCAAGGCTCTTAAGGGACTACGCCCGAATGAAGTAGCCCGGAAGCAACGACCTTGTCGCGCAATAAAAATCCACCTCCTCTAGTGTTCACCTAGCCACCCAAACATGCTGGAGCAATCTGTTTGGTGCCACGACCCACCGTTTGCAAAATATAGGATTTGACAACCAATCACTGGCTCTAACTGCACTATTTCGTGCGTTTGCAAACAATAGGGCAGTGAGAGCACCGAAATGAGAAGGAAAAAACTGAGAGAGGATTTTGTAGAAGGTCCCTATGCTAAGATGTTGGATCAAATGAGCCATCTCTAGGTGCCACGAAGTCTGAGTAGTTACTCGTCGAAGTTGAACAATATTTTGGTCTCAAGGCTCTTAAGGGACTACGCCCGAACAAAGTAACCCAGAAGCAACGACCTTGTCGCGCACAAAAACACCACCTCCTCTAGTGTTCACCTAGCCACCCAGATGTGCTGACGTAGTCGGTTTGGTGCCATGACCCACCGTTTACAAAATATAGTGTTTGACAACCTTATACTGGCTCCAACTACACTATTTCGCACGTTTACAAACAATAGGGCAGCGAGAGCACTAAAATGAGAAGGAAAAAAATAAGATAGGCTATTTTAGAGGGTCCCTACACCAAGGTGAGATTCAGCAATCTCCAAGAAACATGTCACTTTCAGGGTCATTAGGAGAGGTAGTTTAAGGGAAACAAAACTATCTGAGCAGATGGAAGAGTTATGCGTCGGGACGCTTGTAGGTTTCATCAAGCTGACTAGCGGCCGAAGGACAAAGAAGATATACTCCAGTCCCACTGACCACTTTTCCACCACCTGTAATCCTCAGTCAAGATGAAGTCCAGAGTATCAAAGATATACACAAATATTCCATCTATGGAAGGGCTATGGAGTCCGTGGTGGATGATATGCTCATTGCAGGATTGAATTTCATTGATGAAGCCTTAAAACTCAATGAGAAGGTAAATGATCTACAACAGAAAACTCTCCTCCTCTATGCCAAATATAGATAAAGAACTCAAACTCTGGAGCATCTCTATAGTAGACCTTCGCCTTATGGGGGAAGACTGATGAAAATATTTTAATGGCGAGCAAGGTATTTGATGATACAAAAGATAATTTGTCAAAATCGTGGGGTATAGAGTGTGGAATGGAAAATCAAGGCTGCCAGAGGAGGCTTTGTTAGAATTGAAGAATTCCTAGCAGAAGGGTGAGGCCTTCAAGACTTTGGTGGGTATCTGCTTTCACAGATATACATTGTCTGCCTCCATGATGATACCTCTAGATGTACCCGCTCTCCTTACATGCCCAATAAAATCTCAATTGCAAAGCTTGCTTCAAAGATAATTTGTTCAAGGAGGATTCAAAATCTAAGGTACCGTTGAAGGAGATCTTCTCTCTCCGAGTCTGCGACACAAGAAGCAAATAAATAATTATCATACACACGTCGAATTCAAAAAAGAGATGGAGAAGTGCCTCGGATTTTGGACCCAGTCCACTGCCAACACATCAGTCCCATGTGGCAAAGTTCATAACAGAGGTGTTGAAAATCATTTAGACACCAGATCCTAAAATCAGTGGGCCCCTCTCAATCGTGCAACGCTTGTCTTCATCATCCTAACTATTTCTCCCTTCTTTCTTTCACCTCATCTCGGATAGTTATGATAATCAGTTGGGGTTTTGTGTTAAGCATCCCTTTAACTAAATAGAAGTAGTTACCAAGGGTAACTGATTTTACTCCAACTATATAATATCATCTCCTTGCCCATTTTTGAGTGGGGGAACTTGGCTTATTTATAAAAGTGTAAGGAAATAATACGACAATCAATACAAAATGATCTTCTTTCATTGTTCATCTGATTCTCTTATTTCGCAGCTATCTGTTAAATATTATTAGATAATTTGTCTGCATAGTACCAAGGAAGCTTTGTATTCCTTGGCTCATGTTATAAAAGGAGGGAACTATGTATCCCTCCAGCAATTGCATCTTATTAATTCAAATACAAATGGTCCAATTGCAATTCATTGAATTCTGGCACACATAAGTGCTGCAATTATTTTGTTAGCTACTGGACTCCTTCTGGAAAATGCTTTTTCTGCTCATTTCCTTGTCTTCATCCTTCTATGCTTTTGTGATTGATAATCTATTTTAGTTCACAAAGCTTATCATGATACCCAAGTTTCATATCAAAGTTATGCGTTGTACATTTGTAAATAAGTTTTGCTTTTAAATAAGGGAACCTCTCCCATCAAAGAGGAGGGACTTCTTGTCCCCTGACTGTTGCTCTCATTAGGATCTTCTTTTGATGACCAACAACACCTAAACGAAGTAGCCCGGAAGCAACGAACTTGTTGCGCACCAAAACACCACCTCCTCTAGTGTTCACCTGGCCACCCAAACATGTCAATTCAATCGGTGTCAGTGCCATGGACCCATCGTTTGTGAAATATAGCATTTTGACTAGACCTTACAGTGGCTCAGAACTGTCACTCACCTCTTCATAGTGTGTGCTTTACAATAGGGCAGTGAGAGAATTGAAATGAAAAGGAAAAAATTGAGAGAGGCTATTGTACAGGGTCCCTACAATGCCAAGGTGTCAGATATAGACGAGGCATCTTTAGGTGCCACAGAGTCCAAGTAGTCACCCGTTGAAGTTGAATGATATTTTGGTCTCATGGCTCTTAAGGGACTAACGCTTGGAAACAAAGTAGCCCAGAAGTAATGACCTTGTCACACACCAAAACACCACTTCCTCTAGCATTCACCTGGCCACCTAGATGTGTCGACGCAGTTGGTTTAGGTGCCACGACCCACCATTTGCAAAATATAGCATTTGACAACCAATCACTGGCTCAAACTACACTATTTTGTGCTGTTTGCAAATAATAGGGCAAGTGAGAGCACCAAAATGAGAAGGAAAAAACCAAGAGTGACTATTTTGTAGAGGGTCCCTACACCGAGGTGTTGGATTAGACATATGCATCTCTAGGTGCCATAGAGTCCAAGTAGTCACCCGTCGAAGTTGAATGATTTTTTGGTCTCAGGGCTCTTAAGGGACTACGCCCGAATGAAGTAGCCTGGAAGCAACGACCTTGTCGTGCACTAAAAATGCACCTCCTCTAGTGTTCACCTGGCCACCCAGATGTTCTGGAGCATAATCTGTTTCGGTGCCACGACCCACCGTTTGCAAAATATAGTGATTTGACAACCAATCACTGGCTCTAACTGCACTATTTCACGTGTTTGCAAACAATAGGGCAGTGAGAGCACCAAAATGAGAAGGAAAAAACTGAGAGAGGATTTTGTAGAGGGTCCCTACGCTAAGGTGTCGGATCAAATGAGCCATCTCTAGGTGCCATGGAGTCTGAGTAGTCACCCGTCGAAGTTGAACGATATTTTGGTCTCAGGGCTCTTAAGGGACTACACCCGAACGAAGTAGCCCGGAAGCAACGACCTTGTCGTGCACAAAAAACACCACCTCCTCTAGCGTTCACCTAGCCACCCAGACATGCTGGTGTAGTCGGTTTGGTGCCATGACCCACCGTTTGTAAAATATAGTGTTTGACAACCAATCACTGGCTCCAACTACACTATTTCGCACGTTTACAAACAATAGGGCAGCGAGAGCACCAAAATGAGAAGGAAAAAACTGAGAGAGGCTATTATAGAGGGTCCCTACACTGAGGTGTTGGATCAGACAAGGCATCTCTAGGTGCCACGGAGTCCGAGTAGTCACCCGTCGAAGTTGAACGATATTTTGGTCTCAGGGCTCTTAAGGGACTACGCCCGAATGAAGTAGCCCGGAAGCAACGACCTTGTCGCGCACCAAAAACACCACCTCCTCTAGTGTTCACCTGGCCATCTAGACATGGCTGGCAGTGTAGTCAATTCCAGTGCCATGACCCACCGTTTGCAAAATATAGCGTTTGACAACCAATCACTGGCTCTAATGGCACTATTTCACATGTTTACAAACAATAGGGCAGCGAGAGCACCAAAATGAGAAGGAAAAAAACTGAGAGATAATTTTTTAGAGGGGTCCCTATGCCAAGGTGTTCAGATTAGATGAACCATCTCTAGGTGCCACAGAGTCGACGAGTAGTCACCCGTCGAAGTTGAATGATATTTTGGTCTCAGGGCTCTTAAGGGACTACGGCATCCGAACGAAGTAGCCCGGAAGCAACGACCTTTCATGCATCACCAAAAACCACCTCCTCTAGCATTCACCTAGCCACCTAGATGTGCCAATGCAGTTCAGTTTGGTGCCATGACCCACTGTTTGCAAAATATAGCATTTGACAACCAATCACTACCTCCAACTACACTATTTCATGCATTTGCAAACAATATGGCAGCAAGAGCACCAAAATGAGAAGGAAAAAACTGAGAGAGATTCTTTTGTATAGGGTCCCTACGCTGAGGTGTCAGATCAGATGAGCCATCTCTAGGTGCCATGGAGTCTGAGTAGTCACCCGTCGAAGTTGAACGATATTTTGGTCTCAGGGCTCTTAAGGGACTACGCCCCGAACGAAGTAGCCCGGAAGCAACGACCTTGTCAAGCACCAAAACACCACCTCCTCTAGCATTCACCTAGCCACCCAGATGTGCCGGCACAGTCAGTTTGGTGCCACGATGTCCTGAGGCATGACTTCTCACTCCTCGCCTCCGTTCATTTCCTAGGACTCAAAACATTCAATTTGTCACTTGTTTACCTTCCATCTCTCTTGTTCTCTTTGGACTTGCCTCTTTCCTCTTAGACCTGCTTCATCACTGTCCTTGCTTTTCTCTCTTGAGCTATGTTGTTGTGGTGATCTCTCTCCATCCTCTGCTGCCCCAGCTATGTGCTTACATGCTCATTATTTTTGCATTGTAATAGGATTCTTCATCACATATCACTAGACACAGAATTAGGAGTATAAGTACAAATCATCAAACAATTAAGGGAACACATGTGTGAGGACCTTTTATTCATAAGTGCCATCATTGATTGCATGAGATTAATCATCTCTGCCTCAAATTGAAGCAATGTCTCCCATCTGAAACTTCAACCCCCCAGTCCAACAAGCAAGATCAAGCATTCATACTGCAAAGAAGGACATGTGACCATTGGGTGAGCATGATCCTTGAAAAAGGGAACATGATCTATTTCCTGAGATTATCTCTTTGTTTAGATTGTTCTTGGTCATATTTTTGAAAATCAATAGGAATAGAGTTGAGATCTAGAAAGAGAAATTTCATTGGGAAAATAATCTCCCATTTGCGAGTGAGATGAATAATTTTGATTCTCATTCCTTGGTGAGCTCAGGTGTGTTTTCATCTGACTCAGAGAACTTGTATGACATTTTTTCCCATACCGTCACCTAGAGGTTTGAAGCTCTAAAAGAAGCCATTGTGCATTCTTGGCACAAGAATGCATGCACTTGGTACAACTCTCAGGGAGAATAATTCCACATGAAGAATATTTAGGATTCAAATTTTAAGAATTGGTTCAGGAAAATATTTGTGACCCTTTCCTTCAATAGTCAATAAGTTTTAGTTCAACCCAAGTGTAGAGATCATAGGTCATATCTCTAGAATCCTATGAAGAGTTAAATGAAAAATATTTTAGTCAATGTGGAAATATCAATGCCATTCCTGAGAATTGACTCAACACATTGGAGCATGTGAACATATTGGAAGATGAGAAATTTTCATTTGTAGTTTCCAGATTCAACAAGATGGTCTATGGAAAAGCCTCGTCATTCAAGATCTTCCACGGAGGAAGACATGAGTTGATTATTCATTAGAGGAGGATTCTTCATGCGATGGGTGGAACCTAAGAATACTAATAAGGGCTTACTGTCAATTTTTTACCCTTTTCAACTTGGGACATCAGAATGCCCACCTCATGAAATCTCTCCCTTTCGTCACTTAAGGCTTGTAACATTCTCACTAGGTATTCAATTCCCTCAGCACTTGATTATGTTACCCCTTCTCATGAGTACTTAACCCCTTCTCACATTATCCCTTTAAGTCCCTTTGTCACTTAAGGCTTGTAACCCTACCCTGTCATGCCATGTAACCCGGGTTAATCCAGAATGGTCAAGGATGAGTTAGAAGGTGAGTTAGCTAGGTTAATGTTAAGAGGTGAGTATAAACATACACTTAGCCATTTTTTTAATCCCTTTTTAAAATATTTCCTTTTCCTTCATTGTTGCTAGTATATTTAGTTATGCTACTAAATTTTCAAGAAACCCTATTGCAAAAATCACATTTTTGCTCATATCTCCTTCATTTTTGCTCCATTTCCCTTGCATTTTTTCTCGTAACTTCTACTCATGAAATCCTTGAAGATGATCTAAAAATATTTTCCATTGGTACCCTAATTTTTTATAGCATCCCATTTAAAATTTTAGAGAAAAAACTTTCCTTTTTAGATCCTTGCAATTCTAGAGATCGAAAACACTTGAAATTTGAAGCAGGAAACCATATGAAAATACCTAATCTAATGAAAAAATTTCATCTCAATCCAAATACAAGAAGACATGATTAAATATTTAAATCAAACATGTACATATCAGAGAACTAATTTAAATGGTTATGAAAACATACATAGAAGGATATCATACATGCAATGAAATCAAATCAAACATATATAGTTCATATTTATCATTATGAAAACCAACACACATGGATATATAAGAATCACACAAAGTGTGCTCCAGACGCACGTCTCTAAAAATATATATGTATAAGCTCATAATGTATGTGTACATCTTGAACTAAGTGTGTCATAATGTACATATGGGACCACATGCGGTCGCAAAAGGCTATATATATAATGGACTATATGAAGAAACATGTTCACTAGGACCAGATGGCCCTATATATATATATATATATATATATATATATATATATATGTACATCCAGGTGGACTATGAATCTACTCATGAAACATCTTCCCTCTCTTCACCCTGCTAGAAGTAGCACGTCCACGACCTGGGGATGTAGTGGAGGGAGATGCCACTATGGATTTCATCCATGTGGTCCTAGGTGTCTCTAAGCATGCCTGCAACCTAACCTGCACATTCATAAACAATAAGTTTTTAACACCCAAAATTTTAAAATACATTCAAAATTTAGAAACTTGTACAATTTAGTTAAAATGCATGTGAAATCTTACCGCAATGTCATGATCCCTATCAATTTGTTGTTGACGCATCGTAGGGACAACAATAGACTCACGAGGGGTAAGCTACATACAAATAATTAATTTTCAAATTAAATATTTCACATATACATACAAAATTTGATATTGTAGATTTAAGTAATAAGAAATAATGAACCTCCAAAATTTAACAAATTTGAAAAATTGTACCTCAGTTAGTGGATCTGCAGATGTTATGGCAGTATCTACAGTAGCCTCCACAGTCTACATATATGGAGGAGTCTCTCTAGCAGTCATAAGCTATACAAAAAACATGTACAAATCAATATTAAAATCTACATGACTGTGCACCACATAACAGAGGTCCAAAGCATGTAATCCACGTGAACTTCCAGTAATTAGAAAGAAAGTGTAAAGAGATTTACTAACCTGCGTAAAACTCATGTGAGGTGTGCCAGTAGCCTGCAGTTCCCTGAGTAGATGATGACCCGCCAGGCTCCTGTGTATAAAAGAGAAAAATATTAATATGTACAACATACACGTGAAACATTATAATAATAATCTAGTGCAATCAAATGAAATTAAAAATGTAAGTTTGTACAACTTGAAACTTACGTTTGAAACATGCCCAGCTGCAGTAACTAGCATGTCGACGCCGGATGTTTCCTTCACCGGCTCCTTGCTATTTAAAATAAAATAAAAAATTAGTTTTTACATGTATGTACATGACGTACAATCAATACAAACACATATATATATATATTAAATCTCAAACATGTGAATTAAACTATTATGTATATATATATATATAGTATATATATTATTTATATTTATTTGAAATTTACCTGTGAAAGACCAATATTAGTGGCACCAGTTCCAAAAACATTCCCCAGCATCTCATATATAGAAAAGAAATCATGTGAACTAGAAAATGATGTCTCGCCCGCAGTGCATACGGCACCACATGATCCACAATGGTGTGGTGCACTAGAACTGGCCTCCACCAACATCACCAGATGCAATCTGGTCACTATGCTGGGTCAGAGTGTCAATGAGCTCCCTCAATGCATGCAATGTATCAATCTCCACAACCTCCTTCACTATAGGAGGGATAACTGAAGGTAGTGGGGGTTTTGGGGCATGGGGGGATCCTAGGTTGATCTATGTGTGCACTAGGTCTGCTCTGTGCAGAGCCACCTCCTCGACCAAAAAAGTCAGAAAAGTCAAAATAATTCGGGACCTCATTGAGCATGAACTCGCAATATAATTTCTTCAAAAAATAAAGAGGAACCTCATTGTTGTTGCAAATTTATTTTTGATTCGGTCATCGTGGCACTAATGGATTGGGAACCATTTGCAAGTAACTGTGGGGGGGCATTGGTTCTAGGGTCGGTAAATAATGGACAAATGAGGTCTTTTCCAAATTTTTTGTCTTTTATGGCTGCATGGGATAGTTTATCTGCATACCACTGCCTACAGTCACCTCTAAAGGTATTCCATCTATGTATTTGGTTGGTTGCAGACTCGACTTTGCCAATCAATGTTTGCAATGTATTGGCTAAAGTCATGCGGGATGGATTTGTAGCATGATTTTGTCTTATAGTTTGAATTAGGTTCTCAATGACAATTTTATTTTCTCAGATTCTTCCAATGATATTATCTTGCGTTCCTGCTGGCTCAGTGGGGACAGAAGGAGCCACAAGAGGCGGATCTATGTTTGGAGGAGGGTTTTGAGGAATGTTTCGGAGGGTTTTGAGGAATGTTCGGTGGGTTTTGAGGAATGCTTTGATGGTTTGCATGATTTTGAGCTTGCCGACCAACTGATAAAACAAGAAAATTGTATACATAAACAAACATTTCAAAAAACCCATGAAAATGCAAAAAAAAACCTAAAATGCAAAAAAAAACCTAATGCAAAAAAATGATTACAATCGGGGACTTACCTCCTCGTCTTGGCGGCATGGTTGAATCTATCGCTATCCAGAAGTTCGATGAGCAATTTTGAGGTGGTATTCAAAGCTCGAGTGAAAAATGTCTGGGAAAAATCGTGGTTTGAAATGAAAAATGGGGGAAAATAAGGAGTCGCAGGACTGCTAATTTTTGTCTCAGAGTTCCGCAATCGCGGTTTATAACCACGCTTGTGGTTTTAGGTTCGTTAATTACTGAACGGAATTCAGGGTTTTACGGTTTGTAAACCGCCTAGAATCCGCGATGGTTCCTTTATTTTGAGTTTTTATGTCCACGGAATTGTCCACCAACTTTGTGCACTTACTCGAAGCGTAAAAACTAAATCCTAAATCCTAAATCTTGACCCCTAAACCCTGAACCTTAAACACCAAATCCTAAACCCTAAACCCTTAGCCTTGAACCCTACACCCTTATCCCCGAGCCCTAAAATCTAAACCCTAAACCTTAGACCATCTAACCTAAGCCCTAGACCATATAACCTAAGCCCTAAGCCCTAAACCCTAAATCCCGAGCCCTTAAACCCTGAGCTCTAAACCATAAACCATAAACCTTAATCCTAAACATTAAATCCTAAACCCTGAACCCTGAACCATAAACCCTAAAACCTGAACTATAAACCATAAACCCTTACCCCTAAACACTAAATCCTTAAACCAAAACCTTAAACCCTAAACTCTAAACCCTAAACCTTAAACCCTAAATCCTTAACCTCGATCTATAAACTCTAACCATAAACACTAAACCCTAAAACCTAAATCCTAAACCATAACCCTAAACCTTGAACCCTCAACCCTAAACCCTAAACCTTAAACCTTGAACCATGAGCCCTAAACCCTAAGCCCTAAACCCCAAACCATATTTCATCAATATTTCCTAGTCTCAGGCCTAGAACCATCGTTGAGTCTACTTATAGAACTACCTTTTTAATGAGAGGTGGGATAAGTAACTAAATGAACATGTCATCTGCCTTGTGCCTTGTATTGCATATATTACACATCTCTTCCAAACTTGTTTCTCCCCACATATACTTGTGCTCTTGAATGTAAATTTATTCACACTCAGAAACAAATTTCACATTTCTCATATTTCCATGTATGGTATTATACAAGCCAGGATGACCTATTGGAAGCTGGAAAAAATAACCATCATAATAAAAAAAATTAATCTTAAAGGAAATAAAAGAAACATATAGAATATATCAATGTAGAGGTGTAGGATCATTATTGAATTTCTTGTAGTATCCTCTCCTTCGGAGAAAGATAAAGTTCAAGTGTTCTACTGGAATGGATAGTAAATTTGATAGAACTTCCTGAAGTGTTAAAAATAAGCATAGAAATAGGGGAATGGCTAAGAACACTAAGGGGTTATCAATCACCTAGTAAATATTTCTTGTTTAGTTCTAAATGGGAGTTACATGGCCTACGACTTAGTGACCTTCCATTCATTAATAATTCCTTATGTGATAAACGCATGGATGTTTTCAAAATCCCCTAAAAAAAAGAAAGGGGTAGTCATCAATCCTAGTGAAGGGGGTGATGTGATTTCCAAGGAACTTGAAATTCATAAAGATTTAGAGGTCATAACACGAATTTATAAATATCTCTATCATTATAAATGGAAGCCAAGTAACAGTGTCTCCCTGTGCATCCAAGGATTGAGGACTACTGGGGTCTTTAGAAGGATTGGACAGTCAGGAATATGGCATTTCCCTCCTTCAAAATATCAACATATGAAAAACATCAATTTTTGATGACTCTCTTTGAATGTTTTGCCTACAAATTCGATGAACCCTGAACTCTGTGACCTACACCCTTAACCCTCAACCATGAGACCTAAACCCTAAAATATAAACCCTAAACCATAAAACCAAAATAATAAATCCTAAACCCTAAACACTAAATACTAAACCCTAAAATCTAAACCCTAAACCAATAACCCTAAACCCTTGACCCTAGACCCTAAACCATGAGCCCTAAGCCCTAAACCCTAAATACTAAATCCAAATCCCTCGAGCTCTAACCCCTAAACCTTAAACTAGTAACTCTAAACCTTGAACCTTAAGCCATAAACCATGATCCATGAACCCTAAACCCTAATTACTAAACAATAAACCCTAAATCTTAAGCCTTGAACCCTACACCCTAATCCTTGAGCCTGAAACCCTAAACCTTAAACCCTGAGCCCTAAACCCTAAATCTAGAGCCCTGATCTCTAACCCCTAAACCTTAAACCCATAAATAACCCCTAAACCTTAAACCCATAAATCTAAACCCCCGAACCCTGAGTCATAAACCTTAAACCATGCAACCTAACCCCTAAACCCTAAACCCTGAGCCCTGAGCCCTAAATCCTAAACCCTAAACCTTAAGGCCTAAATGTTAAATAATAAAGGTCCCTAAACCCTAAACCATAAAAACTGTATCATAAACCCTAAACCTTGACCCCTAAACCCTAAGCCATAAGCCCTAAACCCTAAACCCTAAGCACTAAACTCTAAGACCCTAATCCCTGAACTCTGTGACCTAAGCCATAAACTCTTAAACCATAAACTCTATGACCTAAACCCTTAATCCATAATCCCTGAACCCTTTTCCCTAAACCCTTAACCATAACCTTTCAACCTTAAACCATGAGCTCCTAAACCTTGAAACCCTCAACTCTCAACCCTAAACCCTAAACTCTCAACCCTGATCCCTAAACACTTTACCCTAAACCCTCAACCCTGATCACTAAACCCTAAACCCTGAACCTTTTACCTTAAACCTTGAACCCTAACCTTTAAACCTTAAACCCTAACTCCTAAACCCTAAACCCTCAACCCTATTCCTTAAACCCTAAATCATAAACCCTAAACCGTAAACCCTAAACCGTAAACCCTAAATCTTAAACCCTAAATCCATCAAGCCCTAAACCCTATACCATAAAACCTAAGCCATAAACCCTAAAATCTAAGCCCTAAATCCTAAACCATAAACCCTAAACCCTAAAACCTAAACCCTGACCTCTAAACCCTAAATGTTGAGCCCTAAACCCTAAACCGTAAGCCTTGAACCCTAGGCCCTAAGCTATAAGCCATAAGCCCTAAGCCAAAAACCCTAAACCTCTGAACCCTCAAACATAAACCCTTAACCCTAAACCCTTAAAACTAAACCCTGAACCCTAAACTCTAAACCCTAAAATCTCAACCCTAAACCCTAAACTCTAAACCTTGAGCCATAAACCCTAAACCCTCAACCTTGACCCCTATACCCTAAGCCTTAAACCTTTGATTCCATAAACCCTTAACCCTTAACCCTTAATCCATAAAACCATAAACTCTAAACCCTAAACCATAAACTATAAACCGTGAACCCTAAACCATGAGCTCTAAACCCTAAACCCTAAACCCTAAAATATGAACTATGAGCCTTAAATACTAAACCTTAAACCCTAAACTATAAACCTTGAGTCCTAAACCCTTAGCCCGAAACCCCGAGCACTAAACCCTAAACCATAAATCATAAACCCTCACCCAAATGAAAGTCCTAAAAATATCATTCAACGTGTGTTTCAGTGTGTAGGGAATAGTGTTTAAGGTGATCGATCGAATCATTTAGTTTTTATGAGAGACTACTTCATTTGAAGGCCTAAAAAGGCATTTTTGTGCCATTTTGTAGTTAATTGAACATGCTTCAGAACAAGCTAAAATGAGCTAGTCATGTCTACCAAGTTATTAAGAACCATTATTTGTGAAGTTATTAAGGCATTGTTTATCTCCATAAGAGACATATGAGAAAAATTATGTATGAGAATCATGAATTTGTTTCCATGAAAGGATGATTTTAGAGTTAGGAAAGGTGAGGTGATGAAATTTATATAGAGCACCTTGTTTGTAAGAATGAGAAATCATCTGAGTTCACTTGATGCAATTCACTTAGTACTATTCATAACAACTCATTCAACACCTAGTAGTTTTATCACACCTTAAGGAGGAGGCACATTACAATCACCTCATTTTGGCCATAGGACAAGAATCCCATTCCGGGAACAATCCTCTATCTACAAAGTGGGGATATCTTTTTAGTAAGAAGTAGAAAAACATCATAGAGTTAATTCATGGTCACTAAAGTGAATTATGGACCAAATTTAAAAATTAGTACCAATTCAAGTAGTGGTAGGGCCAAAATCCATTTTAGAAGGTCAAAAAACCTAAAAAATGACTATATGCTTTCCCAAAACAAAGACCAACTACAATATATAAGCCCTGAAAGTTTTAGCTCATTTGTTGAAATCCTAAAAATGAGTAAGTACTGACCAGATTAGATTTTGAAAAAGTATCTTCTAGATTATAATTGTTGGAGCTACGAGACCACTTTCATAAGGTGCATAGTGACCCTAATTTCTTATATTTACTAAAATAAATTTAAAGTATAAGATTTATTTTATTATTTATTATACTTTTAAACATTTATTTTTGTAAGTATAAAACACAAAAACACATATGCATGGTCTATACTACACAAAACGTGTACTTGTTATAGGTTCAATGATTACCGAGCCAAACAAATTAAAATGCGAGCATGTTTTAGAAAAACGTGTACATGTTCCATCTGTTTTCAGTTTTTTGTCCACTTTTTGGCCCCCCAACTTCATGCACTTACCCTTTCATGCCTAATAATCATTTGAGCTCTATTAGTTCCTAGTGACTCAAAAAAATCATCAATAGCATAAACCACTTCAACCTATAATTAATCTAGGGAAGTACACTCCTCGATCGGATCCCCAATAATGAATTCACTTAATCCAACCATCGATACACATTCAATTAATTATGTCCTTTATGTATTCATTTAATGTCTCTAAAAAAATCCCCCTAGTATCTCATTATTAGCACTAAATCAAACTCTATCTTGCATCAAATCATAGTTTTTTTATTGACCTTTTTCAGAACATATATCATTTTGTCCCCGATCACCGTTGGGATTCCCAAGCGCTATCAGGTATCTAGTCATTTCCACTAATCATAGATTATCATTATTGAAACACATATCTTTGTTCAAAGTTAGTAAGTCGACCTAATTTTTTTTCTTGCAAGATGTATTCTCAATTTGATGGAGAGTAGAAACTAAATACCAAGTGCATCACGCAACTTCCCTCACAAGTCATAATTACAACTTCCCGAGTGAGCAGTAATTCCTTCATGTATGTCGACAAAAACATTGATCAACATACTACATATCACATCCTTTTTATGCCAATCATTGTATCTCAGTTAGTATTCTTAATCAAACCATGACTTTAATATTTCATATCGAGGAACTATAGAACCATCACTCCTTCGCAAGTGTAGGGTATTTTCCACTTGAAAATATTAATTATTTTATAGAAAAAAAACCTTGTTGCATTCTGCTTGGAAGATTGACTTAATTCATTCAGTTTTTTTTGGAAATATACAAACAAGAGAGAATATTTCAAGAAAAGACACATTTTAACAAGAAAGACAAGAACTTACAAAGAAACAAAACCCACAATTTGCATATTACTCAACCCTATCCAATAGAGTGACTATCACTATTTAATATAGATTTATACATACTTGGAGGGATAGACTAACATAGCTTGCAACATATCTTCATACTTCTCTATATATTTTTTATTTTTATGTACATAAATAATGCCTTGCATATAATCTAAAATTGATCCTTTTGAATATGTCATTATACAACATTGGACCTTTTACTCCATTTCACTTACAAATTGTTTGGCAACATTAAAATTTAATTCAAATGTAACTCTTTGGTATTCCTTATTTATGATTTAAAAATTAAGCATCAATTGCGAGTAAAAGACCAACCAAGTGATACAATGATATTACACAATAATTACAACATTCATAAGACACCAACATTTTGAACTTTATATAATAGATGAGAAACTTATTTACAAATAGAAGATTATGCAAATCTCCGTGCTGAAATCCAACATTTATTCAAGATCTCAAAAAATATTAGCCAAAAGGAAAATTTATAAACCAAAATGCTTAGAAAACCGTGTAAACAAGCTTCATTGACACCTTAGATATACAAATACATAATTATGCAATACAACATTATAAATTAGACATCAGAAAATCTAATATTCATTATAATCATAATTTAATGAGTAATATTTTTCTAGAAATATACCTGATGTATACTAATGTTCACACTCAAATCCATCAAAAAACATTTATGATGTTATCAATTATATCCTGTATATCAAAGCCATCATTTTTAAAATACTTTCACTAAAAATATAGAATAAAAATGCACTAAGCTCAAATGTAAATTACCTTGATGTTTCTCCTTATGCAAAAGATCCCTTCTTCCTCTTTTAATTTATTCTCCATAAAATAGTTATAACCGATCTCATTGTAACATAATGGCAGTATGAGAAAATCATTCTTCAATAATAATATGCATGTCTATAATTTATATAATATTTAAATTCTTATACTCCTTAAGTTATGAAATGTTCTTATTATTTTATATTTAAATTCAAGTTAAATGAGAAAATCATTTTCAATAATAATATGCATGTCTATAATTTATATAATATTTAAATTCTAATATAATGTTATGTCTAGAATAAAAGAAGCCATGTTAGACATAGGTTTTTGAATAATGTTATGTCTAGAATAAAAGAGGCCATGTTAAGGAGAAAAATTATACTCCTATTTTCTTGCATGATGTCTCCATCATGGGAGACCTTGTATTTATCCTGAGATGTTTTTTTTAATAAATTAAATCTTTCATGAGAGAAAAAATATTAAATTTTAAAAAGGAACACATGGATGATTTCCAGTAATATCATCAATGTAAGTAATATACTAGAACTTTTAGATTTCAAAACACAATAATTAATATAGGTGAGAGGTTTCTCATTTATTTTATTTTACCATAAATAATAAAATATATTTAGAGTTAGTCTTATAGATAAAATTATATATAAGTAATTTTGTAATAATAATTCTTTCCCTTTCAAATAATTAAAATAAATATATAAATGTTATTAGTAAATAATTTTTTTTTAATAGATCGATATATATTTTGAGTAATCAATTATCTAAAAATAATTTAAAAAAACTAGCTACAAAAGATTTAACAATCAAAGTCTAGGTTGAGAATAATGACATCTAAAAGAATAAAACTATTTTTAAAAAAATCTCGCTAAGGCTAATGCATATGATGCTAGTTTTGTGAATAAGTGTGAATTTACAATCACCAATCATGGCGGCCTCTTTTTAGAATCTAAGAATTTTGAGAATGAGGCTTTTAGTAGGTATGTATGAATTAGAATACATGTTCCATTTTCACACCTCTAAGTCCAAAAATTTATGAGGTCCTACCAATAAAAAAACATTAATAGTTTACCCAAGAAAAAATAAATAAATCTTACCAATAGAAAACATTTTAATATCCTGATTTTATATTCCTCAATATTTGTTTTTTCTCCAAATCGTTGTTCTAATATTCATTTAATAATTAATGATGCTTTTGTACTAATTATTTAATGTGCTAACGATATTATTTTGTGAAAACAATAAATTAACTAGTCAAGTTCTCCCTTTTTAATTGTTCATATAAATAATAAATATTTGATTATTGTTTTGTTAAGGAATATATAATAAGGATAAGGGAATATTTTTTTAGTTGAGATGAAAATAATTAATGGGAGAATAAGGGGATTAATTTGTTAAATTATATATTTTAACAAAATTATATTAGTGATTAAATTAAAACCTCTATTAAATAGAGGACATAGTGATGCCCTTAGGTTGGAAAGTTTATTTGATTCATTTTTTGAATATATTGATTTCCAACATTGGCTATATGGAAATGGATTTTTTAAAAGTTAATATTTTTATTATAAGTTTAAATTTTAATTAAAAAGTAAAGTTTAATATATAAGTAATTTTTACAATCATGATTGAGTATACACAATTCAAAGGAAAATTTTATATTAAATATGAAAAGTAAGCAAATTATCAAAATTTAAGTGAAAATATTTCTACAAACATCTCAAACAAATTTATCTCAAATATGTTTAAAAAAATCTATTTAAGGTGTGTATTTTAGATGGATTCTATACTAAATTTATTATAATTTTATTATCCTCTCAAAAATATATCATTAAGTAATTACAAATAACATCAATCTAAATGTATTAATGTATTGGGCTTGGAAAAATAAAATTATTTGTAGAAAAAAAAATTCAAAAGAGGTTTAAAGTCCAAACTATGACCAAGGTATTTTTTGACCTTGCTCAGCCCAGTCTGCGTTCAAGTTCTGGGCAGGCATATTTCTTTGAAATTCCCTCATAATTTCATTGTTTTCATACTCTTCAAAGTTGGCGAGAAATATTGCAGAGTTTACTTGCTCAAATGAGGCATTAGACACGAAGCTTTTCGCTGATGAGTTAGAATTTACTAAAGAATTCAAATCAACAACTGTCTCTAGAATCGAGTGAGCTTTCGACACATAGGCTGGAAGTGGAAATAATTTCAACTCTGTTTCCCTTGAGGCTTCAAATAACGCTTGGCCATCTAGCATGAATTGATCCCGCGACCTCCTAGCAGACCTTGAGTGCGAAATTTGGGATAAAACCTCGTTGACATTAACCACACCATTGGTTTGATCATCTACGAAAAACATCAAGCACGTACACTTCGCCATTCCTTTTCTGGGTGCTAGATTTTGTAGTTGGAGCTTCTTCATCATAAGATTTGGCCTGCTGTGATTCCTTTAATCTTGGTGCAGCTCTGCAAGAAACCAAATGATCATGTATAGAGTTTGAATTTCCATTAATCTCCTTTAAAGCTACTCTTTTGTCTTTCTTAACTGGCTCAGATTCATCCATAACATGCAGATGAGGAAACAATAAGCTTTCCTTTCTATTAAAAACCCATCAAGCATTCATTTTTAATGCATAAATGATGAAGAATTCTGTAAAAATCAAAGGATTCTCCCTTCTTGACCAATTTGTTTCCATTTAAAATTTGCAAATGAGAAAGTATTAGGCCCATTTTCCCCATAAAAAATATTTTCCCCATTTTCCCCTTTGTTCTTTCTTAACAAGCTCATTTTTGTTCTTTCTTATGAAGCTTTCCTTTCCATATCCCCTAATATGAAATTTACAAGTTACAATTTTTTCTCAAAAACTTCAAACCTACTACAAAATCTTCTAAATGCGAGGATTCCTCGGCAGTCCTAGTTTCATACAAAATCTGCAACAACAAACAAAAAGCTTCCCTTTTTCCATTTTGTCCCTAACAATGATCAAATTTTAACTGCCTTGCTAAAACATGAAAGAATATTTTCAAGTAAAAGATTTTTTTTTTCTTAATTGGCTCGTTTTCATTCAGAAGCTGCAAATTAAATAATAATAGGCTTTCGCCTACATTACCTCCCCTGTCCCTGAAAAATATCAAGCTTGAATTTTCCTTGCAAAAGCATAAATATTTCCCGTTCTTACCTAAGCTTATTTTCATTCAATGACTGCAAATAAAGAAATTAAAATATTTTTAAAAAAAAACACTTGGACATCATTAAAAACATGGAGACATTTTTAGAAGATCAATAAAATTCCAGTTTATTTTCATTGGAAGACTGCTATTGAAGAAAATAATATACCTTATTTCTCCATACCCTAAAAAAAAACACTTTCATTTTGCCTTCCCAAAAAAATAGAAGCACAATGTCTAGTTTCAAAATCTTACCTCAAAATCTGTAGATGCAGAAATAGTAGGGGCATTCATTTACACTTTCCCATCTTTCTTTCAAAAACATATGATGCATTTCATTCAAAAGTTGTAATCAACAAAACAATAAATTTCCTTCCCGATTTCCAGCCCTTGCATATATTACATAAGTTTTAGGGTTTATCTATATTTGTATTATAAAAAAATGAAGCATTCTAAATCTAAAGAAACAACAGGGTGATGATTCTAGGGATCATTTTGCACCTATGTAGCAGTAAAAGAAGATATGATTGTGTTAGATTCTCCATCATTTTTCGCCAGCTCTTCAGGATTTCTCCTGAAAGGCCTCTGCTAAGCTTTTCTTGAGGGCTCCGGGTGAGTAACTGAAGAAGCCATAAACCACCATTGACCCTAGGCACCAGGGATCGAGACTATGACGTTATGGCCGACACACTGGAATTTCTGACCTCCTCTGAATTAGAACCTCGTTTCATAGGACGCTTTGATATCCCTCTGCTTGCTAGCCGACGACCTGTTTGATGTTGCTGTCAAAGGAAACAATTCAGGTTAAACAACTGTCGTATTCGAGGTCTTTCCACCCATAAAAATCAAACGTTTTTAAAAAAATGTTTGAAAGGGATTGAGGGGGAAGAAATGTGCGGATGGATGAGGGGGAGGACAAGCGATTGAAAATTGAGAACATGATCTATGAAGAAAATAAATTGGAATGTAATGAGAATAGAGTATGAGTAAAATAAATTGATCAAAAAAATGCATAAGATGTATTTGATCAACAAATTGATTCACATAAAAGCTCACCGGCCATCTTAAAGATTCAGGGATGAAAAGGAACCCAAGTGCCAAATGCATACAAGGGATTACTCATGCACATCCAAGCAACAACAGAGATGATAAACTTTCAAATTCCTCTAAAGACTGAAAAATGAGAATACACTGAAGTTGCTTTCATCCCAAAGCCACATACCACAAGTTGTCAAAGGCATCCAGGTGAGGAATAGGCCTAACAAAATGTCAGCATAATATCCATCATGAAAGAGAACTTCAACATAAATGGAAAACTACTAGTAAGTACTGAGATTAGAAAATTAGTTGTCATTATGCTCATAAAGCCCATGACCTGAAAATTGAGGGTTCAAACCCTGGCCCTACCTATATATAAGATGTAACACACACAATTGGCCTGAAGAATAATGAGTGTTGTCCCTCAAAATTTTCTCGTTATTCTTGATAGAGTTGACAAAACAATCATCTTGGTTGATAATGCTCATGATTCGCTACATATGGCTAATTCCTCTTTAGTCTTGTAAGTGCCACAAGTACTGGCACTTGCTTAAGAACCGCACCAATAATGTAAAGTATCCAGAGACCTCCTAAGTGATAAAACCAATCTCTTAAAGCAATGCTTAATACATTAAATTTATTTTAACCAAATAAGCTTAAAACAATTATCCCAAAAAGTAACTCTCCTCTTGTTGTGACACATCCATATACAAAAAATAAGATTGTGCTAATGTGTTAAAGAAAAACAAGTACAATCCTCTCCATGGAAAAAATGAGGTGACTCTACCAATCGCCTAACACAACCAAGAATATCAACCATGCAACCATAATGCTCTAATGTAGGTATGATATGGTAACATGCACTCATACTATTGAAATATCACTACCTTTCATTCACTAAGCCAACATGGCAACATGCAAATAAGACTCCAACTAAGGTAATATGATTTGGTTTTATACTAGAGCATTACATTTGTTCGAAGAGCTTGAGGGCCTCCTGAGCAGAGCCATGCATGACATATGCTTCAATCATTGGAGTTCAGGAGACCATATCTCTTTGACACATTTTTTCAAACACAATTAATGCATTTTCTATGCTACCACATTTTGTGTATATGTGTACAAGGGCACTTGCTATAAAGACATTCGACTGAACCCCACTCTTGGTTATCTATTTATGTATTTATTTACCCTGCTTTAGAGATTTCAAGATAGCACATGTTGGAAGAACACTAGAAAATGTCATTACATTTGGCTTCACACCCTCCAAATTCATTTGTTCAAAAAACTTCAGGGCATCCTCCCCATGCCCATTTTGTGCATATCTAATAATCATTGCATTCCAAGATGCAACAAGTCGATCAGGCATTATTTCAAATAACTTCATAGCCTCATCCAGGGACCCATTATGTGCATATACTAAAAGCATGGCATTCCACGAAACATAACTACCATTAGGCATCCTATTAAAAAACTCTAACACTTGATCAACATGTCTATTCTGCCCATATGTTGCAATCATTGTTGTCCATGAAACATCATCTCGCTCAAGAATCTTCTCAAAGTTCTTCAAAGCTTCCTCAAATTTCCAATTATGTACATAACCTGCAATCATTGCATTCCATGACACAATACTCCGTCTAGGAATTTTGCCAAACATGTAGTGTGCTTTCTTTAAATTCCCACATTTTGCGTACATGTCTACAAGGGCATTTCCAACATACAAATACGACCCACTTCTAACTATCTTTTCATGAACCTCCCTCACAATATTATAGTTCATACAAGATGGGAGAATGCTAGAAAAGGTAAATTAATCGGGTTTATTGCATGTTCTCCTCATTTTCTTTAAAAGAGCTAAAACATCTTCAACATGTTCATACCTGGTATAAGCTATAATCATAGCAGTCCGCGAGATGACACACAGACTAAGAATTTGGTTATGTACATAATGGGAAATTTGAGGAAGCTTTGAGGAACTTTGAGAAGATGCTTGAGCGAGATGATGTTTCATGGACAACAATGATTGCAACATATGGGCAGAATAGACATATTGATCAAGCATTAGAGTTTTTTAATAGTATGCCTAATGGTAGTTATGTTTTTTGGAATGCCATACTTTTAGTATATGCACATAATGGGTTCCTGGATGAGGCTATGAAGTTATTTGAAATAATGCCTGATCGACTTGTTGCATCTTGGAATGCAATGATTATTGGATATGCACAAAATGGGCGTGGGGAGGATGCCCTGAATTTTTTTGAACAAATGAAGTTGGAGGGTGTGAAGCCAAATGTAATGACATTTTCCACTATTCTTCCAACATGTGCTAGCTTGACAGCTTTAAAGCAGGGTAAATAAATACATAAATAGATAACCAAGAGTGGGGTTTAGTCGAATGTCTTTATAACAAGTGCCCTTGTACACATGTACACAAAATGTGGTAGCATAGAAAATGCATTCATTATGTTTGAAAAAATGTGTCAAAGAGATGTGGTCTCCTAAACTCCAATGATTGAAGCATATGTCATGCATGGCTCTGCTCAGGAGGCCCTCATGGAACGCCTTCAGCGTAATTAAAACTCTAACATTATGATTAGAATCTTTATTTAACTAAAATTTATTTTATAAAATAAACTAGTTTGGATGCTTTGTTTTAAGATTTTCTTTCTTTTATATTTTAACTTTATATAACTATATAATTTAAGAGTATTTTTATGATGCTAATTTATTGTTCTATATGTTATAGATATGAAGGAAAATCAATATAATACATGATAAAATTGATAGTGAGATTGATTTATTAATATATAAGTTGTGTGCCAAACTATGATAAGATGTAGAAGTTATGTGTAGAGATTATATGCAAGTCACAAAATGGATGTGCTGTAATCATGATGGCATAAAAGTTATATTTGGATCATGTAGTCTCAAGGGTCATGAGATTTATTAATTAAACATCCAACGTAAGTTTGGAAATAGTCTTGCATGTATTACAAAAGTGATAATATATTTTTTTGACACTTGTTTGATCTTAGAATGAAACATACCTTATGTATATGGTAAGAATGAGATAGTAAATGAATAAGGTGTATTTTGGATGCGAAAAAAATGTTAGGTTCATATTACATTATTTATGTCGATCATGTGGCAGTTGAGGATGCTCATCGTGTTAGAGATGTCTAATATTGATTATATATAATGTTTTCCTCAATATATAGATCACATATAATCAAAAGGAAATATTTTGAGCCCTATAGGGAGAGAGAAAACTCCATACAACCAAATTTATTTGTATGTAGTTCTAGTTAAACATAACATTAAGGACATGCTGGATTCTTTTTTAAGGGTGATAAATTTAAATCGATATTCATATTATATTTTTTATTTTTATGAATATTGTTTATGTTGTGATTGTAAATTATTAATATCATGACCATATAAAGTTCACATTAATTTGTAAATACAATAACATATTAAGTAATTGAATACTCTCTGAATCTGAAAGTAAAATTGAAATTTGGTCAACAACTACAACTATTTAAATAATTAAGATTGTTTGTGATTTTTATTTTGCATCAACCTTGTGCTCCCGAGGACAAAAGCTAATTAAAGGGAGAGATGTTATGAAACTTTTTACTCATCAAAATATATAAGGAACTAATGTTCCTTAAGATATATGAAAGTGAGTAAAAATGAAAAGATTAAAGAATGTGATATAAAATAAAACCCATGAACATAAATGAGGAATTAATATTCCTTAATTTGTTTCAAGTGGGCAATAAGACAATTATATAAATGTGTAGATTGAAATGAAAAAGAAGAAGAGTAAAAGTAAATGGTTTAATAAATAGTATATAGGTGTAGTAAAATTTAAAATACAAATTAATTGATTATTTATGAATGGGTGTGTCTATTTTACAACCACCCTAGAAGATTATAAATATGTCTTGAAAATTTTGGAAAGGGGGTATAAAAGGAAATAATGACGTTGAAGATCTTGTTAATATTTAAATTTACCTTAATGGGAATGTGTTGTTAAAAAATTGTCAAAATTCCTTAAACCTTCTTGAATTCTTCTTTCCTGAACGTGTTTTTAAAATTTCAAAGTTTTCTGAAACTCTGAAGTCCAAATTTTTGGATTTCAAGTTTCAGGGATTTTTCACTCTTCGGAGTTTTGTTGATTGTGAAATAAAATTTTGTTTTGGAGATCCAAGAATTGTGCTACCATTTCCTTCAATTTTTCATCCTTTCAGGTTTTCAGAGTTTGTAATTTTGATTTTTCAGACTTTACAATTCCAGTTTTTCAGAATTTGCAATTTCAGGTTTTCAGAGGTCGCAGTTTCAGAGTTAGCAGTGCTTTTCGAGTTTTGGGATTTTGGTAGTCGGGGTTTCAGAGATTCACTTTTTGGAGGTTTGTACTTCGGAGTTGAAGCCTTTTTGGAGTAACCATTTTCAAACTTTAGGATTTTAGAACCTTTACGATTTCTTATAAAATTTCGAAAGACTATTCGGATTCCAAATTCTTAATTAATGTTAACTTTCTCGTCAAGGGGCAAGGGAAATATGAAGTACACATTCTTAGGAGTTGCTCCTCACTCATGGCTATCTTCAGGTTTGGGGAGTACTGGAGATACTAACCTTGGACAAATAGATTTTCTAGACTTTTGGGAAAGATTAAAAGCTCGTAATAAGAAGCCTTTAATGCATGCCATATTCGATAGTGGGCTCACTCTCGCTACAAGTTTTCCTTCATCCATGCACTGTCCTGAGTTTTTCTTAGCGGTGGTAGCCCATTTTGATAAGGATTCTGAATCGGTAAAAGATGATGACGGTAAGGTCATAATCAGGCTAGACCCTGTTTTCTTTGGGGATTTATTTAAACTTTCAGATGTATTACCACTTGGGATGAGTTAGGGGAGAAGCTCTGAAAATATTTTGAAGACAAGAGCAATCACCTGTCACTCTTGGAACAACTCATGACCATAAAGAGAGCTCCCCAAGAATACATGAGTGATTTCAATTTACGATTCCAAAGGACTTGGAATAGGATTACGGAACTCATAAAGCCTTCTCTAAACAATGCATTCTTGTACTATTTGTGAGCCTTGAACAACGATGTATCAATTATGATTTAGTCCATGGGAGGGACTATATTACCTGATGCCTACGAAGTTTCCACAAGAGCGAAGAATTTCTTGATTCAGGATGAAAAGATAGCTGCACAACTTCCAATGCCGTTGTCTCTGGATCTTACAAATTCTTAGCCTACCATTGCTCCTATTATAACAACTTCCAAGTAGCCATATCAGTCTATCCCCACCCCTTTAAATGATCTATTTGAATTCAAGTCATTGCTGTAAACTTTTAGGAATGAGCTCGTTGCACTCAAAAGGTAACAAATTTAATATAATGATCCATACTAGCCACAAAATCAGTAGTATAAAGCTAGCTTTCCTCCTTTTCAAGGAAATAATCAGGCTAAAAACCAAGTTACAGGTCAAGCTGGGAATTTCAAACCTCTAAATTTTAGGTATCCTCTTGCTGCTAGTTCTTCTGAAGCTATTGTTCTCGTCCAGAATAATCTAGTTAAAGATTATGATTGGTGCTATCCATGTTCTCAACCTCACAATCAAAATATTTTCCCCAATGAAGTTATTAGCCAGGCCCTTATGGTTCAAAGTGCATCTACCCCTTTGGATCTGAAATAAAATTCATCCACGTAGGAAATAACAAATCAACCATAGGCACCTGAAGAAACCACTTTTCTAAATAGGCAAGAAAAATATATATTTTGGGTTGAATACAAATTCCTCATCAGTGGCAGAAAATATTTGTTCCAAAAAGAGAGCAATGGAATCTCAACCTTCCAAATCTAATCAAGCATCCACTTGACAACCTCAGCTACAAGAGGCTATTGATAAAGATGCAGGAAAGAAATCTTCACAGACACATGCTAGCTAATTTGCAAGGAAAGATGGATCTTCAAGCATCACAGTGCCCAACAAGCACTTTCCAAAAGATGATGCTCAAAGAAACATCACTAGAGTGGGAGAAATTCCTTTAAGTATTATGGAATAAATTAAGAAGACCAACCTGAGTGTTACTATGTGGGACACACTCTCAATTCCTTCTCAGAGAAACTTACTGTGAGAGGCTTTGACAAATTTTGGTATAACCAATAGATCATCAGGTCATGGAGTAGTAATTGCAACAAGTTTGTGTCAACCGGAAGGGAAAAGTATTCCTAAGGTGAACAAACCACAACCATTCTATATTTCTTTGATCATTGGATATCATTTGGTACATAACTGCATGATCGATTCTGGTGCCAGTAGCTTGGTTATGCCCAAGAAAATTATAGACGTGTTAGGAATAAAATATACGCCAGTTGCAAGAGGAGTTGTTTAGCTAGATGGCACAACCATTAAAAATATTAGAGTCATCAAAGGACTTCAACTTACCATCCATGCATGCCCAAATTTTTTGTTCACCCAAGAAATATCGGTCATTGATCTCCATCCTCTCTTTTCCATCTACATATCACGATATTTCACCGCCAAAATGGGCAGTTATCTATCAGCTGATTGGTCACATATGATTCTCAGGACTTGATATGGAACCAAAGTAACTATAAGGGAAAAATGAATTTTCCATAATCATGTAGAATCCTACACTGCTAGTCCTATAAATGGGAATTATACCATCCATGAACGAGAGGAAGAAGTTGCTGATCATGAACCAACCACTCTTGTGGGAGAAGTTCTCGATACTGTGATGGATGAGGTGAGTGGAGACCATTAGTACGATCCCTACACTGATGTGTTGGCAGAGAAAGAAGTTGGTTTTCTACTATTAGAAGAGACAGGATTGGGCACATACCACATCCATGAAGAAGGAACAATCATACCACAACTTGTCAAAACACAACGCAATCCTGAAGGACTGTGGAAATTGTTATTCGATGGCTCAAGGAGTAAGAATGGATCTGGTGCTGGTGTTATGCTAATTTCTCTAGAAGGATATAAATACTTCTCATCTTTTTAGTTGTAATTCAGTTGCACTAACAATGTTATAGAATATGAGGCCCTTATGCAAGGAATTCAACTTGCTCAAAAGAAGGGGATCAAATCCCTGACTATTTTTGGAGATAGTGAGTTAGTAGTTTATCAAGTGATGACATGCAGTGCATCCAAAAATGGTATTTTAATATCATACAAGAACCGAGTTTGGGATTCGATTGAAGATTTTGAAGCTTTTGGGACCCATGTGGTTCCTAGAAATCAAAATCAAGATGATGATATGATTGGTAAAATTAGATTGCAATATGACATACAGGTTGATATCACAAAAGAAGGGAGACAATATGTCAAAATGGTGGTTTGACTTGTAGTACTTGATAATTTAAGTAGCTGGAAAGTGTTCGATAGTGACTAACAATTTTTTCTATTTCTACAAGCGGAGGTAGAGTTTTCCATAAAAGGTCAAGATAAGTTGCAAAAATCATATGCTAATAAAATCATACAATTGAAAAAAACAAGCTTCCAAAAGGCTTAGTTACTCTTGAATCCATCTTCAATTCAGATGATCAAGCCAAAAGACAAAGCTCTAACATGATGGTCAAAGAAGAAGATTTTGAGGAAGTTGAGGTAGCAAATGAAAAGTTTATGAAGATTAGAAAAGTATGCACTTCCAAAGAAAAAATAAGCTTTCATCAAACTTTTTCAAGAGTATCAAGAAATTTTTATGTGGATCTACAAAGACCTGTGTGGTTTTGATCTAGGTCTTACATAACATACTATCGAACTAGATCCTCACACCAAGCCAGTTCATCAGAAACAAAGGCCAATTAATCCTAAAATTGAGTTGTTAATGATAAAGGAACTAACCAAACTCATCAAGGCTTGTATAATTTTTCCTATCAAACATTCATCTTGGGTGGCCAATCTGGTCCCTGTAAGGAAGAAGAATGGAGAAATTCAGCAATGCATGGATTTTAGAGATTTGAACCGTGCCTCATTGAAAGATCATTATCCTCTTTCATCGATGGAGAATATTCTTCAAACAGTAGTAGGAGCACAAAGGTTTTCATTACTCGATGTATATTATACATATAATTAGATCTTGGTTAAATAATATGATCAGTTTAAGACAACATTCACTACTAAGTGGGGTACATATGCCTATAATAAAATGCCATTCAGATTATTCAATTCTGGTGCTATTTTCCAAAGAGCTATGAACATGGCATCTCAAGGGCTAATCAATGATACCATCTTGGTTTACCTTGATGATATAAATATATACTCTAAGCATGTAGAAGAACACATCACGCATCTAAGGAAGGTTTTCCGAATGTGTAGGGAATTCGGGGTTTCACTCAATCCTAAGAAATGTATTTTTGTAGTCTACAAGGGGAAGTTGTTGGGGAATGTTTTTTCAGCAGAAGGACTTTCAATCGATCTAGACAAGATTCATTCGATTGTGTCTTTATCTCTCCTAAGTCACAAGAAGGGTCTCTAGAGTTTTCTTGGAACCATAAATTTCATGTGGAGATTCATCCCTCAACTCGTAGTATTGGCTAAACCATTGACAACCATGTTGAAGAAGAATATGCCTTTCTCATGGGAAAAAAAGGGAAAGAGAGTTTTGAAGCCATTAAGAAAACAATTTCTCAAGCTTCCACACTGATGAACCCTAGGTTTGATAAAGATTTTATTCTTTATGGCTTCGCAGGTCAAGAGAGCATTTCAAGTATCCTTACCCAAAAAAATAACAAATTGATGAAATAACCAATTGCCCTCTTCAGCCAATCCTTAAAATATTATGAGCTAAAATATTCATTTGTTGAGAAACAAGTCTTTGTTTTCATGGATTTGAAGAAGTTCAGATAAATGTTATCCAATAACAAAATACATTTGATGTTATCTCATCTTGGAGTTAAAGAATTTTTACTAAGTAAAGACATGAATAGATCTATGGATAGACGAGCCAACAGTGTGTAGGGAAAAGCCCCTCTTTGAGTCAGCAAAGTGAAACTAGTTTATTGCTATTCTGCCAGCAGGAATCTTGTGCAAGTCTCACAATATTCTGCCTTCAGGGGTTTGGGATCTCATCCTAGTTGGGGTGTTTCCGACTGTGAAAAGAAGGGAAAGAAGCGAGGTGAGGAGATAGGATAGATCCAAAGGGAGAAAAGAAATGAATTCCAAAGCAGAAAGGTCAGAGGGTCTATGTTTTGGGCTGGTAGTAAACAGAGCCGAACCTACTTGCATAGACAAACAAAGCAATACTGATGAATAAATGACAAAAAAGTAGAGATAGATCCAACAGAATAAACGCATAGATCTGACATAAGAAAGATTAAATGCTCATAACACACATATTCAACACAAAGTCTTAATATTTGTATTAATTTTTCTCCTGTTACAAAAAGTACAAAGCCTTTTCTTCTTACTTCTATTTTTTCATCTAAAAAGTATCCACCACCCTTGAATACAACAAGTATTCAAGTATATATAGAAGAAGGAGAAGAGAGAAGGCAAAAAGAAACCAACAACTAAATACAAAATATCTACAAAATATCTAAAAGTCAATGTTGACTTTGGGCAACTTGGTGGATGACAACATCCCATGGTGCAACATGGATGATGTCATCGTTAGTGCCAACATACTCTTAGATATTTACAAAAAGGAAGCCAAGAGGAAGAAGGCTATTCATCGTCGTCTTGTGGCTAAAAGGGGGTATCTTGCTTCTGTTACTCGGGAGAGGTGATGTGGAACTGGGTCCGATATTCCATGAATTTATTGACCATTGGCTGAAGTTGATCCTGGGCAGGACCCTTTGTATGATCGCCGATAACCTCACAAGTCTCCCGTTCATCTCTGAGTTTTTCAGGGAGCTTGAAATACTCATTACCTGCCTCCATTAGGTACCCCACAAAATCATGGCAAGCTAGAAGGTTATTAATGCATTCGGTGTCAAAAGTGGCTTCTGGCCCTAGCCCTTGCGAGACGATCTCCTTAAAGATCCAGATAGTTTCATCTGCCTTCCTCAAGGTGAAAGAAGGAGTAAGCAAGCCTGGAGACATTCTTAGAACAATTTGCTCCATTTGATGCATTGCATCTAGGGCTTCCTCCTTGACCTTGTCAATCTTCTCCAGGATGAATTCCATCTGATCAACCCGGTAGTCCAACGCAGCAAGGATTTTGCTGGGTACCCTGGGGTGATCGAAAATGCTGAACTTTACCAAATCATCGACTGAGCAGTCAAGCATTTTCTGGAACATCTCGTGTTGCAACCTAGCATGGTCCAAATCTTCAGAGATAGGTCCCGTGATCGCCTGGAGATCTTTGTTTTCCTGACTGATGTTCTGATACAATTTGGTGAACTTGAAAATTACCTCCTCACTGTCTTTGAGGATCTGATCTCTCCAGGAGAAACTGCCATACCTTGTTCACCAATTTTGGCGTATTCATTTATCTTATCCTGACTTAGGACCTCAGGAGTTTCGGCGGCAGTTGTAGGAGGTGCACTACCCATTTTCTGTAGGGCGTGGAGAAGATGTTTGTTTTGTTCTTTTAGTAACCTCTTCTCTTCCTTTGCTTCTTGAAGTTTCTTGCAAAGGGCATCTACCGCAGATAGGGCCTCCCCTTGAAGGCTTTCAGAAGATGTTCCCATTGTGACCTGCATCACTATGTAATCTGTAGGGGACAAATCCTTTTTATCTTTGGAGGGGTTGGGATACGTGATCTCCATTACTCTTTCTCCCGATGCACTCTGAGAGAAGCGGGTTATAGGATTTTGCTTCTTAGCCCCCTTTGCAGGGATGACGGAGAAGTCCATCGGTGCAATAGGGACTTTCCTCTTCTGCTAGCTCAGATGCTGGGAGATCCATGCTGGACTTAAGGGAATGGGACCAGAGGTGGAAGAGGGAGCAGCTGCAGTGGATGAGGGAAAATGGGTAGAGACACTTGGTGGCGGCATTGAAAGGGAGGCCGAGGAAGTGCTCACGGAAGGGAGGGATACTGCAGGGGAAGTAGTCATGGGAATGGAAGGGAGCTGAGAGATGAGAGAAGAAATAGTGGGGGACAGCTCTGCGAGAGAAGAGAAGATGGAGGAAGAGGAAGGGGGAATAATAGAAGATGGGGGAGAGGATATGACCAAAGGGATGGTCGCTTGAGTCACACGAGGAGGGGAAGGAGGAGAGGGAGAAGGAATAGAAGGGACCTCAGTAATTGTAGCTGTGGCAACACCCTGAGTGGATGTGCCTGTCGAAACACCTTCCACTGCTTCTTTCTCTAGGGATACCAGACTCACAACCTATTCTTGTGCGGCGGAAGGAGGGTTTTCAGGAGCTTCTTCTTGAGCAGAGCTTGATTCACCCTCTTTATCCTTGCCTTTTCCCTTTGGTAGATGCTTCAGCCTGACAGGTGCATTGCCCAATGGGGATGTAGTGAAATCTACTCCGAGGTAGATAAGGCCATTCATTCTGCACCAATGTTCTATCCACCATAATGTTTCCTTGACCCTTTCTTTGATGGTCTGGGGTGCCTTTGTCTTGTCAATTGCAGCAAATGGCCAGTTGTCCCCATCCGTGTCTAGATACACTTGATCAACTTCTTGATCAGTTGTTTGATAACCTTTTGGAACAATGGCCATGCCATATTGAATAATCTCTGCCAGGGCTAGGTGAGAGTGATCCTTCCTTCTAAGTTCGACCTCATGATACAGGTCGATATAGATGTCCTCGATCTGTGGAATGTGGATTGGATCGAGTTTTTCCTTGGGAAGGTAATTTCTTGGATCGAAGGTGGGCCTTGCCAGGAAGTTGTGCTTTAGATTGAGCAGTTCTAGCTCTGCAAACATCTCCTAGGCCTTGGTGTGAGAAGTGCAGGTATATCTGCCCACTGTGAGGGGGAAAGGGGTTCCACCCTTCTTTCTCTTCAAACACTTCTCATGGTAGGTTATGAGTTGTTTGGACAGCTCCAACAGGATCAGCTTAGGGCCAGCATACCTTGGAAATTTAGTGGGCTCACCCAAGAAATTAGCTGCTCTGAGATAGGTGAAGGTGGGGAATTGGGTAAATAGTGCTCCCCACTTCTCAGTCGCTGTGACTATGCTCTTGGTTATTCGACCATGAGTCATATTTGGCCTCAAAAGGTAGACGATGCCATAGAAGAAAGCATCGTTGATCTTGGTAAACTATGAGATGTTGTTCTCCAGCTTCAGCTCTGGGTAGTATTCATATATCTTTACCTGAGGCCAAACTCCACATCGGCTCAGCACTGGATAATCCCTCTCTGAGGCTGCAACGTAGACTACGTAGGAGTTCATGTAGAACCTCCCCGTCATGGTGAGTTGTTGGAGCTGCTCAGATATGGTGCTGCTTATTATCTCTGCCCATTCAAAATGTTGATCAGGTACAGTATTATTCATGGTCTCTAGGTACCTGAGCATCCATTTGTGAAAGTAATGGGCGTCAGAAAGCCCAAAAACTCTACTTAGGAACGTGATGGTATCACTCAGTTCCTCAGAGAAGTCACTACGGTGAATAACCTGTGGCCATCTGGTTATCACCTTCTTGTTCTTTAAGTACACTTCATTCATCAGTTGCATGCACTTGTCTTCATTATCCTCCCATGCCTTGGTGCAGTCCTCATGGCTTACAGCCACAAAATTTCGGTGGTGAGGAATGCCTAGCATGATTTCGAAGTGCCGGGCAGTGAGGTTAATTATAACCTCGACATTTTCATTTTCGACACACCTTGTGTCTTTATTGTAACAGCGGGCCACCACCATCATAAACTCATTGTTTACTGCACTGACGGGGATTCCCCCAGCAAAATGCAGACCACTGCCCACCAGCTTGTCCATCCAAGGACTTCCTGTGACTCTCCTGGTTCTGGCCCAGAAATCTTCCATGTCAATGTGGCCAAGTTCAGAATCCCTGATATCCAGGTCACATTCCACCTGGGACTCGGGCATTCTGACCCTCTGATACTTGTATTTCATCTCTTCCTCTGTAAGCTTAGCTTTACCCTTTGACTTGGTTGGATTTTTGCTTGATGTAGACATATATGGATCTGAGTTCAGTTGCTGATCTGCAAGAAGGAGTGAAGTCCAACGCAGAAGAGCCATGTTAGCTGTCAGATCTTCCATTAAAGCACTACAGAATGAGGAGTTAGCAATTTTAAGGCCTCAGGGCGTAGGGCAGGAACACTGCAGGCTGCAGAGTTAATAGAATGGCGCACTGAATCAGAGTGTTACAAGGAATAAATCAGCACCAAAGGGCGCAGGGCGCAAGGATTTTGCATATGACATTATTGTTATTGTAAGCAGGGATGTGCCTGCGCCATTTATGTGTGTTTTATACTGGGCGCAAATAATTTTGGTGTTGCACTGGGGCAGGGTGCACCAATGGCGCAAGTATTTCACATGTAACATGGAATTTTGGTGTGCCAAAGGGCGCAGGATTATTGCGTGTAGCACTTACTTTATGTGTGCAAATGGGGGATTTTAGCGCGGTGCAAGGAAAGATTACATAACATGTTTGTTGTTATCGAAGGGGTTGCGCCAACACCGGGTTTAGGTTTTACTTGGTTTATGCATGGCACAGGGATTTTACATGTTGCAATCAAGGTCAGTGCGCCCTCTTGGCGCGACTGTGTTTCCTGTAACAAGGGTGGCGATTGTGCCAAGGGAAAAATGAGGCCCGGAACAACTCTTAAGTTTTCTTGCCTCCTTAGTTCATGATTTTCAGGTTTTCTTGACATGATTTGACAGTGGGAGGAAAACAACAAAGAGGTCTAGGTCCATTTTTGAGGCAGAGCCCTCTTGGCCAGCAGATCTGGTAAGAGGGTGAAAACGGCTTGGGAGGGGAGATTTGCAAAATGGGCAGGAGGGGTTTAAAGCTTCTCAGGTCCAATGCATCCTACCTCACAAACAACCAACAAAACAAAACACAAGAGGAGTAAGAACCACTTACCTGGAATATATAGAATGTGAGAGACAAAGTGGGGTCCACGAACATGATACGAGAATGACGGGCGTGCTGACAGGTGCAGAGGAATAAAGTGTTTCACATGTTTTCTGATTGTGAAAGTGACAGGGTGGATGTGCCTATATATAGGCAAAGGTGTAATAAATGCACCAACCACTTTTTAAAGGGGCGCATCAAAACACATGTCGACACGTAAAACTTTGCACCCTTTGGCGTGAATATGGTTTTGTCGACACGAAATTATTTGCACCTTTGGCACAAATTTAGTACTGTCAACACTTCATTTTGAGCACCTTGGCGCACCAATTAACGCGTGACATTTTTGTTGTTGACAGGGAGGTGCATGCACCTTGGTGTAGGAAAGAAAGGCGCATCACAGGAAGGCGCAACAATTGATGTGTCAACACTTCAAAGGGTGCGCCAAAGGAAATGATGGGGGCGCAAATTTAGTCTGTGTTGCATAGATAAAAGGTGTGCCCAGCCAAAAAGGACCAGAAAGACTAAGTTCGGAGAACTAGATTTCCCGGAAAGGGATTTTATAACATTCTGAATGCTGAGGGGCCCCTGACGAGGGACCAGGACAAAATTTTGGTATGGTTACCTATAAAATTTCCCTCGTCAATTTTACAGGATAACAGCTGGCTCTTTCTGGGGACTATCTTTGAGCGAAGCTCAAGGGTAGAGAACCCCAGATCAACATGTGCCTATCCATTGGGCTAGAGAGTCAAAAATAAGGGCGATGATGGAAGCAAACACACAATAAAATAAAACACACAACAAAAGCAAACACACAACAAAAGCAAACTGTACAAAGAAGAGAGCAAGCTCTACTTCCTGAATATTTTGAGATGCTGCCCGCTATAGGGAAGCGGGAGACCAGTTCCGTCTAGATACGAGAGATAGAAGCTATTCTCTCCATTGAGTTGCTTGATCTTGAAAGGCCCTCTCCATAGAGAATCAAATTTCCCATGCATGCCCTTTGGCTCTCTTCGTTTGTCCCACAAAAGGATGAGATCTCCCACTTGGAAATCTCTTTGCTTAGCCTTTTTATCGAACAATCTCTTAACTTGATTCTGATGTTCGGTGATCCTGTCGACCACTCTTACTCTTTTTTCTTCGAGCTCTGATAGATACATGATCCTCTTTTCAAGGGAATTTTGGAAAGTCTCATCTTCAACTGCTCGTGCCAAGCGCAGAGCAGGAAGTTCTGTAGAAATGGGAAGCTCGGTGTCAATCCCATATAACACTTGAAAAGGTGACATACCGAGAGACCTCTTGGGAGTAATGTGGTCCACCCACAAAGCGTCATACAATGACTTGTGTCATGTTCACTAACTCTCGTTTACTAGCTTCCGTATGATGGTCACTAAGTTTTTATTACTGGATTCAGCCTGACCATTTCCTTGGGGGTAATAATCCAAGGCGTGGGCCAAGATTATCTCGTGTTCATAGAAAAAACCAAAAACTTCTCACGAGGAGAAGTTGGAAGCGTTATAATCAACAATTTTGCTGTGGAACACCAAATCTCACAATGATATTCTCTTTGATGAAATTACAAACAACTTCAGAGGTGGCATTCTTGATAGGTATGGCCTCCACCCATTTGGTGAAGTAATCTGTTGCTGTCAGGACATAACTATGTCTGGAACTCGATTGGGGATGGAGTGCTCCGATAAAGTCAATTCCCCACTGCCTGAATGGTTCATCAATAACGACCGGCCTGAGGGGAAAAGTAGCCAATTTTGGTTTGCCAAAAAATTGTTGGCAGAGCTCACATTTTGCTACCCAGGTGGCTGTATCCTGAAACAACGTTGGCCAATAGTACCTGGCCTAGATGATCTTGTGTGCCATCACAGAAGAGGAGAAGTGACCACCACAGGCTGAATCATGAAAACTCTCAAGTAACTTTATCTGTTGTGGTTTTTCAACGCATCGTAAGAAGATGCCATCTATTCCACGTTTGTATAAACAGTCATCCCAGATGACATATCTGGCTGCTCTGAGCTTTATAGCACGTTTCTCCTTTGAAGTTAGGTGAGCTGGACACTCACCATAAGTGAGAAAGAAAGCAATATCAGAATACCATTTGTTGCTGGTAGCGATAAATAGGACCATGGGTAGAGAATCGACTTTCTCTAGCTAGCTTTGTGCTCCATTGGTGCAATCATCATTTTCCTCAGGGTCTTCTGAATCTCAGTTTTCAGCCATGAGCTGACATAGGCCCTTGCCTCTCACTAGCTTGGTTGGTTTTATATCTAGATCGTACTCTTGAACTTTTGCAATCCAATTTCCTCTCAAACTCCCTAACTCTTGTTGAGTTAAAATTGACTTGACTGCCATGTCAGGGACCAACACCACTGTGTGAGAATTTAGAATATAATACCTGAAGTTTTTAACTGCTTTGACAATGGTGAAGGCATGCTTTTCCAACTGAGTCATCTTTAATTCGTGAGGCTTGAGGGGAGAGCTCATGAACGCAATTGGGGATTCAACATCCTCATAATTCCTTTACATTAGGATGGCCGATACGGTATGTTCAGATGCATAGCTATACATGATAAAATCCTTGGAGAAGTTGGGACATACCAGAACTGGTGCACGAGTGACGGAGGCTTTTATATCCTCGAATGACGCCTTTCCTTCTTCGCTCCACCGGAAATTTGGTGACCCTTTCATCATGTTTGATATGTGGCGAGTCTTTTCAGCAAAGTCGGGAACAAAGCACCTGAGAAAGTTCACTTTTCCGAAGGAGTGAACGTCGGTCTTGCTTGTGGGTAAAGTAAGGCTCTGAATAGCCCTAACCCTTTCGGCATCTATTTTTGTCCCTTCTTTGCTGACCACGTGCCCCAACAATTTTCCTTCTGTGACCCCAAAAACAGAATTTTTTGGATTTAGGGAGATCCCGTGCTCTCGGCATCTAGTCAATACTTGTTCCAAATGATCACAATGATCATTTCACTGTTTAGAGAACACAGTTAAGTCATCCAAATAAACTACGATGACCTTCCCCATCATGCCTTTGAATGCGAAGTCCATTTCCCGCTAAAAAGTGGCACCCGCATTGGTTAAGCCAAAGTGCATCCTGCTATAGGAAAATGTGCCCCAGGGGGTAGTGAATGTTGTTTTGAATTGATCTTCAGGTGAGACTTCAATCTGATTATAGCCTGAAAAACCATCAAGCATGGACAACATTTCCGAACCAGTTACTGCCTGCAGAACCTGATCCATTATGGGAAGTGGGTAGTTGTCCTTCAAGGACGCTTGATTCAAGTTATGAAAATCCACGCATATGCGTATCTCACCATTATTCTTGCGTACTGGCACAATGTTCACGACCCAGGTACTGTGATGGATAGGAAAAATGATCCTTGCATCCAGCATCTTCTGAATTTCAGCCTGGATAGTACCTGAGATCTTAGGATTATAGTGCCTCTATTTCTGGTGAAAGGGTTTGACACCCTCTTTCAATGGGATGTCATGCTGGACATCTTTTGGCTTGAAAGACTTTAGATCGGCATAGGACCATGCCAATACATCCATGTATTTCTTCAGCAATTTGACAAACTTCCACTTTTCTTCGGGTGTGCAACATTTTCCGATGTTCACAAACTGCGGATGTTCTACCGAACCTAAATTGACCGGTTTGGTTTCTGGGGAGGAGTTAGGATCATCTTGCCTTTTCTTCCTAACAAAACGATCATGTCTGTCGAACAAACGTTCCAGAGAAACCAAACCTTTTGGGATTTTATTTCCTTTGAGCTGACATATGCCATCACTTCCATGTATCCCTTCGTCTCGATCCGTAATAGATTCACGACATGCGAAAGTGGATCCTTCAAAATGAAGCTCACTAAAATTTTCCACCTTCTCCAGAAAGGCAATAAGTTGATTGTCATTGTTGAATACCTACTAGTGCTGAGAATTGTCTGGCACGCTTGGGCGGAAAACTACCTCGATAGTATATGTGTCTATTTTCAAACCTGGGTGAGGGAGCATGAGGGATGCTGAGATGGCTAATGAGTCAGCCATGTCGTTCTGAGCTCTTGGAATGGATTTTATTGAAAAAGAGTCAAACTCCTCAATGTTGTCCCATACTGCGTTGCGGTAATGTCTGAGCCTTTCATTTTTCACTTGATATATCCTTTTAACTTGATTTACGACCATCTCTGCATCACCCTATACTTTTAGGTTCTTGATTCCTCTTTCCTTTGCAGCTTGCATGCTAAAAAGCAAGGATTCATACTCAGCAATATTATTCATGTTGGAAAACTGTAACTTGAAAGAGAGAGGAATAATCTCCTCCTCGGGAGATATTAGCACGGCCCCAGCACCGCACCCACTAGTCGCGCAGCTGCCATCAAACTATAACGTCCATATCTCGTTATGATCCTTTTCTTGGATGAGAATATCTATTCTATCAGACTCTGTAGACAAGAAATAGTTTCCCATCCCTGATGATTCGAAGAGAATTTGGGCTTTGGGGTCATCCAAATTGGTAACCAAGTATTTCTTTTGAGATTCTGGATCTAGCGTTTGCATTATACCTTTGACAGGGATTCTAGCCTTAGACCAGTCCATATGAATCTCTCCACCAACCTCACTACAAAAATTCCTTCCCAATAGAATTCCATATGCTACCGGAATATCGGCAACAAGGACGGTCATCTTTACTCTTTTCTCTGGGAACGCCGCAAATGCAAACTGCACATCTTTGATTTGACCGATCAACGGAACCTGCTTGGTTTCCAAGGAATAACATCTGCCAAAAGGCTTGGTAAGGGTGAGGCCCAGAGCATGGGTGACCTTTACCGGCATGACTTTATCGGAAGCTCCAGAATCAATTATGCAGTTGCTTAGTTTGTGGCCATTGATTAGGAGGGAGAGATAAAAAGGTTCTATTTTTCCTGATGCAGATGTCGAGGTGACATTTATGCGAGATGCAGGAGGAGTAGGAAGAATTCCCTTTGGGGAGGTCTGAGAAGTTATGACAGCTTGGCTTTGAATATATTCAGTCAACCTTACAAGCTGTTCGGGATTAAACTGAAGGTATTCAACTTTAGAAATTTGGATCTTGGTCTTCTTAGCATGATCAATTATGTCAAACGCGGCCAAGGGTTGCATTGATGAAGGAATGAGCCCCTCATTTCGTGATGGTAGGGTAGGATTACCGGTCTTGATAGGAATATGAGAGGGCTAATTCAGAGGGGAGATAGGGGAAAAATATTTTTTTTTAAAAGACTTAATAACAGGTTGAGCAGGAAGGGGACTACCTCTTTTAGCGATGGTTGGAGGCGTGTTTGACACGGCCTTTTCTTTCTACATCTTGGTAGCAACTTCTGCTTCTTTTCCTTGTGAGTGGGTGAAAACAACATATGACTGCCCACTTGCATACCCTTGGGTACCCTCTTCTTCATCAGATTCCTCCTCATCAAATTCCATATACCCAATAGTAGAGTCGCCAGTCGGTTCACCGACATCTTGATCATCTTCACCTAGCAATGAAAGTTCTTCATAATTTTTCTCCCCTTCTTCGATTTCAGCTAAAGCATTGACTGGAGGGGCCTTAAGCGCCAATCGTGGAGCAGCCACAGGTAGGCGGGGCCTTTGTGGGACATTGTTGGAAGTGAAATTCCTCCGTGGGATATCCCGGTATGAAGTGCTAGGAGAAGCCTGAGCTAGCTTACTTCTTTAATGCGAGCAAGTCATTTTCCATCTTTTGAAATGCCGGATCGAATGAAGTGGCGAGAGAAGGAATTGAAACTTTAGACTTGGACAGTTCTCTTTTTAATTCACTAGATATTAGCAAGTTATCTTCAATCCATATGGCAGCAGCTTGGGTGAGAACCAAAGTAGTGACCTGTTCTTGCAAGAGTAAGAAACTTACTTTTGAGCTCATGGCGTTCACGAAGAAACACTTCTAATTTTCTGGCGTTGGCAGCATGGTAGGCGGAACTCAGTTGATTAGTGAATTGAAATGGGCGATGAAATCATGCATGGTCTTATTGACCTCCTTCAGATGAGTGATCTTGGAAAGTAATGTGAACACGTCCTCTGAAGGCTTATATCTTTCTTCGAATGCAGTTCATAAGGTGGCCCAACTAGTAATAGATCCAGCCGGCAAATGCTGAAACCATTCCACTGCGGGTCCTTGCAAGGTCTCTAGAAAGAGGTGAACTGACACATCTTCATGGGTCACATCCAGGATACTGCATGACATGATGAATGTGGATATGTGTGAATCTATGCTTTGGTTTCCGCTCCCATCAAATTTGGGAAAATTCTTCCGGTTTCCGTGAGGGAGCACGTGAACAGGACGTGGCAAAGCCAGAGGGCCCATAGCATTTCCCCATGGTACTGCCATTTGAACGGCTAGAAAAAGGACGTGAGCTGGAAGCATAGTTCCACTGAGAAGCAAAGCACTGCAAAGAGATGAGGATGTTCCTTGCGAGAGATGCTTCCTTCGTGGAGGTGAGACACTTCTGGATGACTGGCCAGCTGAACTTAGTGATGGGAAGCGTGTCGGTGTAATACTGAAGTTGTGCCTTTGAAGTAGATCAAAAGTAGGATCGATTACTCCACGAGCTCTTCTGCTACGAGTAAATGGTTCACCCACCAGTGTACCTTCTAGATCTGTAATATTTTGGAGCAAATTTTAAAAACTCTTTTTGGTTGTACTTGCTGATTTTCTGATTTTTTGGCAAAAATCAGCAGCATGTACTTTTCTAGATATTTGATTTTATCCTCTTTTGGGAAACCGATTGTGGTTTAATGACAAAGATTAATGAGGATAAAATAAAGGCCAACTTAGTAGGCTAATTTTTGGATCTTAGAGTTGACTTTTGGTAAGGTTTGAAATTTTGCAAAACAGTCAAAACTCAAATCTACGGAAAAATACAGATTTTTGTAAAAACTCAGTGAACTAAAGATCTCTAACTAGTCCCGATCTATGGATCCCTGAAGAAAATTTTCAGTTTGGATCACTTTTGCAAAAATTTTGGATTTTGAACAAAAGTTTAGAATTTGCAAACAGGTAGTGACTTTTGATTTTTTACTGATTTTCTAACATACCACTACCATAGATCTATTAGATCTGTTCGATCCCCAAAAGAGTCGCCAAAAACTATTGGTCCAAAAATCTGTTGCTTGGGAAAATCTATAGATAGATGAGCCAACAATGTGCAGGGAAAAGCCCCTCTTTGAGTAAGCAAAGTGAAACTATTTATTGCTATTTCGCCAGCAGGAATCTTGTGCAAGTCTCACAATATTCTGCCTTCAGGGGTTTGGGATCTCATCCCAGTTGGGGTGTTTCCGACTGTGAAAAGAAGGGAAAGAAGCGAGGTGAGGAGATAGGATAGATCCAAAGGGAGAAAAGAAATGAATTCCAAAGCAGAAAGGTCAGAGGGTCTATGTTTTGGGCTGGTAGTAAACAGAGCCGAACCTACTTGCATAGACAAACAAAGCAATACTGATGAATAAATGACAAAAAAGTAGAGATAGATCCAACAGAATAAACACATAGATCTGACATAAGAAATATTAAATGCTCATAACACACATATTCAACACAAAGTCTTAATATTTTTATTAATTTTTCTCCTGTTACAAAAAAGTACAAAGCCTTTTCTTCTTACTTCTATTTTTTCATCTAAAAAGTATCCACCCCCTTGAATACAATAAGTATTCAAGTATATATAGAAGAAGGAGAAGAGAGAAGGAAAAAAGAAACCAACAACTAAATACAAAATATCTAAAAGTCAATGTTGACTTTGGGCAACTTGGTGGATGACAACATCCCATGGTGCAACATGGATGATGTCATCATTAGTGCCAACATACTCTTAGATATTTACAAAAAGGAAGCCAAGAGGAAGAAGGCTATTCATCGTCGTCTCGCGGCTAAAAGGGGGTATCTTGCTTCTGCTGCTGCTCGAGAGAGGTGATGTGGAACTGGGTCTGATATTCCATGAATTTATTGACCATTGGCTGAAGTTGATCCTGGGCAGGACCCTTTGTATGATCGCCGATAACCTCACAAGTCTCCCATTCATCTCTGAGTTTTTTAGGGAGCTTGAAATACTCATTACCTGCCTCCATCAGGTACCCCAAAAAATCATGGCAAGCCAAAAGGTTATTAATGCATTCGGTGTCAAAATTTGCTTCTAGCCCTAGCCCTTGCGAGACGATCTCCTTAAAGATCCGGATAGTTTCATCTGCCTTCCTCAAGGTGAAAGAAGGAGTAAGCAAGCTTGGAGACATTCTTACAATGATTTTCTCCATTTGATGCATTGCATCCAGGGATTCCTCCTTGACCTTGTCAATTTTCTCTAGGACAAATTCCATTTGATCCACCCGGTAGTCCAACACAGCAAGGATTTTGCTGGGTACCCTGGGGTGATTGAAAATGCTGAACTTTACCAAATCATCGACTGAGAAGTCGAGCATTTTCTGGAATGTCTCGTGTTGCAACCTAGCATGGTCCAACTCTTCGGAGATAGGTCCCGCGATTGCCTGGAGATCTTTGTTCACCTGACTGATGTTCTGATACAATTCGGTGAACTTGACAATTACCTCCTCACTGTCTTTGAGGATCTGATCTCTCTAGGTGGAAACTGCCATACCTTGTTCACCAATTTTGGCGTATTCATTTATCTTATCCTGACTTAGGACCTCAGGAGTTTTAGTGGCAGTTGTAGGAGGTGCACTGCCCATTTTCTGTAGGGCGTGGAGAAGATGTTTGTTTTGTTCTTTTAGTAACCTCTTCTCTTCCTTTGCTTCTTGAAGTTTCTTGCAAAGGGCATCTACTGCAGATAGGGCCTCCCCTTGAAGGATTTCAGAAGACGTTCCCATTGTGACCAGCATCACTGTGTAATCTGTAGGGGACAGATCCTTTTTATCTTTAGAGGGGTTGGGATACGTGATCTCTATTACTCTTTCCCCTGATGCACTCTGAGAGAAGCGGGTTATAGGATTTTTCTTCTTAGCCCCCTTTGCGGGGATGACAGAGAAGTCCATCGGTGTAATAGGGACTTTCCTCTTCTACTGGCTCAGATGCTGGGAGATCCATGCTGGACTTAAGGGAATGGGACCAGAGGTGGAAGAGGGAGAAGCTGCAGTGGATGAGGGAAAATGGGTAGAGACACTTGGTGGCGGCATCAAAAGGGAGGCCGAGGAAGTGCTCACGGAAGGGAGGGATACTACAGGGGAAGTAGTCATGGGAATGGAAGGGAGCTGAGAGATGAGAGAAGAAATAGTGGGGGATAGCTCTGCAAGAGAAGAGAAGATGGAGGAAGAGGAAGGGGGAACAGTAGAACATGGGGGAGAGGATACGACCAAAGGGATGGTCACTTGAGTCACACGAGGAGGGGAAGGAGGAGAGGGAGAAGGAATAGAAGGGACCTCAGTAATTGTAGCTGTGGTAACACCCTGAGTGGATGTGCCCGTCGGAACACCTTCCGCCACTTCTTTCTCTGGGGATACCAGAACTCACAACCTATTCTTGTACGGTGGAAGGAGGGTTTTTCAGGAGCTTCTTCTTGAGCAGAGCTTGATTCACCCTATTTATCCTTGCGTTTTCCCTTTGGTAGATGCTTCGGCCAGACAGGTGCATTTCCCAATGGGGACGTAGTGAAATCTACTCCGAGGTAGATAACACCATTCATTTTACACCAGTTTTCTATCTGCACTACAATGTTTCCTTAACCCTTTCTTTGATGGTCTGGGGTTCCTTTGTCCTGTCAATTACAGCAAATGGCATAGTTGTCCCCATCCATGTCTAGATACACTTGATCAACTTCCTGATCAAGTTGTTTGATAACCTTTTAGAACAATGGCCACGCCATATTGAATAATCTCTGCCAGGGCTAGGTGAGAGTGATCCTTCCTTCTAAGTTCGACCTCATGATACAGGTCGATATAGATGTCTTTGATCTATGGAATGTGGATTGGATCGAGTTTTTCCTTGGGAAGGCAATTACTTGGATCGAAGGTGGGCCTTGCCGGGAAGTTGTGCTTTAGATTGAGTAGTTCTAGCTCTGCAAACATCTCCCAGGCCTTGGTGTGAGAAGTGCAGGTATATCTGCCCACTTTGAGGGGGAAAGCGGTTCCACCCTTCTTTCTCTTCAAACACTTCTCATGGTAGGTTATGAGTTGTTTGGACAGCTCCAATAGGATCAGCTTAGGGCGAGCATACCTTGGAAATTTAATGGGCTCACCCAAGAAATTAGCTGCTCTGAGATAGGTGAAGGTGGGGAATTAGGTAAATAGTGCTCCCCACTTCTCAGTTGTTGTGACTATGCTCTTGGTCATCAAACCATGAGTCATATTTGGCCTCAACATGCAGATGATGCCATAGAAGAAAGCATCATTGATCTTGGTAAACTGCAAGATGTTGTTCTCCAGCTTCAACTCTGGGTAGTATTGATATATCTTTACCTGAGGCCAAACTCCACATCGGCTCATCGCTGGATAATTCCTCTCTGAGGCTGCAACATAGACTATGTAGGAGTTCATGTAGAACCTCCCCGTCGTGGTGAGTTTTTGGAGCTACTCAGATATGGTGTTGCTTATTATCTGTGCCCATTCAAAAATGTTTATCAGGTACATTCTTATTCATGGTCTCTAGGTACCTGAGCATCCATTTTTGAAAGTAATGGGCGTCAGAAAGCCCAAAAACTCTACTTAGGAACATGATAGTATCACTCAGTTCCTCAAAAAAGTCGCTACGGTGAATAACCTGTGGCCATCTTGTTATCACCTTCTTTTTCTTTAAGTACACTTCATTCATCAGCTGCATGCACTTGTCTTCATTATCCTCCCATGCCTTGGTGTAGTCCTCATGGCTTATAGCCACCAAATTTCGGTGGTGAGGAATGCCTAGCATGATTTTGAAGTTCCGGGTAGTGAGGTTAATTATAACCTCACCCTTTTCATTTTTGACACACCTTGTGTCTTTGTTGTAACAGTAAGCCACCACCATCATAAACTCATTATTTACTGCACTGATGGGGATTCCCCCAAAAAAATGCAGACCACTGCCCACCAGCTTGTCCATCCAAGAACTTCCTATGATTCTCCTGGTTCTGGCCCAGAAATCTTCCATGTCAATGTGGCCAAGTTCAGAATCCCTGATATCCAGGTCACATTCTACCTGGGACTCAGGCATTCTGACCCTCTGTTACTTGTATTTCATCTCTTCGTCTGTAAGCTTAGCTTTACCCTTCGACTTGGTTGGATTTTTACTTGATGTAGACATATATGGATCTGAGCTCAGTTGCTGATCTGCAAGAAGAAGGAGCAAAGTCCAGTGTAGAAGAGCCATGTTAGCTGTTAGATCTTCCATTAAACCACTACAGAATGAGGAGTTAGCAATTTTAAGGCCTTAGGGCACAGGGCGTAGGAACACTATAGGTTGCAGAGTTAATATAATGGCGCACTGAATCAGAGTGTTACAAGGAATAAATCAGCATTCCAAAGGGCATAGGCGCAAGGATTTGGTATATGACATTATTGTTATTATAAGTGGGGATGTGCCTACGCCAGTTGTGTGTGTGTTTTATATTGGGTGCAAATAATTTTGGTGATGCACTGGGGCAGGGTATGCCAATGGCGCAAGGATTTCGCATGCAACATGGAATTTTTGTGTGTCAAAGGGCGAAAGATTTTTACATGCAATACTTACTTTATGTGCGCAAATGGGGGTTTTTGGCGTGGCATAAGGAAAGATTACATAAAAATGTTTGTTGTTGTCGAAGGGGTTGCACCAACATCGATGTTTAGGTTTTACTTGGTTTATGCATGGCACAGGGTTTTTACATGTTGCAATCAAGGTCAGTGCGCCCTCTTGGCGTGACTGTGTTTCTTGTAACAATTGTGGCAATTGTGCCAAGGGAAAAATGAGGCCCCCGGAACAACTCTTAAGTTTTCTTGCCTCCTTAGTTCGTGATTTTCAGGTTTTCTTGACATGATTTGACAGTGATAGGAAAACAACAAAGAGGTCCTAGGTCCATTTTTGAGGTAGAGCCCTCTTGGCCAGCAGATCTGGTAAGAGGGTGAAAATAGCTTGGGAGGGGAGATTTGCAAAATGGGCAGGATGGGTTTAAAGCTTCTCAAGTCTAATGCATCCTACCTCACAAACAACCAACAAAACAAAACACAAGAGGAGTAATAACCACTTACCCGGAATATATAGAATGTGAGAGATGACGTGGGGTCCACAACATGCGATACGAGAATGATGGGTGTGCGGACAAGTGCAGAGGAATAAAGTGTTTCATGTGTTTTTTTTATTGTGAAAATGACAGGGCAGATGCGCCTATATATAGGAAAAGGTGTAATAAATGCACCAACCACTTTTTAAAGGTGTGCACCAAAACACGTGTCGAAACGTAAAACTTTGCACCCTTTGGCGTGAATATGGTTTTGTCGACATGAAATTATTTGCGCCTTTGGCACATATTTAGTACTGTCAACACTTCATTTTAAGCGCCTTGGCGCATCAATTAATGACATGACATTTTTGTTGTTGACAGGGAGGCGCATGCACCTTGGTGCAGACAAGAAAGGTGCATCACAGGAAGGTGCAACAATTAATGTGTCAACACTTGAAAGGGTGCGCCAAAGGGAATGATGGGGGCACAAATTTAGTTTGTGTTGCATAGATAAAAGGTGTGCCCAACCAAAAAGGACCAGAAAGACTAAGTTCAGAGAACTAGATTTCCCGGAAAGGGATTTTATAACATTCCGAACGCTGAGGGGCCCCTGACGAGGGACCAGGACAAAATTTTGGTATGGTTACCTATAAAATTGCCCTCATCAATTTTATAGGATAACAAGATTATTGTGGTAAAGATCACGAGGGTCGATTATTATTTGCTAGATTTATTCAAGGATATACATTTTTGGGTAAGGAAATGTAAGGAATGTGCCTTTTCACAGGAAAACATAAATTGGTAGCCCTTCCTCTTCACCCAATTTAGGTTGATCAACCTTTTGTTCAGTGGGGACTAGATTTCATCAGAATGCTTAATCCTCCATCTAGTGATGGAAATAAATGAGTTCTCACTATAAAAAACTATTTCATTCGCTGGACGGAAGCCATGGGACTGAAAGAAGGAAATGAAAAGGATGTTCTTGATTTTTTGGAAGGAATAATGACATGTTTTGGTGTTCCATTCACAATAATTTTAGACAATGCAATGGCATTTCTGGGTTTGAAATTAACTGAATGGGATGTCAAGAATGTGGTTTATCTAAAAAATTCATCAAATTACTACCCATAGGGAAATGGATTATCCCATTCTAGTAACAAAAATATGATACGTATCATCAAGTGTACAATGGAGACCAATAGAATAACTTTTCACACTCGGCTTAAAACTACCCTGTGGTCGGACCAGATCACACCCAAAAGGGCTATTGGAAATTCACTTTTTATGCTATTTTATGGAAGGGAATCTAAGCCCCCACTATCTCTATAAATGCCTTCCTTGGAATTAGCATATCAACTGGAACTTATGGAAAGTGATTCAGTGATAGTTAGGTATCTTCGAATTAATGGAGCTAGAAGAAACAAGGAATAAAGAAATGAAGACTTTAGAACAACATCAGGATCATGTTAAAAGATATTTCTACAAAAGGGAATCCAACAAAGAGTTCCATGAAGGAGATTTGGTCCTCAAATGGGATGTTGATAGAGCCAAGTCGAGTATGCATGCTAAATTTGACTCCCTCTGGAGAGGACCATATATTATCACAAGTTGCAAGGAAGAAAACTCATTTTTCTTATCAAGACTCAATGGAGAAGAATTTCCCATCCATGTGAATGGGATTCATCTCAAAGCTTTCTTTTGACAACAGTTTTTTACTTTTTTACAATGTTTGTTTTGTCTTTTCCTCCAAGTGCTTTGCACATTGTGATGTTTGTTTTTTTGTTTCTTTTCATTTAGAGTGTGTTCTGAATATTTTATTTTTAGGACTCTCTTGCCCAATGGTTTGTTTAAGGCTACTGACCTAAATCTTAGTAGGAAATCATTCCCTGGAGATCACCAAAAATGTTAACCTTTAAATTTACCTTAACGAGAAGGTGTTGTTTAAAAATTGTCAAAATTCCTTAAACCTTCTTGAATAATTTTTTCTTGAATGTGCTTTAAAAATTTTGAGGTTTTCTGAAACTCTGAAGTTCCAAATTTTTAGATTTTGGGTTTCGGGGTTTTTTTTCTTTTCAGAGCTTTGTTGATTTTGAAATAAAATTTTGATTTGGAGTTCCAAATTCCAAAATCCCAAAATTCCAAAATTGCATACTTTTCAAACTTTCAGGTTTCAGAATCCTCTTTAGCATTTTTTTTTTAATTTTCGTGACCGAGTTCCAAAGTTCTAAACTCTGAAAGCCCTAAAGTCCAAAATTTTAGAACTTTGGACTTTTGGGTTTTAGAGTCTCATGTTTTTTTGTGGATAATTTTAATCTGGAGTTCCAAAGTTAGAAAATCCAAAGTTCCAAAGTCCGAAACTCCAAAGTTCCCAAATTTCAGAACTTCAGACTTTTGAGGTTTTCAAACTTTGGGTTTCGCATTACAATGACCACACTTCATTTTGGAGTTTTGGGGGTTACAATTTTAGACCTTCCACAAACATTTAATTTCCAACTACCCTCACACGTATCAGATTTTGAGCATTAATTCCATTGTTTCTTGTATAAACTCAAATTTTTACTTGTCATTTTCACCTGGCTTTTTCTTTGACACTCTATTTTTACCGCACCATTTTATACTTTCAAGTAATCATTTTTAAGGTAAATTTTTTAAGTTATTTCTTTTTTGTTATGATTGATCGAAGTTTTGTTTGTTCATTTTTTCTTTTTATCTGTTCTTCTTTTCTTTCTTGACATGAAAACCCTTATCATATGATCAAAATTCTTCCTTTAGCCATGTCATGTTGTTTCTCTTCTCAATATTGCAAAATTCAATTCATGCAGGCATTGAAGGTAGTTTTATCAAATCTAAGAATTATGTAACCATTTCCTTAAATTTTCATTTCGAGTGCCTTTCAGGAATTTCAGAGTTCACAATTTCAGATTTTCAGAGGTTGCAGTTTTGGAGTTTTTTAGAGTTTCCAATTTAGTAGTTTTTTGGGGAGTTTGCAGATTTCGGAGGTCACAATTTTGGGTTTTGGAGTTCACATTTTTGAGTTTCAGAGTTTTGGGATTTTGGTAGTCGAGGGATTTTGGCCTCTAGACTATGAGGAGTTTGGGATTTTCAGAGGTTTTTATTTCAGAGTTGAAGCCTTTTTAGTAGTTACCATTTTCAGACTTTCGGGTTCACTTTGGGATTTCGGAACCTTTACGGTTTCTTACAAAATTTCCAAATACTATTCGAATTCTGAATTCCAAATTAATGTCAACTTCCTCATCAAGGGGGAAGGGAAAGATGAAGTACACATTCTTAGGAGTTGCTCCTCACTCATGCCTATCTTCAGATTTGGGGAATATTAGAGATACTAACCTTGGACAAATAGATTTTCTAGATTTCTTGGGAAAGATTAAAAGCTCCTAATAAGAAACCTTGGATGAAGACCATATTCCACAGTGGGCTCACTCTCGCTTCAGGTTTTCCTTCATCCATGCACTATCTTGAGTTCATCTTAGCAACAGTAGCCCATTTTGATAAGTATTATGAATTGGTAAAAGATGATGATGGCAAGGTCATAATCAGGTTGGACGTCGATTTATTTTAAGATTTATTTAAACTTCCAGATGTTGAAGGATATTTAAAAATTTCACCAGAAGCTGCCGTGGAACATTGGGATAAATAAATTGAACTATGTACAAAGGTTATAATGAAGATTTACTTAGCCAAGAGTGTCATCAATATTCCTAAAACATTGTTCCACTCAGAATTCATCTAGGAAGTAAGTGATCTTATTGTATTGTTGAGTCAAATTTCAGGTCTCACTTCCATAAAGGAGTTTTAGGAATGGATGTTCCTCTACATTTCTACTATCAATAAGAATAAGGAATTCATACGATGGGGGAACATATCAGCAACTCAATTTGTTTTTAGTTGGGCAATGTTTTGGACATCTAAAAACTTCTTCATGACTTCCTTCCTTGTTTATGTTGCCACTTGCCATGGGGGAATTTAATGGTTTGAACACAAAAGGTTTTAGAAGTGTGTCACAGATTTATCACTTTTATCCTCAAATTACAATGGAAGAAGGAAACAAACATTTTCGTAGAGTCAATGATGCCTTTTTTGCTGTCCTTTATCATTTTGATAAAGATTTATATAATCAAAGGATTTCAGATGAAGCTTTTAAAAAGGTACGGGAATGGGGAGACATCTATCTTCACTCCCAACATTCACATACACTAGGATTCCATGTTTCTTGGGTGCCCCAAGAAAGTTACCAAGATGTCCTATTGATAAATGGGTTTTATTAGAATTGGTTTAGAAATTATTGTATTATCAAAAAATTCAAAACAAACGAAATAAGGTGGGAGTTTAGTTTGCTATTTCAATAGGAAGATATACATGTGTCAGTATTTATAAAGAAAACAATGTGGATGGATAAATGTCTGAAGTTATTTTGAGAACTTTCCATCCCAGCACCAACTTTGATTATTGAAGTAAATTTAGTGAAACAGGGTTGGCCAGTTCTCACGTGCCTCAGCTAGAGGATATTCATATTCATTGTCAGGATGAGGTTATCATTAGGCAAAGAGAATATGAAAGGTTGAATTTCAATGATGTTAGATAATTAAGTATTATGGATATTCTGGAGGGGATGGAGGATGATGATGAAGTATTGGATCCAGCGTATAGGAAAAATAATGTTGCCGATCAACCTTTGCCATGGATAGATTGGTCCAAGGAAGAACATTTGCAATACTAAGGAAAGGGTAGGGCCCATTCTTCAAAGGACATATGATTGGTTAGATACCTTAGGGAATTTCACCCAAAGGTGATAGATCAATCTATAAGATTAGAAGCCCAACCAACAATCAGTCTCCCTACACCCACGAAGGTAAAAGGTCTACTCAAAAGGACAATATAATTCCAAGGAAGATCTCATTTTTTGTTGGGAGTTCCTCTCTTCCAAAATTTCCCATTACCAAGGTTGTTTCCCCTACAATACAAGTAACAGAGGTTGTTGAAGTCAGCAATTCTACAATTGTATAATAAGATTTGCCACATCCTTCTTCATTGCCATTATCTTTAGCTCCACTTTCCCAATCATTATCCACTTCTCCTTCACTCCTCTCTGCTTCTCCATCTCCATCCATGGCCCAAGTATTTTCATCTCTTCCTTTCTTCTTAGTAGGGGAAATAATTGGGTCTCCAGTTTCCACTCCATTGTCTCAAAAAACTTTATTTCCTTCCATTTCAACTTCCAGTCTTATTACATCTGCTCTCGAGGCTATTCTCACTTCCTCCCCTTCTATCATTACCACCTCCATTTCATTACCAACTAATATTACTTGTGATATTGTTTTATCTAATGCTCCAGTGTATTGAATCAACCATGGTACCACTATCATCTCCATCCACTATACATGAATGGCTATATCACCAAACCCAAAATCAAAAGAAGAAGGTTCCTCTTATAGACGTGATAAATATGAGTGTGTTGGAACCTCCTCTGAAGAGACATGCAAAATGACCAAATATTGTCTCTAGTTTATTAGTAACCCGATCAGGAGAAAGGTTCATGGAAGTACCCACCCCAATTGAGGGGAAAACTAAAGAAACTATAACAACAACAGATTATCAGATGTCTAGGTTTTCACTAGGGAAGGTAACAGATGAAGGCACCAAATAAGATGTTCAGGTGGCCCTTGGAAATTTTTTGGAGAAATATGATAAAGATAAAGCTTCCAAAGATGAATTGAAGTCAATGGTTAAACAACTCACTGCTCTATTAAGGAAAGTAACATAACCCACTCTAACTACTGATCCTTCAACTACAACTACTCTGACAGTTTCTTTCAGTTTGGATAATACTTCATATCATGAAATTAAGAAGATATGTCACAAGGTAATATCAGTGTATGGATGGATTGAATGTCCATGTCTTCACAGAAGCTAATCCTTTTGGTTAAAATCAATTATTTGAATTAGATAATTATTTACAAACTGTGAGGACTTCTATTCACTTGATAGATGAAATTCTCTCTAAGGATAATAATAATTTGAATTTGAATTTAACTACATGGAGTGAGATTAGAGATATGGACCCAGATTTACTCCTTCAAGAAGGAGTAATTGATGATGTTTCTAAATTTTTTGAGTTTCAAAAGGCTATGGAATTTAGATCCCAAGTGTTGCAGGATTTGATTAAGAAATCAAATGATAAACACTTGGAAATAATGGATGGTTTATATGATAATTTGGATGACTTTGATAATATCAACTGTAATTTTTCAATGAGAATATTGATGCTCTTCCAGTGGACCAAATTAAATCAAACTTCAAAGATTTGGTAATGAAAGATGATGAAATAACTAAAAATTTCAATAGCAATTCAATTGACAGGTTGGTCTCATGCCAGAATTTTATAAGTTAGCTGAAGAAAGTGATGAATAAGTTGAAAAGGATTCCAGCTAAAGTTACAAGGTAGATTGATATAATAGACGTGGTAAATCATTATTCTTGTGGACAGAAGGAAGGATAGGTACAAGGAGTCATCAAACGTTTTGTTGACTACCAACACCAGATGGCTATGTGGGAAGAAGAAGATCAAGTTAAAACTAAACAAGAGAAAGATGATGTAGGTCCAAGCTGATCTAGGCAACCATTATTGGGATGGTTCTAAGATCTGAATCAGTCAAAGTTTTAAGGTTGACTTAGTCAAACCTTTGCAACAACTTTACTATTTTTATGGGAGCCTGTTCCCTTGAACTTATTATACTCTATTTTTAGTAATTTTTTAGTTAAGGTTCAGCTGTAATGGCTCAACATTTAGAACTTATAAATAGTTAAAAATGCATTAAGTTTAGATATAGATAGATCATTTGGAGAAGTTACTCTTCAATCTTGGAAGAGTACTTCATATACTTTGAGCTTTTCAGTTATATTCATAAAAATATTTTTCCATGAAAAGTCTGATTTATTGTGATAATCCTTGATCAATTTATAGATTGTGAATGTTTAATCCCTTGGGTGTGATTGGTTAATCTCACCTTCATCCCAGTTATCTTGTTTCAATTCATGTGAAAATGATATCACTACTTTTATATAAATTGTGGAAAAAATGTTTCCTTTCTGTTACAAAGCGTTGCATTATTATTTATAGGCATGGATAGAGGAGGATTGAAAGACATGTGCATATCATATATTGTTTTGGGGAGTTGATTGTGCATTTAAGTGGGTCTGTTTGTTCAATAGAGTTGGTGCATCACCTTATTATTATTTTTATCTCTAACTTTAAGCTCATCAATTGAGTCGATTATAATTATTTTCAATTGTTTTAGCCTTGCATATTGATCTTAAATCAAGTGATCCAAGTTTCAAAGGAAGTCGGCCTTATCCAGAGGTTCATCCCAAGGTGATAATTTCCCACACCTTAGGGAGGTTCCAAAATTGCATGGGATCACTCAAAGATTCAATAGGTGCATGATCCATGAGACAACAGACCTTATGTCAAAACAAAAGGGGGAAAGTGAGTGGGAGAATGGGAAAGTAAGGTGTGTCCAACCAAGGGTACATGGTAAACCTTAGATGATACTGACCATGGAAAGGGGTACAAATATTATTTAATTATTTTTCTACTTGTGGCCATAACTTGAAGGACCTTTTCCTCAGATCATAAGAGGAAGTGTGCAATCCTTTCCAAAGGATAATTTATGGTAAGTAATATAAACTTTAATCGAATTAAAATAAGAAAATACTTTATGTAACTTTGTATGGCTTATATATTTATCTTGATGCTCATGTTTTAAGCATAAAAAATTAGACTAGGGTTTTTAATTTGTATAAACATAAGTAATTTTTTAGGATAAGTGGTATGTGAGCAAGAGAGGTATATGTAAAGTTGGTAGAGGAAATAGGGTGTACCACATATTACGCATAGTACAATGATAATAAAGGGTGTACCACAAAGTACACTGATATATGGATGTAAAATATGTTAGAAACATAATTACAATGCCATAAATGATGTGTAAATATGATGAGGAGGGCTGCAACTATGGATTGGATAATTATGAGGCTATAATTGGAGTATTAGGGAAGGAAGTGAATTGGGGTACCTAATTCCCTAGGTAATTTGTTGCTATAAATAGTAAAGTGGAAAAGTAAAAAGTACTTGTTATTGTTTTATTGTGATTGAGTTTTATAGGATCTCTTAGATCACGAAGATGATACGAGTGAGAGATCCCATGCGATCACAATTCAAGAGGGTGGGAGATGCCATTCAGGAAGAGATGACCCATGAGTTAGTAAACATAATCAATGTTGGTGTTCTGATGTTGAAATTGTATAGTTTTTTATAGTTATTTTTAAAATTTTGTTCACTTTAGCATAAAATGATGAAACTAAACCGGAATGGTCTGGTTTTGAGTTTGAGGTGCAGCATTGTACATGGAACTGTATGGTATAGACTAGGAACCATACGGTCTTGACCTGAGAATTGTACGGTCCAGAACGGGATATATGAAATGCCAAATTATGCTAAGAATATGTTGAGATGCTTGTTGTTTGGATAAATTACTTAGAGTTGATTAATGTGTGATGAAACTTTATGTGATGTTGATATGGACTAATGTAACATTGTAGTGGTTGGTTTTTGGTTGTATAGGAGATGTCTATACATGAGAGTTCCATGGAGGATGCACCACATGACAACATTGTTTGTATTGGTCCTAGATGATGTAGGATGGGACATTTGGGATAAAGTTGGGTTATGACATGTGGCTAGATTGGGGGAATTTCCCTTAAATATGTATTTGATCATAACATTGTGTGAGAAATGGAATGCATATACAGTGCACATTTTGGCTCCCAATAAGGTAGATGCCGAGTGAAATTAGAGGATGTGTATCATATTTTGTGATTAATAATTGTAGGAGAGAGGGTGATAGGTGTTTCCCCTAGACATGGTCATACTATATGAGACATGCACATAAGATTTTAGGTGGGGACTGGGGGTCTTAGAGAGCCTCACAATTAAGTTGACGTGTTGTGGTGACATTTGGTATTCAGTGATTTTGGAATTTTATTTACATATTATTGGATTAAATCATAGCAGTGGATGGTAGAGGGGTATCAATATCATACATGATGTATGTGGCATATTATTCAGGTGAAAGAGGAGCATAAGACTTGATATGCATGTGGTTCATTATGTGTCAGATCACTTGTACATGGATCTCTTTAGGTTCATATTGGAGAACAATGGTGGTGACGTAGTCACATTAATTTATTTGTTACATGTGTGGGATTATAAGACACATGTACTATGTGTGACTGATAGATGGAACACGTGCATATATTGGGCTCATCCATATATTTTGATAGTGAGGTGGGTGATGCACTAGGGTGACAAGGATTTGATACGATGACCTATAAATCCATGTTAGATAAATTGAAACCAAATGAAATCATTTAGATTCCATGTAAGGATTTCAAAGGGTGGATGAGAGGATGTCATGGAGATCCGGTGGATACAACATACTATGTAGTAAGATGAATCAATCTACCCAAAAAGGGGAATTATTTCAATATGAGTGTGTGATGTGGTAGTTTGAGGATCATTTAGGAGGTATCTACCAACACTCAGGTCTATGTCATGGAGGAGGAATTAAAACATGTAACTTATAGAGTGAGGAGTATGGCTAAGGGCCAACCCCAACTGAGATCTATTTCACCACACCAATGGATGAGGTATAACCAAGTAGTTGTATATCGAGTGAGAAGGATCAAGCACAGATGCAGTAAAACATATGTAGAATGGTGGGAAAAAAACTAGATGGGTGTGATTGTTTTTTGTTGTAGTTGGTGATCCAAGAGGTGATGTTGACACCTAGAGGAGTAGGTAGTTTTAGTATGCCTCCACTTGTGGGTAGAGGAGTCGATGAAGGGTGAGATTATACCCTTGATGGAGATTTTGTAGCAACAATAGTTGTGTAACATAAGTATTATGTGATGATTGAGACTTGATTAGTTGATAGATAAAAATTATGGTGTTGGTGTTGTAAGATGTTCATATAATTGTGTTGATAATTACAGGTGATACCTATTGACACCACCATTATATATGCATCTATGTGGAAAGTAATTTGATACATATATTGGGTGAATGTGGTGACTGGAGGCATGCTTGAGTGAGTGGAAGATATAACAAGTGCAAACATGCATACTTGTTTGATCTAGTTATACGTGGGAAGTAGACCACATGTAGAGTGTTAGTAGAGAGAGCGAGATGAGAGTAAATAAAGATTCAGCCTAACAGTTAGATACCCATCCCAGAACTAAGTTGGTGCAATGGATTTTTTGGTGATATTGGTGGAGTCCTCAGGATCCAATATGTACAATTTTTGGAAGATAATGCCACATTACCTGAGTGATTGGACTCAATATCAAGAGAGGTTAAGATCAAGAGGTTGCGGTGATACTGGAGGGACCTCAATCTCTTTAGCTCCAGATTCCTAGTGGGAGTAGTGAGGATGATGAGTGAATGTTTGAAGGGAAATTCCCTAGTCAACATACTATATGGAATTTGTTATTGTAAACACACATAAATACTGATATATATTTTTTATATTCATGGAAAAATTATGTATCAGCATATGGTGGTTGATGAGATGACTAGATGGATCTGATGATGTATTAGATATATTTGGTTTAGTTTTTGGAGTTTATATTAATTGATATTATGATGTGAAAATTAGATGATATATATTTATGGTTAAGATTGGTAAGTAATATGTTTGACATGTAAAAAGGATAAAGTAGACATGTGACTATAATATTTTTTATTTAATCCATTCAGTGATAGGATTGGGAAATTAATTATTCATGTACTGATATGTGCGTTTAGTGACGAGTAGTATATGTGTAACCCCTACATATCTTATGGACATATAGGGAGACGAAACCTATTCTTAACAAAATAAGAAGGAAAGGTTGTCCTAATATATTCCATAAGGTACTTAGTAAAATGGTAGTGGTCAGAAGAGATGTAGATAACAAGTGTAATATGTGAGTAATTAAAAAATTGCGATGGAGAAATCGAGTATGATGAGGTGTGAACAATCATTACTCTAGAGACAAAAAGTGCATTTGGTGTAAATAAAACATGAATCTTTATCTTAAATTCAAATGTATTGTCGATGGTGCCACAAAAATTGTATGATTTACATCTTAAAATTTTAGTACAAAATTCTATGCATGCTACGACTAACCATTTGTATGTGGGTTATTGGACATCTCCTATGGATGAATAACTTCATCATAGAGAACCATCACTTGATATATCAAAATAAGAATGTTTATTGAGAGTAACATTTGTGCATAGGATGATGTAAGAAGAGGAGGTGAAGTAGATCTATTGGAATGGACATGTGTCTAAAAAGCTGATAATGCACATTTATTCATCAAGTAACTTAACTTTCTAATCGAATTTGCATAACAACTCATTGTCACGGTGCTCATTACTGTAGTGAAAATTACAAAAAAGGACTTCAGTTTGTCTCATTGAAGTCAATGAGGAGGATGAGTGGCCATTATATGGAAACATAAATTAAATCCTTATCAAGTCAGTATAAGTAGGATATCATATTTCCAATCAATATATTTTTCAAAATAGACTAGTGTACGCTTTGGCCTAAGAGGAGTGTTTGGGATAAATATTGGTTTAGGACTTGATGATTTTAAAAATTATTATCGTTGTGTATAACCTTAATTTGAGTATCATTATGTACCAATTTTGGTGATGCATCATAGTCATGCATAATAGAATGAACTACAATGTTCTGATTATGAGGTTTAGGTTGATGCGGGCATGGAATTTTTTGGTCTAGATCAATAACATGTAGACCAAGATTTATAAATAAAGCTTATATGTCGTAGAGTAATTATTCCATTTGAGGTCATATGAGACCTCAATAAATAATATATTGAATTTATAGGTCAATGTGTTGATATAATAGTAAGTGCACATTTTCTTTAAAGAGTAATATATAGTTAGATACATATTTGGTCTCACCTTTTAGTGTAAAGAGGGTAGCCACTCACATGTAGCTTTAGGGAATTTATTGCAACAAAAGTAAACTAGGAAAACATCTTTAAGTCCTAAAAAAAGGTACCTAGAGATCTATTAGGAAGGTGAGTAAACCAATACATAGCCTCTCCTATGAGACTCTTAGGGAAAGATTTGAAAATTAACCTATCATTATGATATGAACCCATAAGTGCCTTATAATGATTAAGATGCATGTAAGGATATGAGGTACCATCAAATAATTGGAATGAAGACATGACAAAATTCATATAAAATTATGATTGGAAGATTTTACGCCAAATAAGATTGTTGTAAAATAGTATTGGAATCCATGCATTCATAGTAAGATTTTATCTCTAGTTTCAAAGTATGTAATTTATGTTGCAAATATCCTACTTCATGCATAAGCAAGAGAAAATTTTAAGGAGGTATTTCATAGACATCTAGAGGCTCATTTAATAGTTGTACCTTACCATTAATAGTGGCCATAAGAACACTATCTTGTTGAAAGGAAATGTGGGGCGATGTGTCATTATGTGGAATTTGGGGTTCTATGGGATTTTTCACACATTGATGTTCTAAAGGGGCACTAAAATTATCCATAATAAAGTCATTGACACTTGGAGAGGAAACTAGACTATGCATATTACATGCAACTAGAGGAGAATCAACATGTTCTTTTTTACTAAAAGAAATAGGAACCATTTCATCATTATGCACATTATCATCTATAAGTAGTAGAGGAGAAGTAATAATGTAAGTGTTTCATTTTATTTAAATATTAGAATTAGAAACACAAGTTGTATCAATCATAGTATGTGCAATAGGATTGTAATATTTTGTAGACATTATTGTATTCAAGAGTATTAGTAGAAACATTATTGGTGCAAGTAAAATTATTTATTTCATATTCAATTGGAAAAGTAGAAACACAAGTAGAATAATGTATATGTAAAATAGAAAAATTACCACCAAATTCATTAGTTTTACATTTAATAAGAGTGGGATAACAAAAAATATGTTTATTGATATCATGCACATGAAAACAAGAATCATAATGTGTGTTAGAACTAGTGCATTCACTATGAGAATATTCTAGATCATTATATAAAGCATAAGGAACACCATCAATCAATGCAATGATAGGAGGAATATCATCCTCATTTAATCTATAAAAAATCTTATCATCACTAGAATATATAGGATTTGTGACTCTAGGAAGAAAATCTGTAGGTGGAGGGGAAAGAGGTTATTCAACATCATTGTCCTAGCCAACTACATTGCTCTTGCAAATAAGAGTACTATCACTTTTGGTATTGGGAGAGGCACATAGAAATGCCATGGTCTCATATATGATTTTGGATTCTTTACGGGTAGGGGGAGGAAGCATGCTACATGTTGGAGAAAAATGAGGTGGTTTGTCTTGAAATAAAAGAGAATTGGAATTTTGATCATATTGTGTACTATATCATCCCCATCAGATATGAAGAGGGAAACCCATGTTTTACATTCACAAAAGTGGTATGGACTTGATTAGAGGGATGGTAACCACTATGTTTCCACCTGGCATGAAAGTAAACCATAATCACACAAATAATAAAGAAGATGCTAAAAAACCCACACACATGCCCTAAGATAACTATAGGGTTTGGAAAATAAAAGGACTAATGTAAAATAGCTAGCAAGATCCTGATTAGTTGAAGGGTTCGTGATTAAGAAAAATATAGGAAATATATGCCTAAATCTAAATGCAAGATTGCATTAAAAGAATAAAAAATTAAGTACAAAAGTTAACTCACGAAAACTAAGAAATAAAATGTGAAACATAGTTACAAAGAGGGTAAAGAAAGCCTTATTTTATTTGTGGTGAAATTTGGATTGTGTTGAAGTGCTGACCCGATAAATAGAGAGGTAGAAGTGTCACACAAAAAATCAGGAAAATGCAGATTTGGAAGAATAAACTGGACTAGGGCACCTAGAAAAGGGACAGGGGCATATTAAGGTGCCACAAACATGTAGTAGGCACTTGTGACTGCAAAAATGCTCAGAAAACCATATTTCACAAGTTACAAGGTGTTCACTATTTTTTTCCTTTGGTCACTATGAGATCACACCATGATCAGTGAGGTCAATGTAAACCTACAATGAAATAATTACCTGGAAAACCCTCAAAGAGACATCAAATCCTAAGAAAGAAAGATGTAAAATGAGGGGTCAAATTATTCTCAACTGTCAAACAAGTGATCTTGTGATTAAGTGTTACACTACATTTAAGGCCCAATTTAGTTCTATGTGTGTGTGTGTGTGCAGAATCGTGCCCTAGGTGGATCTTGGGCATGTCATACTATTATAGCTAACAAGTATCTAGATGTAAATAAATTTAATAGATGTGTGCATGTAATATAATAGACTCCCCTCCTATGAAGTGTATGCATAATAATGCGTCCCTTGCCCTTGAATGAATGTTATAATGGATGTTATAATGCTCTTGAATAGCGTTTGTATGCAACCTTAGGTGTGATAGCTAATGATTAGTGCTTGGTCCTTTATTATGGTCACATAAATTTATATTTATATGATTCCCTTGCTTGAATTTTGTAATTAAACTTGAAAAGGCCGACTAGCAAAAATATAAGATGTTAAAATGGCTAGAAATGACCCAAAAGATGTGCACAAAGTATGAAGAGGCCAAGGGCACCCAAAGGGGACAAGAGCGCTTATTGCTAGGGTCTTAGCTGGGTGTTAGTGTATAGAAAGAGAAATGCCAAAGCATGAAATGACAGACTGATCAAGGATAAGTATAATATCCAAAAGGGTAGTAGAAAGCAGAGAAATATGGACAAAGACATGGTTTATTTAGTACTTTTCTTACTTAGGAATCATATGAATATTATTATGCAACTAGGACTAGATAATTACCCAAAGTGCGTGATTTTATGTCTATATTTCCCCCCACTTTATGTTATTGAGTGAAAGCTCGATAAGATGAAGTAGATAGAGATATGTACCTGATAACCATGTAGATCGATGGGGATAAGCATGCCAAGAGACTTGAGGAAAAGCGTGGATTGATAAAAAGATGGAGCGTGGACACTAAAGATGAGATAATGCACAAAAGTGATGAGATGATGACCTTAGGGTGGAAAAGCATGTTGTAGATGTCTCCAATGTGCTTGTTGTTGATGTCAATGGTGATGTGTGTGATGTTGTTATTGAATGATGCTCAATGATATTGACTACTACTTCCCATTCAGATGGACTTGCAAAAAGAGAAGAATGGAAAAGTAGTCAAATATGCATGTGTATGTGTAAAAGAAAGTATATAAAGTGAAAAATGTGAAAAAGTAACATGTGCACTTGATATACGATAAGGAAAAGAGTTTAGAAAGGATCTTGTAAATGTTGTAAAAGACCAAGTTTTTTGGTTGATCTCACGCTAGTTGCACTGGTTGCTATTTTTTGGGTGATCTCATGCCATTGATATGGAAGAAGTGTAGGTAGAATAGTCTAGTGTCATCCTCCATAATTTAACTACTTCTCGCAATATGGAACACTATTGCAGATGGTGTGTAAAAATATGATCTAGTCCAACCATTTCCTATCCAGTGCTATGGATGTGAAAAGAAAATGTAATGTGCTATGAGCTAAAGGACTTTCTACCCTGTTAAAAGCTCATGTGTGAAGTGCTGTAGAATTTTCTAGACTAAAAAATGATGTGTAACTCCCCTTGGTTATAGGCATCTAGGAAGGGCTCTGGTGACTATATTGTGGTAAGGGCCCAAGTTTGATTGTGAGCACTAAAACTGAATACTGCGTTATACCGGTACTATACTAAGCTATCTGTATGTGGACTGCTATATGGGTGACCAATTCACACAAATTATGCCACACTTGTTTGGGGTGCATGCGCCATAACTGAAGAATATGTGGCCCAAAGGAGGATTGACCATTGTGCTAAAACTGTTCCATGTAGAGGGAAGGGAGTGTGTTTGGTAGAAACCAAGAAACATGAAAACAAAGTGGATATGAGACAAGCGTTAGTACAAACAAAGACAAACATGCATGTAGAAAACAAGTAGGCAAGAATAAAACACCGAGGAAGAAAATGTAGACTGTAAAAAGTGGGTTTCAAAAATGGGACATCAATCACGATGTCGCAAAAAAATTGAGGCCGATGAAGCCAAAAAAAGATAGTGTGCACACAAGACAAAGGGAAAAGCCCGCAAACAATGGAAAACAATGACATGTAATGTAACAGACAAGCATGGTAGCATAGGCTTCTTGAAAGACAAATGTTACACATGAAACACCTGTTAGCATGTTAGAAAAATAATAAGTATGTAAAAGCATGTATAGTTTGATAAAGTAGTGTGATATGAACAAAAAATGAAACAATAACACCTAATTTGTATGAATGTGGATGCCCCTAGAAGCCGTTGTGGGAGTGGTAATAAGTACAATGCCAAGAATACATGATACGTGTATCGTTCTATGTAAAATATGTGATTATAAATAGAATAGAAGTGAACACACATGTGTATATGATAAAGATAATGAAATACAAGATATCTATCTAGCATGTGCAATAAAGTGTGCATGTAAGCATAAGTAAAGAAAGAACAATATACGACCAAGATATGCAGTATGCTGTGGATGCAATATAATGGAATGCAAAATGAATGATAGGATCAGCATGCCCCTTGAGTGGATGTGTATGCATATAGTGAGGTTCATTTATACATGCCCCTTAGTAGTCAAGAATGAATCATAAACAAGAGTGCGTTATTGGGAAATGGTTTGAATTGTATGTATTCGAAAGATGGGATCGTCAAGGCACAAAGTGTAGAATGTAATTGTGTGAGTGATTGATTGAATGCATGAGTGTGATGAGGTCTATTTGAGTTGTGCAGCCTCACCAGTTGAGTATGGACCATGGAACTAAAGTGTGTCATAGGGAAATGAGTGCATCACATACTAATATCTGTTAGAAATGTATGTCATGAGTGTATAGAGTGTATAATAGATGATTCAAAAAGATATTTCATGAATGCACAAGTGTGTAGTGTGTAATGTGTAATGTGTAGTGTGTGAGGTTCATGTGTATAGTATTCCCTTAATAGTCAAGTGTGAACCATAGCAAAAGAGTGTGTCATAGGGTAATTATGATTCGAACGTGTATCAAGAGGTGTATGTTATATGTAATGCATGAGATATGAAATGATAAGTGTATAAGACACATGTCGATGTTAGAGGGGTGGGGAGAGAGAAGTGTGATTCCCCTCGAAGTGTGCAATGGTGAGGGTGTATTTTTATGATAGATAAATAGGTGATGTATGAAGATGATGAAAGATAATGTGTAGTTGATTGAGTGATGTTATAAGTGATGAAATATTGTATTGTATGCGTGGCTAGCGATAAATACATGTATGTGTGAGTGAGTATGTAAGAGATAGATATGTCGATGTAGGATGGAATGAGGTTCTTATTGTAATAGATCCCTCAACAGTAATGTAAGAACCACAAGAACATTAGTGTATCATCAGGTAAGGAGGTGGCAAGAGTCACCTACCAAATACCAAGTGGGTGCAAAGTAGTGGATGCATGTGTGGTAGAATAGATAATAGGAACATGAGATGGTGGTGGAATTTGAGATGTGTCCTGGCCACCGGTAGAAAGAGTAGTTGCTTTGAAAAAAAAAGATTGGTTGTTGAAGTGGTGGATTATTACCTAAAAATGTAGCAGACTCAGTAGGAAGAGGTGTTGAACTGATTCTTAAAGGAGGTTGCTTAGGGTGACTTAGTAGCTCGGAAGATAACTTGAGAGGAGGTGGAGTGAGATGTGGTTTCTTAGTTTGAGTGGATTGAATAGGCGATGCTTTATTGACCAAAGAAGGCACATTAGAAGTGGTGGCATGATGCTCATTCAACACAAAAGGTGAATATTTACAAGCCCATGTGGATGTAGCATTTGTAGATGGGCGTGTAACAGAATGTTTTGCAGTGAACAAGATAAATCCCTGATGCTCAAGATGCTTGATTGTGTGTCGTAAAGCATATAAATCCTTGTCATTATGGCCATTGATTCAATGGTAATTACAATATGGATGACCTTGATATTTAACAAGATGATAAAGAGGATAAAAATGAGTAGATGAAAAGTTGATTAATTGATGAGTTATGAGTTGTGGAAGAATATCTTGTTGCTTAACATTGAGTGCAAACTTGAGAGGCGTAGAGAGTGGCAAGATTTGAGATTCACTTATATGAGCACATGTAGAAGACATAGAATAAAGATGATATGTAGAAGGTGAACAAACATGAGCCTAAAAAAGCATCCTTAAGATGTTAGATTTCAGATTTAAGAGATGTAATCATGGATTATATAGCCTAAAATTTGTCTTGAAATAAATAATGCAAAGCTTGAATTGACTCCAACATGGGTTTATTAGATGGAGGATCACAAAGACTAGGGTCATCAGATAAACAATAAAAGATAACACTCACTTGATGCAGTGACATATCTCTATGGAGATACAATACAATCTTCAGTTTCAGGTCTCAGAATTAGACTTGGTTCCTTAGCACAATACAACCACTAGATTCCTTCCTAGATGCCTATAACTAGGAGGAATTTACACAACAATTTTTAGTGTAGCAGAGTCTACGACACTTCATATAGGAGATTTTGACATGACACATAGTTAAATAATAAAAACTAAAGTACAAAAAATGAACCAAGTAAATTAAAGCTAGATGATAAGAAACCCTAGTTGTAAAGATGATAAAGATTGACGTAAAATAATAAAAATTAAGTACAAAAGTTAACTCAAGAAAAATAAGTAATAAAATGTGAAACCCTAGTTACATAGAGAGTAAAGAAAGCCTTAGCTGATTTGCAGTGAAATCTGAAATGTGTTGAAGCGATGACCCAATGAATAGAGAGGTAGGAGCGTCGCACATAAACTTAGGATAATGCAGATTTGGAAGAATAAGCTAGACTGGGGAACCTAGAAAAAGGGACAGGGGCGTTTGTGGGTGCCATAGACCTGTAATAGGAATTTGTGAATGTAAAAATTCTTGGAATACGATATTTTATAGGCCATGAGGTGTTTGATGTATTTCACCTTTTGTCACTATTAGATCACACAATGATTTCCGAGGCTACTGGAAACCTATAATGAAATAATGATATGCAAAACCCTCAAAGAGACATCAAATCCTAAAAGAAAGATGCAAAATGAGGGGTCAAACTATCCTCAAATGTCAAATAAGTGATCTTATGACTGAGCGCTACACCACTTTTCATACCTAATGTAGTTCTGTGTGTGTGTGTGCGGAATCATGCCCTAGGTGGATCTTGTGTGTGTCACACTATGCTAGTGAGCAATTAGCTAGATGTACAAAAATGTAATAGATGTGTTCATGGAATAGAATAGACTCCCCTCCTATGAAGTGTATGTAGAATAATGCAGTACCTTACCCTTGAATGGATGCTATAATGGATGCTTTGATGCTCTTGAATAGCCTTTGGATGCAACCTTAGGTGGTGATAGTTAATGCTTATTGCTTGGTCCTTTATTATGGTCACATAAATTTCTATTTATATGATTTCCTTGCTTTAATTTCATAATTAACCTCAAAAAGGCCAAATACCAAAAATATAAGATGCTCAAATGGCTAGAAATGACCCAAAATATGTACACAAAGTATAAAGAGGTCAACGGTGCCCAAAGGGGACGTGGGCGCCTCACGCTAGCATCCTTACTAGGCACTGGTGTCCAAAAAGAGAAATGAAAAAGTATGAAAAGACAAACTGAGCAAGGATAAGTATAAGACCCAAAAAATTAGTAGAAAGAAAAGAAAGATGGTCAAATACATGGGTTATTTAGTACTTTTCTTACTTAGGAATCATATGAATAGTAGTATGCAACAAGGACTAGATAATTACCCAAAGTGCATGATTTTGTGTTTACACTTTGATGATAAGGGGGTTAAACAAAATGTATCAGCCCTAATTATTATAAGTAGGTTTTATGAATGATACTATAGTAAATAAACCTATAAATACAGTTATATTTATATCAAAAATTAGATAGAAGAAGCATAAAACATATCAATCACAATAACTAGCTAATACATGCAATTTGAAGTGTAAATAAGATGGAAAGAGGCACTTCAATCACTCAAAAAGTTTTCAAAGTGTGTCAATGAGTGATCTAAGAAGAAACAAAGTCTAGAAACTAGTCACATAAACTACTATAGATTTGGAGCTCTACATTCAAAACCGTATAAAAAGAGTAGGACCGTATGGTACGATATAGACCAAACTATACATTATTTAATCTGTAGAAGACAATGATCTGCAACTAGTATTACTTGATGTGTATCACTATTTGTTCTTTGGTATTTTCAATTTAAAAAAAAACCTAGATGTCACACATGAACTTGTAAAACAAACCCTATTTATCCTACAACACACTCAAACAATCATTAGCTCTAACAATAAATATGTAAATGTTTGAGTTGGACTGACCTCAATGGTTACCCTGCTCATAAGTCACCAAGTTCTACACTACATTTTAGACTCAATGTAGCTCTCCTAGTGCTTTGTGCTGATGTGAATGTAACTATCCCTTGACCTAGTTTGGCCCTTGTGCCTCAACACCCAAAGCAGACTATGCTACTTTACCCCAACAAAAACCCTTGTGTGCAGATGAAAAAATCAAATTTATGCCCCCTATGCTATGCATGTAGTATAGGTTCCTTCTAGATGATAAATGCTTACTTTAGATTTGTATATATAGGAGTTCTTAACTTGAATTTTGAACCTTAGTGGTAGGAAAGGTTGACCCAAAAAATAATAAAGGCACCATAAACGAGTAATGGAATGAATCAAAAGATAAACATTATAAAAAAACAAGAGTTGTGAAGTGGCTAGTTCTCACTATCAATACCATAAGATATAAAAAATCCTACTTGATTGATTTTTCAAAAAATGAGTTGATGTAGGTCAAATGTTGATGTTGAATGGTGATACTCTATTTTTAAAGTTGAAGTTTTGGTTCTATATTGTGTTGTAAATGAAGATATGTGAAAATATAAAAAAATAATTAAATTGTATATGTAATAATGAAACAAAACATTGTAATAATAACCTGTGGTGAATGAGTGCATTACATATATGAAAACACAAAATTGTATTGTTATTGTCTGTATTTTTTGTTTTATAATTTCTTGATCGTGTTTTTACCAAAGAAAGAAATTGCATAAGAATATTTGCATTAGTATATTATCCAATCATAAAATGTATAGAGTTTTTTTCCTCTCGTAATGCTATACACATTTTGAAGAGTCATATATAGGGTATTAAATGTCTTAGTGGTACATGATTAGTGGCATATTGGAATAGGAGGTTGTCTTCAAACACTTGTCTGATTTGTTGCATTTTTGAAAAAACCAAAGAAAATAGCATGAGTGTAAAGAAATCGAAATTGGAAAAGAATATAGGATGTGAACTTATGACACAATGATTAGGTATGCATGTTACCTTAATTGTTTTCTAGTTGAAGTTGTACAATGGTATTGCTTTGGTTTAGAGGGATTGCTTCTACTACTTGAAATCTTACTAGTAAGTATATGATGTCAGTTTTTTTTTAAAGTATTCATCATGAGAAATGTATGTGAGTGTAGGAACTAAGGTTTTTAGTGGATTTATTGAGAGAATGCATTGGATATTTATGATTTTTCTAGATTTGAGATTGAAAATCAGGTGATTTTTAAAGCTGTATGGACATTTTTTTTTTTGGAAAATAGGACATTGGATGATATCTCCCTGTATTGCTTGAAATATTTCCAATGACAATCCACATTTGTTGCAAATGGATTCAAATGGTTTTGAGTAGTTATTTTTAATATATAGTGTTCCCTGTACATGATGGATAACAACTGCAAATTGTCAATGCATCTAATGAAGTTGTAAATGATGAAACACACTGTAATTGTGTATATTATTAGATAATTCCTTTATTAGTTATGGTTTGTATCACATTATATATTTTTTGATTCCCCTGACTACATAAACATGAACAAAATAAAGGCACACATTAGTAATAGTTGTTCATGAATGCTAAACATACATTTAAAGGCAAATTCAATTTCTATAGAGTAAAATTAGAAAAAAAAGATTTTTGTTAAGAGTTTGGATACACTAAACATGATTTTATCTATAGTTGTTGTATTCCATATATTTGATGCTGCTATAGACATAAGTGCAATAGAGAAGCAAGATGGGACATTTGAAAGTATGTCATGGTATTTTATGTGTCTATGTTTACGATCTCTTTTGAGTATTTAATCTAATCTATCTATTGAAAGAACTAAGACTATCTAGTGAAATAACTAAGACTTGTACCCGATTTTAAGATTGTGATAAAAGACACTTTTTCTAGATCTAGACATAAACTTCACAAAGATTCAATATGAAAACCAAATGATGATGCAAATATTACTATTTTTCAAATTCAAAACAAATACAGGATTTCATTGAAATATATTTGAAAAGAGAATAAATAAAATTAGAGAAAGGAATTATAATGGAATGCTTATAATGTTGAAGCATCTATATTTTGGTAACAAAATACTTACAAAAGTAATGGGGAAATATTTATTTGTTACTGTCGACATGCTTCCAAATTGGAGGATAAACAATAGTTCAAGAATGTGTTGTAGAATGGGATTTATAAATCTTCAGGAATTGGTGAAAATAATGTGAAAGAACCAAATTTGGAGATGAAATTGGAAAATGGGGTCAATTCAGCT